>CM068369.1:173694728-174352458 GCA_034769895.1 Magicicada septendecula | reverse complement strand
AATTGTACAGTTTTCAAGACCTATTGTTTTGGTGAAGATAAGTTAAGGGAAATGGGTAGTTTACCGGCAACGTTTTATGTTTTAACAAGGGTAATTTTTTCTATGGCAAACGATAACAGCCGCAACTTCAAACAGAATCAAATAATGTTTTGCATGCATCCCTGAATTGTAGAGGACTGAAGGCCTATTGATTTTGGTGAAAATCGGTTAAGAGGAAGGGGTAGTTTACCTGCAACGTTTTATGTTTTAACAAGGGTAATTTTATTTTTATGACGAATGATAACTGCCGCATATTCAAAGAGAATCAAATAATTTTTTGCATACATTCCTGAAGTTTTAAGCGCTCACGGTGTGTTGATTTTGGCGAAGATCGGTTAACGGAAAGGGGTAGTTTACCAGCAACGCTTTATGTTTTAACAAGGGTAATGTTTCTATGACGAACGATAAATGCCGTAAATTCAAAGAGAATCAAATAATGTTTTGCATGTTTTGCATACATCCCTAAATTGTAGAGATCTCAATGCCTTTTGTTTTTGGTGAAGATTGGTTAAGGAAAGGGGTAGTTTACCTGCAACATTTTATGTTATAACAAGAGAAATTTTTTCAATTACGAACGATAACTGCCGTAAATTCAAACAGAATCAAATAATTTTTTACATATGTGCCTGAGTTGTAGAAGACTCAAGGCCTATTGGTTTTGGTGAAGATCGGTTACGGTGAAAGGGCAGTTTACTTGAATCATTTTTTGTTATAACAAGAGTAAAGTACTTAATTTCGATAAATAAAGTATCCTGATAAGAAGGTCCTAATAATCCACTGTAGAAACGTAGATGAAATATCTATAAATGAAGAGGCTAGTTGAACGGGGTGGGGGTAATTTTCTATAAATGAAAATTATAGTTGAACGGGGAGGGGATAATGTTTTTATGTGTACTACGTTATCGGCAACAAAGTAGTAGTTTGTTGTTAAAATTCCTTCCCGGGCTGTTTCCGTAATCCAATGTTTGTGGCAGTGCCGTCGACTGCCATCATCAGTGAAAATCGAGTGCGATAACGTGTGGTGGTATACGTTAGTGACCACAGTACTGTGGTTAAGGCTGCAGCAATAAGTGGAAAGAAGTAGTTTCTATGGAAACATTTCATTTCGTAAATGATTTTAAATATAAATCTTAGAACATGGAAGTCATGTATGGTTGTCTATACTGATATTTTCTGCCTGTGAAGTAAGAGTTGTTGCTGATGTACTAGCACTGATTATATAACCGAAACATCAGATAACCAGACAACAATCCGAGTAAGGCGTTGTCACTTAATGTCACATTAAGGTTGTGTGTATACACATGTTACATTACTAAACAGATGTCAGTACAATAATTTTTTATTTTAGAAAAAATAAAAAGTTTGAATAATAATACACATTTTATTGAAAATATATGCTAGTATATTGTATTCTTAATAACATATATCTAAGACAATATAAAAGAGTATTTAAAATTTACTTATTTTACTTATTTATTTAATAAAGAAAATGCAATGATTGTAGAATAAAGTCAGTACATATATTTATATAAGATTGGTAAATCCAGCTTTGTAGGCCTACATAAGAAAAATTATAACTTTTGGTGAGTAGTTAAAATAGCCGCATTATAGTCTACAGTAAAATACAGCTGTATATACAACAATAGTTACTAATAGCAAATATTAATTTTATTCCCATCGTAATAGAGACGGTTAATTATAAAACATTCATTTTAGTTATCAAGAGAATTCTGGTATATTATTTTACGTAAATATATAATCCGTTTGATAATCTGTTTGTTAAAAAACTTACAATGTCTCTACTATGTTTAAATTTCAAAGGGCTTACAAGTTTATTGGTTTATGTCCTGAAACTCAGTCGACACATAGCATAAGATGCAAATAATATTATTATAAATAAGTATTTCATTTTACTTCTTGGTAATTTTATTCGAATAAAATTGGTTCATTTTACTTCGTATAAAATAACAAGATTTAATTTTGTTGCAAGCTCTTTGTTTCTCCTTATCTCGTTTTCTAATCCTGATACTAGTTTAGCAAACATTTTCAATTATTTCAAACACATATATTTATAATTTAGTTAATCATTTAAATTTAAAACACATTTACACGTAAATCAGTTTCTGTCAGTTTAAATCATACCCATTATTGTGTGATGATCATAACAACTTTGTGTGATGTTCATACTTAAGTTGCATTTACTCTAACAATCTTCAGTATATTCAATATCCAGTATGTTCAGTAAGCTTCTCCCGTATTGTTTTGTACACGATCCATGTATAACTTATTTTCTGGAGGTCCATAAACACATTTTATTACCAAGCTTATGCCTTTCTCCTTATTAGAATAAGTCTGTTCCCATTATTCCCTTCATCAGGTACAATACTGGCCGTAGAAAATAAAATATTACTGGCCATTATTACAAATATTTCAAATTTAGTTCGGTCATAAAATATTAGTGTAGCTTGTAAATGTTCTGTATAATGATTCTATTATTTGTACTTCTGTTAATAAATGTTTAAGTAAACTGAAAACTGGTCCTTCACTAATAGTCAGTTCACAACCTCTTAAAAGCGGGTGTTTGTTTTAGTACGAACAGTAAACATATAGAATTTATTCAAGAGCAAAATTTATAATAAGAACGTAATAACATAGTGAAGTTGTACTTTTTACTTGTATAAGTACGGGCTCTGTGTGTGTAGGTAGAGAAAGTACATATTATGTAACTAATTACATTACTAAATGTATAGCCAGAACTTTCATACACACGAAATATTGGCCCTACCCTTCCGTTTGACCACTCTCTGGCGTAAACTGTAATGGATGCTATCAAAACACTTGTTATTTGAGTCAGATGTTTGTTTGATATCGTATTATTAATTCCAGGAACACCTCAAATATCTTTCTGCAGTAAATAATATTTTACTATATATCAAGAAATTACACATATATCTTTTAATAATATTACAGAATAGCTTGATTTAAAAATGAAACAGGACATTTTGCCAAACTATATGTACTTGTTCTTCATTTTCTGTATCGACGGAGATAGGGGAATTTGGGGACATCATATGTTACCGCCAAAATTCTGGAGCTATCATTTCTCAAGTCTTCTAGATCTTTCCCTTTTGGTGTTTATAAGGGTGCTTACTTGGGAAGCCATTGTTCTTCTTACATGACATAGCTAATATTTTCTATATTCTTCAATGCTGTAATTTGCAAAGAAAATTTTTAATTCCTGTCTTATAGTTGTTTTTTTCTTTATTCTTGTTATGTAATTTAAAGAATGTAGTGGAAACTTCCACTACATATTTAAACTTTACCTGAATGCCTTCTCTTATTACCATGCATACATTCCTTTGTATGGTATGCAGCGTTAGACAAATTTGGCAAATTTATTATTTATTGTCGTCGTAAGTAATATCGAAAATCAACAAAATGGGATACCGATTCAGTTGTTGTATCACTTATTGTTCTTTTTTTTTTGATTGAATTCATTATACAATGAATCAGTCTTTGTGGATATTACCTATGTAATTAGATATTAACCTACAATACTCACACAGACAAATTGCAGTAAACCGACTCCTATCACTATACATGTGACAGACTATTTCCCTTTCAAAGACATTACCTTGGTTTCAAGGACAATCTTCCATTTTGCATTTCGATGCCAGCTTATGAAGAAATGAAAAGAGTCTTTTGAGGTTGTATCCATTCTCCTGAATAATACCTGATTTTCTAAATATGTTTACTTGTTTCTCACACAGAAAGAAGGCAAATGATGTGGAATCAGTCACGGGTAAACGCAGTTGAATCTCTAATAATTTCTGCATTTTAATATTTTTTTCTATATACTAATTTATTTCAAAGTGGTATGGATCCAATACCAATGTTATTATCAAACTTCTAGGAGCCAAACAAAGTGGTGTGATAAGAAATATATTAATTAAAATACTGAGGTATTCAAATTATTTATGACAGCAGTGGTATAGAGATTTTTGAAATAGTCAAAGAACAGTTTTATTGTAATTTTATTTTGCTTAAGAAATGTGTAAAAAATTTTTAGATCTAGGTTCAAAACTATTTAAAAGTAATTTTGAGTTTAAATAGTTATGCAAAAATTATATAACCTACATACAAAATTGAAACATAAATCAGTGAAACATTCTTACAAAATTGAGTAATGAGCTGACTTTTAGAGACTGTTGGAAATAATGTTAGTTAACAACATTAGTAAAAATATTCTTCTTCATCATCATCATCATCATCATCATCATCATCTACACTTTACGGATTAGGCTGAACTGCCTGTTCCGAAAACCGTCTCGTCTACGGATGCCTCACAATACGATACCCTGTGGATTTATAATTCAAGGCAAGTTTGGGAAGGCGATTTTGCTGCATTCTTCCCAAATGCTTACACTAGTTGGCCTTGCATTCCGTAATTCTATCCTGTAAATTAACAATTTGTAATTCTCGCCTTGTCTGTGCATTACTTATTCTCTCGTAACGGGCACCCTTTGACCAACTTGAGAAATTTCCTTTCTGCTGATGTAACCTTCATTCTGTCTCTCTGTGAAAGTGCCCACGTCTTACTCCGCTACAGCGCCACCGGTACATCCATAGTCTTATAAAACTTAAGCTTAGTGTCTTTCCTAGTTTTGTATTTTAAGGTTCTATATACTGTCCCACACATAAGTTTAAATTTATTAAGTTTATTTTCAACATCACAATCAACTGCGGGAGATATTTCGCATCCAAGATAATTAAAAGTGGATACCTGCTCCACCAATACATTGTTTTATGTGAAGATAACACCAAGTCATATTCCTCTACTAAATTACTCAAGATGAATACTCGCCTCTGCAAATAATTTTCTGTCTGTTGTATAACAACAACATCGTCTGCATATAAAACAATACTAAGTGTAAATTGCGGAAAAAGCTTAATTCCACATTTAAAATTGTTCTTCCACGTTTTAATGGTACCGTTTAAATAAATATTAAAACTATCGTGTAGATACAACAAACTTATCTAACTCATTTATTTGTCTCAACTGACACTGTCAATCGTTTTCCTGTATTAATTACAACAAACGTGATCTGATCACCTTGACAAACAGATTTCTAATCACCTTGGCAAGATGCAAAGAACAACTTCTTCTGATCATAATCTTCTACAAAACATCACTATCCAGACTATCGAATGCCTTTTGAAAGTCAATAAAGACCATATGAGTTTCTAAATTAAATTCCCGTCTCTTCTCAATCACCTGCTTCAATACAAAAATGACATCGATTTTAGAGCGACCCTTCCTAAAGCCCATCTGTTCTTCACCAAATAATGTTCTCTCCTATACACCTGAGTCAATTATTAATAATAATAGACTGCGAAAATACACTGTAGTGTAATAATACACTATAATTCTCACAGTTATTTCTTTCGCCCTTCATGAAAAGTGGGATGACTTTTGCTTTAAACCAGTTTTCAGGGAGTTTTCCTTGTTTCCAACACATGTTAAACAAATTCTTGAGTCTAAGATGCTGAAGACCTCCTAATATTTCCAGCATTCCGCATTAATTGTGTCCATCCCAGTTGTTTTTCTATTCCTCAAGGCTTCAACCGCATCTACAACCTCTTCAAAATAGATGCCATACAATCCTCGGGGATCAACTGTAATTCTTTCTCCTTCTGAGGTCGTATCCTCATACCAAAAATTTTGTAGTATATTTCCAGGCTTCATTATCAATCACATTCAACTTACACGTATCTCTTTGATCTCTACATAATGTCTTCAGTGCCTTATAAGAGAGGGACTGTCCACCATGCACATCATCTTCAATATTAGCAATAAACATATCCCATGAGTCCTGATGACCCCTCTTCACCAGGTTCTTTGCTACATTTCTTTTAATCCTTTATATTTCCTTATTATCTTTAACTGGATGATTTGACCATTTTCTGTATGTTGCATTCTTTTCTTCCACAGTCCGTTCGATTTATCCGGACAGATTCTCGACCCTTTCCTTCTTATATATCTTCTCTTTGTTCCAAAGAACTTTACTGGATACTTTGTGTACAGAACTCTCAATACAACTCCACTCCTCCACTATATCAATTTTAGCTTCTCTCTGTTAAAATTCTTGGTGTAACCACTGCTGAAATATAAGCTATATACTCTAATCTTGTAAAAGTTAGGCTTTATAAACATCTTCCCTCTTCATACCTTGATTTTTCCTTGAGCGTTTCCATCTAGCAAATGTGTCAATCTTGCAACGAATCAGGTAGTGGTCTGAGTCTATATCATAACCTCTACACACCCTGACATCAATAATCTGGCCAGCTATTTCCTATTTGTGATTATGTAATCAATTACCGATATAAATCATTTTGCAGCTTACGTATATCTTGTTTCTTAAAAAAGGTATTCTGTATTTTAAGTTCATTAAAGCTTACAAAGACTCTCAACATCAGTCCATTACTGTTTATAGTGTCCTCACCAAACAAGCCCATGCATTGAGAAATAGGTCTATTCCGTATTTTCCATTAAAATCTCCATCTATAACTAATCTGATCAGTATTCCCGAATTTATCAACAACCTTTTGCAACGCGATATATAATTTTCCGATACCTCCACTTTACATTCTTCTGACTCGTAAACACAGATTAGCGTAAGGTTTCCTCTTAGATGTTTCAAACTTAAAAACATAATTCCATCTGAAATATACTCATAACTCTTAATCCATTCATCAAGCTTTTTTAATAAAAACTGCTTCTATGATTATCATCCAGGGTTATCTCCTCTAGGCTCATTTGCTCTCTCCGCTGTTGAGATAATTCTCTTCCACGTCTGAGACCGTTGGCCGGTTTTCACCTGAAACCCCAGGCGGGAGTCCTTACTGGGTTATTAAAAACTATGAATCTAAATGGAAATGAAAATAAGACCGTGATTAAAATATGAACGTTGGTACAAATATAAATTTTAATTGTGACAAGGTATAAATGAATTACCGTATCTTAGAATGAAATTTGTTCCTACATTCTTTCCCGAATACATGTCTGCAACCTAATCGGTAAATGTTTCTGTGCGCGTGTGTGTTTTATACATTAAATGTGAATTATATGACACTTTAATTATATTAGTCAAAATTTTGACTATAATTATTTTGCTATTTAACTCTTTACCTGCAAAATTTATTTCGCAGCAGCGCCTGTAGTGGAATAACCTTAACTGTTATATTAAATTTATTATACGATGAGATCTATTTTACAATTATCTCGTACAAAAAATATTTTTATTATATGCTATTATTTATTTATTATTATATATTTATTTATTTCTTTATTGCTAATATTTACTTTATTTTCTGTTTTATTAGGATTTATATTATTGTGCTCATCACATTCTACGTGATAAAAATATAGCATAATTCATTATATTATATCGACTTTACAAAATCAATTCATTTTCGTACCGTTGATAGGATTAAAATATATGTGTAAAATTAAAATATGCATATGTTTATACCATAATGGCTAATTAACTTTCAGTTGTAATAATAGATATTTTAAATAATAGTTTTTCTACATTAATCTACTATAAAAGTTCAATAAACTAACATGATAAAGTTCAATAACATACAGACAAATTAACATTAATATAATCATTTATGTTTAGTTTATTGAGCCACATTTTATGTGAATTGAAATTTCCTTTAGCAGAGCTGTAAAGCTGTTGTAACAAACTTTATTTCAAGTCTTTGTTACGCTCGACATAATTAGGCCTATGTGATATCTTTCCACTAATCAGAGTTGCTAACTCTTTTGCTGAAGTAATTCAATGTGTGAAGACAACGGCTTTTACTTTAACAGAGGCAAGATCAAATGAAGATGTTGTATGTTTTAAGCGAACATCATTATTTGTAGTATGTAGCATAGAGACTAATATAAGTTTCCTGCAAAGAATTGTCAGAGCCTTTCTCAAAAGAACAGTACCACATGTAATCAGTCGGCTTTGAATAGTATGTGAATTAAGGATTAGGCGGCACAGCGCAGTCAATATCTTCTAAGAGGGATGATGTAGGGTTCCAATTCATCTCAGGATGGGTAGTTTTTACGGGTCCAAAAGGATTCAGATATCACACACACTAATTTACATATTGTAATATATATGTATGTATTGTGTGGGTGTAATAAAATAAATAAAAGGTTGATGTATGTAGATTGTGCTCTCCTGTAAGTCCCACTGGTTGTGCTAGCTGATTTTGTAATAAAACGATATTGCAAAATATAGCTTAATTTATAATATGTGTAGTACGTAGCTAATATCTTCTTGTCTTCTAAGCTCTCACTGCTGGTCTTCACTTTGGTAATATATAATTGTAATTGTAATGGTGTTCTGGTATAATATTACCCAGATTGACTTTTATGGTGCGTAGGTGTAGTAATGACGTTCCGCTCCGGGAGACGTCGATTTGGTAATGTTCCTAAATAATGCTGTTATCAAATGTTCTTGGTGTATGTTGTTGTTGTAGCAATTTGAAATGTGATATAATTTTATAATTCTGAAATAATTGTTTTCGAGGTGTTTATATTCTTAAAATTTAGTAATAAATTGAGATTATTGATTGTAATTATAAATAGTATGGTATGGTGTGTCTTCTAGTAATGATCTTCCCTTCGTTAAATTTATTAAAAAGACAATCCCCTTTGAATTAGGCGCGAACAGCTCTCTTCTTCTTCCTCTTGAAAGGTTGTAATTCGCATATATTGCCTTTAAAGGTTGTCGAGTTTTCTTTATTAATTAATGGTTATATTCCTTTATTAAAGAAATCAAATTCAATTCACTGGATAACAAGCGTTTATTCAACAAAATAATGAATTTGCTTAATTGAAAACAATGTTATAATGCCGTATCGACTCACTCAGGTCCGGTCGATCTATGACTTTTATATTGGTATTATACACATATAGGTTCTTTTAACGGTTATTTATAAAAAAACCAGAGAAGGTCAGGGTCAGAAAGTATAACACTTACAATGCTGAAAATGTATTAAAATTAAACAATAGAATGGTAATTAGTAATAATAAAAGTTTATATATAATTTCTATTCACCACAGTTCAGCAAACAGTCGACTGGTTGTGTTGATGAGATCAGTCAAAGTGGCCGTCTGGCGCATGCGTGGATTTCACCTTCTAACATTGACAAAGTACTTGTGGAATAAATATGTTCCTTCTGCGATTAAATCCTCTTCGTACTCGTTTAATCTCTTCTTGGGTATAGTTTAATGTCACTGGAGTAAGATGGAAAAGTCACTGGGTGTAAAAATGTTGTTAAATAAGTAGATCAATTGGTGTTTATGTGTGTCCGTTTAACCTCGAATATTCACTTGGTATTTGGTGTGATTCCAGTGTTATTTCGTTTAAATAGTGATATGTGATGCTGTTTATAGGTGTTATGTAGTTCATAGGGCAACTTCACCACTTCACAATGATTAGAATAGTTTAAAATTTAATTTTTACACAAAAACTGATTCCGAACTTTAGTTATACGTAATCGCCATTAAGGTTGGGTTTTATAAAATATTCACGTAAAGTGTGCTCTTCAATGTATAATAATGAACTGCGTGGATTTCCTTCGTCATCCGAAACGTCTTAGACAATTTAATATTAAAAAGACATTGTTTAAAATTGCCATAACTTCCGACACACTTTAATTTCGTGCACTATGCTTATAAAGTAAATTCGTTATTACTTAACTGTTTGAAATATAAAATACATATTCGTTTTCACTATTCTATTCTACTTATTTTGATAGTAATTAAGTTAGTATTACAAAGTTTTATCTGAAAATTATTTCTTATAATTTTTTGGGAGGTAGGCCTAAAATTATACTTCCCTGTCTTCTATGTAAATAATAGCCATTTTAACTAATATAATTATTATTCTATGAAATCTGAAATTTGTATAATTATCAATTCTCACTTATTTTATGGCAATTTAGTATACTAATGATGGTTTTTTAATATAATTCAGTTGTATATGACTCCCCTTATGAGAATGTTAGTGAACCTATTTCAGTTTAAAATGGTATTTCATTATACAAATAAATAATTTTACCCATAGAATGACCATATCTTTAGAAAACCTTATTTACATAGTATTTAATATGTTGGGTGTATCTTGCCTAAATATTGTCAGTTTGACTGGTTTATAAGATTAGGTTTATTAATTATTCTGCATTTTAACTTTATTATATTGCCTAGATTTGAATTGTGGCTATTTGCAGAATGTTTTACTAATGTAATTATTTTATTTCCTTCTCTGACTTCTGACTCTGATATATTTGATTAAAAATTAGTTCTCTGATCTGGCATAACAGTAATTATAGATTATACAATTAAAATATAACACCCAGATATATAAAACTGGTGTTCTTAATAACATTGTTTTGGTATATCACCTAATAACATAATAAAAAAGTATTTCTACAACATTGGAATGATATCTAATTTTAGATAATGCATTCCTAAATTAACATGAACAATAAAATAACAATTATAATACTAATATCTCTTATGACTAACCCTTACTTATCTAAATGCTATATTTAATTAGAACCCCACATTTGGATCCATATATAATTGTTAATACCTTCTACGACTTCATCATAAACAGTTAGTTCTGTAATTCCCCATTTTATAAGATTTATGCCCCCTCTTAAAGTATAACCCTGGCTATCTAAGTTATATTCCATTCTATGGAATGTTCATACAGTTTTAGTAGCTTTTTATTAGTAAAATTACTACTTCATTATCAAAGTAGGCACTGTTCACAAAACTTAAAGTTTGTTACTTTGTACTGCTACTCATGCACCTTTCTTAAAGTTTATTAGTTATAATTTGATCACTTACACCTTTCCATGGTAAATTATTACTATATTTACTAGTCTTTTTCTAGTTTTTAATATGAAATATTCAACCATGGGGGAACTGTGAAGATTTGTTTATGCACATTACACAATAACTTTTTGAATGCACTAATATTTACTACAGCTAACACTTTTAGTTTTTTGTCAGTTTTACAGTGATATGGTTTTTTAATGTGTTATACTTTCTTTTTTGGGCATTCATTGATTTTGGGGTTTTTTGGGGGTTCTTTCCCTATGGGGTTTTTGTTTTATATGGGTCGTCTTAATTATTCTTCTTTCTTCTTGAGTTTGGTTATTCTTCCTTCTTCTGTAGTTTTGGATTATCCTTCCTTCTTCCTTCTTCTGTAGTTCTTATTTTTATTATTCTTCTTTCTTCTTTGAGTTTGGTTCTTCTTTATTCTTCCTTCTTCCTTCTTCAGTAGTAGTAGTTTTAATTAGTCTTCCTTCTTCTTTCTTCAGTAGATTTAGTTTGTTCTTCTTTCTTCAGTAATAGTAGTTTTAATTATTCTTCTTTCTTCTGTCTTCTGTATCTTTGATTGTTCTTCTTTCTTCAGTAATAGTAGTTTTAATTATTCTTCTTTCTTCTGTCTTCTGTATCTTTGATTGTTCTTCTTTCTTCAGTAATAGTAGTTTTAATTATTCTTCTGTCTTCTGTATCTTTGATTGTTCTTCTTTCTTCAGTAATAGTAGTTTTAATTATTCTTCTTTCTTCTGTCTTCTGTATCTTTGATTGTTCTTCTTTCTTCATTCTTCAGTAGTAGTAGTTTTAACTAGTTCTTCTTTCTTCATTAGATTTAGTTTGTTCTTCTTTCTTCTTTGAGTTTTAATTGTTCTTCCTTCTTCTTTAGCTTTGATTGTTCTTCCTTCTTCAGTAATAGTAGTTTTAATTATTCTTCTTTCTTCTGTCTTCTGTATCTTTGATTGTTCTTCTTTCTTCATTCTTCAGTAGTAGTAGTTTTAACTAGTTCTTCTTTCTTCATTAGATTTAGTTTGTTCTTCTTTCTTCTTTGAGTTTTAATTGTTCTTCCTTCTTCAGTAATAGTAGTTTTAATTAGTTCTTCTTTCTTCAGTAATAGTAGTTTTAATTATTCTTCATTCTTCTGTCTTCTGTATCTTTGATTGTTCTTCTTTCTTCATTCTTCAGTAGTAGTAGTTTTAACTAGTTCTTCTTTCTTCATTAGATTTAGTTTGTTCTTCTTTCTTCTTTGAGTTTTAATTGTTCTTCCTTCTTCAGTAATAGTAGTTTTAATTAGTTCTTCTTTCTTCAGTAATAGTAGTTTTAATTATTCTTCTTTCTTCTGTCTTCTGTATCTTTGATTGTTCTTCTTTCTTCCTTCTTCAGTAATAGTAGTTTTAATTATTCTTCTTTCTTCTGTCTTCTGTATCTTTGATTGTTCTTCTTTCTTCAGTAATAGTAGTTTTAATTATTCTTCTTTCTTCTGTCTTCTGTATCTTTGATTGTTCTTCTTTCTTCAGTAATAGTAGTTTTAATTATTCTTCTTTCTTCTGTCTTCTGTATCTTTGATTGTTCTTCTTTCTTCAGTAATAGTAGTTTTAATTATTCTTCTTTCTTCTGTCTTCTGTATCTTTGATTGTTCTTCTTTCTTCATTCTTCAGTAGTAGTAGTTTTAACTAGTTCTTCTTTCTTCATTAGATTTAGTTTGTTCTTCTTTCTTCTTTGAGGTTTAATTGTTCTTCCTTCTTCAGTAATAGTAGTTTTAATTAGTTCTTCTTTCTTCAGTAATAGTAGTTTTAATTATTCTTCTTTCTTCTGTCTTCTGTATCTTTGATTGTTCTTCTTTCTTCCTTCTTCAGTAATAGTAGTTTTAATTATTCTTCTTTCTTCTGTCTTCTGTATCTTTGATTGTTCTTCTTTCTTCAGTAATAGTAGTTTTAATTATTCTTCTTTCTTCTGTCTTCTGTATCTTTGATTGTTCTTCTTTCTTCAGTAATAGTAGTTTTAATTATTCTTCTTTCTTCTGTCTTCTGTATCTTTGATTGTTCTTCTTTCTTCAGTAATAGTAGTTTTAATTATTCTTCTTTCTTCTGTCTTCTGTATCTTTGATTGTTCTTCTTTCTTCATTCTTCAGTAGTAGTAGTTTTAACTAGTTCTTCTTTCTTCATTAGATTTAGTTTGTTCTTCTTTCTTCTTTGAGTTTTAATTGTTCTTCTTTCTTCTTTGAGTTTTAATTGTTCTTCCTTCTTCTTTAGCTTTGATTGTTCTTCCTTCTTCAGTAATAGTAGTTTTAATTATTCTTCTTTCTTCTGTCTTCTGTATCTTTGATCGTTCTTCTGTCTTCATTCTTCAGTAGTAGTAGTTTTAATTAGTCTTCTTTCTTCTGTCTTCTGTAGTGGTAGTTTTGACTATTCTTCCTTCTTCTGTAGTTTTTCGCCGTGTATGCCTTCGTTTCTTCTGGTCTGGTTTCTTTGACGGGGTATATTAATTGCCTGCTTCTATCTTACCTGGGTAATTTTGTTATTATCGTTTTTAGTCTTCTGGGTTTTTAAATTTGTATTATATTATATTGTTTGCAGAAATTTTCTTTATTCAACCTTTCTTGTGAATATATTATTAAACAGTGCATTTTAATTCATTCTCATCTGGATATTCCATATCTTAGAGCTTTATTAATGATCATTGAGTAATGTATTTGTGTGGATTATCTGTCATGCTACAGATTGCTCTCTTCCAGAAGTGATTAGTTCAGATCATACTTAGTTTGTCTGAAATAATTGCTTATGACATTATATTATAAATTATATTTCTTTACTTCCTTCACATTTCTAAAAAATTTTTTCTCCCATATTTTTGAGCTTATCTATATTTCATTATTAACTGGATTCTTACTGATAGTAATAGTCATCTGAGGTTCGTTATTTTTTATTTTTCCATTTTCTTCTTAACTCGTTTCTTTATCCTTGGGATATTTATTCCCTAAAATTCCCTAATACGTTAGCTGGGGCAGTGTCCAGAGGGGCTCTGTAGGCATCTCACTCTGCTGGCCATACTACGTCATTTATTGATTACAGAGGTAAATCATCTCTGACCAATACATAATAATACTGCTGGACTTATCTCAGACAGTCATTAATAAAATTATATAAGAATAGTCCACCTTATGACTACATAAAAAAAAATTAAATATCTTTGGATATTTCACTTCGTATACGAACAGATCTATTAATATTTCTATCTTAGTGAATCTCTATCTCAGTTATTTTTCTCAATGGTTAGCTCTGTAGGCATTTTATTTCTCCTTGTGATTGGAAGCTGGTATAATATAATTATCACTCCTTATTCAGTGTAAAGTTTTTAATTATCTGTCATTTTTTGAATGTTTTCACAATCTCCTTCTGGTCATTGGTAGCATATATTTTGTATTATATTTTTGTTCCTTTATTAATTCTTGTGAATCGTTCCACTAGTATTATGTTTTTTCAATTACTCTTTTAATTGTCTTTCTTATAACTGACATTTATATATGGTCATCTTTTTCTTATGGACTTATTTATATATGGTTTTTTCCTTCTTTTTTAAAATTTTATTCTGCTCTTGCTTTTTATCCAAATGCACTCTTTATTATTAATGTCATATGTTTAATATCTCTGTTTATTTGACATAAAATTCTCATTAATTTCACTTCACAATAAGTTTATTCATTTAAATGGTATCAGTGGTTTGTATTGCCATTTCTTTATTCTGGAAAGTTTTTCAGAATTGGTCCCATATATAATTGTTTGTAATGTGTTATCCAAATTCTTTTTCTCCTTGTTCATTTCTAAAAGTTGTTTTTAAAATAAGGTAGTAAATTGTTTTTACTTGGGTTTTTGAATTTTGATGATTTAATTCAAAATTCATTTTCTCTTTGATTCATAAATTGTTTCCTAAATGGTAGGCAGTAAGTAGTCATTACTTCATTTTTGAATTTAGTGGTTTAATTCAAATTCATTTTCTCTTGTCCATAAATTGTTTTCTAAATAATAGGTAGTAAGTAGTCATTACTTCATTTTTGAATTTTTACTTTTAATTCAAAATTCATTTTCTTCTTGATTCATAAATGGTTTTCTAAATAATAGGTAGTAAGTAGTCATTACTTCATTTTTGAATTTTTACTTTAATATTATTTCTTCCATACATTCAATTACTCATAATATTTTTTCATAAATATGGTTAACATATCATATTATTACCCTAAATATGGTATTAGCTCTCTTCTTTTCTTTATTTCAAATGTACTTCTTATAATTATTTTTCTTTTATATACCCAGGTTGAAGATTTTTATTAGGTTGGACAATTGCTCATAATTTCTTTTTCTTTGACATAGTTTTTTGCCGTTGCCGGTTATCATAACATCAGTCCCTTTTTGTGGAGGTGTATGGTATTAGACTTAACCGTAGTCTGTCACTTCAGTCGCTCTCATTGTCTGGATGACCATAGTCTTCATCATCGTTCCGGTACTAGTGACATCTCTGGCCTTTGTCTTGTATTTCATTTTTCCAGCTGCTATTCCTTTGTTGGCTGCTAAGCTTATTCGGCTCCCTCTATCATAGTGTGTTATACACCAGTACTTCTCTGGTCCATATGTGGTATTGCATGAGAAATATCTGTGAGGATCTTCTTTTTAATTATTAATTATTTGCTTATCTGAAGCCCCATAATCTGGTTCATCATCACACATCCACCCTGAAGGAATACATTTTAGTGTACCTGTACACTGGAACTGTCCTGGATGGTACACTAATGGAACACATCCTGGTGATTCATCTGTGCCGTCATCACAGTCTGGTAAGATGTCATACTTCCACCTTTCTGGAATACACTGTCCAGTCCTTCGCTGAAACTGATCTGGCCCATATGTCGTATTCCGTTTACCTCTGGTCCTTTCCCAGTGGTAGATTACTGCTTTGTGGTAAATTATTTCTGAAATTACTTCGATTCTCCTCCTATAATTCCTACAACTCATGATGTCTTTGTCCTTGGTAATTGGGATGTTATTGCCATCAATTAACCCATGGATCCTCATTTCCAACTCTTCCTTCGTTTTTATTACATTTCTTGGATACACTCGCCTTTTCCTTTGTTTAATATTTTCCTTGTTTCCGTTAGTTTTAACTCCAGGTAATACCATTACTTGTTCCTGCCTTATATCATTTGGTACTTCTTCTGGTTCTGGCTTGCTATCATATTTTATTTCTTTGGTCCTCTCATTTCTTAATTCTTCTCTTTTTAATCTGTCCTCTCTTAATTTTTTCCTAAACAGTTCATTATCATTGCTTAAATTTTCCACCATTTTCTTGTTTATTTCTTCCATCTTCTTATTTAAATCTTGACTCAACTTCTCACTGGTTGATTTGAATTCCCGGAGGATCATTTCCATCATTTTGTTCGTTGTACCTTCTTCTGTAGTCCTAGACTTATCCACTTCCTTGTCTTGGACATGTACGTCCCCTGTTTGAGTGGGTACTTCTGGTTGTTTCTCTGGTGGTGTTGGTTGTTTATGTTCCACCCGTCCTAATATTCTTTCCACGTCCTCCACTGGGGTCGCCTCCTTATCCTCCATATCGAGTTCTTTCTCGGCCTCCGCCGCTCTCTTCTTTGATGTGGCACGACGCATTATTTTCCCTGATTCCCTGGCTGGGTAACCGCTGCCAAGCTGAATTAGGAATTGGGTAAGTAATTACAGTAATTTCAACCCCTAATTACAGCCCTTTAGTTGGACGCCAATTTTGTAATATATCTTATTTATTACAAATTATAATTAAATTTATAAAGTGTTGCTTGTTCTGGTATTCTGCGGTAATCGAGCCCCACAAGTTGGGTTCGCCAATTATGTAATATATATGTATGTATTGTGTGGGTATAATAAAATAAATAAAAGGTTGATGTATGTAGATTGTGCTCTCCTGTAAGTCCCACTGGTTGTGCTAGCTGATTTTGTAATAAAACGATATTGCAAAATATAGCTTAATTTATAATATGTGTAGTACGTAGCTAATATCTTCTTGTCTTCTAAGCTCTCACTGCTGGTCTTCACTTTGGTAATATATAATTGTAATTGTAATGGTGTTCTGGTATAATATTACCCAGATTGACTTTTATGGTGCGTAGGTGTAGTAATGACGTTCCGCTCCGGGAGACGTCGATTTGGTAATGTTCCTAAATAATGCTGTTATCAAATGTTCTTGGTGTATGTTGTTGTTGTAGCAATTTGAAATGTGATATAATTTTATAATTCTGAAATAATTGTTTTCGAGGTGTTTATATTCTTAAAATTTAGTAATAAATTGAGATTATTGATTGTAATTATAAATAGTATGGTATGGTGTGTCTTCTAGTAATGATCTTCCCTTCGTTAAATTTATTAAAAAGACAATCCCCTTTGAATTAGGCGCGAACAGCTCTCTTCTTCTTCCTCTTGAAAGGTTGTAATTCGCATATATTGCCTTTAAAGGTTGTCGAGTTTTCTTTATTAATTAATGGTTATATTCCTTTATTAAAGAAATCAAATTCAATTCACTGGATAACAAGCGTTTATTCAACAAAATAATGAATTTGCTTAATTGAAAACAATGTTATAATGCCGTATCGACTCACTCAGGTCCGGTCGATCTATGACTTTTATATTGGTATTATACACATATAGGTTCTTTTAACGGTTATTTATAAAAAAACCAGAGAAGGTCAGGGTCAGAAAGTATAACACTTACAATGCTGAAAATGTATTAAAATTAAACAATAGAATGGTAATTAGTAATAATAAAAGTTTATATATAATTTCTATTCACCACAGTTCAGCAAACAGTCGACTGGTTGTGTTGATGAGATCAGTCAAAGTGGCCGTCTGGCGCATGCGTGGATTTCACCTTCTAACATTGACAAAGTACTTGTGGAATAAATATGTTCCTTCTGCGATTAAATCCTCTTCGTACTCGTTTAATCTCTTCTTGGGTATAGTTTAATGTCACTGGAGTAAGATGGAAAAGTCACTGGGTGTAAAAATGTTGTTAAATAAGTAGATCAATTGGTGTTTATGTGTGTCCGTTTAACCTCGAATATTCACTTGGTATTTGGTGTGATTCCAGTGTTATTTCGTTTAAATAGTGATATGTGATGCTGTTTATAGGTGTTATGTAGTTCATAGGGCAACTTCACCACTTCACAATGATTAGAATAGTTTAAAATTTAATTTTTACACAAAAACTGATTCCGAACTTTAGTTATACGTAATCGCCATTAAGGTTGGGTTTTATAAAATATTCACGTAAAGTGTGCTCTTCAATGTATAATAATGAACTGCGTGGATTTCCTTCGTCATCCGAAACGTCTTAGCCAATTTAATATTAAAAAGACATTGTTTAAAATTGCCATAACTTCCGACACACTTTAATTTCGTGCACTATGCTTATAAAGTAAATTCGTTATTACTTAACTGTTTGAAATATAAAATACATATTCGTTTTCACTATTCTATTCTACTTATTTTGATAGTAATTAAGTTAGTATTACAAAGTTTTATCTGAAAATTATTTCTTATAATTTTTTGGGAGGTAGGCCTAAAATTATACTTCCCTGTTTCTATGTAAATAATAGCCATTTTAACTAATATAATTATTATTCTATGAAATCTGAAATTTGTATAATTATCAATTCTCACTTATTTTATGGCAATTTAGTATACTAATGATGGTTTTTTAATATAATTCAGTTGTATATGACTCCCCTTATGAGAATGTTAGTGAACCTATTTCAGTTTAAAATGGTATTTCATTATACAAATAAATAATTTTACTCATAGAATGACCATATCTTTAGAAAACCTTATTTACATAGTATTTAATATGTTAGGTGTATCTTGCCTAAATATTGTCAGTTTGACTGGTTTATAAGATTAGGTTTATTAATTATTCTGCATTTTAACTTTATTATATTGCCTAGATTTGAATTGTGGCTATTTGCAGAATGTTTTACTAATGTAATTATTTTATTTCCTTCTCTGACTTCTGACTCTGATATATTTGATTAAAAATTAGTTCTCTGATCTGGCATAACAGTAGTTATAGATTATACAATTAAAATATAACACCCAGATATATAAAACTGGTGTTCTTAATAACATTGTTTTGGTATATCACCTAATAACATAATAAAAAAGTATTTCTACAACATTGGAATGATATCTAATTTTAGATAATGCATTCCTAAATTAACATGAACAATAAAATAACAATTATAATACTAATATCTCTTATGACTAACCCTTACTTATCTAAATGCTATATTTAATTAGAACCCCACATTTGGATCCATATATAATTGTTAATACCTTCTACGACTTCATCATAAACAGTTAGTTCTGTAATTCCCCATTTTATAAGATTTATGCCCCCTCTTAAAGTATAACCCTGGCTATCTAAGTTATATTCCATTCTATGGAATGTTCATACAGTTTTAGTAGCTTTTTATTAGTAAAATTACTACTTCATTATCAAAGTAGGCACTGTTCACAAAACTTAAAGTTTGTTACTTTGTACTGCTACTCATGCACCTTTCTTAAAGTTTATTAGTTATAATTTGATCACTTACACCTTTCCATGGTAAATTATTACTATATTTACTAGTCTTTTTCTAGTTTTTAATATGAAATATTCAACCATGGGGGAACTGTGAAGATTTGTTTATGCACATTACACAATAACTTTTTGAATGCACTAATATTTACTACAGCTAACACTTTTAGTTTTTTGTCAGTTTTACAGTGATATGGTTTTTTAATGTGTTATACTTTCTTTTTTGGGCATTCATTGATTTTGGGGTTTTTTGGGGGTTCTTTCCCTATGGGGTTTTTGTTTTATATGGGTCGTCTTAATTATTCTTCTTTCTTCTTGAGTTTGGTTATTCTTCCTTCTTCTGTAGTTTTGGATTATCCTTCCTTCTTCCTTCTTCTGTAGTTCTTATTTTTATTATTCTTCTTTCTTCTTTGAGTTTGGTTCTTCTTTATTCTTCCTTCTTCCTTCTTCAGTAGTAGTAGTTTTAATTAGTCTTCCTTCTTCTTTCTTCAGTAGATTTAGTTTGTTCTTCTTTCTTCAGTAATAGTAGTTTTAATTATTCTTCTTTCTTCTGTCTTCTGTATCTTTGATTGTTCTTCTTTCTTCAGTAATAGTAGTTTTAATTATTCTTCTTTCTTCTGTCTTCTGTATCTTTGATTGTTCTTCTTTCTTCAGTAATAGTAGTTTTAATTATTCTTCTGTCTTCTGTATCTTTGATTGTTCTTCTTTCTTCAGTAATAGTAGTTTTAATTATTCTTCTTTCTTCTGTCTTCTGTATCTTTGATTGTTCTTCTTTCTTCATTCTTCAGTAGTAGTAGTTTTAACTAGTTCTTCTTTCTTCATTAGATTTAGTTTGTTCTTCTTTCTTCTTTGAGTTTTAATTGTTCTTCCTTCTTCTTTAGCTTTGATTGTTCTTCCTTCTTCAGTAATAGTAGTTTTAATTATTCTTCTTTCTTCTGTCTTCTGTATCTTTGATTGTTCTTCTTTCTTCATTCTTCAGTAGTAGTAGTTTTAACTAGTTCTTCTTTCTTCATTAGATTTAGTTTGTTCTTCTTTCTTCTTTGAGTTTTAATTGTTCTTCCTTCTTCAGTAATAGTAGTTTTAATTAGTTCTTCTTTCTTCAGTAATAGTAGTTTTAATTATTCTTCTTTCTTCTGTCTTCTGTATCTTTGATTGTTCTTCTTTCTTCATTCTTCAGTAGTAGTAGTTTTAACTAGTTCTTCTTTCTTCATTAGATTTAGTTTGTTCTTCTTTCTTCTTTGAGTTTTAATTGTTCTTCCTTCTTCAGTAATAGTAGTTTTAATTAGTTCTTCTTTCTTCAGTAATAGTAGTTTTAATTATTCTTCTTTCTTCTGTCTTCTGTATCTTTGATTGTTCTTCTTTCTTCCTTCTTCAGTAATAGTAGTTTTAATTATTCTTCTTTCTTCTGTCTTCTGTATCTTTGATTGTTCTTCTTTCTTCAGTAATAGTAGTTTTAATTATTCTTCTTTCTTCTGTCTTCTGTATCTTTGATTGTTCTTCTTTCTTCAGTAATAGTAGTTTTAATTATTCTTCTTTCTTCTGTCTTCTGTATCTTTGATTGTTCTTCTTTCTTCAGTAATAGTAGTTTTAATTATTCTTCTTTCTTCTGTCTTCTGTATCTTTGATTGTTCTTCTTTCTTCATTCTTCAGTAGTAGTAGTTTTAACTAGTTCTTCTTTCTTCATTAGATTTAGTTTGTTCTTCTTTCTTCTTTGAGTTTTAATTGTTCTTCTTTCTTCTTTGAGTTTTAATTGTTCTTCCTTCTTCTTTAGCTTTGATTGTTCTTCCTTCTTCAGTAATAGTAGTTTTAATTATTCTTCTTTCTTCTGTCTTCTGTATCTTTGATCGTTCTTCTGTCTTCATTCTTCAGTAGTAGTAGTTTTAATTAGTCTTCTTTCTTCTGTCTTCTGTAGTGGTAGTTTTGACTATTCTTCCTTCTTCTGTAGTTTTTCGCCGTGTATGCCTTCGTTTCTTCTGGTCTGGTTTCTTTGGCGGGGTATATTAATTGCCTGCTTCTATCTTACCTGGGTAATTTTGTTATTATCATTTTTAGTCTTCTGGGTTTTTAAATTTGTATTATATTATATTGTTTGCAGAAATTTTCTTTATTCAACCTTTCTTGTGAATATATTATTAAACAGTGCATTTTAATTCATTCTCATCTGGATATTCCATATCTTAGAGCTTTATTAATGATCATTGAGTAATGTATTTGTGTGGATTATCTGTCATGCTACAATATTTATCTCTCATAGAAAATAAATATTATCTAATCAACACCCTTAGTTTTAACACCCTTCTGTAGTAACCTGACCTACTTTAACAATAAAAAGGTCGAAATTTCAAGACTGGGATGGAACTTAAAGCCTGACACGGTACCTCATATCTTTTCGAATTTGCCTAGGTATTTGACAAAGCCTCTAAAACTCCGATAGTCACCCGTAAAAAGGCAAATACAGCAAGTAAAAACAGGCCAAGAAAAAAGCAATTCGGCAAACTGTTCTGTGACAGAAACAGTGAGTTCAGACCACCCCCAGAGTAGAACACACCAAGACGATCAACTGGATGAACAAAACCAAATCATGTTGCTGAAACGGAAAATACAAAATCTATCTCGTACTTTGATACGAACTAAAAATAAACTGCGTTGTGAGAAAGCAAAAGTTGTCTTACTAGAAAATAAACTTGCCAGGAAGGAATGTGACTCATCTGAAAGAGGGATGAAGAATTTAAGTGAAAAGCAGAACATTATTGTAGATGCTATGGTTAAAAAGTCTAATTTGTAAAATATCAATGGAATGAGGTACTGTAACGAGCTAATACTGGAAAGTTTGCTGCTTAAAATAAAATCCCCAAAGGAATACAGACATTGCTAGCAACATGATTTATTGCCACTTCCGTCGGAAAGCCACCTGAAAAGACTGTGTAAAGGTTTAAAATGCCCATACGGGGTAAACACTAACGCTCTAAATGTTCCACTTAAACTTACGTTGGCAAAAAGAGCAAACTGCGTCCCGAAAAGTGAATCTCCACTTACTTCTTTTGTAAATCAAATCCGTGAAATGTTTAAGGAGGTAGAAAATGAAAACAAATCCTTCAAGAAATCAATGGAGTTGCTCATCAAGGAAAACGTAGTTTTAAAGGACTCGGAATGCTACAATTGGGCAGAGTAACTACCTGAGCTTAAAACTGGTATCCGAAAGAATGTCTCGTGTATCATTTGGCAGGGTACATAGTGAAAAAACCATCTAGAATTTCTGACTGTGGTGACTGTGCTGTTACACTGAGGAACGATCGTCCTCCTAATCTACCTGCTGCTGTGTGGACAAAAATAAAAGATTACTGAACTATCGAAGAAACAGCTCATTTAACGCACACTTCAAATGGTGTTTATCATGTACTATTGCAAGCAGAAACAACTGTTACAATAAAACGTAGTTCACCAAACAGTATGTGGGAGGATATGTTTTATGAATGTTTGGATGAAATCAAAGAAATTAATGTGCCCGCAACGGACAGCGTAGGATGTTGCCGTGAACGCACACTAGACATTGTAGGCAAGCTAATTTTAAAATATATCTAGTGCCGATTCTTTTTCCGTACGAAGGAAATACGTAGAGAAATGACCAGTACAAAATCGGCTAAATCGTCTCGGAAAATTTTGAAGGTTTCCAAACTGCTGACATCCTAGGGTGAGTACATTGTTTAAATCTTATATCCTTTTGTATTTGTACGCATTGCAGTGTATCGTAAATATAATTTTAATTGTTACAACATGTAAAAACATTTCAAGACAGTTTCAAATAAGTATTATTTAATACAGAATTGTGTTTGTATTAAAACTTAATTGCGTCCTTCACGCTGGCGTACACAACAACGGGCGATGCTAGCGCCACGCTGCGGCGAACCACAGTAACCAGCTAAGTGATCTCACTTCCTCTTCTATTCGCTATGGTATCTTTATGGAGTAATTTATCCGCTTAATTATCTTTTACATGTTCACTATGTATGAAAATAATGAAACATATGTACATCTTCTATAAATCGTTTAATACTCTCATGTAGGCTTCCGCGGCCGGTGTCCATTATGTTTTTGAAGTCATCTTCCGGTACGAACCACGTCAAAATGTCGTGTATGACAACGTTTCACTCATATTACAATGAGTATTTTCAGGTCTGAGTGACAAAAACGCCGGCACGCTAACTCAGTTATGTACTGTAGAAGTGCGGTGGTCCATACCAGAAGAAGACTTCAAAAACATAATTAACTGTTTAATTATTTTAAAATAAAAAAGTTATAGCTTTAGCGATATCAATGGCAAAAGTTGCAAAAGTAAATGTAAAATAAACAGCTATTTACAAAACACACTTCTTTTTTACCCTATGTGTATTTTTGTGTGTAGCTACACATCGTCTAATAAGTAATTGTGTTATTTTTAATAACATATTTTTGATGAGTAACAATTCTCAAATATTACACAATTTTAATGTTATTAAAGTTATTTAACGATGAAGGGATTGCGAGGAACGGCCAGAAAAGTATAACATAAATTTTAAATTATTTGTGTCGACGTTTCGACAATATTTATTGTTATCATCAGGACCTGTGCACGGATACGAGAGTAAATATCAAACAAAACAGATCAATTAATTGAGTGAATTTGTGTGTGTGTGTGTGTGTGTGTGTGTGTGTGTGTGTGTGTGTGTGTGTGTGTGTGTGTGTGTGTGTGTGTGTGTGTGTGTGTGTGTGTGTGTGTGTGAACGAGTTGAAACAGTTTGTTTTAAATCACCAAATAATTACATCCATTATACGATCCAACACGTATATTGTTTTCCTTAAAAACATAGATAAATTTATAACACCCCACAACATAATTCATACAATATTACAATTTAAAGTACTGTTAATTAAAAGTTCTTTAATAATATTTATAAGTGATTACAGAAGCAGTAATAAATAAATATACATTAAAATTAGTACAGACACCATTTCTACATATACATGTCTACATGTTGCACAGTAAAAAGTAAATTATAGCTGAATAAAGGTTATAGGGATGTTGAATTATGTATATTATTAAAAGTTATTATTATCAAGTTTCACTCACTACTAGTATTGAAAATACTGTCATTAATTTAGAGAATTCTGTACAAAATAACAATAGATTATTACAAAATATTACAAACAGGAATATATGGTAAAACAGTCTATGAATTAAAAATGTTTATTACTTTAAATCATATTCTTGTAAAATATTATTTACCGAGAACTTGGTACATATTGAGTACTATAGTCTATTGTAAAATTATGTATATGCCTGTAGTCATAGTCTCTCACATTTTCTCTCTCTCTCTCTCTTCCCCCTCTAAAGCACTCACTCACCATGTCATAGTCGTTCACAGACAGAGAGAGAGAGAGAAAGAGAGAGAGAGAGGGAGAGAGAGGGGGAGAGAGAGGGAGAGAGAGAGAGGGGAGAAAGAGAGAGAGAGAGAGAGAGAGAGAAAGAGAGGTGAGGGAGGGAGAGAGAATGAGAGCGAGATTATATGACTGTCAACATATACATAATTTTACAATATACTGTAGTACTCTGTACAGACTAAATTCTTGGTAAATAATATTTTACAACAATATGATTTCAAGTAATAACCACTTTCACTTGACAGATTGGTTTACCATATTGTAACGAGAACCCTCTCGAACAACTGAGCGCTTTATTTATAGTGATGTCATTGGTGTCTGTATTTTGTTTTCCACTGTACCATACGACGATCAGTTAGACCGTCGTAATAATATATTTGTGTTTCTATTATTTTGTAATTCTCTGATGTAAGTTTGTACTTCTCTAAATTAATGACAGTGTTTTCAATACCAGTAGTGAGTGAAACATGATGACAATAACTATTAATAATATGCATAACTCAACATCCCTACAGTCTGTATTGTAATGTTCTAGGGTATTAAAATTTTATCGATATAGTTAAGAAAAAGAATACATAATTTATGCAATTATTGTAATGATGTAAAACAATCTGTTTCAACTCCTTTACACATACACACATACGCACACGCGGGCGCACACACGCACTCATATACACAAACACATTCACTCAATTACTGTTGTGTTTCATATTTTCTCTTGTATCTGTACACTGCTCCTGATGATGACAATAAATATTGTCGAAACGTCGACACAAATAATTTCAAATTTGTGTTGTAATTTTTTGACCGATACACACAAACACTTCATTGTTAAAATTTATTGATTGACGGTCACTACGAATTTAAGAATTCAAAAAAATTATTAGGAGATCGACTACGAAATTATAATAATTTTTACTTACATCCAATATAATGTCATTTATATAAGAATACAAGGTTTATTTAATCAGCAAAGAACGTCATAGAACGTTGTACGTAGTAAAGCTATATACACTGAGGATAATGTGCGTAATAAGCCAACTGTAAAGTAACAAAAAACGTTCCTCACAGAAACAAAGTCCTTTGATAATACAAAATTTTCTCCAGGAATACACTGTGTAAATTAACACAAAAACAAACTATTGACTGCAATGTTACTGCGTATTATTAACAATCCACTATGATTATTTTTTACCTGAAATTGAATATACTTTTATTAAACTTTACGATAGTTTCCATCAAAGAGGAAACCATATCAAATAGATTTGGTGAACAGTTGCATGAAAAATGTGTTCAATTTACATTGGTTGTTAGTTAAGTATTTAAATAACGGCGTTAAATATAAACTTACAAGGGTAAATCATTCAATAACATTAGGGGCGCCAAGATGGACCTGTAGGGCCCGCAATGTAGGTGCGCACGGAATTCAGAGCCTCAATCTTAATAATAGGGTAAAGAAATTGTGTGTTCCATGAATATTCAATAAGCGCCTATAGATAGTGAATGCTTACTTTAAACATGTGGGACAAAATAAATTATATAAAAATCTGATTAAAGTATAAATATTAGTATACGTTTAAATTAAATTAGTTACCACTAATATTTGGGTATAAAATAATTTACAGATCAAATTATGTGTTGACACAACAGTACTGTACTTGTGAATCAAAATGTTCGAGAAAACACTTAGTGAAACAAATTTCCAAAAAACTAAAAAAATGAAAAGATGGACAGATAGACAGACAACAAAACTCGCAAAAATAAGTGGGTTTTTCAAAAAGAATTCTCAGACCAGTCATTTGCTGGACAGTGGAGGGCAGCCAACACTGTCGTGAAGCAATTTCATTGACAGTATTCCGACGAAATTTAGTAGCCGCAACAGTTGCTAGTCCCTCAATCTCTTCTTTTTCCAGTAATACAGAGCTAGTAGATCAGAATCTCATCACGAACAGGCTAAAGAAATAAAAACAGAACAGTTGTCCGTAAGAAATATCCCAGTGACTGTGAACTTCACGCGAGCACTATTAGCGATAAAAAATTAAAAACATTTATTATAGAGTGTAGATCGTGTCGACTAAGTGGACAGTTTAAAGCCAACACTGTCGTCAAGCAGTTTCAGTGACAGTACTCCGACAAAATTTAGTAACCGCGACAGTTGCTAGTCCCTCAATATCTTCTTTTTCCAGTAATACAGAGCTAGTAGATTAGAACCTCATCACGAACAGGCTAAAGAAATAAAAACGGAACAGTTGTCCGTAAGAAATATTCCAGTGAATGTGAACTTCACGCGAGCACTATTAGCGATAAAAAATTAAAAACTATTATTATAGAGTGTAGATCGTGTCGACTAAGTGGACAGTTTAAAGCCACGACACAAGTGGAAACAATGTTTTGCGGAATACCACTATACATATAAAACAAAAGGACTTGTAGAACGTAAGAGGACCTGGCTTTGCTATTCTACCAATTTAAATAAATGTTACTGCGAACCTTACTTGCGAACCTTAGTTTGCCGATAGAAATAAATTAATTTCCTGTGGTTGGTAGATGGCATTAATGATTGGAAGGGACTTATTAAAATAATTACAATACACGAATAAACAATACTGCGCTTAGAACCATGCTGCATGTATGACACTTAAGGAAAAAACGGAACACGATAGACGAGTCATTAGAATTAGAGATAAGAAAAGAGGCTAACCTGTAGAGGTTTTTCACCGAATGCTAAACGTCTCTTTTTTTTAACTGAGCAAATTTCTACTTAGAGGTCACGTAGAACACGTCGGACAACAGGAACTTCAAAGAGAAAATTTTCTGTCTTTAATTAGGATTGCTTGCGGATTGTGATCCTGTACTTAAGGAACTTATTGAAGAAAAAAGAGGGAGAAGTAAAATACGTTAGTCATTACGTGCAGAATAAGCTCATTTAAATTATTTCTAGAGAAGTGAAAAGAACTATTTTGAATAATGTGAGGAAAGCGTCACGGGATTTTCTCTATAATCCTTAACACGACCCCAGATATTTCGTGAGTTGATCAGTTAAGTGTTGTTTTCCTTTACGTGAAAATTATAATTGATGAAAGTGGCAAACCAGCTGACACTTAAAAGTGAAAAAAACTTTTGCGGACTTTTTTCGGTGCCCAACCACACAGCTATCGGGCTAAAAGACCTTATTTTAAATTACCTTCAAGTAAACAACATTGTATTGAAAACGTGTAGAGGTCAAGCGCACGATGGTGAGGCGCTATGTCTGGTGCATAAAACAGTATAAAAGAAAAGTCGAGGAGCTTGAGGAGAATGCAAAGTATGTCCACTGTGCTGCACACAGTCTGAATCTTGTGTTGAATGACGCCGTCAAAGGAGTTCCTGAAGTAACCGATTTTTTTATGTAGTGGATTGTATTTTTTAAATGACGACCTTCTCGAACCTTAAAAGTTTGTGTCCAACCAGGTGAACTTCAAAAGACAAGGCATGACAGCTCTCAGATTCAGGTTCAGAGCTGTGATTAAATCACGTACGAAGTAAGTTTAAGAAAAAAAAACTGCGATGAAAGCACTGAAGCAAAAGGACTGAAATGAATCTTGACGATTTTTCAGTCATTTTTTTCACCGTAATTTTCTGAAAACTATTTTCCGTTGTAATCCCCCTTAGTAGTTACCTAGAATAAAAATCAATCGACATGAAGCCAGTTGAAACTCTTGTACAAAGTGTTTATGATAAAATCAGAGTTATGAAAAATAATTTTATAGAGTTAAAAAGCAATCTCTTGAATTGGTACAAATTTGGGGAATAAATTCAAATTTAAACAAAAAAGGCTTCATCGCGTAAAGAGGCATTTTGATGTACTGAGCCGAGATGAAATAATTGAAGACAATGAAAAACGATTATAGCTGAAATTTATAACAAATTATTTGACATTTTAATTATGCGATTATGTGAACGTTTTGAAGCACTCAGTGGGGTTATTGGACATTTAATATACTGAGCTTCTCAGTAGTGAGTAAAGTAAGTAACTAAAAACTGTACTCAATATCTCTGCGTCTTAAGGATCAGTACAAGGTGAATTTAGGAAACTTTTTCCCGCAGCAGATGATAAGTCTCCGATCAATTCTGAAAGAAGTAATTAAAAAAGCAAAGTAGCAGTCTCGGATCTAGCTAAGACCAGAACATGTGAATATTGTAATGTTACATAATATCACGACCACCAGAGTCCAAAACAAACAATAACCAACAATAACAAATCACAAGAAATACTACATTCAAACTTTAATGTTAAAAACAAAGATAAGTAGGAATAGATTTTAAAGGAATAAAAAATACATCTTTAACAAACTGATGAAGATGATTAAATTAATAATGACAATGACATAGACGAAACATAATTAACTGACAACTAACCCAATAATTAGGTAAAAATGAGAAAACCAAAGACAGAGAGAAGAAACTATAAGTGGAGTAAAGTAGAATACTACAAAATCCAAATAGATACGAAAACAGGAAGAAATAAGATATGTCCTACACTAAACAAGAGAAGAATTAAGACAAGATGAATGGATGATAACAAGAAAAGCCCAGAGTAATAATGAAGCCTGATAAACTAATATAAATAACTATGCTGACAAAGAAAACTTATAAAGTAAATGAATAATATAATGAATAAGAGTCAGGAGAGTGAAGTAAAATTAGTCAAAGTATAAATTAACTGTGTATCTGGAAGAATAACTAAAATGAATCGTGTAGACCAGTCTTGTAACTAGAGCAAATGTAGGGATATAACTTACACAACGATATCAATGAATACTGTTTTAAGAAGGGTGATTAGGACAGAAAAGTGTATAATAAACCTAAAGTAATAAATAACCTTATTAGTACTATAATAGTGTGAAATAAAAGACATTGAAATCATGATAAAATAAACAAATTGTTGTCAAACCAAGATAGGTCCCATAACCTCACTCAATGTGAATTATGCACCTCAAATACAAGAATTAAGTAACTTAATGACTAATAATCCAATTTCTGTTTCAGGGTAATGAACCTAAATGTTAAAAGGGTAATATCAACACAAAAATAATGTATAGAAGAATTAGAATTGTATTGTAATTAGTGTAAATTGAAACAATAAATTAGACATTCTGAAGTTACCTAACAAATCTTTCAAAAACTTTAACAATAAGTTATAAAAGGGATGAGACATTAGTGTCAATAGAACCGGCAAGGTTCACAGTCACTTACATATTGTAAAACAATTGTAATTAGCTTAAAAATATATCAGGATAATATAAAATAGACATACTTGTATCTTGAGACCAGATGCAAGTAGTTTTACTGAATTAACAGAAAAAGGTGATATACTATTACCAATCAAATGATTGTAACACCTGAGAATAATTACTATCACTATTTTTTAAAGGAGAATGATCACTAAAATTAAAAATAATTAAGAGTTAAGAGAAAAGATGTAACACCATATAGTGCCTGAACTATAGGTGAATCTAAAAAGTATAATTCAAGGGAATAATTGTATCAAAACCACTAAAGGTAATAACCAGAAGTTGTAATAGTTAATTTAGATAAATAAGTAACAATATTCAGAAGTAATCCAATAGCAATGAACAAACCACTGTTAAAACTAACTTGGGTGGTAATACGCCTAAAATGAGCCTAGAGACTGATAATAAATACTATGTTGAACAGAGTATCAGACTAAACCAACAGTAGTAAACTCATAAGATAGATAAGACACCAAGGAGTGGTTAAAATGTAATCGATATAAACAATGTATTCTAAGATTATTGGCAGAATAAAAATAAGGCCTAGGTGTGCCGAACACTAAGTATGTCAATAACAAAAATACACAAAAAAGGACATCAATTAAGTCAGACAATGATGACCAGTAGTTGAAGGGAAGACTTAAGAATAAGTGTGAAATGTAACTAACTCATAAAATACCACCAATGAATCATATCAACTAAATCTAAAACATAGTGCTATATGTACAGCAAGGTTTATAAACAGAGGTGTTTTCACCCATAACTGATTATAATCTAACTACAGAGCAGAAAGAGACTGAATAGTAGTAAAAATAATTAGTAGTGAAGTTAAATTGTAAATAATATAAACGTAAGATAGTTTTAAATAAAAATATTGCAATAGGCATAAGTTGTGAAAATAAGAAATTAACAAACATGAAGAGAATTATGGCTTGAGGGGTATCTAATTGATCTAAAGAACAATTGCAAACGATTGAGATGATTACATTAGAACTCCCAAGTACCACAAGAAAGTTAAACGCTTTTAAAAATATTTGTGTAAATTGGAAGAAAATATTTTTCATACTCTCGACACCAAAGACCGACGCCACCGGAAAAAGACAGTGAGGTGTCATCGAGATTTCCACCAATCAAATTAATTATAGCGAGGCTTGGCCAAAAAAGAGACGCCGAGCTAAGCGTCATTCTTGTACGATCGACTCAGCAAACAAGACGAGAATTCTCGACGCCAGAAAAGTAAATTAACCTAACCTGTGCGTGTAGTTAACGTCATATTTGGGTTAATACAACTCGAAATGTTTAAAAGCATTAATAAAGTTATATAAACGAATTAATCAAACCTGGTGAAAGTGCGAATACGATTGCTAGTGTACAATCCCAGCAATTCCGGTCATATAAATGAAAAGGAAGTATGGTGAATTAATATTATTATTATAAACTTATGAAGTGAACCATAACCTGACAATGTATAGATTTAAGGATAATATGAACTTTGAAGAGGCATTAACCCTCGTAAAGTCAATTAACAATTAGACTAGGGATAAAAGTTAACGAATATTATTCACTCTAATTATAAAATGATTGTTAACCAATTATAAAAGGACAGTATGCTTTACTGAATCTAATAGGTTAAAGTCAGTGTACTAACCATTTCATGACCTACTGATATGTTATTAGAATTAAGAAAAATACCTGAGAAGGGATATCCCATCTAGTAGTCTAACGATAGTTGGATATGCTGAAGATGTTTATAATTTTAGTAAATTTGAATTTGCTTTGTTGATTGATCATTTAGAATTTTAATTAACTTAACTGGCATTATACCAGACACGCCAGGTCTAACCTAGAAGTTGACGCAAGCCGTCTGTTGAAGTTTTATTAATGAATTGAGATTTTAGTTATCCGACGTGACCACTCTCCTATTAAATAATTATAATTGTTGGGTTGTGTTAACGTTTAGTATTTTTTAAGCTAAAAGAACCTATGTTGATTAAAAGTATTGTAAACAAAAACATCGTGGAGTGTTGTATTCACGTATGCAGCTTAACCACTCTGAGATTTTAAGAAGAGTTTTACGAAATGAAAAGGTAGCCTAATTGTGAAGTCTGACTTTCGTATGTTAATGGTTCAAGGAAATTAATACACAGACTTTAACGAGAAATAAATCATGTTTAAACTAACGATTAGAGTTGGCCCAATTATTTCACGTAGATAGGCATTTGCAGGCTCGGTAGAGGACATGCAACGGTTGGCAACACGACGGCGCCACGAGTGATTTTGAATTAATTTTGTTTTTAGATGAGCTGATTCACTCTACCTGATAACCAGGACGTCACTTAAAGTAAGTACCGTTATCCTAAATTATCTTTGATTCCAGTGAGAACCAACGCAACCGAATTATATCTGCTAGTGAAGAAGAACCAATACTGTCCAATACTCAACATTCTACGAACGATGAACAGTTTAAACAAATACTACTAATCTTGAACACTTTAAATCAACGATTTCATAATAAGTAAAACAGAACCAAACTTTAAGTAAAACTGAAAACTTGCATTAACTTAAATAAATAACAAATAAATAATAATTAATAATCGTTATAATACAAATCGGCGATTCAACCGCGAGATTGAAAAGGGACGAATCTCGTTCTTTAACAATATGCAACTATTTCCTCCAATTTTCCTCCAAATTTGTACTGCCTACATTCTATTCATGACTCTGCCTGTGATAACAGCAACATCCAAAAGATTATTTTATAAATTAAAAATCATCAAATCATATTTGAGAACCACAATGTCACAAGAACGACTCTGTGGACTGTCGCTTCTAAGCATCGAAAATGAGACGGCATGGAATACAGATTTAAATTTTCTGATTAATTTCTTTGCTGCATTAAAATCCCGGAGAAGAGAGTTTTTAAATGGCAATTTGGACATGTACCATTTTTCATTTTTATTTTCATTATGCCACATATTGCATTTTTTTAAGTACGTGATGTGTAGAATTAAGAAAATTAAAATTTCAGTCTAATACAGTAATTTCCTCTGTACGTTTTGCTTGATATGTCTTCATAATATTGTACATTATCAATTGTACTGTGATCACCATGATATATTTTGTCTACTGTAAGTGATTAAACTTGTAATTTAATAAGTAAAGTTTACTATCTATAATTAATGTAAAATGTTAATATTAATGTAAAATGTATATATTTAATTCTATAATGTTTAGAATCTCGTTTCCTCAACGAGCACTGATTTGCTTTCAGGAAATTTTGTAGGAGCATTTTTTGAAATAAAGTGTTTTTCTATTTTATTACATTCTAACCGATTTTTTAAGACAGACGGCCGCCGATAAACGGACAAAATGATAAATCCGATTATTATGACTTGTTTTCTTATGCTTTATTTTAAAATCTTCTGGAAAAAATTACCCAAAACCTTATTATTTATGCGATTCAATTATCAAAACCACAATTCCTATATTAAATCTTCTCGACAGGAATAATAACCAAACAATTGTATGTGGGAGCGCCTAACTTGCGGGGGGCGCGGATTAGCCTACATATGCACCTCTGCTGATAATATTCATTAAATGTTTGATACAGAATAAAGTCTTTCACATGAAATGTAGAATATGGTTTAAAATTAATTTAAATTAATCGTCTTTTTTTAAAATCTATTTAGAAAATAATTGACTTTTGTAATCGTGCATATTTTTTGTATATGCACGATACAGCATGGTTCTATAAATGATAACGTTCTATAATTGCTGTATTAACGTTGAAAAGTAAAAAATTATAATTAATAAAGTGTTTTAGTATGTTAAACGATGTGCTACACACGTCGTGGTTTTTATACCTAACATAACGTGTGCGGCGATCTGAATCGCTAAAATCCAGACATATGCTCTGTGCTAGAAGTTTATTATAAAATATAATAGTGGTATCTTTGTTGTCATCCCTAAAATACATAATTAATATGCCGCTGCTCTAGTGGCATTGTGAATTAAATTAAAGGGAAACAAATATTGTATATATTGTATATAATGCTTAAACAGCTCTACTTCTCTTTTGCACATTGTTTTCGTTTTACAAATATTCCTGTACAAAAGAATTACTGTATCTATTATTTCCTCCCGACTTTCTATACAAATGTGCGATTGTGTAACGAAGAAGTCATGTCGCTGGCTTGTGACCTCAAAGCACAGATTAAAGGGTGAATAGACTGCTATTTTATACAAAGGTTTCGTACATTCCCTCTAAGTTCTTTTTCCTGTCCACGTTCAATTCTATTGTGTCCAATAAAATCTATTAAAAATTGACTTTCATTTGTCAAGTACATTTGAAATTTTAATTTCGTACACATATTTATAAAAAGTTACTTTCAATAGAATATCTGTAAACACTTGAAATACAAATAGAATTTAACAGCATGTATAACATTGCTCTAGGTTGTTTTTAAATAATTAATAAAAAATATAAACTTTCTTTAACAAGAAAAGTCTTAAAAACTCTACATCAACAATTAAATTAGAAATTTTGAAACTATGTTAAATTATAATTTTAACTCTTTAAATTAACGTAAAGTCTAACAGTCTTAAAATAAAAACTAGTACTATTTTGATTAAAGAAATATTTAGAAAAGAAAACGGAACAAATTTAATATAGATTAGAGCAACCAATTTGCATATTCCAAGTTTAGTTAAATAAATACATTTTTGATATAATTTTTATTATAGACTATAGATTCTCCTGTAATCTATTTGGTTTTTAATATTTATTTTTTTCAATAAATGGAGAGTTGGCGCATTGCATTAACCCCTAACCTGGCAGACCAGGCAATTTTTAATAAAGGTTTACTTCCTTTAGGCTTTGATAAAACAATATCCAACTACAAGGTAGCAGCTGCTGGTTATGGTCCGCCCCGGATATTTTATTTTCCCGGTACTCTCCATATCTGGTGAGCATTACCCTATCCGCCACTTGGCGGACACGCAATGGAAGACTGGCAACTCCACACAAGAGGGAAAGAGAAATTGAAGAAGGTCTTTGAATGGACAAGCAGCAATGGAAGATGAGAATTCAATCAAATCTGTAATCTTTGATACCGGAAAATGTGTAAACATTGAACAGCCGGAATAATAATAATAACTTCTCCTCCTGTCTGTGATGAGTGCGTCCTATTCTAATAGCATAGTGCCTTTAAACATTGAATTTATTTTGAAAAGTGATCTACGCGGTTTTCGCTTTAATTAAGAGTATCATTAAGCAATTACAACATACATCTTTATTTGCTTTATTACAAAAAACTGAAACATCACTATACACAATAGCGTTACTATTTGCAGCAACGACGTTTGTTAAGCGTGCAACAAAGCCCTTTTGTCGACCGGCCTCCCACGTGTGGCTGACGACGACCACTTCAACCTCAACCACGGGCAAGGTCAAGATTGAAAAGGGTCGAATTTTTCAAGGTTAACTTGGACAGTAATAGTGAACAAAATAATGCAGTACCCTTTCCGTACTGTCTAGAATTTTGTACACACATTCTTTTTGCTTAATTCATATCCTATCAGTCTTTCAGAAATCGTTTCACGTATAAGAAAGCAATTCCTTATAAATCTGGCAGTTGTTTCCATATGCCTGATAGCGCTTTGACCCGACTAAAATTATAATCGATGGACAAATGAATTATCTTATTTAATTACACAGCTGACGACATGGCATTTATTGAGAATATGGTAACTTAGATCTGAGTTTTTATCTACACAATGTTTTCTACTGTATTTTGATTGATTTATATATTTATCACAATGCATCAGAAACAACGAACCCTTATCCAAAACAATGCATGCTCTTTATTGGTCGCATATATTTATTTATCTCATTAAATTTATCTCATCTATCTCAATGGATCTCTTTAACATTAAATTTAAACAAACGCGTTCTCGAAAACTGGTGATATTCATCATTCCACTAACACAAAACGATTTCTTATACAAGGTTTACAAAACTACCGAGAAAAGATTTTAAATAAAAAACAAAGTGTAATAAAGTTGTCTCTGTTTACCTGCAAAACCGAGTTTCTGTTCTCTTGCGTTTTGTGGTTCATATTCTGTACACTCTCCCCGCTTACCGTTGAAACAGGGCTTGTATAAACTTTAATATAAACATAAAACAAGCTAAAAAACCAGTATGTACGTAGTTCAGGTATTCCGACGGTATTGTAGTAACAGTGTTTGGAGTTTCTTTTAAAGTAAGAGCAGATTCAAATGGAAGACATCGCAAACAAAACTGAAACTATTGTGCCTTTGTTTCTTTTATACAAATAAAAATGTAGATAAAACAAACGCTGCAGCGAATACAGACAAAATATAAACATTTAGAAGCAGTACTGAACTTCATTACGGACGACCGGCTTACGGAGAGGGCCGTGTTATGCAACGGAACATTCTCGAACAATGAAGTGTGTCGTTCTACGTGTTTCTCGGCTATCACTGCAGAGCCCAGCTGTAATGTTTGTGTGCGTACATATTGCTAATTTGAGAAGAAAGACAATTGACACTTATCATGCGTCAACAATCGAGGCTGTTTCAGACCGCACCGGTCCGCGCACTGTCTTCAAGGCCAGACATGACACTGTTTCTAGTGGATTCGAGAGTGCCTGTAAGTCGGACTTGTTTAACACGTCATCAAAACAAGCGACAGATTATTCTGGCATCTCAGAGGGGTATATAAATATAAGCATCCAGCGACGGTCAGTTCAGTTTATGTCAGCCAATTTACTCAGTGTGTCTCAAGTGGTGTATTAGTGAAAAGTGAATATTGTGCGGGACTCTATTAGTTGACATTATTATTGCTGTGAACAAATTAACTTTCATTATTGTACCAGTATAATCTTTTTGAATACAAATTGTTATTTGTGATAAACTGAAGCTGGTGATTAGTGACTCAATTGGTGTCTGTAATTTTGTTTTCCACTGTACCATACGACGCGACGATCGGTGAGACCGTCATACACTATATTTTCTTTCACACAGAAGTAATGGTCAGGTTGTGTAAACTAAAGTCATGCCTGTAAGCCCATCAAAATGTTGGACAGTCGAATATGATTAAAGTAATAGTGGGCAGAAATGTTACATTAACCCCGAGATGATGAGAAAATGTGTATAATTAGCGTGATTACCAATTGCTGCAACTGTGTTATAATGTACATTTATTAGTTTTGCGGATCGTAAAGCGAATTTTTATATTCACTACATAGTTTAAAAACACTTATTTTTATCTAATTTACACTTTGCTGACATTTGACACTCATTATAATTTATAAAATTTATTATAGTAGCTTTACAGAACAATTGTGAATCCTTGATTACATGTCTTACGTATTATTCTAATTTTTGTTTCTTACAGACTATTTCAACATTTGATACATTATTATTTAGTTTTGCTTACATATACTAATAAATACATAATTAGGTTAATTATTTTCAGATTTTTACAAACATTTGATAACATTTCATTATTATTTCTATTTATATCATATATTATACTTTATAAATATACTCAAAATTGACATTTTATGCAATTCAATATGGCTGAAAGCCTTCGTGCCTTTCTCTCTAACCTTAGCTTTTCACAAACTTTACAATTTTTAATGAGTTTAACGAGGTTTATGTACTGCAGGTTTTACAACAGTACAATAGCTGTGTGTGTGTTTTGGGGGACAGAGAGTATCTGTACGCGAACTTGAGTAGAAAAATGATACTGTTCTTGTTTTCTACTTACCTATTTCAATTAAGGGCTTGTCCACGCTTAAGTAACTTACTTGTAAAAGCTAGTCTACATGTTAATTTGTAATAAGACATATGAAACCTAATTATCTCAATGCATACGTTTTTGCAACAATTCACTATAAAAAAATTACACCGCCAACGAATTACTAAGTGTTCCAGTTATTACAAAACTGTACAACTGAATCTTAACACTGCGTGCGTGCGCACACGCTACTGTATTTTCCCAGCGACCCGATCTGACGGGATGAATAATTATTCTAGTAAGGCACCAACTCAACGATCGGACGCAAACGTTCCACTTCAATTCAAAATTCTACAAAATAACAGTCCAAATATTAATTTCTATTAACTCTGTAAACTTTCCCACTTCATTTTTTATATTTCAATAGGCACTTCTTAAAGTGGAATATTTATGGGTGAGGCAGACTTTTATTAAAAATTAATAACTGATAATAGATTATATACATAAGAATAGAAATTTCACATAACAAGGCATAAAATAATTATAAACAACACGGCAATAGAAAAATATTTTATTATGCGAACACTGCTGACAACCGCCTGAGAAATTAGATGCTTGTGGCAGAAATACAACAACGAGAGACTTCTAAAACACTTTGGATAACTGAGAATTAGTGAAAAATACAAAAATATCAAATAGAGCGCCCAGAGAGAGACGTAAACAAGAATGTCATTGTTGTATTTCCTTTTTTCTCTTTCGTAAGAGTATACACGAAGAATAGTCAATTTAAATATATATTCTTTGGACATATATTTGTTATGCTCTACAACGTGGTGAGGGGAAAGGAGAGGTTTTTTAAAATTAAGACGAAAATAACAAACAAGTCATAACATGACAGAATATAAAGACTCGTAACAATCTGATTTATGTTTTGTTTGAACCACACAGTTGTATAAAAAGTGTGTTCCTTCAGCAAAATACTTATGAAACACACTTAACAGAAGTTGCCAATTTACTAACAAGCAAAGCTTTCTTGGTAACATTAATGCATAGCGCTGCAAGAGTCTCAGATTATTATGTGCGTGAATCAATTTAAACTCTTCAGCAGGATTAACAGTCTGCAAGAAAAAAAACTGTATGCAAGTGAGTAGAATTACATAACTTTGAAGCGTGTATCTACAAGTAACGACTTATATGAGACAGGTAGGACAAAGTATTCAAAGAACAAAGTAACAGGTAAGATAACTTTAAATGTTTTTTGTAGCAACGTGTCCTTTTTATTCCTTTATAGAAATTTACCTGCAATTGAACATTTATATACGTAGAACTTATTGTAAATTTTAAGACTACAGAAAAATTAATGTACAGAACGACCTCCTTTAAGCAAATATTCCTCAAACTACATTTGACTAATACACATACATAGCCTACATGACCGTACAAATACAAATTCCTTAGGAAAATCTTATTTTTCGCCCATGTATATCCGTTAACTAATTCATATCTAAGCTAGAAATTTGCTAATCTTTATATAAAACTACTCCTGACTCCTTAATTCTACTATAATTATTTCCTCGCTGTAGTGCTGAAATTCTTCATTCCCTCTAAGAATGACATCACTATATGTTTCTATTTATGTAATAGTCATCATCGTCGTCTAAAGGCTATGCCTTGTCGAGTTAGCCACGCCTCTCTCTCCATCACTGTCCTCTTTAAATCGCAGTACGGTATAAAGTTTATCTCCTTTCCCATGACTTTGAAAAAGGCTGCTCTTAGTCGTTTTCTTGGGTTTTCCCCAACACCTTTCCTTCTTACATATTAAGATTATGTAATAGCTATGGGAAAAAATCAGATTGTGTTAAAACATTGCAAACTCAATTTCTAACTCTTAGGAAATATTACTTTTACTACCTAATTAAATGCACCTCAATATTTTAAATTTGGTAGGCAACAAATTAAATTTATTTTAAAGACATTGATTCGATTGTCTAGTTAAAGATAATCGTGTTATAATAGTTGATTGTTATATTAAATGAATCTTACTATTGTTAGGACGGTCGCAAGGATAGTAGTGTTGCAAAGGGTAAACAGAATCGCAGAGGAGGTAAGTCTGCTAGAGAGGATCTAACAAACAGAATGCAAAAAATAACTGTTAGTGGAAATGTTAAGAAACGTATGCATGCCAAAGAAATGGAAAAATAAACAATAGAGCTCATTTTTAAAAATGGAATCAAAACATAGTTATATAGTGATATATATCCAAAACAGTCGGGAACACGGTAGCAAAGTAACACGAGATCGGAGTAAGCTGCGTTTAGGAGAATATCAGGCAACATTAAACAATGTGAGAGGCAGTGCCGACCAAAATTTTGAATGAAAGAGGTCATTACATCAAGATGCGATTATAAATTACCAACAGGTGCCGAAAGTGATAGAGTTCAACACACTTCTGAAGCTGGGTTGATTGCTGCATACAACACTAAATGAAAGTTTAAAGGATAAACACAGGAAGGGTTTCCTACCGTAGCAGGACCTATTAGCCTACAAAGTAAACCAACTAAGGTTTACTTAGTAAGAAAACCTACTAACGTTTGCTGCTTAACATGATATTACAAGGGATGGTAAAGTAAACAAAGCAAAGCACATGACGATATACGCGAAGGGAACAGTTGCGTAGGATTTGTGGCCGTGTTGCAGAAAAATGAAAACGAATTAGACAACGCAACAAAATGATTGGTAGTAGAAATCAAAATAAAAAAAAGCATGGTAATGCAATATTAGCATCTACTAAGACTAACTGTGTGTGTGTGTGTGTGTGTGTGTGTGTGTGTGTGTGTGTGTGTGTGTGTGTGTGTGTCAGCTTTTTGGGTACACCTGTGTACGAAATTTTCAAAGTCCCGACGTTTCTTTGTATAATCATAAAATATTTTCTAGACGTACAGATCTTAATTTGCTACGGAGAGCGCTATATATCTGACTTCCCTTGGCGTTGTTGCCGAGGGACGATACGAGGGTGGGGGTAAGTGTGCTACGGCATTTTGTTGTCTGTTCTTCTAAGTACTGTCAGTTAGGAATTCCAAAGCTGCTGTAAATTTAGTATATTAATTTCTGATAATAACTGCTGCCTATACTTTCCGTACTATGTAAATTCCCTCTCTGTATTTCCTGATACTATTTTAAGTTGTTCTTACAATTACTTATTGTTATTTGGATATCCTGTACGCGAAAAGCTGATGTCTTTCTCCTGTTTGTGAAGGTTTAGGAATGAAATAATTTTGACTGTCTCAATTTCTATTATGAAATGTATTTTTAAGTGGATGCTGTTTACATGTGTCAAGAACTCTGTTAACGTATCATCTTCGTGCATTCAGGTTAGGAAGCAGTCTCCGATGTATCTCAACCATAAGGAAGATTTCAGCTGTCCAGCTGTGCCAATTGCCTTTTTTTTGACTTTGTCAATGGAAAGGTTTGCGATTATCGGTGATAATGGCGAGCCCATCGGTACCCCTTCTATTTGCTTGTAGAAGTAGTTCTCATATATGTAAAGTAGTTGAGGTCAGACAGTGCTTTATTGCTGAGCTGTTTGTACTGTTAAGCTGATAGTACAACTTCGCAGAGTGCGTACGTGATTCTGAGCACAAGGCGCACGAGGCTGTTCCAGTCGTCTGGAGATTATTTTGCACGGCAGAATTGCCAAATGTTCTGGTTTGTTCTAGATAGTTTGTCCATTCCAGATGGTACTCGTCAACCCTATCGGCATCCAGGGTCGCACTGTATGACTACAATGCAAGGCGGCGGAGGTATAAATACCGGATTCAAAGGGACCCAGTGTAGTTCAGTGACACTGGCGTTTTCAGTGCGCTTTGCAGCGATTCCTGCGGTCTATTCAGAATTGGCTATTGCGTTAATTAGTGCAAATTAGTAATAGGCTGACATTAATTGTTGGACAAATTTAACTTAAGTTATTGTGAAAGAGTACTTTGTTGATATATATAATTGTTGTTTATGTCTAATTAACGTTTGTAATTTGTGACTTCACTGGTGTCAGTTATTCTGTTCACACTGTAGCTGCGACGATCTGGTGTAAATGTCGTAACTGTGGTGTCAGATGTGGGATAGAACCTTTAACAGTGGAAACAGAGGACACTTCGTATAAGAGTACGGCGCGCGGCAATTAATTTGCAATAATGGATATCAGTAAGATGATGGAAACATATCAAGCGATGTTACTGCAAATGGAGGAACGACGGTGACAGAGAAAAGACTGAATGAGAAATAACGAGAAGCAGAAAAACAAAGAGACGAACGTAAGCGCGAAGCAGTAGAAGCATAGGAAAGACATAAAGGACTCTTGCTGCAAACACAGGAACAGCAGAAAACTCTGTTGCTGTTGAAGCATATCGACAGACTAAATAGACTAGCCTATCGTAGAGCATCATAGGGTTTTCGAATGAGATTTTCCGTGCAGACGTTGCTGATGGTTTCAGAGATAACGAACTACAGCAAGTCTTACGATTGACAAGACACCAGAATAGTGCGGACGCCTTGGTACACGCTCTACGGTTTGAGGCCGTCAAGTCAGCGTCTATAATATAGAGTCCGCGCACTAAAAGATAGCAACAGTACAAACGAAGAACACGAGACGGAGAACCAACGATCGGCACACAGTATAAAGGAAGAAAGAATGGAAAACCGAACTGTTATAAATGTGAGAGACCTGGACATCTACGAAACGATTGTCGGTCGAGAGTTAAGTAGTAGGGAAACGAGCAGTAGTCAGTACAACGTCGCATGTGCTGACTAACTGGAGAAACGAAGCCCCTAGACAATACGCAATTTTTACACTTCAGAAAAATAGCGGGAGCTTGTTAGTTACCAGATTCGTTCAACAAAGGCCAACCTCAATTACAGCTGACATGATACAGTTTATATTGTGCGCCCTGATCTGGTAAAAAATCTCAAATTTTAGGAAGGTTCTAACTAGAGTCCACGATCCGCAACTGAAGCTCAGCCCGAAGAAGTTTTCCCTACTCCAGAAGGATGTATAATATTTAGGCATTTGGTCTCGGCAGCTGTTATTAGCATGGATCTCAATAAAGTAAACACCTTGAGAGACTGGCCAGTTCTGAGCAATAAACACAAAGTTGCGGTTATGCTCATATTACTGACGTTTTGCAAAAGACTTCGTTACTATTGCTAAACCACAACATGAGCTAAAGGAAAATAAATGAATATTCCAGTAGTGAGTGGTGATCAAGCATTCAGAACTTTAAAAATTGCGTTATGCTCGCAGCCAATTCTTGCTTTTTCAACTTCCGAAGAGATGTGCAATGGAAACACAGATGCGAGCAATACTGGTCTCAAGTGAAAATGGTCAAGAAGGGTAATCACGTATTACAACAATGGACTTTCCAAAGTAGAGGGAAATTATTGCTTACAAGAAGAGCTTTGCGTACCTGGCTGTCTTCCGAGCTTTGAAGCACTTCCATAAATATCTGTATGGCAGGGGGTTTTCACTGCATACCGACCTTACCGCTCTTGCACGGAACTTGAGATTTTAAAATCCGGAAGAGCAGGAGGCAAGGTAGCTTGAACGTTTGTAAGAGTAAAACTTCAAGATACGACATTGACTGGGGCGTCTGCATGGTAATGTAGACGGCTTATCCCGAAGACCCGGCTCAGAATATTGCCGACATTGCCTCAGAAAGGAAGAACAGAAAGTAAATGAACAAGTTCAAGCCATCACTATAGATTACACGGCAGACGATTGGACGACACAAGATTTCCGACAAGAACGGCTTCTGTCTCCGGAAAGGCTATGAAGACAGTGGTCCGATCTAACGGGAAAAGATGAGGGTCGTCGCCCCGATTGGCAAGGTTCCAGAGTGTTGAAAATCTACTGCGCGTTTTAGTAACATATTTCTGCAAATCTGGTTTTAGTGAAAACAGAGGATACGCGTTCAAAGTGTACATTACACACTAGAGATACGAGTGTACCAAAGGTTTTATTGAAGCTTTTGTTAAAAATTAATTACGAGTTGTTAAACGACATATGTAAAGACCTTAGTCTTTGTAAGTGCTGTATAAAGAAAAATTCTTTGTACTAACACAAAGAAAATATTTAGCAAGCTAGCCCATTGTGAACAACTGTGATCATTATAATATGTTCGTTATTCTTTTGTAATAGGAGTTTGGTGGCAAATAAGGTATGAGTTCGTTTTAGACTCTATCAAGTAAGTTTTATCTTTTAGTTTTTAGTTTACGAAAATGTTTAAAATGCCAAAAAATAATTTTTCTTGTTGGGAAATTTACAGCTGAGTTTGTCGTCTCGATCTTAGTCGCGTTATACAAAGAATAAAAGGTTTTCCTGCTTGCTGCTGCTTTCACATTTTCACTTGTCAAGTAAAGCGGTTCGTTTTATCAAGCGAGTAAATAAATTATTTTTACACAAAGTCTACGCGACATTTCACGGTTCTTAAGGTTGGCAGCCGTGGTTGTAATAATCTAATATTATTCTCTTCAGTTTAGAGCTCAGCTGTTCTGTTACTTATCTTCACTCGCTTCTACTTGTTGTAAACATTTGCGAGCTGTCAGGAAAGACGCTTTAAATAGAATGTTTTCTCTAATAAATCTGCATGTAAGGTATTTCAGTTTATCTTACATTATCCGAATAATCATTGAATTATATCAAGTATCCATACTAACGCCTTGTACCCATTAAAGTATAAAACGGACTAATTACTGATACTCTTTGAAACTAATTGTGGTCACATAAATACAATTTTCCCAATTAGAAAATGTGAGTAGAAACTTTGACAAATGACCACAATAGTTTCAAAAAGTAAGGGAGTTAGTTGCCCTCCCTATCACAACTGCCGATTTTTTTAACTAAATAGTACAGTTGCAGTTTATTATTCATCACGAAAAATGAACAGTTTGACAGGCAACACCTGTGGTAGTGAAAAAATACGTTTTACGAAAATAAAATACGATCATTATATAATTTACTGTCACGGTAGAAAATTGATACGACTAGTTAGGATGGGTTCTATTAATACAAAAAATCTGACAATGTCTTTAGCAAAAAAAAATCCAATAGCCACTAAAAAGAAAATTTGGATGAGTACCAAAAGGATTAGGCCAAATTATACGATTTTATTATTCGTGCACAACTAAAAACACAGCACTTGTGTCACCTCATATTTTACAAACGGTAAAAATTTTATGTTGTTAAAATTCATACATAAAATTTTAAAAGAATAGTTTCTAGAACTGTAGCTATTCACATGATTAACAAATTTGCACTCTTATTTTAATATATTCGTTTTCTTTAGATTCAGCTTTCAAGAAATGGAACAAACAACGTTTCTTGCTACAATTATGTTGTAAAACCAAAAGAAAAACTCTAATAAAATGAAAGTAATTTTAATTGTTTTACTTTTACTAAAATTAATCACCATTACAAAGTAGTTATTAATTCCACATGAAAATAATTGTTTTTATTCTTATTCGATGAAAGAAAGTGCGTGCGCTGAAAACTACATAAACAAATTTTAAAACTACCTTGCATGCTTTTTGTATTAAACTTTAAATTTGCATGCTTTTTGAAATATCGTTTTCTTAAGTAGCTTAACGTGCTAAGTAATACGTACTAACTTGTAAATCTCGATCTTGTAAGTATAAGTATTCCTCCCCTTCCTGTCATTCAGATCTGATTCAGTAACGAGTTTGTCTTAACAACAAGTTGGCAAATACTATGTTGATTAACTCTGTATTTTGGTTGTATTTTCTAACAAGAAAACCACGAGAGCATTCAATACAGCAGTAAGCAAAAGGAAAAATTATGTTAATTTAATTATTTACACAAATGTCCTATTCTAAAGCTAATGAATAATTAAGTATTTTGAAATAAAACGTTTTTTGTAAGTGGGAGTATTATCGTCTTTAACTCTTGTTCATCGTTCAGTATTCACAACCTCAATATTATAAGCCCTAGGCCCTGTAGTACTTCATATTCGCAATTGTGTTGGAATGTTGGTGCACATTTAATTAATTCGAACATAGCCAGTTCCTCCATTGGCCTGTAGGCAGACGCATGGCTAATGCATTATACTGATTGCAATAATTAAATAATAACTTTGTCAAATTTTGTTGCTTCCCTGCTATATACACTTTTTCCTCGAACGAGGCCTTTCGGTTTCGCAACCATTATCAAGTTCTTCCTACAACCTGGTTGTGACGGTTGCTTTCAGCGGACGGACCGTTCACTTTGTTCCGAAGTCCTGCCATAGAAAGACGTACTCGCTGTCACGAGATTTTCGTGACAAGACAAGTCGATTTCCATAAGACTTAATAGTTGTTACGGTACGAGTTCTTCGTTACCATTGCCATTGTAAAACTCAAATATTTAAATAGATAAATTTCTAGTGCTTTTTCGCGTAGACTGGAAGATTTCCGGATTAGGGCAGAATATCTACCGTGGTATTCTGTAAGTTAACGCGAGAACACTTCAAGAAGCCGGAATTGTGTAAGCCTAATATACGATCTATTTATACCCAGTTTTGATCCCTGAGATTAAGAGTATTTAAGTTATAAACAATAACAGTTTCATATCGCAGTGCGTGTCTGCCGAGAGTAGATTTTCAACGGGGTGGTCTTCGGTCGTTCGACGTCCAGAGTAGCAGCGGTTCAGACGATCAGCGAGCGGAGCGCCTGCTGTCTACGCAAACAGTTGGAATTCTACGCATAAGTAACTTATATGTAAAACTAACCAATAGATTCATTTTTGACATGGAATCCATAGGTATGTAATGTCTTACTCGCACGTTTCGCGAAAATCGACCGTTATGTTTCAAATGTACTTTCGGCATACCACTATCTCATGAACCGCTCAACCAATCCCAGCAAACCAGGTGTCAGGTGATCGAGTCACTCGGCCCCCTTCCACCAATATTACTGAGAATTTTGACAACTGACTTCAGTCGCCTCTAGGCTTTGTCTGCGTGAGGGTGTTTTTGCGCCGAAAATTTCTAAATTGCTCCACTAAAACTTACATATCTCGGGAACTACACGTCCGATCGCGAAAATACAAAGTGCGTTGTGATCCTCAAAACTAAATCTCTCCAATAACACCAATTTCGAGTACCAGAAGCACTTACAAAAAATAATAACAACATTTGAACTCAAAAATTTGAAATGCCTCGACCTAAAAATCGCGATAAAACTCGAACCAAAAATTTCAAACCGAAAACCGGCAAATCCTATGCAGAGCATCAACAGGCCTATCGTTTGAGACTAAAATCAAAGAAATCGGCCGAGAACTTAAAAAATGGCAACCATTTGAAAATTGACGAAACCCCGTCAGCGCCCAAGCGGCCCGCATCTCCGATACCTGGGTCATCCGGCGTGCCCCCAAAGCGACTCAGATCGAGCGTACGGCTAGCTAGCAAGAAAACAGACGATGAGAACATTAAGACGATGAGAGCTGTTTATTTAACCAACCCTTCATTCCTTCCCAAAGCACAAGTCTGCCCATGATTCCATGTCTACCGGTAGTCCCACGACTACCAGGTTTAAATTTTTTGAAAGACAATTCTTTATTAAACAATGTTATATTACAAAGTCGTAGGACAATAGTAAATTTTAATGTGTTAATGAATAAAATTTGCCTACCTCCAGATATAGACTCTGTTGTAGTAATTTCAAAATAACCTCTCTATGCAGTCATAATTTGTATCGTTGCAATATTTATTTATAAATATAAATGTGTGCATGTGTGTGCGTGTGTGTGTAAGTTATGAACTATTGAAGTAACAACAAAATCATTTACAAAATAAATGAATCTCAGTCATTGTTCTCAAAGTCTTCTTTATTTTAAAACAAATCATCATTTAGGATTTACGGAACAAGTTACTTTAGTCGAGGAGGTTATACACGTATTAAATCAAATATCAACGAAATATTATATTTTGATACTTAAGTTGCAAGTTGAGAAGTTAAAACATTAAGAGAATATAAATGCCCTAATCAGCTGAAAGTATCGGGGGAACTTCAAACAATTAAACCGTTGATTATGATAATTTTCGTGAAATATACTTCTTATTAGACATAGGTGTTCCCAAAATGTGGTGCCAAACGTCAGAAAATTATTCAGCTTGTTAAACTGAAAAAGAAACATATGGCGAAAAAATCGTCGTTTTCCGACATGAAATATTATCCTTTTTATTCATAATCCAATGAAATTCATAATTCGTTTATGTAGCGAATAAAAAATAACGGAAATATTATATTTCTTTCTTAACAAAACATTGGCCTACTTTCCTCATAAGAAGCGCGTATTTGCAATTAGATTATTTTACCATAATTAACTGCATTAATAGTTGTTTGAAGTTGCTGTAGGCTGTTTACCGTGATTTAGCAATTAGTCATTCTACTCAATAATAGCGTGTTTAGCGCACACAGCAACTCATATCTCAAAAGGATGTTCACAAATAGTAGTAGAGAATAAACATGTATCCCATGGCCAGTATCTTAGAAAAAAAAAAAAATAATTAATTAAATATTCGTCTGTATTCATTTAATTTAGCTTTTTTGAATCGGTAAAAGCTAATCCAGTTTTTGTAAAGATGCAGAAAAAATGCATGGTTTGTATGCGCTAAATGTTTTGTTAGGAAAGCAACGTAATGACTCTGTTATTTATTATCCGAGTTTCGAATTATGCAAACAAGTTATCATTGGATTAAGAATAAAAATAGTAATGTTTTATGTAGCCTAATATAAACGTTTTGTTTACAAACACCCAGTTTTTTTTTTTAATATTGGGAAATAATATTTTAAATCACTTGCCACTTTAAAATGTTTTTTATAACATTTTTGTTTGTTTCTTACTTACACGAAATAGTATATTTACTGTAGAAATCTACATCTAATCTCGTTTTGCGAAGAAAGAAATTTATTTTTAAAAAACGCATACAGACTTATAGATAGAAAACGAAGCATTTTTGGTATATCTTTATTCGACATTTTACCTTTCGTTTAGTGAGTAAAATCATTTCCCTATTTGGTACCATGTTTTGAGAACACAGTGTGTATACTCAGTCTTGTGGCTCACATACGTGAGGGACATTGTATGCATAAATTTCGAGTTCATTTTAGTATCACAAACTACCCGAGATGAAACTTTTTCGTTTTATAACAACGTAGCTTAATCAACTCGCTTATATCAAGCGCGGTTGTGCGCTCCGCTACTTATTAAGGTATTATGAAGCAGGTCTTTTTTCAGACAGTTGCTGAAAATTCGAGGCTTCATCTGTGAAACTAATTCTTCCTACATCCAAAGAATAGGCCTACAGATGGCTTCGTGTCGTGTTGATCGCATTTTAAGCGCTGCATTCATAAAAGAGGTGATACAAGAGATGTAAAAGAGAAGTACGGAACGTTGACTACAGAGGCTAGAATGTGGTACTGAAAGGCAAGGGAAAACTGGCGGTATTAATAGAACATAGACGACAAGAAGCGATGGTGGAAGTGAATACTGGGATCGTACTAGCTGGCAATACGCTCTATATAGCCTCAGGACATAAGGAGATATAGAGAAGAAGAATAAATTCATAGGGGAAGACAATTTGCTTCTTCAGCATAATAATAGTAATTACTTGTCCCGCGCTTGTTTTTCATGAAGAAAGGAATTGGCTATACTGTTCCAGAAAACAATTGCGCACTTTCAACTTCATTCATTGTTATATCATAATTATTGTTTTAACATTTAATTGCTTATATGTTTCACGATTAACTCTTAGAATTACATACTCTGATATGGTCTAGTTATTACTACTTACGGTAATCTGAAATAGAGAAGGCATGCTATTATTACATTATAGCTGTTATATATAGTTCATCTTGTAACATTACATTTGGCATACCTTGATATCGTACCAGATTTAATGAAGATCATGGATAAGAAACTTAACAAGAAGAAAAATATCTTTTAAAAATGATAGTGAAGATGAACAAATAACTACTTTAGACTGACTTGTACTATAACTAACCGTACCCAAATTAATGTTTAGGTAAAGTGATGCAAAATACCCCGATGTTGACATGAATTTCAAGTAATGACAAGAATAATACTTATAAAGACAGACAGCATTATGTAGCATTACTATAAGTAAACAAATTGTTGTATTAAATGTATCAAAATATAAAAATAATCAAAATACAAATTGAGGGATAATAGGCCCAAATATACAATACAATGTAAAATAATATATTAGTAAATTGTTAACTGAATGATATAATGAAATAATACAACAAAACAATTATTATAGATACATGGAAACATGCAACTAACTGTGCAAATAATAGTGGACATAATGTTATCAAGAAAATAAAGTATAATCTAATAATAATTATGAAATGTATAAAAAGAGACAGAAAAATTACCTAGTAGGCTCCAGCAGTGGCTGAACTACCTAGGAAGAATGGAAAAAATAGAAAATCATTATTAAATGATTAAACTTTCCTTTTTATGTTCTTAAAACACGTTTAAAGTTGTGTTGATATTATTTATAGTTTTATTAAATAATATATGTATGATATGCCTTATGCAGTATGTATGTAACCAGGCATATTATACAAATTGTTTAATCACAAAATGTGAATTATGTTTTTTTATGTTGTTACTGTAATAATTATTGTTATATTTTTAAATAGTAATACTAGTAGAGTTATAGGGAGTAGTTTTGATGGTAGTTGCATTGTTAATAGGTGTTACAATAACAGAAAATATAAATTTAACATGTCAAGACATAGGCCTATACAAACTTTGGAATTTTGTAAATTTTAGGAAATACTATTAGAATTTTATAAAGCAAATGTTGTAATATGGATAGGTTTATAATTAATAGTATACACAACAAATATGGAATCGAAATAATCAGTTTTAAATTATTTAAGAAAATTCAGATTACAAAAATGTAACATCAGTATTTCTTAAGCAAAAATAGGCATGTTTGGTGTCTATATGTCACAAATGTTAAGACCAAAATAATGATGCTATTAGTTTTAAATTCCCAATCAGTACAAAAAAGTAATACTAATCTAAAAGTTTTTGACCAAATTCAGACATTGAAATAATGAATTTGTATGACAATGTATATCTGAATCAACCAACCAGATTTCAAGTTTTACCTTAGCAACCAAAAATTCAGATAAATAAAATAGGACTTCTTTAACAACCATCATTGAAGACAGACGCGTTAATAAAACGTCTCAGATAGTTATATTTTAAACAGTGAAAACACATACCAGACTTTGTAAAACGAATTGATATAGTCAATACAAAATGTTATAATAACAAAAGAACATCAATAATTTAATTAAGAAGAATTTAGATCCGGGGAGAAGAAGCAAAGAAGACTTGGACCCTATCTTCGCCCTGGAAGAAAAAAGAAGAGGATCTGGTGAATCTGAACAATTTATCATCTTATGTGACAACACCTACACTTGTCTACACAACTATTTAGGATTTAAACAATAAATATAACTACAGACACTATTCTACACCAACAATAAAGAACACTTGAAAATAACACCAATTGAGTATTACACCTTTTTTGAACACCATAAAAACTTTAATGATAACTAATAAACATCTAAACTGTTCATAACCTATAATAGTAACACATACACGACTACCAGTTTGCACTATATACATCAAAACCTTGTAATATCCTCATATTGTGAAGTTTGTATTTTGATTTTAAGAGTTGTATTATTTGTTTAACCATAATTCCCGAACCAGATACACCCTGAGATTATTTATTTCATTGAAATAATAACAAAACTGCATCATTCTTTTGGCTTGGTCGACTATAGCACATTATTTTAGTTACTACCAACTTATGAATGAAGACGCATAATTTTGTCATATTTGTAATTACAGTAAAGAAAAACGAGAAGTAATTAATCAATGCTTCATCTGAATAAAGATCGTTAAAAGGAATATATCTGTTTGACGTTATCTTTACATTATTATACTGTTTCAATTAAGAATTACTATAACATAGCACAGCGGACGCAGCAAATGTTGGCAACTCCGAGTGACGTCATTGGAACTGGATGCATAGTGGGAGCGAGCGGCAGAATACAACCGTAGAATAATAATTTATCGTTCAACATACATATTATATTTGTTACAATCTTAATTTTGAACGACTACTTACAACAAAAGATTGTATTCTCTCCGCCTTGTATGTAAATATCTTATTTTTATGTATACAAACCAATGTTACACAGGTTTCATATCCTTTCGGATAAAACGGAAATAATAATATTAATATTCTTATTTATTATTTATATTTGATACATGGAATTCATTCATCTCTCACGTACACACGAATACACGCACGCGCGCGCGAGTGGTAATTCCATAATTAGTTATAATTATTTGATGAACACTATTGTTTATAACAGCTCTGATAATTGTAAAGTAATCAAAATAAATATAATTTTAAGCTGAAATAACAAAATTCAAATTTAATTTTGAATTTTAATTTTAATATTGTCGATTTACTTCTTCATTGTTAACCTGAAACTCTTAACGATATCTATGTTTGCTAAAATTTACATCTGCTTGTAATTTGTTGTAATTTCAATAACTTTAAAGCCCTCCCATATATGCCGGAGTCAAGACTTGATTTTGTGGAAAGTCGCCGCATGACGAAGCACCTTGTGCCAACCCGATGAAGTGCGTTAACTGCGGTGGCCAACACCCATCGTCACGCAAGCGGAGCCAAACATTGTGGCTTGCGGGAGAGGGCGGGGGGATACCGCCGTTTATACACAAGAGACCATACAAAAGTGTCCATACCGCGCCCATATACACGAGGGAGGACTTTTTAAAACGGAAACCAAGGACAAGACTTCTTCCTGATGACCAGATGAGCCCCGGATCGGAGTTTAGCTCGACTGCCGACGCCAGTGATCTCACCGACCTCGGTGACCTGGCGGAACTCGGTAATCTACAAAAAAGAAGATGAAAGGCTGGGTGAAAGGGAAGTCAAGAAAGTGAGCGCGGTCCGTGCAAACTGACAGTTTGCACTGATTCTTTATAATCCAGCACAGGGAGCATCCTTTAGTGGAATATCAATGGTTGTACTTCGAATTATTGCAAACTGAAAATGCTACTGTCCAGGCATACACCGATGTGATTTGTGCCTGAAGAAAGCACATTTGAGGCCGCAAGAACGTTTTAATATAAGGGGAAATGAGTCCTTCCGCTGTGATATGACTCCAAATATTAGAGCTAGGGAAGGCGTTGCTCTATTTATTAGCAACACATACGCCGCTAGACGTATTCCGCTCGCAACGCTTCTACAAGCAGTAGCAATCAGTTAATTACAGTCACTGAAGGTAACGATCTGCTGCTTATACTTACTAGATTCTGAGTGGCGAGGAGAAGAACTACAGGACCTAGTCGAGCAGCTACCATCTCTATTACTTATTGTTGGGGACATCAATGCCCATAGTTCCACTTGGGGTTGGTTATGACGAAGAACCCTGAATTACGAACTGAAGATATTAATTCTATTTAACACAGCTACAAGCCCCACAGGAGCTGTTGAATGGAGTACCATTGTCGTTGAGCAGCACGGTTTTTATTATCGCCATCAAAGGGACCTTTGAAGGATGTGCTATGGCTACATTACTGCCACTCTCATAACGCCATATGGACGCAAGGGGAGTATCCAAAACCATGGAAAGAGGCGATTGTCATCCCACTTCTGAAGGTTGAAAAGGACCCCCTGAAAGCGGAAAACTATCGTCCAGTATCGTTGATGTGCTGTCAGGGAAAGTTATTGGAGGGGATGTTAAACAGCCGGCTCACCTGGTGTCTGGAAAAATAGGGCCTTCTGACTTCACACCAGTTTCATCGAAAACAAACACGTGCTTGCAGTATTCTTTGATCTGGAGAAGCCGTTCGACAAAACGTGGAGATGTAACATCATGATTGGCGGTTCAGAGGTAACCTGCCCAAAGTAAACTCCAGCTTTCTCAGAGACAGGACTTTCTGTATTCGGGCAAGCTTTTTACCATCCCTATCAACGGGATCTTTGAGGGTATAGAAGTGTCAGTTGGGAAGTGCTTGTATGTTGACGATGTTGCGCTGTTCTACTCAGACAAAGCAACGACGATGATCAAGCGTAATATGCAATGCGCTACAGAGATGTTGGTAGAAAATGCTAAAACACAGGCATTTTGTTCTCGGCAACAATAACGACTTGTGTCTACTTCTGTCGATAGCGATGAAGGCACACTCGCACCCGCCGTTAACCATACACAGTGCCCGGCTGCACTACAGGCCCGTAATCAGATTTATGGGCCTAACTTGCTTTGTTAAGCAACAGATCCTCAGTTCTTTCAGCGCTGTTCGTCCTTAGACAACTCCAAGTGGGACTAAGGTCATTAAAGTCCCCAACAAAAAATAATAGACGTTGTAGCTGCTGGACCAGGTCCTGCAGATCTTCAGCTCGCCATTTAAAATCTGGTAAGTATAAGTAGATCGTTATCTTTAATGGTTGTAATGAACTTATTACTACTGATTGTAGAGGCGTGGGTGTTTTTATATGTATTTTGTGGTATTATCATCTTAAAAATGTATTTCAAAAGTTCATAACCATGGTATCCAGTAATGTTTGTTACTTTATGCTTACGTAGCTTGATGTAATGTTCGAATTCTTTCCTAAAGTTCTATTTCTAAATTTTTTACCTTATAACTCATAATTGGAATGCATTTATAATTACCTTTTTTTTCTCCTTTCTATGCCTTAAGATATACGGAAGCGACTCGAAATGTCTTGTAAAGGTTTAAAAATTTGACAGTTACAGATTTGCACAAAAACTTACTTGTTATGGCATTTACGTGTTATATTGGCTAGAAGCCAATTGTATCCAACAGGAGACGAGAAAAGAGATTGGATTTGACCTATGTAAAATGCTCTAGAAGTAAAATTCATTTTATAAACCATAACATTTTAATTCACATTCTCATATTTTAGTTAATATGTCATACTTTTATATTAATTTATATCATTTAATGAGCACACGCAAGCAAACGCGCGGGTGTGTGTATGCCAAATTTTTAAAAACATTTAAATTAACTCAGTTTCTTTTAATTTCGTTACTTTTATAAAAATTTTAAGGAAAAGTTTAGAAATAGACGATTTTTTATGCAACGTATTTTAAGAAATTTAATTCACATTAAACCAATGTACCAGTAGACACAATTTACATATCGTGCACATTGTATTTAAAAATAAGCTGAAGTACAAATTACTGAGTAAAAATTACTGAGAAAAATGTTTTAAATATAGACTGGAAACTGAATATTTGAATAAACTATGAATGGAAATTGTGTTAACAAACAACACAACACAAGCATGTCTTGCAAATACTTAATAGGCTTACACTGTTACTGTCGGATTATTTCAGTGTTAACTTTTCAATCACAAATGACTATAAGTACCTCACAAGGAATAGCAATTACTAGTGTAACAGTTCTAACCACGTATCATCCCTAGGCGACAAACTCGGTTGCTGCAAAGGTTCAAAACTACTCAATAGTTAAACTCTCACGTTTAGTGATTGGTTTATTGATGAAGAGGTCGTAAATGAAACTTTTCCTCACCTATTGTGATTATCCCATTGGTTTAAAGACAAAATACGGAACGTAATGAAACCAGTCGATTCTATCCACTATACATGTAAAAACTTATGTTACGCACCAACTGATTCCGAAGAAGTAGTTATGTCACTTAGTAAAAATTGCAGAGTAACGTGTAAAATAATTATTAATTGAAGAAACGTTTGCAGCTTGGTAATGAAAACAGCGGTCAATACTCATTCACTCGTCAGAACATTGATTTCTCAAACTTGGAATATATTGAAAAACCATGCAGTTGGATTTTAAATATTACTTGAATGCTTTAAAAGTCTAAGGATAGCGCGTAAAAAAGAGAGCTTAAAAAATAAGTCAGTTTATTTAATCGATATTACAACTACATTAATATAATGAAAATAAGAATTCAAATAGGCTAATAAAAAGTAGTATACGAAATTGTATGTAAAATAAGTTACGTACACTGAGGTGACACTAGACACGTCATGGACAACAAAACCTAAGAACTCACTTTTGAAGTAATGCTAAGACACAAAAAGCTGTTACTGAATGTTTTATAAAGCGACTAAGGATTATATAACAATACAATAGAAAAACTAGTGACACATTATGTTAAGTACTTAAGTTACAGTCGCAACTATTTACAAAAATACGTGAAGATTTCCGATGTGCCAAATATATATTTTAAATGTATTACTGATTTATACTGATGAGACAAATCTTCATTATTTCCTGGAAACAACTTGTAATTTAATTAGCTTACACTATCTTACTTATTTAAAAATGCCTATATCTATGAAAACTAGGTCATATATAAAAATTAGCATAGTATACAGATATGCTAATGTGCTCTTTAAGAGCAATTATTTTGTTAGAGTTATAGGAATAAAACGCAGCATTAATTTTAAATTCATATGCTATGCAAATTTTCGTTACTATTGGAGAATCTTGTAAATCATGCAACATGAGGTTCTAATTAATATAGTAGGAGACACATTGTTTTAAGAGTATTTTTGATCTGTTTTATATCAACAAGAGAGAGTATTAGCATATTTTTAAAACTGTCAATAGGCCTTAGTTAGCCTTAAAAAATTATAAATGCGTACGAATTTAAGTTATACAATGAAAAATGTAGGTTTTGTAATTAATTGACGTAATATGGTTCAACTTATGTTTTAGTTCAGCTGCAAGTCTCTAAAAGGCTTTTAAACTTGCATCATTTAAAGGTTAGCGAGGCTGATCCAACTAACCACACAAACCAAACCAAACCAAACTAATCAAAACAACCAAAACTAAGTTACTGGACTGCTGTTTACGCAAACTCGTTACTAAGTCAGAAATTAATGAGAAGCGGAGTGAGGAAAACGTAAAGTCGGATTTAATTATAGTTGGTATCTGCTACAGTGAAGAGGGCAGCGATCAATACAGAAGCACTTCCTATTGCAGATTTTCCATTGCAAAAATTTTTAAGAAGCTAAGGGAGTCAGTTTTTATTACATTTAAACTTTATTCAGGGAAATATTTACATGTAAGATTTAAAATTATATTGTTATCACTAACCAAAATAAAGTTCCCCATTACCACAGTAAAACTGCATATATTTTATTGGCTTTCCTGTATCTACAATTACATATTCTGTAATATTATACATAGTTCATTAGCATTCTTATTAGTAGGTTTTGTCTACTTGTTTCTTGGATTTCGTTGTCCATGACGTGTCCGTTACCTAACTAAATATAATTATTTCACTACTGACTCGGAACACAAAGTTTTTTATGGGTAAAAACGTAAACGTTTTACCTTATAACCTGAACCGGTTTTCGCATTTAAAAAGCCTCTCAAACTTCAGAAACTTTGTGTTCAGAGTCAGTAGTGAAATAGTTATATCTAATTGTTTCCTCAGAGTATCTTTTACTTTTTATAAATAAGAGAAGATTACTAGTTTAAAAAGTCAGAACGGTTTCTCAGCCCTCCCTCCCCCCTCCCCCCACCAAGAACTTTTAGTATATTATATATTATAACACTATAACAGTATTGTACTTTGTAAACAGTATAATACATACATCTTAGTAACCTAATAGAACCTACTTTTTCTTACGATTCCCTCTTCATGAAACGAGATAACACTTCATCATCTCCGTGGATCTTTTCTCCTCTGTCTGTCTGTCTGTCTCTCTCTCTCTCTCTCTCTCTCTCTCTCTCTCTCTCTCTCTCTCTCTCTCTCTCTCTCTCTCTCTCTTCCGTTTTCCTCTTTTACTTCTAATTTTCCCGGAGACTCTTATACTGGTCTTTTCTAAATCACTTGTTTCTCAACTACTTTGTAGAGGCCTTCTAACTGTGAGCGTTGTTGTCTAGCAACCGGCAATATTGTACCCTCCGGTGGGACATTTATGTCAGTCTGCTATTTCTACTAGCAATATAAAAAGCTGTGGCAAACTATCAAAGAATATTATTCATTTAACATATTCATCTTTTTATTGCGTTAATCTGAATTGATTGAAATATACGACGCCCGATTTGTTATCACATTATCGTGCTTGATACATCTAAACTTTCAGGAAATTGAAACTTAGCTAATTTACTTATGATAATGTAAACAATTACAACTCTTAAATGTATTTATTTAGATAAAAAATTGTCAGAGCCAATTCTAAGTAAGCTATTTGAAAATAGGCGTGTTAAACTTTAACGATTAACAAATAAGAAATCTGCTATCAAATTTCCAAGTTGGATTCGGAGAAAACGTCCAAGAACAGAGTACGTTCGAAGACTGGCAGTATAATAGATAATGTACTAGAAGTAATAAAAATGCCTTTGTAGCACGAGACTACCTATGTGCTAACACAGTTTTTCTTCAGAACTTGTACAACCTTCCACCCAGTCAACACAATAAATTCTTATAGGCCTACTTATAAGAAGTTGGAAGATGTTTAGGTTTTACGTGACGAACCATATTCAGAATTAATATATGTGGAGGGTTACATGAAAATTAACGTGCTCTTCAGGATAGCTGTTTGGTTCCATAAACGTTACAGACTATTAAAATAACAGAAACACTCTTCTAAAACAACGCTCTCGTATTTAGGATACAAGATAGCACCACAGTAAACTAGAATAAGCCTTGAAAATTGTTAGCTATTGGGTAACAGAAGCGAAATAAACCTGTGCTAGTAGAATTTACCAGTAATAAAATATAACAGTAAGTAATTATAAGGAAGGGCTAAATAACATAAACATATTAGTGTCCTGCACTGAATTGAAAAAATGCTAATAGATAATCTTTAGTGATAAGTTCTGATTGATTGAACATTAAAATATTTTCTAAGTATAAATTAAAGCATAAAAAATATTAAAATCTAGGTCTAATTTTAAAGTGACTACGCTAAATCAGATCCATCCAAAATTTTCAAAACTTGGAAAAATTAGCTAATTATGATTTTTATTAACTTTATTACAGCTACCAAATTCAACGTGTTTAAAAAATTTTACTCAAACTTTTAAAAAATAAAAAAAAATTATAATGAAGTTGAAAGAGAAAAATTACGAAAGGGAATTTGTGAGCTGTATGTATTTTAATTAGGATTAAAGTTGTACTTCGGAGTTGATAACGAACGCAGAATCACAGATTTACGTAAAATTTGTAGATCTGTTTATGGTAACGTTATTCAATTTAAAAAAAAAAAGTATTTTGGATCAAACTTTTTTATAATGCTGATTATAAACAAACAAACAGACGTCATAAGACGTACTAAACTGAGAAAATAAACTAAATTAAGCCTGCCACGTTCAATAACAATGACGCGTTAATCCCACATGCACATTACGTAGGGTTGCCAGGGGAATGAGAGAAATAGTGACAGATCTTAACCGTCTAAAACGCCTAAATTAGGAAAACAATACCAATTGCGCAGTAAATATTTATATTTATTTAATGGGTATTAAAAATTAGTTTCAGATTGAGATTTGTTATTACAGTACTTGTACTGTAGTGAAGTGACTATACGAGTATATCTTAACTAAGAAATGCGTTTTATACTGTAATGACAGATCATCGTACGGATCATCGTGCTTAAACAGTGGACTAAAATAATTTAAATAGTAAAAATATAATAAAATAACAGTGAACACCAGATTAATCGTTACAACCTTAACGACAGTTCAGATAAACAAAAACACTCTCTCCCCTATGGCGCTACAGCCCAAATCGGGCCCTGGCCTCCACCAATCTCCGCCTCCAATCCACTCTATCCACTGCAACCCTCCTCCAATTTCTTATCCCCATGTCTCTCGCGTCCTCTGCAACGCCATCTTCCCACCTCTTCCTCGGTCTACCTCTAGGTCTCGTTCCCTCCCATGTACCCAGCAAAGCCCTCTTAGGGTTCCTGCCATCCTCCATTCTCATAACATGTCCGGCCCAACGCAATCTTTGAATTCTTATAAATTTTGAGACTGGTATCTCTTTATATATTTGATACAGTTCGTTGTTGTATCTCAGTCTCCATGAGCAATTTTCTTGTATTGGGCCTATAATGCGTCTGAGGATTTTCCTTTCAAAGGTGTCTACTATGTCGACTGTTTTCTGTGTGATTGTCCATGCCTCACACCCGTAGCATAACACCGGTCTGATGACAGTCCTATATATTTTCATTTTTGTTTCCCTGTGCACTTCCCCAGACCTAAATGATGGCAGCAATGCGAAGTACGCCTTGTTAGCCATGGTGGTCCGTCTTTAGATCTCCGGCTCCTCTGATCTTTGCTAGATTCACTCCGAGATACGTGAAATTGTCCACCACTTCAATTGTGTCCTCCTCTATCTCGATGTTGTTATGAACCTGGTCCCTTCTTGTTTGGATAAGCATTTTTGTTTTATCCGTATTTATGGCTAGCCCAGCTTCCTTGGCTTTGTTTTTAAGCTCTATAAATATTTCTTTAGCTGCTGTGATCCGTCTTGACATGATGTTAATGTCATCTGCATATGCGGCTATCTGTACAGTTTTATTTGTTAACAGATTGGAGCTATTTATTGATAAGCCTCTAATTACATATTCCAATGCAATATTAAATAGTGTTGGGTCTAACCCATCTCCTTGCTTTAGTCCTCGTTTAATATTTATGGGTTCAGTTAGTTGGCTATCCACCTTTACTTGGGGGTTCAGTCTGCTGCATAGTCACTTGCGTTAATCTTACCAGCTTGCCTGGTATTCCAAATGCATGCATTATGGTGTAGAGTTTGTCTCTATGAATAGAGTCATACGCTTGCCTGAAGTCCACAAAAACACTCGTATAGAACAAATCTTGAAGCTTACGATTGCCCAACACACACTTATGTAACAAGAATTATTACCTAATTAATACTGTTGCAATAAATAATTCAAGTTACGAATTACAAAAGCCCGAACAATCAATAATTTACTGTCAAACAACACCGCAAGTTAACACAACTCTACAACTCCGCTGGGCGCTTTATATCATAACCCTGCCAAGTTTGTGAGAACGTTCTACGCCTCAAATACGTGGAGAATAATAATCTACCAGCCTTTTGAAGACGTAGAAACTATATCATTCGAGATTGCAAGACTACCCGTTCTTGTAAACGCCGTTGCTATGCGCGTAGATATTCATATATGTGATATAACCAAGTCTCGTGTGGTACGCTTTTGGAAAACAAGGTGTATTGATAGTTTGTGTAAACCCTCCAATACAAGAGACAGTGATTACAATCCAGCGTGATAAAACTGCTTTTACTACTAGTATAGGCAGTACATTTGCCTATTTCAAGTGTTACGACCTCGAGTAAGATTCTCATCAGTAACATTCGTCATCGAGTAACGAATTTGTCCTTGTACGCCCTGGACGGCCTTTTGTTTTACCGGTGTAGTACGCGTCTTTCCTACACCGGTTTATTTTCAGCGTATTTCACTTCACCTGCTAACAGATTAAGCTTCCCTGTGTTCCTTCGCTTGATCATACGCATTGCTTCTACGATATGGGCACATCCAATATCTTTGACCCTCGATCTGCTAAACAACTGCTTGTCTGTCACAAAAGGTCTAAAGTCACCTAATTGAACGATTTCATCCCGGGCTTGTCTCTTCAGATTCCAGCTGTTCCTACTCGTAATATTTCTTGAATTACAAAGCGCTCATCAAACAACTCCTTCTACTTGATTTGATTTTATATTTTTAATGTTTCACTTTTTGTCAGCTTTTCTTCGTGTTCTCTTACACATTACATTCGACATCCGTCTTGGAAAATTCAGCGGATCATCCCTGTATACAGAAATAGCTCAGACACTATGCGGACTGCGAAACACTATGTGAATTATAACACTCGTGTGACCCAAATTATGATTACAGAAATAAATTAAAACTATGCTATAAAAAAAAATATTCTATAATTTTTCGTTCCACTGATCTACTTTAACCCGCTAGAAGACTTAGCTTATAACACTAGCTTCGATGTATTCGACTCCCTTCAGAAAATACTGGAGGAAAAACTGAAACCAATACAGACATTTTGCATGTAATACATAAAGAATTACAACATACAGTTTGCATATATCCGTATAATAATAACGCAAAACCTAGTCCTATTCTATAGAGCCTCTTCAAATACTTTCCTCATTTAAAACAAAATATGCGTCATTTTTACAAAAATATTTCAAAATTATTCATTCACATTACTAATGCGACTAATTCATGTCGATAACAATTATAAGATCATCCAACCAGAGCTGTTACTGAAGGGGCTATGGAAGAGGCTTTGGTACTAAGCAGTCCTCCGCAAGAATTTTAAATAATGGATGCAAAAATGTCACAGACCTATCACACAAGACTGTATATGTAATATTGCAATCTAGGAGCACAATACATATTATAAATATTTTACCATAAAAGTAAAAACGGTTGATGTGTGTGTTAGAATTTAAAGAATTTACTAGTATATTTATTTCAGCTAAAAAATATACTTCTAGATGAAATATGTAATTATTGTCATAATACAAAATAATACGTTGTATATATTTACCATGAAAGTTCCATTATTAATATTTTTTACAGGGAGGGTTGTTCTTAGGTTAAATTATCTTACAATCATAATTTATTTTCATAATCAACAATTTGTACGATTGTGACCTTTTATTAAACAAATTTAACTGAAATACGAATTACTTTTATAACGACGTGTAACTGAACAAGAGTGGCGACAAAAATGAAATTGTTGCAATACCAGTAGAAAACATTTCAATAATATTATTACGGACAATATTACTATAGCAGAAATAATACAGTAAAACATTATAACCATTGTACGCAGTAAATTATCATTCAAGGTAGAGTAACTTGTAAACGTACTTCTCGTAATTCACCTGTAGTTTGATATTACTTTATATATTGTTACGACATTACAGAACAATCTACGTGTTTCTCAAACGATCCAGTGGAATCCGCCTTTAATGTGTGTGGGTGCGTGATTCTCGGCGCATTGGCTAGACTTTGCCAGAAGCCGCGCGCACTGTGACAAGGTCGCAAGCAGTTACGTTCTGGTGTTTTCTAGTAGCGTTCTTGGCGCGCAGTACGGAACAATCTGGATTTTCGGCGGGGTGTAAATACAAGTACTCAGCGACGCTCAGTCAGTTTGAGTTGCGAGTTATTGTCGGGCGATTACACAATGATTACACAGTTCAGTTACGTAAGCGATTTTTGTTAGCGCGGATCGAGTGTTTACAGTGAAGTGGGTAGTGATCAATAAAGAAACACTTCCTTGCCAAGTGAAGAATTATTGTGTTTTATTATTGTGCGAGACTCGTTGACATTATTGTTGCGTGTGAACTAGTTTAACTTGAATTATTGCACGAGTCGATTATAACTTTTTAATTGTGATAATTAAAGCTGTTGATTAGTGACGTAATTGGTGTCTTGTAATTTGTTTTCCAGTGTATCATATGACGATCAGTTAGAACGTCGTAACAGTATTTATTTACTCAAGAAACCAGGGTACAAGTCACTCATGGAGTTTGTTTGTCATACAGTCGGTTGTGATGAAATGAAATATACGCTCAGTATACCTTCCCCCCACAAACTATTCCCGTTTTTATTTTGGTTGTATTTTCAGTATCCTTACGTGTAACCAGATAATACAACTCTGTTACGGTCAAAAAACAACTGAATATAATTTTCAAATTACCTTTCTCTTCATAATGTGTAAACATACCTCCAAAGATACATTTTATTCACGTCTTTAGGTACTCTGATTTTAACGGCAACTATTAAAACATTTACTACAGTATTATGTGTTTTACAGTATGGTATTAGTACATTATCACATATTACGTGTGTAATTTGTTAACTGCTATGAAAAGCATTCACTTAGATCCAAAATTGTTTTGAATATTAAAATTATAGAACATGTCTCAGAATTTAACTATTTAGGCTGTAAGCTATCATATAAAAACGAAGAAGATAGAAACGGGAAAATTAATAAATTTGATCAGATGACAGGAACTCTCCGACACGCTCTAAAACACAAAGCAAGGAAAGAGTTCATAATACTGTAACATTATACACACCCATGGCAGTTCCTTACTTATGGCTCAGAAACGTAGACAATGTCTGCTAGACAAATATCAAGAATTCAGGCTACGGAAATGAAATGTTTGCGTTCCATAGCTGAGTACATAAAATTAGATATAAAAAGAAACAATCAGAAAAGAGAGGAACTGAAAGTTGAAGACGTAATCAGAATCATCAATAAGTATATAAAAAGCTGGAAACAACACATTAGCAGTATGGTGTGTGACAGATTCCCCAAGGTAGTCTTATTGGATCAGCCGAAAGGAGAGAGAAGCCTGGGAAGACCCAAGAAGAGATGGTACGACCAGTTTGGAGCCGGAACAGACTAAACAGTCTAAGCCATGAACAAGAAGAAGAAGAACCTGTGCGAAACATTAAGTTAAATACATTATAATTACACACAAACATGTACGTGTCGATTGTTACCAACATGAAAATAAAACTATGTAAAATATAACATTATATAATTTAATACTGACACCTAACCTTACCATTGAAAATTTTGTTCACAACCACAATTAAGACATATTGCCATATAATAGTTTTATAATTTTATCATATCACTAAGATTTTGTTTAATGAAAACAGTTCTGTAGACTCAATTTCTTTAAAAAACGTTGTGCAGCCAAAAAGTCGCTTTTTAATAAAAAAAAAAAACAGTGATGGAAAAAGTTCATGTTACTAGTAGGCCAAGCTCTGTAGACTCGTTTTGTTAAAAGTGACCAAGAAATTAATTTAATCAATACTTTAATATTCTATCTCTATTACTGTAAATTATTCGCTCTAACCGATGATCTTTAATGGTTATCATTATTAAATAAACAATTTGTAGGAAATGCGTAAAACCGTCTATTTACCCTATACTGTGCTGAAAATTACGAAAGTTACCTTCTATGTGGCATAAACATGTCCGTAATAAGAGGTTTAGAAACCCGCTCATCCTAAATAATGGTTAATAAGTAAGGGATTTCGAATTATCTAGATAGTTTTAGTTAAGCCAGAATTATTTTATTATAAGCTAGACGGAGGAATATATAGTATTTATATAATCTGGCGCGCCCTTGGCGCTCTCTAACCGTGCACATAAGCGCAAGTTTATACGTACGCTCAATTCTAGTAAATCGGCAGAGACAAATACAAAGAGAATGAGTGAGAAAGTGATTGAAGGAGAGAGTGGAAGCTTGAAAGAGAGGAGTGTTATATTACAGAAGACTCAGGAGCATTTAGCATTGTGTTTATATCTTTACTAAATTGTAAAGAAAACATGATACACACTCGCACAAACACAAACATACAAAAGTGTACGTTCTAAATTTACGTTCTACTTGTACGCATTAAGTTTACCGTCCAGTCTAACACTAACTCAACGTTCAGTCTATAAGTATAACAATGATTTTTTTTTATACGTCAAAATAATAATTTTAACCGAAATCGAATTTTTATATTAATTGTATTCGACTTTATGTAATGATAAAATAATTACTTATGATTATAGAAGTATATCAAAATGGAAGTTGTTGTCATTACACTCATTTTAATAATCTTACATGTTATAATAATACAAATTTTAAGCTGTTAATTGTTGATAAAATGACTTCAGGTGCAGCTGATATTTTAAACCGCCAAAGAAACATCGAGAGACTACAGACTACAACCCATTATTTAGATAGACCTAGGCACAAGAGAAAGTAGATATAAAAATTTTATGACGGTGTAACATTTCATATCAATCATGACTGTCTTTGTTATCGAAAATGTCAGAACTTTTTACAAAATGGAATTCCAGTTATATGGCAATTTTTACATGAAACGTAAATTTTAAAAGATGATAAAAAGGAGTTCAACGACCCCGTAAATATTTTACTTTTATTTAACTTTATGGTTTACAATTTAGTTACACGTGTATAGGAGCCAAACACACACACACACACGTTTATGTAATTCATCAGTTCCTATTCAGATGGATTCATAACATGTGCGATTATTCTAATCCATGCATAAACATAAAAAGTTGTGCATTATATGAGTTCATTTATTTAAGCCAGTCGTCAGGAATACAGTAATATTTCCTCTCAATGTATACATTGCTCTGATTTCATAAGGAGAATAATAATCACTGTGTAGTAAGGCCTGTAATTTCAGAAATTTTGACAAGAACGTTACAAAATATATCGCCTTCAATTGGACCAACCCTTTCATGAGAATGAACACATAAATAAGTTAACTATACTGTTGCGAGAGTAAAATGTAATTATAACTGGACAGTTGTTAATCAAAATGAACAAAACAAAAATAATAACAACAATAAAAAATGGGCCACATTCATATACATAAATAATAAAATGACAAAACTGTTTAAGAATACAGACACTAAAATAGCATACAAAATTAACAAAAATAATCTACAAAAACTACATAACCCACACAACAAATATAATACAACCAATGGTATATACAAAATTGAATGCCAAGATTGTAATAAATGTTACATAGGGTAAACAGAAAACAACTGATGAAACGTTATTTTGAACAACTAAACGCATACAAAAAACCAGAAATATACAAATCTAATTTGGCCACACATGCAATAAACACTGGACACGAATTCCCAAACATAAGCGACATGACACTAATAAAACACATACTACACAAAGGCACCATAATGAACATTTGGAAAAATTTACAAATATACAAACATAAAACACAAAACAAACTAATACCTGAACAAATCAATACAAAACATGACACCATTTTCAAAGCACTCAACATCGAAAATACACAAAATACTAATACATACACCACAATCACACACAATAATACCAATTTAAAGCACCAGAAGCCAACAGGAAGCCACAATAACAACCAGCCAACACATATGTACTTCACCAGACACAATATCCGGAAAGCTGAGGACGGGTACACAATGGTACTCGAAACATGTTCCTAATAAGGAAAGAAATATCTTGAGGTAAATTAATTATAAAAATTAAATTTAATTATATATATTGCATTAAAACATTATTGCAGTAAGGGTCATTTTAGAAATGACTAGACGCTATTATATTATAAATAGCGCTATATTTTTCATATGGCATAAAACTCAAAACATACAATAATTATATGTATAATAATTGTTCTAATATGTATTTTTTAACTGAATTCATTTTTCTATAGAAGCCTTATCTGCAGAAAATTCATAAAACTTTTAGATAAAATCTATACAAGAGTTTGCAGACTCTGGCACTGTCATACACGATTTCTTGATATCGAGCTAGAAATATATGACGTGTTGTAAATTTTAACCAATCAGGAGCTTCAATTTTCATTTTCAATGTGCGCTGGTAGAGAAAATTTCGTTCAATTTTTGTCTACAACTCGTCCTATTCAGACGTAGTCTCTGTGTGAGTTCTTCACGACATTACACGTGTGCTATATAAGTAACGACCGTCCTACATTTTAGCTACGAGTTACCCATAAGCTAAATCAAGGGTTATTAGAACGTAGAACGAAGTGTTTGAAGATCTATTAGTGCTAGCTCGCGTGAGTGAAGATTTTTCCGCTTAGGGCAGTTGTACTCGCTCGGAATACAACTATATGAAAGCGTGAACACTTTAAGATAGCCGGGAGGTGTAAGCTAAATACAACGCATTCTAAATAATAACCACTAACCCACTTATCAAATTTGCAATTGTAAACATAAAAACAAAAACCATATCAATCAAATAAATGGCGTGCGTGTGTAATTCGCGTGTGACTGCAGCAGCGAGGCCAGAGGTCGACGTTAACGCAGCGGTATTCCAACCGGACTTCAAGAAGGAATCGACAGTCAAGTAACATAGACGATTGTTCAAATAAACATTCATTTGAATTTAATGACAATATATAACTAATAAATAATTTATGTAAAGAATTTACAGAGAATATTTAAATTTGTTTTAGTTTAATAAATTTCTATCTCCAGATAAGAGAATCTGTTATATATTATTATTAGTTCTAATACACATCTATGCATCCTTAATTGTTTCGTTGCAATATACATATATATATATATATATATAAATAATGTATTACAAATAATAATTATAGCTACTTATTCATTTATATGACTATATATATAACATAAATTACATAGTCCTATGTATAGAATAAATGTTATAAATAATTTATTTAAAATTTACTTGATTATATTTTTATATTTATATTTCTGAATGCAAATAATTACAGAAGAATAAGCTTGCTGGAATCAACGTACAAAATATATACAAGAATTCTCAATCAGATATTAAGAGTCATTAGAAGTATTACAGATTATAGTAAAAAATAAAACCATAAAATAGTTTTTGTGATTTCCACTCGTCAATTTATTAAAATTATAAAACCATGACAGCTGTTTCGGCAACACAGTGCCTTCATCAGATATTATAAGCTGACTAATTTTCGTACAAACGATACAGAATATAAAATATAATACAAGTGCTGTTGTATAGAGAGCGATAGTAATCTCGTGTCAATAAGATTTATACACATTACACAAACATATAACATAACATATACCAAGTCTATTTATACAAATTAAGCAGAGGCGAGCTATTTAGATCTAACTGATCATTTAATAATACATTTAAATATTTGTGTTTATTAATTTCAAGGGTTTCTAATAAATCAAGCTTTGGACCTTTAACAGATAAATGTAAAATTTCAAAATTGTCATTATAACTATGGTCTTTTTCTAACAAGTGATTTGCATAATTTGATTTGCCATCATTATATCTAAAACTATAATTGTGACCATACATTCTTTTTTCGAAAGATCTACCTGTCTGTCCGATATACACTTTATTACAAGACCCACAGGATAATTTGTATACACCAGACTTTTGCAGTTTATCTGTTTTACTCTTATTATTTTTAATATATTTTCCCAAAGAAATATATTAAAAATAATAAGAGTAAAACAGATAAACTGCAAAAGTCTGGTGTATACAAATTATCCTGTGGGTCTTGTAATAAAGTGTATATCGGACAGACAGGTAGATCTTTCAAAAAAAGAATGTATGGTTACAATTATAGTTTTAGATATAATGATGGCAAATCAAATTATGCAAATCACTTGTTAGAAAAAGACCATAGTTATAATGACAATTTTGAAATTTTACATTTATCTGTTAAAGGTCCAAAGCTTGATTTATTAGAAACCCTTGAAATTAATAAACACAAATATTTAAATGTATTATTAAATGATCAGTTAGATCTAAATAGCTCGCCTCTGCTTAATTTGTATAAATAGACTTGGTATATGTTATGTTATATGTTTGTGTAATGTGTATAAATCTTATTGACACGAGATTACTATCGCTCTCTATACAACAGCACTTGTATTATATTTTATATTCTGTATCGTTTCTACGAAAATTAGTCAGCTTATACTATCTGATGAAGGCACTGTGTTGCCGAAACAGCTGTCATGGTTTTATAATTTTAATAAATTGACGAGTGGAAATCACAAAAACTATTTTACGGTTTTATTTTTTACTATAATTTACAATGGATTTTCACCAAGTAAAGGCATCAAGCATTAAGTATTACAGATGCATTACTTCTTATAGAGCGAGTGGGTTTTAGAAAGGGTAGGTCGACTGTGGATGCATTGTTTGTATTACGGTAGATAATAGAAAAAAGGCGGGAGTATAACCAAGAAACGCATATCGCCTTTGCTGATCTGGAAAAAGCATTTGATAATGTGGCCGTCAAAAGTTATTGAACATTATGGGTAAAGGAAGATATCCACAGCATTTAATAAATTCAGTTAAGATCTTCTACAAAAGAACATTTGTAGTCCTAGATCTGAATGGTAGGCTCTCAGGTGACATTCCAATAAATAAGGGAGTTAGGCAGGGATGATGCTTTTCCCCAACCCTGTTTAATAATTACATTGAAGACATGTTGAGATTGAATTTATTTAACATATATTGAATAAACTATGTAGAATCAGAGTAGTAATGTTACTGTCGGCATTCGTAGCCTTTTCATGTGCTTATTTTTTAGCAGTTCACATTGTAAAGTTTTATAAAAACAGGCATAATGCGACACACTGGTCTTACTCATTGTATAATCCGAGATTTGAACAGGAAATACTATGGTACTCTCGAGTGTAATGTTTGCTGCTGGAATTGTCGAAGACACCTTTAACAGATTCTTCATAGCTGTTACACTCCTACGTTATTTAACATTTATACAAGAAGAGGACAAAGACCCGTTAAAAGTACAAGACAATGTAAATTAACACAAATAAACCAGCAGTTGTATTATTGAGTTTTACTATGAAGCATGTCTGGTTGCAGTATTTCCCAGAGCGGCTGTTTGTTTGACTTACATACGACTTGCCAAAATTGATAACTTTAGTTTAAATAACATTATTTACTCATATTGTTTGTTAACAATTATGAAAAGGAGAGTTGAGATTGATAAAAATAGTTAATACAAATGATGACTGAATTATTGTTGTTTGAGTCAATGTAGTATTGTTTATGTTATTGGCGTTTCTTATAAATGTTTAATTAGAACATTATCTACCGTCATCAAAGGTTTTCCTCTACTTTTCAATCTAGGACTAAGACACACTGCGTGTTTCATCTTTATCTAGACCACTTTTTCCTTGGCCGTTCAACAGATCGTTTTCCGGTGTGTAATTCTTTAGGTTCTTCAGTAGTCATCGTAGGTTTGTAATTCTTTATGTTCTTCAGTAGTCTGCGTGAGTTTGTAATTTTTTATATTATTCAGTAGCCTGCGTGGATTTGTAATTCTTTATGATCGTCAGTAGTTTGGGTGGGTTTGATTTTCTTTCTATTTATAGTTGTTTCCACGTTCACTTATATGTAACTACTTGTCAATGACAATATAAGTGCCAACTGATCTTATTTGCTTACTTGGTTATCTGTTCTCTCTAATTCACGCAGAAATTTTACGTCCTTGTATTTTTGTTCCGTCGTTTTTTATTTGTAACCACCGCATCTTTTTCTGAAAAATTAAATTTTTCAACTACGGGGGGTAACCCAAAAATAAGGTCTCCATATTTTTTTAAAGTAGAAAAAAAATTTATTATCAAAACAAATTACATGGTTACATGGTTTTTACATGGTTGTGGAGCATAAGAACACAATATTTTTCAACATAATCGCCGTTACGTTCAATGCATTTTTCGAGCCGCTGTGGCAGTTTTAGTATGCCAGTGTCATATAAACTCGCCGCCATGTCATTGAGATAGTGTTTGACCTCGTCTTTCACCTCGTCATCGTCGTCGAATCGCATTCCACCCAAATGTTCTTTCAAATGTGTAAACAAATGATAGTCACAAGGTGCCAAGTCCGGACTAAAGGGGGGGGGTGATTATGTCCCATCCAAATTGGTTCAGAAGATCGGCGGTTGCGCGGGCGACATCAGGGCGAGCATTGTCGTGAAGAATGGACACGCCCTTGGTGAGCATTCCTCTTCTCCGGTTCTGAATCGCCCGTTTGAGTTTTTTGAGTGTCTCACAATATGCGTCTGCGTTTATTGTGGTCCCAGTACGCATGAAATCGATCAACAATACACCTTTCCGATCCCAAAACACAGTCGCCATGATCTTGCCGGTAGACTGTGTTTGTTTGAATTTTCGCCGCCTTGGCGAAGTTGGATGCCGCCACTCAAGTAATTGTCGTTTGGATTCACGTGTGAAGTGGTGAACCCACGTTTCGTCACCTGTGACAATGGAATTCAAAAAGTCGTCTCTTTCGTCTGCATACCGCTCAAGAAATTCGCGGGCAGCTTCGACGCGTTGCCGTTTGTGGTCTTCTGTGAGCATTCGCGGAACCCACCTAGCGCACACCTTCCGATATTTCAACTTTTCAGTCACAATCCTCTGAATGATGGATTTAGAAACGTCAGAAAGGAAACAAGAGAACTCGTGGAGAGTGATCCTCCGATCTTCACGCATGACTTCGTCAAGTTTCCTGATCGTCTCGTCTGACACTGACGGCCTCCCGCTTCTTCCGTCATCATGAATTTCTGTACGACCAGCTTTAAACTCTCTACACAACTTGCGGACGTTTTTGACACCTTTTGCGTTAAGAAATCGAATGACTTCGCGAAGTCCGCACTTGGCGGGAACAGCGATTGGGAACTCCATTCTTAACGGCTGCCAAGCCAAGACTAATCGACCGAGCGAGCTCAACGACCGCTTGTTTGAAAGAGGGGAGATGGCCGCACACATCAGTGCTGCCAACTGCCGCCCAAAATATTTCCCTGCGGCTCTAGTCTTTTGGAGACATTACTTTTGGGTTACGCGTAGTATATTAAAAATGTATGGGTTAATTATTTTTAATTACCATGAGATTAAGAGCTAAATAAAAAGTAAAATGACTAACAAGACAAACAGCCTGTGTTAAAATATAAAGTAATAGTTTACAACATTTATCAAAAATTGTTAATAAATTAAAATTGATAAAATTTATAACAGAAAAAAAGAGTTGACGACTTTTATTAAATCGACAGTACAGTTACGAGTTAGATTTTCAGCAATACTTCCACAGGTGGCACCGTGTAACGAAATCGATCGTTACCGAACGATAATCGATTTACCGATTCACTGATTGACGAATTGGTCAACCGACTAGAACATCAAATACAGAAAGTAAATAACTTGTGTTTATTTTAGCAACATCAGAATCTGCGACGATCTACGCCTATCCACGGACGCCTGCGAGAGAACCGACTGGAGTAATTCGTCGTCAGTCTTAGGCATTACAGACTTTTTATTAAACATTTAACAAAATTTAACTAAACGATTTCAACAAAGTAAACTAAAATATTTAAATCCGAACAACCGAAGGAACTAAAAGAAATTATTATATATATATATATTTTATAATATATATATTTTAATATATATTTTATAATATATTTTATAACATATATATATATATATATATATATATTACAACGATACAACGTTATTAAATGTAAGTGTGTCGGGCGCACGCTCATGTGCGACTAAATTATACAACGGTAAATAACATTTCTAACAACGTGTACGTGTAATTAGGGGTTCAGGTGAAATTATAATAATGGTAGCCTTCTTAGGAAATTCAAAATGTTCCAAATTATTAATTTAAACAAATATATCAAGAAATAATAATATACAAATAATGATTACTTCGTCCACGATACTCATTATACATGGTTTCAAAGTTCCTTTGTTTGCTGTAATCTCATCATCAACATAAAGCTTATATCATACATATAATATTATTAATTTTAATTAACAAACCTTTCTTCATTATGTTATACTGTCTGGACTACTCAATCTGAATGTGTGCTTTCAATATAAACATATTTATCTAAGTTAACTATTTGTTCATTCTTTGAACAAATCTAATTGATTCTTTCAAATATACATTAAAATATTTTCAATAAATTATGATTTCCAAAATTATGCTTTCACAATTACTCTACAATTTAAATTTAAAATATTTTCAATAAATTATTAATTCAAAAATTATGCTATAATTTTTTATACAAGACATTTATATTTATAAGTTATAAATTACACTTTTTTGAAATTATTGTCTTCCTTTTGACAATGTTTATCAATCTTTGAATAAGTCTTTTGTTATGAGGAATACATGGCTTTCTTTCACCTTAATTGTAGAGGTTCCTCAGCATACCCTCTCCTGGTGCTGAGTCCTTGATGTTGTGAATCCTGCATAGTCATGAAGTCCTGAATCCTTTCCTCGTTCTCCGGGTCCTCTCAGAAGTCCTGCATGCTTTCCTCTTTCTCCGGGTCCTCTCGGAAGTCCGATGACTCGTCCTTTACGTCTGGAATTTATGCCATTTAGTGCTCTCGTCCTCGGTCTGGAATAATGCTCTTAGATGTAGATCACTTGTAGACATCTGACGATTTCTTTGATACGGTAATTTTTAATTAGTTTTCCATTACCATTTTAAATTGAAATATTTATCGTAATACTTTGTAAGTTATGCTTAACTAGAAAGTCTTATTGTTGTTAGACATATTGTCTAACTCTGTCCAAAGTAATTAAAATTTCGCGACTCTGACGGACATAGCGTTCAGCTACGAATGAAGACTGTTAGAAGAGAGAGATTTGCTCTCCTGGGCTTCTATTTATATTAATCAAGAAACCTGCAGCTGTCGATTCAGGAATTAGCCTGTCGACAGTTGATCCATGGCCTGATAGCTCCAACTCTCGTCCTATTTCACATTTTTGCACTTTTTCGCCAATCGCACTGTTTAACGCGGATTTCACGGCGATAAAATATTGTCTAATTTAATGACCTATGCGATGTGCAATCATCATGATGCTCGCACCACTAGTGTAATTATAATGCTTAAAATATCTCACAGAATTCGCACTGATCGTCCGAATTACATAAAATTCGCACTTCACTTGTGTCTGTTTTTTACACATTTTTAGAAGTTTTTACCTTCTCGCTAACATTTCTGGTTTGCTTAATATTAAATATATTCTTAATTTACCATTGACTTGGGGTGAGGTTGCAAACTTTCAGGCTCAAACAGGCTTCACGCACACGCACTATTTACTTGTGTACACGCATGCAGCGGTAATCGCGTGATCCTGCGTGTTGACTCCTGTTTGCAAGCCAGCTTCCAATTTCACACCTGCTCGTCTATTATATATTATTAAAATTAAATTAAATATTTATTTTATATTATATATGCGCATTACAGCCTATGGTTGTATTGTCGCATTATTCCTCTACTTGGTAAAAAAAAGTTTAATAAATTTATTTATTAAAACATTTTTTTCTATCATTAGACATCTTATATTTTTATATTTCATATTACTTATATATTTTTTTTATTTGTATTTATACACTACTATCCATGATAATGAATATTAATTGTTCAAATTCCCTTAGTTGGAGGGTAAAACAAGTCTATTTCCTATCTCCCCTCCCTACTAGTTGCTAACAATGCATACGCGTAGCTGCTTCTTCCCATTGTTCTCCTTTAATCTGGTTCTACTGACCTATTTATTTTTACGTGCAAACTTTCTGAGTGAACTGGCATGGTATTTGCCAATTTCATTCTTCTTCACATCGTCATATACTAGAAACGCGATTCGAGATTCCTTGTTTTAATGTATATGGTCCATTTTACAGTCTACAGAATTTTTTCGCTGTATTATCGCTTCGTATTCCCACTGGATTAGCTTTTAATAAAACTTTTTCTCCCACGTCGAATTGTTGTAGTTTGTGTGTCCTGTTAAATCTTTCCACTCTCTTGTTACCTCTTTCTATTATCCGTTGCTTTGCGTATTCAATTTTCACACTTATTGGTACAGGTACATTCTGGTTGTTAGGTTTGTTTACATACTTGGTCCAAAATCTGTTCGGCTTTTTATCTTCTTCCAATTCTATTGGAGTATACCCTGTTGCTTCACTATAATTTTCGTTGATGGCTTTCTCAAGAAATGGTAGATATTCTGCCCATTTATTGTGCTGATCATGGCAGTATATTCGTAAATATTTACCTCATTCTTTGTTAACTCTTTCAGTAAGGTTTTCTTGAGGATGTCTTATGGATGTGAGTATAGGTTGTATTCTATTTTCCCTTAACGTCCTCTCCCATTTTTCAATCTGGAATTGTACACCTTGGTCACTGAGTACTTTCTTCATTTTTCCATAAGTCGGAATATATTTCTGCAGTAGTATCTTCAGAACAACTTTGGTTTTGGGTCGCATAATTGGTTACAGTCGGACTGCCTTGGAAAACACATCGATACATACCAATATGTGCTTCACACGTCGACTTGCTCGTGGTAGTGGTCCCAGAAAATCCACGGCAATTAGCTCTCCTTCTGGATGCTCTGCATTTCTACGTACGTATGTAAATTCGGTCCATTCGCCGTTTGACACTCCTAACACTTCTTCACCTCCTTCTTTATTTTTCGAAACATATTATTAATCGTGAAATCCTCTCGTAGACTCAGGTAACATTTCAGAGCGGCAGCATGCGCTAAACTCTCATGTGCTGGTTGATTTAATTTCTGTAAAATTTCGTTCGTTAGTACTATCTTCCAGTCTTGTCTTACTAACCTGAAAAGAATTCCATTAAGTACCTTATAATGATTTGGTAGCTGCTCTTGGTCTTTCATTTCTCTTATTGTAACGTCCAAATTTTGTTGTTGTGTTAAATTTTTAGCATTTGCTTTATTTCATCGTTCTCTTTAAATTTAATTGATAGCAATTGCACTTCTTTTTTTTCGCTCTCATAGACTTCTTCACATTCTTCTGTGATGAGTATCAGCTTAGTGTATCAGCTATAATATTGTCTTTACCTTTACAGTATTTAATGCTGAACGAGTATTTAACAAATCCATCTTAATAATCGGGCATTTGTTACTTTGCATTTCAATAGAAAGGCTTGGTGGTCAGTATGTATCTCAAAATGAGTAATAAACATAATATCTGAATTGCTTAAGAGCATATACTATAGCAAGTATTTCTTTTTCTGATGTGGAGTAGTGTCTTTCAGCTCCTTTGAAGACTCTACTGGCGTAGGCGATAACTCGGTGCTCTCCCGTAGTATCTTGTTGATACAGTACACTCCCTACTGCGTAGTCACTAGCATCGGAGTAGATTACGAATTTTCTTCACGTTGAGGATGATGTAACATAATATTTTCGATGAACAACTTTTTCACTTGGTTAAAGGCATCTTGGTGTTTCTTCTTCCATTTCCACTTCTGTCCTTTCTTCGTCAGCTCCAGTAGCGGTTGCATATACTCTGCATATAATAGTGAGAATCTTCTGTAGAATCCTGTTAGTCCTAAGAATGCTCTTAACCCTTTGAGATTTCCTGGTATAGGAAAATTAGTTATGCTGGAGATTTTGATAGGATCGGGTTGAATACCAGAGGAGGAAATAATGTGACCTAGGAATTGGATAGAGGATTTGATAAATTCACATTTGTCTAGGTTAAGGGATATGTTCGCTTGCCTAAACTTGTGGAATATCGTGCTTAGATGTTTTGTATGTTCGTCTAATGTCTTAGATACAACTAAGATATAATCTACGAATACCATGGTGTAGGGTTCCACCTCAGGTCCTAGGGTTCTTTCTAGACACTTTACGATGGCTGCCAAACTCGTGATTAATCCGAAGGGTACTACGCTGTGTTGGTAGCATTTACTTTTATACAGGAAAGCGGTGTACTTCCTATTTTCTTCACGAATTGGAATCTGCTAGAAACTTGAGCGTAAATCCAGCTTCGTCAGATACCTCGCTCCTTCACACTTGGTAAATAATTCACCCGCAGCAGGCGCACAGTCATACTCTTTTAACACAATGCTGCTCAGCTCCCTCATGTCAAGGCATAGGCGTATCTCACCACTTTTCTTCTTCACTACCACTAGAGGATTCAGGAAGTTGCTGTTCGATCGCTCAATGACTCCATTTTTAATCATGCGCTGAATTTCTAGTTCAACCTCTTCCTCATATCGCATTGGGATAGGGTAGGTCCTCCTAATGACTTTCGTAGTGTCTGACACGACTATAGAGTGCTCGTATACTGTCGTCTGCGTCGGTACTTCACTAAATACTTCCCTGTACTCTTCTATTAATTCGTGCAGTTTGTCTTCTTCCTGTGTCGTCATTCCTTCATCCGCTGCATTCACATGTCGAGTTGGACCATACTGTATTTGTGGCTTAGACAAAGTAATAGGTATTTCACTTACCTTGCAATCTTCTTCATCGCTATTCATATTTAACTCATATTGAACATCTTTATAATTACACAGAATTGTATTATCATTAACATTAGTCTTAGCATTTATGGCATTTAGTATACCAATACCTAGAATTCCATCATAGATCAATTTATGCCTAATTATCATGGGGTATTCTAATTCTAGCTTTTTATATGTTAGGGTTACATATGCTTGTTGTTTAACCTTTTCTTTTTATTGGTAGCTGTTGTGATATTTAAATTATTTACAGGCAAAATTGCAGTATTTTTAAAATATTTCTTATTGCGTTGAACCCATGCAGCTTTAAGAACTGACAGCTGGCTGCCTGTGTCAACTAACATTCGTATCTTACACCTGTTAATCCGACGGTTACAATAGGACATTCTATTTGTTGTTCGTTGCGCTTTATATCCTACTCATTGTTTAATAAGTCCTCTCTAATATCGTAGGGGTATATGTTGTTTATCGTATAAGTTTGTTTCCGTTTATTCAGTCATTGTGACGCCTTTGACGTAGACGGCCGACTGTGGAATGTTGCTGTCTCCATCTCATTCATTTTCTCCCTATCTCTCTTTATTGTTCCCTCGTCGTCAATCCGTACTGCGGCAACGCGTTTGTCAGCTGCTTTTGAAAAATGTTTACGATTAGACGACCACACAACGCCTCCTTGTTGTTAAGCTGTATTTATTCGTTCAGTCTCTGTAGCTGTGCGCGTCGTAGTGTTGTGTATTGGTGGCGTATAATTTATTTTCTAATTATCACGGTGCGGTGTAGTGATTTGTATTGCTTTCTTGTCATCCCTGTGATAATTATAGTGGTTATTTGCGTGGTTTTGTTCCCAGTATTGTGTGTTCTTACCTTTATTGATTTTCTTCGACTGTGTCACAAGGATTAAAAATCTTCTATGGTTTTAATTCCCTGCGTATAAACTGCTAACTGGATATCTCGCTGGAAATGGTAAGATAACTTTGAGACAATTTCGTACTCTGAGAATTTAGATTTAAGATGCTTTACGCGTTCTATTTGCGTAATTGTGTACTGTTCGATACTCTGCTGTCCTTGTGCGTTGAACTTTCCATATTCGAGTTGATCCCGTTACCTGTCGTTGGGGATGTGAATTCCAGTATCGGTTCTCGAATGCCTCACAAAACTGCTGATATGTACTGACGTTATCTCTAATAATAGAGTACCATTGACTGGCTGAATCTCTAAGATATCGCGTGACGAAGTCTATCTTCTCGTCGTCATTTATTGCACTGCCAATCTTCTCTATTTCCTTCACTCTAGCTAGGAATTCCATACTTTTCTCTCCTTTACTACCTGAGAACCAAAGTCTGCTCCTTTCCTCCATTGGTGTAGGAAACATGGTCATTTGATTCTGTCGTCTTCTCAACTCACTTCGTAGATGGTTCATTTCCTCTTGCATTTCTTCTTTCATATGTGATACGTCTCCCGAACGGTCCTTCGTAGTTTCTTCAATTCTATTCCCAATGACTACAGTACGTGTTTCTATTTCTCTAAGTTTACTGGTATTTGCTTGCGACATATTACTAACAGTTTGAATTTTATCATCCTGCTCTCGCGTTATAGTATTTAAAGTATCATTTATATTATCATTTTTTGTTTATGCGCTTCTTTTAAATCTTTGCTCCACTCGAGACGTAATTCTTTTTGTTTATTTTCAATTCTTACAACTTGCTCATGTAAGGCTTGTTTAAAATTATTCTCTAGCATGTCAATACGTACGTTGGTATCAACAATTTTTTTAGTTAAGTGTGCATTACTGTCGATTATACTTTGTTGTATTTCAAGATTATCGTTCTTCAATTCTTCTAACTTTTAGTTATTCTTATAGTGTCTTGTTTAGAATTCTCAAACTGTTGTTCTAATATATGTTCTAAATTTTCTGTTTGTTTGGTATTTATTTCATCTATTTTCTTTATTTGCTTGATATTCTCCTCTTTTAACTCTTCTTTAAATTTTTCGGCTTGTTTTATGACTAATTCGTCCATCCTTGCTAGTATCGAATTTTTAAATGCTTCTAGATTCAACCCTCCTGGTTCTGCCATTTTGAATAATTATTAAAATATTTATTTATAATATTTAAGAATATTATTTTTATGGAACTGACTTATTAATTATATTTATTTATTGTTTCGTTATTATTATTCATTTATTCGTATCTACTTATATAACAATTACACCTGTTTGTTGGGGTGGGCGCCAGTTGCGTTATAACAATTCAATATACACAAAAAAATTAAACACATATAAAAATATTCATTAATACACATCAATAATTATACATAAATCCTATGCACACATTTAACAATAGAGCATACATTTATTTATTAAATGTAGGCGTGTCGTGCCACACGTTGACGGGCGACAATTTTTTATACAACGATACAACGTTATTAAATGTAAGTGTGTCGCGCGCACGCTCATCTGCGACAAAACTATACAACGGTAAATAACATTTCTAACAACGTGTACGTGTAATTAGGGGTTCAGGTGAAATTATAATAATGGTAGCCTTTTTAGGAAATTCAAAATGTTCCCATTTATTAATTTAAGCAAACATATCAAGAAATAATAATATACAAATAATGATTACTTCGTCCACGATACTCATTATACATGGTTTCAAAGTTTCTTTGTTTGCTGTAACCTCATCATCAACATAAAGCTTATATCACAGATATAATATTATTAATTTTAATTAAAAAACATTTCTTCATTATGTTATACTGTCTGGACTACTCAGTCTGAATGTGTGCTTTCAATATAAACATATTTAACTAAGTTAACTATTTGCTCATTCTTTGAACAAATCTAATTGATTCTTTCAAATATACATTAAAATATTTTCAATAAATTATCAATTCCAAAATTATGCATTCACAATTACTCTACAATTTAAATTACAATATGTTCAATAAATCATTATTTCAAAATTTATGCTTTCATAATTACTCTACAATTTAAATTCAAAATATTTTCAATAAATTATTTATTCAAAAAGTATGCTTTCCTAATTACTCTACAATTTAAATTTAAAATATTTTCAATAAATTATTAATTCAAAAATTATGCTTTCATAATTACTCTACAATTTAAATTTAAAATATTTTCAATAAATTATTAATTCAAAAATTATGCTATAATTTTTTATACAAGACATTTATATTTATAAGTTATAAATTACACTTTTTTTTTGAAATTATTGTCTTTCTTTTGACAATGTTTATCAATCTTTGATTAAGTCTTTTGTTATGAGGAATACATGGCTTCTTTCACCTTAATTGTAGCGGTTCCTCAGCATACCCTCTCCTGGTCCTGAGTCCTTGATGTTGTGAATCCTGCATAGTCATGAAGTCCTGAATCCTTTCCTCGTTCTCCGGGTCCTCTCGGAAGTCCTGGATGCGTTCCTCTTCCTCCGGGTCCTCTCGGAAGTCCGATGACTCGTCCTTTACGTCTGGAATTTATGCCATTTAGTGCTCTCGTCCTCGGTCTGGAGTAATGCTCTTAGATGTAGATCACTTGTAGACATCTGACGATTTCTTGGTTACGGTAATTTTTAATTACTGTTTTCCATTACCATTTTAAATTGAAATATTTATCGTAATACTTTGTAAGTTATGCTTAGCAAAAAAGTCTTATTGGTGTTAGACATATTGTCTAACTCTGTCCAAAGTAATTAAAATTTCGCGTCTCTGACGGACATAGCGTTCAGCCACGAATGAAGACTGTTAGAAGAGAGAGATTTGCTCTCCTGGGCTTCTATTTATATTCACCAAGAAAACTGCAGCTGTCGATTCAGGAATTAGCCTGTCGACAGTTGATCCATGGCCTGATAGCTCCCACTCTCGTCCTATTTCACATTTTTGCACTTTTTCGCCAATCGCACTGTTTAACGCGGATTTCACGGCGATAAAATATTGTCTAATTTAATGACCTATGCGATGTGCAATCATCATGATGCCCGCACCACTAGTGTAATTATAATGCTTAAAATATCTCACAGAATTCGCACTGATCGTCCGAATTACATAAAATTCGCACTGCACTTGTGTCTGTTTTTTACACATTTTTAGAAATTTTTACCTTCTCGCTAACATTTCTGGTTTGCTTAATATTAAATATATTCTTAATTTACCATTGACTTGGGTTAAGGTTGCAAACTTTCAGGCTCAAACAGGCTTCACGCACACGCACTATTTACTTGTGTACACGCATGCAGCGGTAATCGCGTGATCCTGTGTGTTGACTCCTGTTTGCAAGCCAGCTTCCAATTTCACACCTGCTCGTCTATTATATATTATTAAAATTAAATTAAATATTTATTTTATATTATATACATTACATTATAGCCTATGCTTGTATTGTCGCAATATATATATATATATATATATATTACTATAATACTTATAACTATTTTACCTCAAGATGTATTTTTTCTTTAGGGACATGTTTCGGGAGATCCTGTTCTCCCATCTTCAACCTTCGCCATCTTGCTTCTGGTGCAGTATTTGTGTGTTGGCTTCTGGATGTTATTATGGTGGTTTGTTGGTCTTTGGTCCTTCAATGTTGCATTATTGTGTGTGGTTGTGGTATCTGTTTTTGTATTTTGTGTATTTTCGATGTTGAGTGCTTTGAATATTGTGTCATGTTTTGTATTGATTTGTATTTGTTCTGGTATTAATTTTTTGTGTGTTTTATGTTTGTAAATCTGTAAATTTTCCCAAATGTTCATTATGGTGCCTTTGTGTGGTATATGTTTTATTAGTGTTACATTGGTTATGTCTGGGAATTCATGTCCTGTGTTTATTGCATGTGTGGCTAAATTGGATTTATATATGTTTGGTTTTTTGTATGCATTTAGGTGTTCACAATAACGTTTTTTCAGCTGTTTTTTTGTTTGTCCTATATAACGTTTATTGCAATCTTGGCATTCAATTTTGTATATACCGTTGGTTGTTGTATTATCTTTGTTGTGTGAGTTATTTAGATTTTGTAATTTATTTTTATTAGTTTTGTATGCTATTTTTATATCTGTGTTTTTAAATAGTTTTGTTAGTTTTGACATTTTATTATTTATATATGTGAATGTGGCCCATTTTTTGTTGTTATTATTTATGTGTTGTTCAGTTTGATTAATTCTTAATTGTTCAGTTTTTATTTTGTATTTGATTTTATTTTCTATTTTGATCATAGTATTTTTATTGTATCCATTTGCATAACCAATTTGGTGTATTATATTTCTTTCTTTGTCAGTTTCTTGTTTGTTTAGGGGTATTTTGTACATTCTGTTAAATAACGAATAAAATGCTGCCATTTTATGTTGTGGTGGGTGGTCAGAATGGTTAGGTATAATGATGTTAGTGGAAGTTGGTTTTCTATATATTGCATATTGTATGTGTTTGTTGTATCTTGTGATGGTTATGTCTAAATAGTTGATTTTGTTATGTTTTTCTTTTTCTTCTGTGAATTGTATTTTGGGATGTATGTTATTGATTTGTTTCAGTATGTTCTCTGCATTTGTGTTTTTGTTATTTGATACATATAGTCCATCATCTACATATCTTATCCATATGCCATCTGGGTCATGTGTTTTTATGATATTTTGTATTTTGGTGTCTATATGTTGTAGGAATATTTCTGCTATTATGCTTGATAATGGTGATCCCATTGCTAAACCTTCTTTCTGTTGATAAATTTTGCTATTAAATTCAAAGTAATTTTGTTTTAGTATTAGTTGGAGACTATTTTTTATTTCGGTTATATATTGTTTGTTTTCATTTTGTTCTATAAGTTTGTTTATTATTATGTCAATTGTTTCTTCTACTGGGATATTAGTGTACATGTTTGTTATATCATATGATGTGAAAAATGTATTTTCATTTATATTTATTATTTTTAGTTTGTCTATTAATTCGTATGTATTTTTTATGTTATGATGGTTATTTGTTAGTTGGTTATTTTTTAGTTTTTGTGCTATTATTCTTGCTATTTTGTATGTAGGAGCTTTTTTGAAATTGATTAATGGACGTATTGGGTTGTTTAATTTGTGTATTTTTATTAGGCTGTTCATTTTAGGTGGTTCTGGATTATTGTTTATATATATGTCTATGTTTTTATTGTTGAAAATGTTTTTATTTGTTTTTATTAGTTTTATTGTTTGTTTAAGATAGTTTTCTGTTGGGTTTTTATCTAGTTGTACGCATTTATTATTGTTGATGAAGTCTTCGGTTTTTTTGATGTAGTCTGTTTTATCAATGATTACTGTTGCTTGACTTTTGTCTGCTTTAGTTATTATTAAATTATTGTTCTTTACTTTATTTTTAATTTCTTTTATTGTTTTATTGTTTTTCTTTTGTTTATCTTTGTTTTTCATTTCGCTAGTGATTATTTTTTTAATTATATGTGTTGCTTCTGTTCTTTTTTCTTCTTGTATATTGTCTTTTGTTAGGTTAATGGCAAATTCTGTTTCTACTATTAAATTTTCTAGATTTTTGTTTGCATTTTGGGTTATGTTAGTTTTTGACATATTGTTTAAATATTCTGTTTCTTTTTTGTTAAATTCTGTATTGCTGAGGTTAATGGTTCGAGGGTAAAATGTGTGTTTATTTTTGTTTTTTTGTTCTTGATTTTTGTTTTGTTGTTTTAATGTGTTAAGCTTTTTGTTGATTGTATAAGTCTTTTTGTTTTTCTCAAATCTTATTTTATTTTCTATTTTAAATACAATAACATAGAAAATAAAATAAGATTTGAGAAAAACAAAAAGACTTATACAATCAACAAAAAGCTTAACACATTAAAACAACAAAACAAAAATCAAGAACAAAAAAACAAAAATAAACACACATTTTACCCTCGAACCATTAACCTCAGCAATACAGAATTTAACAAAAAAGAAACAGAATATTTAAACAATATGTCAAAAACTAACATAACCCAAAATGCAAACAAAAATCTAGAAAATTTAATAGTAGAAACAGAATTTGCCATTAACCTAACAAAAGACAATATACAAGAAGAAAAAAGAACAGAAGCAGCACATATAATTAAAAAAATAATCACTAGCGAAATGAAAAACAAAGATAAACAAAATAAAAACAATAAAACACTAAAAGAAATTAAAAATAAAGTAAAGAACAATAATTTAATAATAACTAAAGCAGACAAAAGTCAAGCAACAGTAATCATTGATAAAACAGACTACATCAAAAAAACCGAAGACTTCATCAACAATAATAAATGCGTACAACTAGATAAAAACCCAACAGAAAACTATCTTAAACAAACAATAAAACTAATAAAAACAAATAAAAACATTTTCAACAATAAAAACATAGACATATATATAAACAATAATCCAGAACCACCTAAAATGAACAGCCTAATAAAAATACACAAATTAAACAACCCAATACGTCCATTAATCAATTTCAAAAAAGCTCCTACATACAAAATAGCAAGAATAATAGCACAAAAACTAAAAAATAACCAACTAACAAATAACCATCATAACATAAAAAATACATACGAATTAATAGACAAACTAAAAATAATAAATATAAATGAAAATACATTTTTCACATCATATGACATAACAAACATGTACACTAATATCCCAGTAGAAGAAACAATTGACATAATAATAAACAAACTTATAGAACAAAATGAAAACAAACAATATATAACCGAAATAAAAAATAGTCTCCAACTAATACTAAAACAAAATTACTTTGAATTTAATAGCAAAATTTATCAACAGAAAGAAGGTTTAGCAATGGGATCACCATTATCAAGCATAATAGCAGAAATATTCCTACAACATATAGACACCAAAATACAAAATATCATAAAAACACATGACCCAGATGGCATATGGATAAGATATGTAGATGATGGACTATATGTATCAAATAACAAAAACACAAATGCAGAGAACATACTGAAACAAATCAATAACATACATCCCAAAATACAATTCACAGAAGAAAAAGAAAAACATAACAAAATCAACTATTTAGACATAACCATCACAAGATACAACAAACACATACAATATGCAATATATAGAAAACCAACTTCCACTAACATCATTATACCTAACCATTCTGATCACCCACCACAACATAAAATGGCAGCATTTTATTCGTTATTTAACAGAATGTACAAAATACCCCTAAACAAACAAGAAACTGACAAAGAAAGAAATATAATACACCAAATTGGTTATGCAAATGGATACAATAAAAATACTATGATCAAAATAGAAAATAAAATCAAATACAAAATAAAAACTGAACAATTAAGAATTAATCAAACTGAACAACACATAAATAATAACAACAAAAAATGGGCCACATTCACATATATAAATAATAAAATGTCAAAACTAACAAAACTATTTAAAAACACAGATATAAAAATAGCATACAAAACTAATAAAAATAAATTACAAAATCTAAATAACTCACACAACAAAGATAATACAACAACCAACGGTATATACAAAATTGAATGCCAAGATTGCAATAAATGTTATATAGGACAAACAAAAAAACAGCTGAAAAAACGTTATTTTGAACACCTAAATGCATACAAAAACCAAACATATATAAATCCAATTTAGCCACACATGCAATAAACACAGGACATGAATTCCCAGACATAACCAATGTAACACTAATAAAACATATACCACACAAAGGCACCATAATGAACATTTGGGAAAATTTACAGATTTACAAACATAAAACACAAAACAAATTAATACCAGAACAAATACAAATCAATACAAAACATGACACAATATTCAAAGCACTCAACATCGAAAATACACAAAATACAAAAACAGATACCACAACCACACACAATAATGCAACATTGAAGGACCAAAGACCAACAAACCACCATAATAACATCCAGAAGCCAACACACAAATACTGCACCAGAAGCAAGATGGCGAAGGTTGAAGATGGGAGAACAGGATCTCCCGAAACATGTCCCTAAAGAAAAAATACATCTTGAGGTAAAATAATTATAAGTATTATAGTATTATATACATCAAGAAACGGACTGTAGCAGAAAGTGATTGAAATATATATATATATATATATATATATATATATATATATATATATAATAGCTCTATTAATCTACCAAAAAATACAATCTGTTCTATCAAAAAGATTTCTGTTTAAAGAAATTCCATTATCTCTAACGAAGAACAGTATAATGTTTTAGGCAAATGAAAATTAAATTAAAAACGTGTTTACTGATATTCATGTAATTTTTGATTAAATACAAATTATCGGAAATTACAATAAACGATAAAGAAAGATACAGTTAATTAGTTAAACGAATAAGCAAAAATATGATGCCTTTGTCACTTTAAAAACCGGTAGAGAAATGTTCGAAATTACTTCGCGACACTCAGTTTCCTCATCTCATTAATAAAATTTCTCCTCTGTCATGCCTTGATGTGTATGCATTTGTCGCGGTTTCATTACGTTATCACATTCCCTGTAACTGAGAAAGATGTCTAGATGTTTAGTTTTCTGTTTTCACTTGATCACAACGTAACAAAAAGCATAAAATGCACAGACGAAAATTTGTAGCTTGTCATCCCTGGCACTAACACGCTGACAGAAACTACTTGTCTCTCTTGTAAACCTACTATTCAAAGAAAATGTAAGTGGTGAAAATAAAAAAATAAATTAACAAAATATGCAGCTTATAAATTCTATCCCGTTAAGTTAATGTTGGTAATTATCGGCTGTCAAATCTTTGTATTTTCTAAATAAAGAACATGTGAATTTACGTAATAATTATTCTTTTGCTCTGTTATTACAAGTGTGCGTAAACAGAGGTAACCTACATTCCACAAGGATTATTATTCAGCTACTCGTATATTGAATACCTTTCTTATAATTCCGACAGTCATCAATAGTGTTATGATATTACAGAACAACCTACGTGTTTCTCGATCAATCCAGTGGAATCCGGCTATAATGTTGTGTGCTTACGTTATTCTCATCATGCGTTGCGAGATTGTTCCGAACTCACCGGTCCGGGCCTGCTGTGTGTAAGGCCGGAACCAATTATGTTCTGTTTTCTAGTAGCATTCTTGACGCGCAGTAGCGGATACTCTGGAACCTCGGCGTGGTATAAATACAAGTACTCAGCGACGTTCAGTTCCGTTTGAGTTGCGAATTATTGGAGTGCGGTTTGTAGTATTGTGGCTAAGTATTACGTGTTTTATAACGGTGCGGGACGATTATAATAAATTGTGTTTTATATCAGTTGACATTTTTTATTGCGTGTTAGCAATTTTTATTGATTTGTTGTAAGAGACTGTCTTGTTAATTAAAAACTGTTTAATTGTGATAATTAAAGCTGGTGATTAGTGACTTAATTGGTGTCTTGTATTTTGTTTTCCACTGTACCATACGACGACAAGTTAGACCGTCGTAACAATATACACCATATACTGTAAAAATTTACTTTCATATAATCTACGTACCTTTCTAGAGAAGTAGTTCTTCTGAGTTAGCCTACTGCAGGTTGGATTACATTATATCTGTAATTACGTATCGCAGTCTAAATGGTTTATTGATGTGTAATTTTAGCAAATAGCATAATTACCAACTAAAAAATTTCAAGAATAAATTATCTACGTGTTAAAAGGCAGGTTATGTATATAAAATTCCAGACACTACTTAAACTTAGAAGATTTGACAAATTTATGGTGTACTGGATCCTGAATTTAACCTAATTTCAAAAAGATAACGTTCCCTAGACGTTTAAAATCTACGGCAGCTGAGAAATTTTATTAATTTCTCTCTCAATGTTTAGCATTAAAGTGAACTATAAATGAAGCGCCTAGGAAGCGGAAAACACAAAAGAAAATTCTTTGAACGTTAGGTTATTATTCTCAATTCAAAGCAGTCATTTTACTTTTCTAAAACGTTTCAGCGAAAAATAAACATTTAAACCGTTACATGAGCTGGTGTTATAACAAGATGGTTGAAAAATTGTTGAAGGTGACGCTTATTAGCAAGCAAAGAGTAAAACATTTCCCGGTTCACAGCACACCACAGGTAAGGGTTATAAAACACTGAGGGCTGACTGATTTTGTTTGCCTGTTGGTGAAACGTTTTCGGAAAATGATTAAAACAAAGTAAGTTCAGAATTGTCTCCCCTGCCAATATCATTTTGCCAATTACTGTACATGGTTTATTTCGATATAGGCCTAGCGTGTTGTCTCCAATTAATTTTCTATGTGACTTGTAAAAAACAAATTATTTTGAAGTAAAATAAAATTTTCTTGACACTATTTTAAAAGTTTGGAAAAAAAATAGGTTCAGCTTTAAATAGTCAGCTTCTATCAATTTAAAATTAAAAATTTTGAAGTAAATTAGAAACAATATAGCTGTTAATATAATAATTAACTTTCAAACACTTTGTAATGGGCCTACGTTCTATAGGAGAAACCACTTGTAACTGTGCTGAAGGCGATTAAAATTTATATCCATATTATAATATCTAAATATCGATCTTTAATGCGTTAAATCGTATAGGTCATTAGACACTGACGTATGAATAATTATACTTTAAAACTAGAGAGTGCATACATGACCAAATTATCAAAACGTTCTGCGCACATTCCTATTATTAACAATATTAATGGAAACAATCGTTACCTACCAAAATATATGGTAGAATGGGGAAAGGCTGTGGTGGGGTAATTTGGTGGTAAAATATTCCTAAATGTTTATGTATACTTATATAATATAAATAATAGTGTTTCATTCATTTTCTATAAACAGTTGATCTCATCTGGTAACGTAGGATAGTTGACTGTAATAAGCCAAATCATTTCGTACGATGTTTTTACAGCAACTGTTTCACAATGCGTATGAACTATGTATCATTTCCAGACACACTGTTAATCATATCCACTGTCTTGTAAAGTTGCTGGTGTAATATAAAGCTGTAGATAGCCATGTATCCAAACTAGTTAATACTGGCTTCGGACGTAAGTCTAATTCAGTGGCAGCTTCTTTGAACGACTGAATCCTTCTTTGAACGACTGATTCTTCTTTGGAGATTTAAGAATGTTGGAAATCAAAGCATCTAGTTCCACGAAGTGTACTGGCATTTGACACAATTTTTTAAACATTGGCCTATATTATTTCAAATATTGTTGCTAAATTGTTGTTAACAATATCAAAATTTAGAAAATTCAGATTTCTTGTAGAGTCAAGAAATTTTTTGTTTTAACAGGATTCTTCTGATATTCGAATTTTCTGAGGAATTATTCCTACTTGCCAGAACAATGTTGTTGTCGTTACTGGAAACAGTTTCCTGCAGAATGCTAATCATTGTGTCTTCTCCTGCGTCTATATCATGTATATTCATACATGCATCGTTATCAGAATGAAAATGAGTTTTCAAAACTTATATTTCAATAATCGCATTGAACTAAGACCTATTGGTTAAAGAGCTGATGTAGTGGTGGCAGACAGGAAAACAAATTGTGTCCTCTTTACAAGCGCTCCATAACTTCTGTCAAAAATTACGGCATCCTTACAAGCACTTACCCGAAAAACTATTTGGAACTTCCGACCGAAAGTTTCAGACACGAATATTCTACAAATGCCGTTGGCATCGCACAAACGCGCGCGCGTACATACACGATTCAACAGGTAGAACCTTGGACAATAGAATGTTTGTAAACACACGTATACTATCGTTTACTAACGTAATAATTGTATACAGTTAAACAATATTATAATGCTCAGCATTAAATCCAATTCGCCATTCTCCTATGGCTCTAAAAATGTTATTCCATGTTACCGATGTCCGTATACTTTAACTCCTTATTTAAATTTGCCGGTATGTGGTACTTTTATCTGTAAAACAAATTAAGTAGAATGACATATTTATCTTAAACTTGTTGTCACATGTAAATAATTTTATTGCAATCTATCTTCTTCTATATATATATATATATATATAGAAGAATGTTTGTCTGTTTGTATTTTATACAGATCTACAGTTTTATTCCGATCGTGATGAAATTTTGCACACTAACAGTTCAAAACAAGAGGAAAATTCTTATCTACATTTAATTTTGAAAAAACTACCCCCACCCCTTTTCCAATCCCCTTAAGCAGAATTTTAACGAGAAGGTTTGCGGTGAGGAAATCAACCAAAGTGGAAGCTAATTTTTTGAAAGCCCATAAAATTTGCTACAAAATTCAATTTGTCCGGCTCTGATAGCGTTCTTAGTTCCGAAGTTATTACCAATCAAATTTGAATTTTGGTGCACAACTGTTTTGTTCTTTACCCCGTTGTGAGTGTGAGTCACCATTTCATCTGCTATCTCGCGCGCCCTTCCCCTTCCTCCACCCTTGTCACCCGCACCCGCGCACTTCCCCCTCCAACATCGTGGCTGGGTATATAAGGACGCCGGCCGGTCTCGGATGACACAGTGACAGTCTACCCTGAGCTGTTGCCAAGGTAGGCTGCAATCGTCTGCTCTTGTGTTTGGAATTTGCCATTGCACAACGCTGGCTCTAGCTTGTCTGGAGCGCAATAACTCAGTTATTATTCATTGTATCAAGTTGAAACTTTCACATAGTGTTTTATACAATTAGTGCGGGCAGTGGTGAACTCGTGTTTTGGTGTTCTCCGCTGCTGATTGTTGCAGGTAATTGCTGTAAGTTGTTCATATCACACCTCACTACACAACCGAAAACAAAGCATATAACTCGACTCTAAGTCAATAAGCATACTGTATTGTGTGCTTTTACTGTCAGCGGATACCTATTACTTCAAACCTATCGAAATGCCACAGAAGAAAAGAAATCCTTCACAAAAGAAATCCACAGATTGGTCAGATAACTCCTGCAGCCAAAAAAATAAAAGCCATCTGTGCGTCGGAAACAACTGAACCACGGGAGCTTCGTCTACAGCAGGAGCGTATCAGATCTGTCAAGAGTGAGGAAAACGTTGGAGGAAAGAGAGTTTCGCCTGCACCAGGACCGTGTCAGAGCTTCTACATCAAGGGCAAGGGAAACGTCGCAGGAACGAGAGTTGCGTCTAGAACAAGTTTGACGCAGAACAGAGGAATCAAGAATTGTGAGTCGACATTCTAATCTAAAATTAGGAGGATTTAATTACAGTCCTGGATACGATTACTATACTCATCCTAAAGTCGTAATAGGACGGACGGATGTCGTATGTAACCATTGTCAGGCAAAGAAATATAAAGGCGAACCACCTGGGATGTGTTGCTCAAATGGGAAAGTGAAACTACCGCCTCTTAAAGTGCCTGAGTCTTACTTATCTGGTAGCACAGCAGACTCCAAACATTTCCTCAGAAACGTAAGGGCATACAATTCCAGCTTTCAAATGACATCGTTTGGAGCGTCATTTATAGTGCAAGAACGTGGTTTTATGCCTACTTTTACGATACAGGGCCAAACTTACCACAAAGCTGGATCACTTCTTCCCCTTCCAGATGAAAATCCGAAATTTTTACAAGTTTACTTCATGGGAGACGAAAAATTAGAGGCTGATCAACGATGTGCTAATATAACTGGCGTGCGACAATACATTGTTTTAAATCTGCAGAGACTATTTTATTCGCACAATCATTTAGTGCAAATGTTAAAACAGCATTAGAAAGGATGCTTACGGACGAATACAAAGTAGTCATACGGGCAGACAAGAAGCCATCCGGTGAACATGAACGTCGCTTTAATGCAACAACCATTAACGACGTAGCCGCCATAGTCATTGTTCGTCAGGAGCAGTACGATAGTCGTGACATAATTATTCAGAGACGGATCGAAAATTTGCTGCGGATTCCCGAAACACACCGTTCATACAATGCTCTGCGATATCCTCTTATCTTCTGGGAGGGCGAGGACGGTTACCACTTTAACATCATGCAAACGGATCCCCGCACGGGAAACAGTACTCAAAGAAAAAGTCTCTTCTATGAATTCTATGAACTTTTATGCGCACTGAATCATGATGAGAGAGAGGTCGTCAAACCACATCTTAAAATTCCGTCAGCTCTTTTATAACATCTTAACTTGTGTTATAACATAGGGAACCCGCATTAATTGGTTTTGCCAATTATACAGGCTGCCTTCGTTGTGACGAGCTGAAAATTAATCACAACACCAAAACAATTAACATAAAAGGAAACTGGGAAGGGGAGACTGTTGATTTATGCACTCAGCTTAGTCTGTACTAAAGATGACATCTCTTTATTACATAATGAGATTAATTGCTCTACTCAAAGTTCTCAACATATATGGTTCAACAGCTTACAGTTTACGAGATGATTATATATTTTATTCTTTCACAAGGCCCCTCAAAATAAGATGTACATCAATTTAATTTATTCCACGGATCCGGGATTGAATATAATATTTTAATAATGGTCACCTCCCCATATACAATCTTGAAAATTGTGCCATTTGAAGAATGAACTTTATTAACCTTTTTAAAACAATAATGCTTTCAGTTTAAACTTTTACTCTTTTACTATAAACAGTTTTATTTGATTACAGACTACATATTACTTATAATGTCTGTTTTTTAAAAGTCTTAAAGTATTAGTTAAATTGTCTTTTGTTGGTTATAATTTTAGTATCTCATAACCATGGAAGACAAGCCTCCATGTCACCTGTGGTTTCCTGTAGTTGATGCAGATTTGGCTCTTCGGTCCTCGGTGTGTTTCCTGAAGGTCTGTCGTTACCTTAGTATCCGGTGACGGTGAAGTTCCTGACGTATGTTAAATCATTCTAAGTGTGGTACTCTCTTCTTAGATGACTGTAGTAATTCTTGTTGTTAGAATAAATAAAGCGAAAGTTTGTTTCACTGGTGTTCACTTCACATGATTATTTATTAGTTGAATTTCACCTCATGGTTCTAGTACTGTATTAATTACATACTTTCTTATTTAAGATTTGATAGAGATGTCATCGGCGCACAATTTAGTTATTAAGATATTCTTTAGGAACTTTCACATATTTATCTCTGCGTCGCGAACCAACGCTGTGCGCAGCTTACGGCGTGAGCGCTCCATTGCAATTGTGTTAATAGTTAAGGGGTGAGAGTAGTAATCTCGCGTCATTTACTATTCAGCATAAAAGTAGTTCCATGTTCCTTCTTTATTTAAAGGATTAAAGTTTGACTATTTAATTAAGCAGAGATATTCTTAATTACAGACGTTATTAAAGTACATTACAGTGGTCTTGTTTAATTATTTAAATAATGTCAAAATTTACAAGTATATTTAGTTTGTTTAGGGGTAGGAATTCAAGTTAATTCCGGTTAGCGCATGTCTATGCAGGATTAATTAACAAGGTTTACCCTTTCTGTACACTCGTATTCGCTTTTATTTTATTATTACAACTTTTTATTAAATATTATTAGTATTTAATGATAGCAATATGATTTAGTTTAAATGTGCGATTTTATTAAAAATTTAAAATTTCTCAGCCTTCACATTACCTATTTATTAATTACCATATTTTTATTAATGAAATCGTCACATACTCCGCCGCTTAAGAACAGACTCCGGCTTATTTGGTCAGCAATGTACCGGGAGTATGCTTGGGGATTACCGTGTGAAATTTCTCTCACCCGTTTTTCTCTGTATGAAATTACGAGCTGCATAAGTCACTCTCGACTTGATTATTCTTACTATCCATATATATATATATTGCAACACATCTTCTTATGATTTCTTTCATTATGGATTATGAGTTTTACATGGACCTGGTTAGGGTATACCATGCCAACACTTACCTGCAGTATATGGTACTTTTCTGCTTTGCCGGCTATTAGGTGTGGGATTTGGGCTTATTAGGTATCAGGTAACGAGTTGGGACGATGTGTTACCAAAAGAATTATTTTAGGAAGCTGAGTTGTATAAATTGTGAATAAATGAAAACTACCTTTTTAGTCTATCATTCCAATAATTATAATTGTCACCCTCAAGGTGCTTATCTTTAAACAAATCATAATAATAAAAAGAATTTCAAATATTTAACACAATTTACGGCGGGTTCCACCATTTATATTCTTTCTTGAATATTACTTTACACATATTTTCTCTAGTGATATATTGTTATAATGCTTACGTCTAACAATCACATATTAAAATCATATATCTTAGTACATAATTTATAAGTTCCTGAAAATAAGACATACAATACACAGTATATACACAAAACATATAACATGGAAATATACACACATATATGGGCAGTTTCACCTGTCTGCCTGTAATTATAATTCATTTATAAATGAATTTTTGTTATATTGAATTTAATTATTTAATAAAATGGAAATACTGAATTGATTTCATTCTATGAAATCCGTAACCCTGTTCTTTATACATGAGAAAACAAAATACGAACTTTTTAAATGAATATAACAAGGGTTATAGTTATCGTTATCTCTATGGTAATTATTATTAATCTAAACATTTTTATTAAGGGTAACTCCCTTTTAATTATTCTACTCTTCAGCCTGCTTGGCTATCAACAATAATTAATATGAAACAATAAAATTTGTGACATCTAATATCTTGATAACACTCTTAGAGCTTCTCTGCACTCTCCCTTAATTTATCACATTTAATTTATCAAATATCATTTTTTTGATACAGTGCACAATCTCATGAAAACATTTGCTTAGAGTCTTTCTGCACTCTTATTAACATATTATTATAATAATCACACATTATCTAAATGTTCTGTCTTTTTGAATAAATGTCTCTATATGATATACAGTACAACATTTAAAAGTGTCTTTAGGCTTTAGTCATACCGCCTATATAAAAAAATGTTTATCAATTATTTAAAACTGTTCAATTTCGTTTATAGCGGCTTTTCATTTACTTGTTGTGTTTTACAACATTATTATGAACCCTGAACCATATCAGGTCACCTGTTTTGATGATTTCATGTTACACAGATGTACACGGGTCTCAGGCGTCGGCGTTGAGTACAGCTATTCCTCTCGAAACCTCCGTCAGCGTCGCTTAGCGGTGTATGACCAGCTAGGCTAGGCGTCGTTCCTTTATCGTCATGGACACAGCGTCTCTGGCCTCGGGTATAGTCTGATGTCCGTAGTACGTAGTTGTAGTCACTCAGGTGTCTGCCGGTCTCATTGAAGCGTCTTCTGCAGCGTATCGTTCCGTGTGTACGACTCAACGAATACTTTATGAATGAGAGAGATGCTCGTTTTGGCTCGCTATATAAAATCTTATCTGTACCCTTCTAAATGTACAATTGTAGCAGATAACGCTTATTATGCGTACTCCAGTTAGAACGATAAACATTGATAACAATGTTTCGTTATAACAAACACTCCCCCACTTGCTTTAAAAAAAAATTGTTTGTGCTTTACAGAACAACATATTTTTTTTTTTTTTTTTTTTAGTCTATGTTTAGTACATACACAGTCAGTTATATTACATGTTTATTAGAAAGAATATAAAATCTTATCTTAAAGTAACAATCACATATGGGTATTATTGGATATAATGACGCAGAGATGACGCATGGTACTTTCCGACGTCCTGTTTCTTCACTGGGTCATATACCATGTAGGTGTGTGGTCCTAGACGACTCCTTAGTTCATATGGGCCACAGAATAATCTGAAGAATTTCTTGGAAGTGTTTAATATACTACTTCCCACAGGATTTGTCTTTATCAATACCTTATCACCAATCTGGAATCTTGTCAATCGGTGAGTTCTATTATACCGGTCTCTCCTTTTACCTGCTTGATGATATAGCTGTCGTTCAGCTCTGTTTATTTTTATTTGAATTGGCAAATCTACATTATAATTTTCCGGTTTATTAATCATGTTGTGCCAGAATATTTTAGGTATTTTATTCTCACTTAATTCTAACGGTGTGTATCCTGTAGCTTCACTATAATTGTGATTCATTGCATCTTCGAAAAATTGTAGATAGTCAGGCCATTTACTCTGTTGATTGTAGCAGTATAACCTCATGTACTTGCCTAACTCTCTATTTATTCTTTCAGCAAGATTAGTTTGTGGATGCCTTATGGATGTAAGTACAGGTTTTATACCTTGTCTTGTCAATGCGTCCTTCCATAATTTATTACCAAACTGCTTACCTTGATCTGTCAACACTTTATCCATTTTTCCATACTTTGGTATATACTTCTGGGTGATGACGTTCAGAACAGATTTCATGGTGGGTCTTCGTACAGCATATAACTTTACTAGATTGGTAAACACATCTACCGTCACAATTATATGGCGGTACCCACGACTTGATCGCGGGAGTGGTCCAAGGAAATCAAGTGCAACTATATCCCCCTTCTTCTTAGTTCTGATACTCCCCATTTCAACGCAAGTGTTTAAATTCGGATGTTTGGCTGTTTGACAATAATGGCATTTTCTAACAATTATTTTAATTTTTCTGAACATATTATTACAGGTGAAGGCTTCTTTCATAGTTAAATAGCACTTCAATGGAGATGCATGAGCTAGACTACGATGACATGGCATAATTAATTGCTGTAACATGTCATGAGATAGCACAACTTTCCAATCATAATTAATAAGCTTAAATAAAATTCCATCTTTCACACAATAATTTATAGGTAACGGATTATTTTTTATATTCTGTAATCGCTGATCTTTATCTTGCTCTCTAGCGAGATTACGTAGTAATTCTTGTACTTATCTCTCGGGTTTGTATGTTATGTTGCTAAGTACCCTGACATCTTGTGGTTTAGCTTCATGTGTTTCTTCTTTTTCTTCTATATAACGGCTTAAGGTATCAGCTACTTCATTGTCTTTGCCTTTGCAGTATTTAATGGTGAAAGAATATTCCCCAATGGCAAGTATCCATCGCATCAACCTCGCACTCTTTACCTTACATGTTAATAGGAAAGATAAAGCCTGATGATCTGTATGAATTTCAAAATGAGTTCCGCATAGATAGAATCGGAACTGGGATAATGCATATACAATAGCTAGTACTTCCTTTTCTGTAGTGCAGTACTCTATCTCCGCTCCTCGGAATACACGACTGGCATAGGCGATGACCCTTAAGTCTCCTTTTGAGTCTTTTTGATACAATACACTTCCCATTGCATATTGACTTGCGTCTGCATATAGCACATAATCGCCGTCTTTCTTCGGATGGTGTAGCATTAAATTTTGTTTAAACAATGTTTTGACTCGATCCACTGCTTCAGTGTGATGCTGCTCCCATCTCCATTTTCTCTTCTTTTGTGTTAACTCCAGCAGAGGTTTTACTGTTGCTGCATAGTCAGATGAGAAGCGTCGATAATAACCAGTCAATCATAGGAAAGCTCTTACTCCTTTTACATTTTTAGGAATAGGGAAATTTAGGATACTTTGGATCTTGATAGGATCAGGTTTGATACCTCGTTCGGATATAATATGACCAAGGAACTTGATATTGGTTTTTAGGAATTCACATTTTTTATAATTGAGGGAAATTTCGGCTACTCTAAATTTCTCAAAAATAACTCGTAATTGATTTACATGTTCCTGAATAGTTTTCGACACGACGAGTATGTCATCTACAAATACCATTGTGTAAGGTGACACCTCCTCTCCAAGTGCATTTTCTAGACATCGTACAATAGCAGACAAGCTAGTGCTTAATCCAAACGGTACTACGTTGTATTCATAGGTCTTGTTTTTGTAGAGGAACGCCGTATACTTGCGGTCACTCTCTCGTATTGGTATCTGCCAGAAACTAGAAGTAAGGTCTAATTTTGTTAAATATCTAGCTCCTTCACATTTAGCAAATAACTCTTCAGCATTTGGAGCGCAGTCGTACATCTTTTCAACAACGTTGTTAAGGTTACGCATATCCATACACAGTCTAATCGCATCATCTTTTTTCTTGATTACTACAAGTGGATTCAGGTAATTGCTATGTGATCTGCGGATGACATTGTTATCTAACATACGCTGAATTTCTTGATCTACCTGCTCCTCGTATTTCATTGGAATCGTATATGTGCGTCTGACGAACTTGGACGGGTCAGTTACCTTAATTCGATGCTGGTAGACGTGAGTTTGAGTTGGTACTTCGCTAAAGATGTCCTCATATTCTTCTAACAGATCATTTATGTGTTGTTCTCCTGGCTGATCTTCTACTTCTTCTGGATGTGTCCGTTCTTCGGCTAATGTGATCTTGGGTCTACTAATTTTAAGTATTTCCGGTTGTGGAGGATTCTGTTCTTTAACAGGTGCTCTTAAATCTATAGTTTTACATATATTATTAACTGTACATGTCATTTGTCCATCTTTCATATTGATAACAGCATTGAGTCGGTCTAGCGCATCCACTCCCAGAATGCAGTCATATATTAGCTTATCAACTATCAGTACAGGTAATTCTATCTCTAATCCTTGACAGGTAATACTAACATACATCTGATGGTTTACTTTTTCCATCGATTTATTTGCTGTAGTTATTTGTATCTCCCGTGTAGGCAACTTCGGTACATTTTAAAAATGAGCATTATGAATTTTTACCCATTCACTATTGATAATTGTGACCTCACTCCCTGTATCAACTAATGCGTTAACAGGTACATTATTAACATACAGTTTTATTTGTGGACATACAGTATTATTTATTGGATTCATTTTATCGGTCATAAATAATTCTTCCCTAAGATCAGGTGGGAATATACCTCCTATACAGACTCCAGAATGTAGTCATTGATTTTCAGTCTTCGATGTGGACGGTTTATTACGTTCATCAGTGTTCTCGGTGTCTCTTTCTGTTTTTTCTCAACGGTAATCGCCTGCGTATTTGCATTCCTATCGGATGTCCATGGTTTCGAAAATCGTTTCGACGAATTCGGCCATCGGTAACCTCCTTTGTAATTATCTCTTTCATTATTTTGCTCCTGCTTCTCATATGTTTGTCCATCTTCATGGCGTCTATCATATGATACATTTTTGTTTTTCGGATATTTTTCCTCGTCTGTACGTCTATCTTCTCTGCCTTTATCTTCTTGGCGATATCTTTGCGAATACCACGTACCTCTATCTTGATTTTGGTTCCGGTTATCTCGCTGAACTCCTCTTGGTGGGTCTCGTTCACGGATTACACCCTCCATCTGTGTTAAAAGTATTAATAGATCTTCAATGGTAGCTATACTCTGAACATGTATAGCTAGTTGGATGTTCCTGCTGAAATGATTAGCAAGCTTAATGACTAATTCTTTTTGTGTTAAAGCGGGACGTAAATGTTTACTCCTCTCTACTAACATAATGACGTATTCATCTTCAGACAGCTTACCTGGATTATATTTACCAAATTCCAGTGTATTTCGTATTCTCATTTGTATGTATTCATTCCAATACCTCCGTTCGAATGCTAGTTTAAATTCTTCATACGTTTTTAAATCGTCATTCACCATCGTGAACCAACTGGCTGCTGTATCTTTTAAGTAACGGCTTACAAAGTCCATTTTATCTTTGTCACTGAGAATAGATCCAATACTATCCATTTCTTTCTCACATTTGATACGAAATTCAATGGGATTTTCCCCTCTGGATCCTCTAAAATAGTTAATGGGTCTCTCTTCTCTAGGTACGGTCGAGTATACTAACGCTTGTGTTGGTAGTCTTCTCACTTCTCGTGTAAGTCGGTCTACTTCACCTTTTAACTTGACTTCCAGCTGAGCTACCCTGTTGTCATGGTGTTGGATAGATTTCTTGATGGTGTCGTCTGCTGCGGCGAGACTTTTTGTTTCTTCTTCAATTTTCATGGTCTTCCTGACATTACTTTGCACCAACTCGCTGATGACTTGTATCTTGGTATCTTGTCGAAGCGTAATTTTTTCGAGTTTCTGGTCCAGTGTGTCGGCCATAGATTTAAAATTTTGTTGTAGTCTTTTTCGCTGCTCTTCGAAATTTTCATTCATCACCACCGCTTGTTGTTTTAGAGACTCTTTAACTTTACCTTCTAAGGTCTCCATTCGTTCCATAATTTCTACCTTACTTTCAGCATTATACGCGTATAGTTTCTGAATTTCTGACGTGCTTGCTTCCAATCTTCTCATAGTTTCAGCACCATTAGTTTTTATTTCTTCAAACCTTTTTACGTTTTCAGCGTTGCTGGCTTCTAACTTCTTCATTATGTCGGCTAAACTGACCTCTTGTTTATGTGCCATGTTTAATTTTAATTTGGTGAACCGATTTTAAAATATTTATTATTAATTTGTATATTATTAATTATTTGGATTATTATTAACATACAACCATTATCTTGGGCGCCTGTAGTATCAGTTTCTGATAACCACAATATTTATCTAAGCTCCCCTTTGTTTACTCTACTGATAACGCTAACTGTACGTTCTTATCAGCTACATTCAACATATAAATGCACGTTTTATAATAATTACACATCAACTCTGAATATTTGTTCTACGTGAATTTATATTTATTTAACTTCTTACTAATTTTTAATTTTTTCGTATTGTTTTTTTTTTTTTTTTTTTATTTAATCGTGCCCCACATTGGGCGCCATTTTCTTTTGCAACACATCTTCTTATGATTTCTTTCATTATGGATTATGAGTTTTACATGGACCTGGTTAGGGTATACCATGCCAACACTTACCTGCAGTATATGGTACTTTTCTGCTTTGCCGGCTATTAGGTGTGGGATTTGGGCTTATTAGGTATCAGGTAACGAGTTGGGACGATGTGTTACCAAAAGAATTATTTTAGGAAGCTGAGTTGTATAAATTGTGAATAAATGAAAACTACCTTTTTAGTCTATCATTCCAATGATTATAATTGTCACCCTCAAGGTGCTTATCTTTAAACAAATCATAATAATAAAAAGAATTTCAAATATTTAACACAACTTACGGCGGGTTCCACCATTTATATTCTTTCTTGAATATTACTTTACACATATTTTCTCTAGTGATATATTGTTATAATGCTTACGTCTAACAATCACATATTAAAATCATATATCTTAGTACATAATTTATAAGTTCCTGAAAATAAGACATACAATACACAGTATATACACAAAACATATAACATGGAAATATACACACATATATGGGCAGTTTCACCTGTCTGCCTGTAATTATAATTCATTTATAAATGAATTTTTGTTATATTGAATTTAATTATTTAATAAAATGGAAATACTGAATTGATTTCATTCTATGAAATCCGTAACCCTGTTCTTTATACATGAGAAAACAAAATACGAACTTTTTAAATGAATATAACAAGGGTTATAGTTATCGTTATCTCTATGGTAATTATTATTAATCTAAACATTTTTATTAAGGGTAACTCCCTTTTAATTATTCTACTCTTCAGCCTGCTTGGCTATCAACAATAATTAATATGAAACAATAAAATTTGTGACATCTAATATCTTGATAACACTCTTAGAGCTTCTCTGCACTCTCCCTTAATTTATCACATTTAATTTATCAAATATCATTTTTTTGATACAGTGCACAATCTCATGAAAACATTTGCTTAGAGTCTTTCTGCACTCTTATTAACATATTATTATAATAATCACACATTATCTAAATGTTCTGTCTTTTTGAATAAATGTCTCTATATGATATACAGTACAACATTTAAAAGTGTCTTTAGGCTTTAGTCATACCGCCTATATAAAAAAATGTTTATCAATTATTTAAAACTGTTCAATTTCGTTTATAGCGGCTTTTCATTTACTTGTTGTGTTTTACAACATTATTATGAACCCTGAACCATATCAGGTCACCTGTTTTGATGATTTCATGTTACACAGATGTACACGGGTCTCAGGCGTCGGCGTTGAGTACAGCTATTCCTCTCGAAACCTCCGTCAGCGTCGCTTAGCGGTGTATGACCAGCTAGGCTAGGCGTCGTTCCTTTATCGTCATGGACACAGCGTCTCTGGCCTCGGGTATAGTCTGATGTCCGTAGTACGTAGTTGTAGTCACTCAGGTGTCTGCCGGTCTCATTGAAGCGTCTTCTGCAGCGTATCGTTCCGTGTGTACGACTCAACGAATACTTTATGAATGAGAGAGATGCTCGTTTTGGCTCGCTATATAAAATCTTATCTGTACCCTTCTAAATGTACAATTGTAGCAGATAACGCTTATTATGCGTACTCCAGTTAGAACGATAAACATTGATAACAATGTTTCGTTATAATATATATATATATATATAAAATACTTTACATACTAATTCTAATACTACATAAAATTCACACATTATAAAAAAAATTGTAAACATTCTAAATTTTTCTTAACTCTACTACTTATGACTACTACCGGATTTTTCGTTAGTTGTGAGTTATTCTTGTTATAGAATTACTCTTTAAGTAATTTGTTACTTAATTATTACTCATATTCGATGTCAGCTGACTTCTCACTTTGCTCTACTTTCGATGAATAGGATTCAAGGTTGATCAGGCCTCGTACCTATTTATACGATTAGGTAGCCAAATGTTACTCAAGTACTCTTTAGCAGTTGAGTTGAGTACACAACATATACCTTTTTTTTTAGGGTATGCAAGAGGAAATTCGGTCTTTAAAGTATTGATAATCGGCGTTTCTCTACTCTCCTTGTTTTTGTATGTTTTACTACTCGGCTGGAACATACGTGACAGTGTATCGGCAACTACGTTTTGGGTGCCTCTAATATGTTGTACTTTGAATTTAAAACAATTTAATCTTAATACTCATCTTCCGATACGACCTAACTGTTTAGGGTGATTTAGTAGCCAAGATAATGCTTGATTATCGGTTTCTAACAAAAACTCTTTATGTTCTAAAAAGGGTTTGAACTTCTCAAAAGCGAAAACGATAGCTAAACATTCTAATTCGTATGCGGAGTATTTCTTTTCTTGGTCTGTCAGGGTGCGTGAAGCGTAACTAATAGGTAATCTAGAGTTATCTACTTCCTGATATATTACTGCACCTAGGGCTACACTTGAACTGTCTGTCTGCACTACAAACGGTTTTGTAAAATCGGCTAATTGTAGTACTGGGGGTGATATGATGCTCTCTTTTAATTTCTCGAATGCGGTTTGGTGTTGCTCATTCCACTCGAATTTAACTCCCTTCTTTCTTAAGTTATTTAGCGGTGCTGCAATTTCGGCTAGATGTGGGATATACTTGTGGAAATAATTTATCATTCCTAAAAATCGGGCTATTCCTTTCGTATCCCGCGGTGGTAAAAATTCTCTGATAGCACGGGTTCGCTCGGGGTCTATGCTTACCTTTCCGTTGGCTTTTACGATGTGACCTAAAAATGAAAATTGTGTGACAGCAAAATTTACTTTACTGGGGCTTACGGTTAATCCAGCTTTCTCCAATCGGGATAGTACTTCACGTAGATGTTTAAGATGTTGCTCTATTGACTCGCTGTAGATAACGATGTCATCTAAGTAGTGGTACACATATTTAAATTTTATATCATGAAATAATTTTTCTAATAATCTGCTACATACAGAACTACCTTGGGATATACCAAAGGGTCCCCTCGTAAATTGGTACAGGTTGAAAGGGACGGCAAATGCGGTTAGACGTTTTGATTCTTCCGAAAGGGGTATTTGATGAAATGCCTGATTTAAATCCATAATGGTAAAAATTTTTGCTTTCGTAAAATAATGAAAAGCACTGTGGATGTCGGGAAGCGGTATAGATTCAAATTCTATCCGTTTATTTAGTTGTCTATAGTCCACAACTAATCTATGTTTGTCGTTACTTTTGGGTACAAAAAACGCGGGTGATGAATAAGATGAAGCAGAGGGTTCGATGACTCCTTGTTCTAACAATTTGTTAATTTGGTTCCTCATTACTTCCATTTTTGGAGGTGATAACTTGTATGGGGCTAAACGTCTTACTTTATTGTCGCTCAAATTTATTTTGTTCTCTATCAGGTCCGTCAGTCCTAACTTTGGGGTGAGGACATTGGAGAATTGTTTTATTAATGTCTGTATGTTCCGTCTATCTTTACTTTCCAGATGACCTAATTCAGATTCGTGATATTTTAGATGTGTAGAGGTCGTGCTAGTACTCTCTCTGTTATTTGCATTATCATCCAAGTTATATTTTAGTGAACGATTGAATCCAAAATAAAATTTCTTATCGTGAATATCTAGAATTATTCCTGTTTTACTGATAAAATCAGCTCCCAATATTAACTCGGGTCCTAACTCGTCGCATACCAACATTGGAAAATACCACGTTAGATTCTTAATTTTTACTTTAAACGTGATGATAAGTTTTATCATTAAGTTTTGTTTATTAGCTGTAGCGCATCTAATATTTACTGATTGACTGCGTTTAACTAAATTGTGTTTAAATAATTTATTGGCTAGCTCTTGACTAATTAAACTTCGCGTTGATCCGGAATCAATCAATCCGAGGGTGGATGTAACACCAAGGTCAACTTGTATATACGGTAATTGACACTTACTGACATCACATTTAGTAATAGCGTTACATTTATCGATACATTTTCTAACATAGGGGTCTAATTTTCTTTTTTTTATTATTATTTTGTTTTAATTTGTTGTCTCTCAGGGGCTTACCTGTTTTCACGATGCTGCGGAAGACACAGGGTTTCGGATCTCTCCGCCTTACACGTTTTTTGGATAATGAGTTTTCTGATTGATCTGTTTCCGTTTACAGTTTCTACTGAGATGTCTAGGTTTCCCGCAGTTATAGCATACATATTCTTTACGTGGGGTCTCACTGGTTTCCTGTCGAGTTTGAGGCTCCTTGGACTTACCATGGCCATGAAAATAGGTTGGTCGCCGAAATGGTCGTCTTTCTCGTAGAGTACTTGCATCTGAGACTAGGGCTTGCGTTTCCTTTCTATGTGGTGTTGTGGATACCGATGCATGTCTGTGCTGATCTGCGTACCATACATTTGAAGAGTGAATACTACATTGTTCAAGGTCAGCGAAAGTGTGGGGTCTACTTATTAGTGCTAAACGGGAGCGTTCTTCAGGAGATAAGCCTACTAGAATAGTATCGACCAATTTTTTCTTACTCCAGTCGACTTGCAGTAGTCGTGAAGATTCTCTGATGTCTGCAATATAGTGGGCCAGTCGTTCATGGGCGCCTTGTACTCGAAGTACGGTATTTCTTTTAATCTCCTCGTAAATTCCCGTGGGGATAAAATATTTGATTATGGTAGTATGAAGTTCTTCTACTGGAAGAGTCGAGTTTAATGATTCCAGTACACGATCTCGTAATGGTGGTTTACATTTAGGTAGGATTACTTGCAGTATTTGCCAATCGTTCAATTGTTGTAGGTCTTTTATTTTCAATAGGTATCTGATAAAATTCAACAGTTTCGTTATACTTAAGCCATCGGTGTAAGGAATTTCATTAATTATTTTCTCTACTGGGTGGGTAATCTTTCCGTAGAGGTCTACATTAAAATTTACATTAGGTATACATTTCGAAGGATTTGTGGTTGCATTAGGAGTTGTAATCGCATATCGACTAGTGCGAGTATGGTGACCACTAGGCTGTGGGGGTTCGGATATCGTTAGGGTATTTAATTCTCTATTAGGTAACTGTTCATGAGTCGGTTGTATCTTCGATACGGTGGGTGATTCGTGGTTCGAGGTGGGGGGAGGGTTTTCTAAAGTAGGGGATTGAACCGGGGAAATATATAATTTTTGTAAGTAGTGCTCAATTTCCTCCATTCTAGATGAGTCTGACTTTCGTCGTAAGTCGTTGATAATTATGGGTAATTAGCGTAATGCCTCATCCGTAAATTTCTGCACATCGGCAGGGATTACGGGGACGTCGGGCCAGCTTAATAAATTGTTCAACCGGCGGGTTAAGTGTTCTATTCGTTGCGTGGCGCGCAATATTACAGTAGGTGATTTTTCGTCTTGAAGGTTTTGAGATAATAACGTCAGTTCCCTATACTTCGCATAACAGGTTTCTCGTTCGCTGTCATAATCGAGTTCACGCAATCTATCTAACTGCGAGGGTATATCTGATCTGGTTTCGCGTAATGATTTTCGCAATTCAGACACTGTTACATTCACGTGTTTTAAACCGCGTAAAATTGCTTCGTAGCACAGCTCATATTTTAATAATAGATCAGGGTTAAATACAGCCATTTTTGAAATGTGAGTGGCTATAAATAATTATTCTACTATTTGCATTAAATTCTATACAACGCTTTCTTTTTTTTTTACACAAGAAAAATAAAAATATAAATCAATTGTATTCTTACCGTTTTTTTTTTTTACAAATAAACAATTAAAATGTGAACTTTAATCATTTTACATTGGTAGAGAGAGGGAAATCTCACACAGGCTTCAATATACGTTCAACAAAGGGTGAATGTTCGGTTACTAAGCACAGGATAATACACGCTTCTTATAACAATAGAACTATCAAAGAGGGTGGCGTATTGTCTAACTCAACTTGCGGGAGGGCAACTATGACAGTTTTACACAGGCGGCAACAGGATATTTACCTGTCCGAGTTTGTCGTCAAATTGACACGTTGATGAATGAAATTTTTGGACAAGTACGTACATGGTTTGTTTACGTGGGTCTATATGTTAATATAATTTTACACATATTATATTTACAATTAAAATTACCTATACTATATTACTATAATAATAATTATGATTTTTATTTTATTTAAAATTTTGAAGTACATATTAAAGTACATGAGTGAATAGATCAACAGCTTGTGTGTGTAATATTGAGACATAATTATTATTTTTTTTTTTACAAAGGAGCAGCAAATTTAAATTTAACAAAGCAGCAGCAGCATAAGCATAAGCATAAATAGCAAAAGCAGCAGCAATAGCAACAGCAGAGTCGCGCAATTTATAACATCTTAACTTGTGTTATAACATAGGGAACCCGCATTAATTGGTTCTGCCAATTATACAGGCTGCCTTCGTTGTGACGAGCTGAAAATTAATCACAACACCAAAACAATTAATATAAAAGGAAACTGGGAAGGGGAGACTGTTGATTTATGCACTCAGTTTAGTCTGTACTAAAGATGACATCTCTTTATTACATAATGAGATTAATTGCTCTACTCAAAGTTCTCAACATATATGGTTCAACAGCTTACAGTTTACGAGATGATTATATACTTTATTCTTTCACAAGCCCCCTCAAAATAAGATGTACATCAATTTAATTTATTCCACGGATCCGGGATTGAATATAGTATTTTAATAATGGTCACCTCCCCATATACAATCTTGAAAATTGTGCCATTTGAAGAATGGACTTTATTAACCTTTTTAAAACAATAATGCTTTCAGTTTAAACTTTTACTCTTTTACTATAAACAGTTTTATTTGATTACAGACTACATCTTACATATAATGTCTGTTTTTAAAAGTCTTAAAGTGTTAGTTAAATTGTCTTTTGTTGGTTATAATTTTAGTATCTCATAACCATTGAAGACAAGCCTCCATGTCACCTGTGGTTTCCTGTAGTTGATGCAGATTTGGCTCTTCGGTCCTCGGTGTGTTTCCTGAAGGTCTGTCGTTACCTTAGTATCCGGTGACGGTGAAGTTCCTGACGTATGTTAAATCATTCTACGTTTGGTACTCTCTTCTTAGATGACTGTAGTAATTCTTGTTGTTAGAATAAATAAAGCGAAAGTTTGTTTCACTGGTATTCACTTCACATGATTATTTATTAGTTGAATTTCACCTCATGGTTCTAGTACTGTATTAATTACATACTTTCTTATTTAAGATTTGATAGAGATGTCATCGGCGCACAATTTAGTTATTAAGATATTCTTTAGCGAACTTTCACATATTTATCTCTGCGTCGCGAACCAACTCTGTGCGCAGCTTACGGCGTGAGCGCTCCATTGCAAGTGTGTTATAGTTAAGGGGTGAGAGTAGTAATCTCGCGTCATTTACTATTCAGCATAAAAGTAGTTCCATGTTCCTTCTTTATTTAAAGGATTAAAGTTTGACTATTTAATTAAGCAGAAATATTCTTAATTACAGACGTTATTAAAGTACATTACAGTGGTCTTGTTTAATTATTTAAATAATGTCAAAATTTACAAGTATATATAGTTTGTTTAGGGGTAGAAAGTCAAGTTAATTCCGGTTAGCGCATGTCTATGCAGGATTAATTAACAAGGTTTACCCTTTCTGTACACTCGTATTTGCTTTTATTTTATTATTACAACTTTTTATTAAATATTATTATTATTTAATGATAGCAATAAGATTTAGTTTAAATGTGCGACTTTATTAAAAATTTAAAATTTCTCAGCCTTCACATTACCTATTTATTAATTACCATATTTTTATTAATGAAATCGTCACACTTTCATCAATACATCGTGGACATGTACGCTAAAGTCGAAAGTGAGCGGCTTCTTTATATTAAGTTAAATCAGCAAAAACTGCGAGTTGATAAACTATATTCACTTGCGGGACGCTGTGGCCAATGACCAGAATGTCGCTGATATAGGAAGGATGATCATATTACCGGCTACGTTCACTGGCAGTCCGAGGCACATGCACGAATGTGCTCAAGACGCTATGTCCTATGTCCGCAACCATGGCCGTCCGGATCTTTTCGTTACCTTTACATGCAACAATAAGTGGCCAGAGATTACAGTTGAGCTTATGGAACGCCAGTCGCCGATTGATCGCCACGATTTAACAGCGAGAGTATTTAAGCAAAAGCTAATTAAACTTATTGACGTTGTTACGAAAAGCCACGTATTTGAGGAAACTCGCTGTTGGTTGTATTCAGTCGAATGGCAAAAGCGTGGTCTTCCACATGCACACATATTGGTATGGCTCAAAGAAAAAATCCGACCGACCCAAATAGATGACATAATGTCCGCAGAGCTCCCGGATCCTCAAACGAACCCACTGTTATTCGACATAGTTTCAAAGAACATGATTCATGGGCCGTGCTGACCGTTAAACCCGAGGGCGCCGTGCATGAAAGACGGCAAATGTACTAAGAACTATCAACGACAGTTCATTGATGAGACTCAATCAGGCAACGATGGTTACCCGTTATACAAAAGACGTAAGCCTGAAAATGGGGGCTTCACGACAACTGTTAAAGTGAGTGAATAACCAAAACAGAAACGTCGAAATTTATAACAGATGGGTAGTGCCTTATTGCCCTCTCCTTTCAAAAATGTTTCACGCGCATATCAATGTCGAGTACTGGCACTCTGTAAAATACATTAAGTACATTTGCAAATACGTCACCAAAGGCAGTGACATGGCCGTTTTCGGGTTGGCCGATGAAAATGCAGCAGATGAGGTGACTCAGTACCAATTGGGGAGATATATTAGCAGTAATGAAGCCATTTGGCGCCTCTTCACTTTTCAAATCCACGAACGGTACCCAACTGTTGTTCACTTAAGCGTTCACTTAGAGAACGGAGAGAGAGTATACTTTACGGAAGGGAATGCTCAAGAAAGAGCGGAACGGCCGCCCAACACAACATTAACAGCGTTTTTCCAGTTGTACCAGCAAGATACATTTACCAAGACCTTACAATACGCCGAAGTACCAAAATACTACACCTGGAACGCGTCACTGAAAAGTTTCTGCAGGAGGAAGCAGGGAGTCCGAGTTCCAGATCACCCCGACGTACGCGCCGCAACTGACGCCATTGGCCGTGTCCACACAGTTCATCCCAGTAATGCTGAGTGCTATTACCTGAGAATGTTGCTTCACTTTGTGCGAGGGCCTACATCATTCAATGATCTTAAAACCTTCCAGGGACAACTGAGTGAAACCTATAGAGAAGCATGTCAGAAACACGAATTGCTTGAAAATTATCAGCATTGGGACATGATCATGGTATGTTTCCCAAAGCAACTCAGAAACCTTTTCGCCGTTATAATCACGACGTGCACTCCATCAAATCCAAAAAGTCTTTGGGATAAATATAAACAAAATTTAAGTGAAGATATTCTCAGGGCTGCACAAAGGGCTAACCCAACTATTAACGACTACACTGCAGAAATATTTAATCAAGCGCTCATACATCTTGAGGACAAATGTATCTCTATCAACGGCAAAACTCTCCTGCAGCTTGGGCTACAGGCGCCAAATCTGAATGGTCAAGAAGCCCTAGATAGGGATATTTGGAGGGAAAGGAACTACGACATTAATGCTCTCCAAACGTTTCTTGAAGATAATAAACCCCTATTGGTCACAGACCAGAGGCAAGCGTATAACACTGTTCTAAGTCTTATTCAGGCTGGAAATGGTGGGCTCTGATTCCTAGACGCACCCGGGAGAACTGGAAAAACATTTTTGATCAACATTTTGCTGGCTGAGATTGCAAAAGAAATGAAATTGCCTTGGCTGTGGCGTCCTCTGGAATAGCACCTACTGTTAGTTGGCGGTCGAACAGCGCATTCAGCTCTGAAACTACCATTGAATTTGCAGGTTTGAGAACAGCCCATTTGCAACATCAGCAAATGCTCCGGTCAAGCGCAAGTTTTCAACCAGTGCAAACTAATCGTTTGGGACGAATGCACCATGGCTCACAATTGGGCACTAGAAGCGCTTGATCGCACTTTGCAAGATATACGGGGTAATAGGCGAATTATGGGCGGTGCTGTTGTCCTCCTGGCAGGAGATTTCCGACAAACCCTGCCCGTAATTCCGCGGTCTACGCCAGCCGATGAACTTAACGCCTGTCTTAAGTCATCAGCCTTATGGAGACATTTGCGTAAAATGAATCTCAAGACGAACATGCGGGTTCACTTACAAGGAGAAACAAGTGTAGAGCAGTTTGCACAACAATTGCTGTTACTTGGCAATGGAGAATTTCCTGTAGACCCCACTACCGGTCTAATTTCGTTTCCCTCAAATTTCTGCAACATGGTCTCTTCACTCGACGAACTTATAACTAAAGTGTTTCCTGATATACAGGAAAATTACAACTCGCACCGATGGCTGTGCGAAAGGGCCACTTTAGCTCCCAAAAACGACAGCGTTAAATATGTTAACGACCTCATACATGATATGCTTCCCGGCAACTCTACTACCTATTTATCCATTGATACAGTAATGGATACTGAACAAACTGTTATTACCCTACGGAGTTTTTAAATTTTCAGAAACCCCCGGGAATACTGCCACACAAGTTGACTTTAAAAAAAGGATCCCCTATCATTCTATTACGTAACATAGACCCGCCAAAACTGTGCAACGGAAACTCAACGTAAAGAATCTGTTGGCCAACGTAATAGAAGCCACGATCATTACGGGGAATGCCCCAGGAGAAGACGTATTTATCCCTCGCATTTCGTTGATACCTAGTGACACAAATATGCCTTTTGAGTTCAAGCGATTGCAGTTTCCCATCCGGCTTGTATTCGCTATGAGTATCAACAAGGTACAGGGGCAATCACTTTGTGCGGCAGGAATTTACTTGGAAAGTCCATTTTTTCGCACGGCCAATTATATGTAGCTTGCTCAAGAGTCGGCACACCAGATAATTTATTTGTCTGTGCTCCGGACGGACAAACGAAAAACATAGTTTACCGTCAAGCTTTACAGTCAAAATTTTTAGTAAAATTTAGCTGAATTTATTATGCTTAAATTTTTGGATCTTTCTGTTACTTAAAAAATGTATTATTATAATTTAATTATTGAAATATAAGAAGTTTTGGTTAATTTTTGTTATTGTTTGCAAGATCCTCACTTACAAACATTTTTAATATATCTAACAAGTAAAATATATTGGCATAACAAGGTTTCAATTATTCACTCAATCCTTTTATAATCATTATCCCGAGCGAAGCCGGGAAAATCCTCTAGTCTCTTTATAAACTTTTTTAAATTCTATTATTTTTAATGGGTTGTCAGAAAATATGACTTTCACGGCACATAAATTTAAGTTGTTACTATATATGTTGATTTTGGAAATGATGTTTATCACAATAATACTAATTTTAGAATACTAATTTCTGTTGAAATACTAGGGTTTTAGTTTTATATTTCAAATATCAAATACTGATATCAATATCAATATCAAGGGATCATTTTTGTTCTACTAAAGAATACAGAAAGACAAACTGTAATAGATTTTAATCAGTGGTTTATACATGTTATTTTATTTACCTTAATGCTGTATTCAACTTATATTTTCTTCAATCACCAATGAAAGCTGCTGGTATTTGGAATCTTCTTAAACAATATCATAAATACAATATCAGATAAAAGAAACGCCAGATTAGTCAAAGGTAACCTGACAATTACAATGCTCCAGTATTGTCTATTCAATAAATTTTATGTTACTAAATTTTATATACTTTCTCATTTAAAGTGTAGTGTGATTCGGATTTCTCTGTTTATGTATAGCCTCATTACACATACTTGATTGTACTCAAAACTGTGTTTCTTTGCAAATTCCGATCCAAATAGATGTGTATTCACTCTGTATTTTATTTATAAAATATCGGTATGGAGAACCATACATGACTTCCATGTTCTAAGATTTATATTTAAAATCATATTCGAAATGAAATATTTCCATAAAAACTACGTCTTTCTACTTATTGCTTCAGCATTAACCACAGTACTGTGGTCACTAACGTATACCACCTCACGTTTTCGCACTCGATTTTCACCGATGATGGCAGTCGATAGCACTGCCGAAAAGTCTGGTTTTGCAGAAAACATTGGACTACGGCTAAAGAGCCCGGGAAGCAATTTTCACAAAAAACTACTTCTTTGTTGCCGATAACGTAGTACACATATAAAAAATTCTCCCCTCCACCTTCAACTATAATTTTTAATAATAGAAAATTACCCCCACCCCGTTCACCTAACTTCTTCATTTAAAGATATTTCATCTACGTTTCTACAGTGGATTACTATGAGCTTCTTATCAGGATACTTTATTTATAAAAATTAAGTACTTTACTCTTGTTAAATCATAAAATGTTTCAGGTAAACTACCCCTTCCTCTTAACCGATCTTCTCCAAAATCAACAGACCTTCCGTCCTCTACAATTTAGCGAAGCATGCAAAAAAATATTTGATTCTGTTTGAATGTGCGGCAGTTATCGTTCGTCATTGAAACATTTCTCTTGTTACAACATAAAATATTGCAGGTAAACTACCCCTTTCCCTTAACCGATCTCCACCAAAATCAATAGACCTTGAGCTCTCTGCAACTCAGGGGGTGCAAAAAATTATTTGATTCTCATTGAATTTTCGGCAGTTATCGTTCGTCATAAAAAAATTACCCTTTTTAAAACATAAAACGTTGCTGATAAACTACCCCTTCCCTTAACCAATCTTCAACAAAATCAACAGACCTTGAGTTCTCTTTAGTTCAAAAAGGTATGCAAAAACCTAGTTGATTCTGTTTGAATTTACGGCAGTTACCGTTCGTCATATAAAAAATTACCCTTGTTAAAACATAAAATGTTGCTGGTAAACTACCCCTTTCCCTTAACCGATCTTCACCAACACCAATACGTATTGAGAACTACAATACAGGGCTGTATGCAAAACATCATTTGATTCTGTTTGAATTTGCGGCTGTTATCGTTTACTATAGAAAAAAATTATCCTTGATAAAAAACCGTTGCTGGTAAACTACCCCTTTCCCTTAACCGATCTTCACCAAAACGACAGGTCTTAGGTACTCTACAATTCAGGCCTGTTGCAAACAATTATTTGATTCTCTTTGAATTTACGGCAGTTATCGTTCGTCATAGAAAAAATACCCTTGTCAAAATATAAAACGTTGCCGGTAAACTACCCCTTTCCGTTAACCGATCTTCAACAAAATCAACAGACCTTGAGTTCTGTATAATTCAAAAAGGTATGCAGAAGAGTAGTTGATTCTGTTTTAATGTACGGCAGTTATCATTCGTCATAAAAAAAAATTACCCTTGATAAAACATAAAATGTTGCCGGTAAACTACCCTATTCCCTTAACCGATCTTCAACAAAATCAACAGACCTTGAGTTCTGTATAATTCAAAAAGGTATGCAGAAGAGTAGTTGATTCTGTTTTAATGTACGGCAGTTATCGTTCGTCAAAAAAAAATTACCCTTGATAAAACATAAAATGTTGCTGGTAAACAACCCTATTCCCTTAACCGATCTTCACCAAAACCAACAGGTCTTGAGAAATCTACATTTCAGGGCTGTATGCAAAATATTATATGATTCTGTTTGAATTTGCGGCTGTTATCGTTTGCCATATAAAATACCCTTGTTAAACAAAAAACGTGTTTGGTAAACTACCCCTTTCCCTTAACCGATCTTCACCAAAAACAATAGGTCTTTAGTACTCAACAAAACAGGGCTGTATGCAAAGACGTATTTGATTCTGTTTGAATTTGCGGCTCTTATCGTTTGCCATAGTAAATACCCTTTTAAAACATAAAACGTTGCCGGTAAACTACCCCTTTCCCTTAACCGATCTTCACCAACACCAATAGGTATTGAGAACTCTACAATACAGGGGTGTATGCAAAACATCATTTCATTCTGTTTGAATTTGCGGCTGTTATCGTTTACCCGTTTACCATAGAAAAAAATTACCCTTGATAAAAAACCGTTGCTGGTAAACTACCCCTTTCCCTTAACCGATCTTTACCAAAACCGACAGGTCTTGAGAACTCTACAATTCAGGGTCGTATGTAAAATATTATATGATTTTGTTTGAATTTGCGGCTGTTATCGTTTGCCATACAAAATACCCTTGATAAAACAAAAACGTGCCCAGTAAACTACCCCTTTCCCTCAAACGATCTTCACCAAAAACAATAGGTCTTTAGTACTCAAGAAATCAGGGCTGTATGCAAAAATTTATTTGATTCTGTTTGAATTTGCGGCTCTTATCGTTTGCCATAGAAAATACCCTTTTAAAACATAAAACGTTGCTGGTAAACTACCCCTTTTCCTTAACCGATCTTCACCAAAACCAAAAGGTCTTGAGAACTCTACAATTCAGGGCAGTATGCAAAACATTATTTGATTATGTTTGAATTTGCGGCTGTTATCGTTTGCCATAGGAAATACCCTTGTTAAAACATAAAACGATGCAGGTAAACTACCCCTTTCCCTTAACCGATCTGTACCAAAATCAACAGATATTGAGACCTCTACTATTAAGGGCTGTATGCGAAACATTATTTGATTCTGTTTGAATTTGCGGCTGTTATCGTTTGCCAAACAAACAAAGTTACCCTTGATAAAAAAAAACCGTTGCCGGTAAACTACCCCTTTCCCTCAACCGATCTTCACCAAAAACAATAGGTCGCGAGTACTCTACAAATCAGGGCTGTATGCAAAAAATTATTTGATTCTGTTCGAATTTGCGGCTGTTATGGTTTGCCATAGAAAAAAATCTACAGACACACAGACACACAGATAGACACACAGACACACAGACACACACACAGACACTTTTCGAAAAATGACTTTTTTCATGTTTTAAGTGTAGTACAATCATATTCTGCAATAATCTCGAACACGATTTTTTTTGCCATCACCATGCTTCCATTTCCTTAAGGAACATGGAAGTAAAATGTGATGTGATTATTTTCTAGAACCAAAATTGTGAAACAAGTCAATTTTTGGCAGAGTTTTTATTTTTCCTTTTCTTTACAGTTGTAACATTTTACAATCTCCTTAAACCTTTCCGTAAAAATTACTATATAAGAGTCTGAAGCCTGTATCAACGTAATTTTATAGCTTTAGTGTAAAGTAAGTTTTAAGATCTGTTAAACTACATACATTTACTTATTATAATATTAATTAAACCTTTAACCTTTAATACTTTTACATAATTTACATATTTTAAAAATTCCTGCTATAGTATTTACATGTATGAAAATTAACAGAAATAATTTATTTCTATAATTTGGCAAACGCGACAATTCTTCGTCATTACTTTGGGATTCCTCCTTACCATCACATGTTTGAACCAAGTACCAATTGAAAGAGCCCGACACAATAGAAATCTCATTAAGCCCAAAACCTAACAAACCCACCTTCCGCGTTTTAATACAATTTATAATTTAAATTTATCCTAAATTCTTAAACTGCGATTGATTTAGTAATTGCTCCGTATCATACAAAATGAAAATATTAGTAATAAGTATATTTAAACCCCTGACTTCAGCGACCTCAATCATTACAGTATATTACACCACTAAATTTTAAGCAAATATTAAACTGTAATATATCAAGTCATTTTCACAAAACAAAACCAAATACCTCAGTTTCATCACAAACCGAATTACATTTTTCACTAATAGTTTGTCATTCTTAGATTTTAACGAGTACGATTGAATTTCGTTAAATTTCTCTCTTTTTTCGAGTGATGTTTCTACTACGTTTTGTACGATTCAACTCCATTTATTACCATTGTTATGTTACTGATGCCTTACATGACGACATATTTTGCTTCTCATTTGTATCACAGAGAAATAGATGTACTCCATAGAGAACATGGTTGCTCAACGCCAGAAACCTGATGATATTAGATATTATTAGAACAAAAAATGATATCGACGTCATCGTATAAAATCGGTATCTCCAATTAAATGTTTCATTAATAAATGTTATGTTACCAATGTTAATTATGTTGCTTGTATTTTCCCTATAACGTTTATAGTAAGTATTACTATAACAATCCAAGTACTACACCTGTTACATATGAAGAATCCACCGAGAACAAATCAAAACATACAGCCAAACATACAGTCTGTTAATAACAACTGCAAAATGTGAATCTGTGAATACCCAAAACTTAACTTGTTTACATTCACTTCTTCTCCTACTTGTCCCTTTCCTCCTTTAACTCCATGTTTAGTTAACATACATAATGTGTTTTCATGTGTAACGGCATCCAGTCATTTGCATTCTTCCCCACAAACCCTCATAGAAGATACTAGCCTTGATCGATGTTTGGTAGATCGGTGGTTGTGTTATAATTTTCTTTGCCTCAGTTACAAATGTAATTACACATAGGCTATACTCACAGAAGCCTAGAAAGAAAGGATTGTTTACAAGACAAGAGAAAGCTGTATAGGTGGCAGAACTACGAGGATAATATACAAATGTTTCCTTTAATAATTTTTGGAGGTTCTTAGAGACCATCCTTGTTGTATGGGATCACTGGTGAAAGGTTTATTTAAAGGATACCTCAAATAAAGGATAAAGGATACATATACATTTATGCAATAATATTTACTAGTAAGACAGAAAGAGAAGAAATCTAACAATTGGCAATATCCCTGAAGCCTTTAATTCATATAATCAAGTAAGAAAACAAAAACTTTTACAGAAAAATAGATAGGAAAAATCGGCTGCTGAATAAATACAATTATGCAAGTTAGGCACCGTGTACGTTTACTTGATAGTTTGTGTGTGTGTGGGGGGGGATCTTCAGACTCATATTTACGATCTGAACCATTATGATTTATTAATGATTTTTAAACACTATTAAGTGGAATACTGAAACGTATTTTAGATTAAAATTATGAACAATTTTTACGTCATTCTTTAACAAACTTTTACTCATTGCTGCCTTCATCCGAGAGTATAGCTAGGAACATTGCGAGGTCTGTTTTCCGACATGGGGCCGTTGTTTACATATCGTTGTTGTGGTTGTTGTTGTTGTTGTTGTTGTTGATGCTGTTGTGTGTGTGTGTGTGTGTGTGTGTGTGTGTGTGTGTGTGTGTGTGTGTGTGTGTGTGTGTGTGTGTGTGTGTGTGTGTGTGTGTGTGTGTGTGTGTGTTCAAATCGTACATATGATTAAAATTGTGCTTGTTCGTTTAGAATTTTGTTTCCGTGTACGCGTATTTGTGTGTTTGTAGGCTATAATTCCAGCTGTTCGATACTGTCCAGTTTTTGGCCATTTGTATTTGTGTGTTAGGATTTTTGTATTGTTGATGTTTCTGTATGTATGGTCTACTTCAATGAGGTGGTTTGCGAAAGTGGATAAAATGGTAGAGCGTAATGCTTTCTATGGATTCAGTGTGATGTTGTGTAATGAATTTTTATTCGAAGCTGTGTTCTGAGTAGCCTATGTAGAATTTGTTACATTGCAACAAATTTAGTTTGTAAATGCCAGATACGTCACATTTGTTTAGCTGTTTGTGTGTTTTTTCTGACAGCGTGTATCCTGTTTTGTGTGTGCTTCTGTGTGCGATGCTGTACCTTCCTTTTTTAAGTTATATATAAGTCAACTAACTATATAGAATAATACTGACACAGAACACATGTTATAATTGATAAAAATGATTAAATTTTTCCTTACTGTCTAAACAAGCTTTCGCTCGTTAGAGCGTCAGAGGCTGCCGCTGGGAGCGCTGTCCGTCCTGCTTTTGGTGACGGCGCCGTCGTTCGAAAGATCGTTGTTATGTGAGTGTTGTGTAATATGTTCAAATAGTATGTCTGATCAAAGTTGTGTTTGTTTGTTTCGGATGATGTTTCTATACGTTTTTGTGTGTTTGTATATTTCTAGTTGCGTTGCTCGTCAGTATTATTCTATATAGTTAGTTGATAACTTCGGACACATCATGGACATCAAAATCCAGGAATATATGTGGGTGTTAGGAATTTGTTTTTATTTTGTGTCTGTGTCTGTTGTTTGTTTTGGTTTGGCGTAGGAGTTCGTTAATTATTGTTCTGTTGTAGCCGTTAGCTTCAGTTAAATATTTAATTGTATTTAATTTGTGCTGATAGTCTTTCTGTACCAGTGGAATGCTGTTTAGTCTGTATATCGTGGATATAAAAGATGACAGCTTGTGTTGTGGGGGGTACATGGAGGTAGTATTTATCAGTGTGTCAGCTGTAGTGAGTTTACTGTTCAGCTGTAGCCTATATTGAATTTGTATCTACGTTCCAGTTTTGTAATGGCAAGGACTAGAACATTTATGCTATTATTATGTTTTCATATTCCGCAGTGAATATGATGCTTTTTTGGATTTGTTCGATGTGGGTTAATAGCAATAAGAATTCAAATTTATTGTAATTCTGATAATTCTGTTGATTTGGTATAAATACGAGTACTGATATACGAACGCTGAATTTCAACAATTAAACACTGATATAAAAAATTGAGCTAAACTCGGTGTTTTATTATATTTGTCTTCAACTGTAAATGCCTAGTACTAAAAAGGTAACAAAATGATATGCTTTGAAAGTAGACGTTATCGTTAAGGTTTGTTGTTAGCGCCGAAATTGAACTGTCACCGGAATTCCACGTTCTCTACTTCACTGATTCCATAAAAGATTTCGATTTACTTTCCTTGTCTACCTACTGTTACTTTCCTTTAAGTATCTGCTCAGATACACACCGGCCATTGTTGATAAAACTGTCACTGTTTTTTACGTGAATGTACTATTATTCACTCTTTTAAATAATCAAAAATAAGTTTGAGGTATCTAACAAACAGGTTTTTGAAGCTAAGAACTTAAAAATTCACGTTTGTCAGATTTAATCTGACAATAACTACTTCTTACAGTCAATTCACCTTAATAACCTTAGGATTTTATTAATTAATAATTTTACCTTTTATACCGAATAAATATGTAGGCCTATTTCTACTCGTGTGATACAACATACTTTTTATTCTTCCCCTTTCTAAAATATGACTTATGTTCTTTTATAAACACAGAGCGGACCATAAGTAGCCTGACGTAAAAATGCCCTTAAATTAGTCACCATAAATTAATAAATTATAAAAGGTTTTAAAAGTACGGTCATTTACTAGACGTAATTTTAAACCATTTCCATTCGTTTGATTGTGTATTTGGAAACTTTGATATATATGCCAAAAATGTATTGCCCTCATCAGGACTTTTGTAAGACAAGACAGAACTAATTAATAGGTCTGAATTTTGTGTGAATATGTCACATGGATAATAATAATAATTATTAACTATTATATGTATAATAATAATGTTTTTATCTTTATTATGTTTTATCATCATGTTTACAATTATTGTTTTTCTCTTCGGCATCTCTGGACCACGTTATTTCAAATGTTTTCTTACTTGCACTTCCTAATTTTTCTCAGTATTCCATTTCCATGTTGTTGATACTTGGTACGAGGGCTTCTTTATCATACATGTTGGATTCCACTTACTCGCCTAAGTATCTAAAGGTACTCGTCTTGATTTTACTCTGTTCCGCACTTATCTCTCGGCTACTTTATGTTCGCTATTAACTCCGTTTTCTTAAAGACTTCTCAAGGTCCGCCTTTGCCGTTGTTTGTTTTGTAGCTGTGTCGGGGGAATCTGAAAAGATCTCAAAATCTTTTGAGAAGACTAGACAATCGATTGTCAGTTCTGATCTCTTACATCCGAGTGTAACTCCGTTTTTTTTCCACATTCGTTTACTCAGTTATTTGAGCTACTGGCGCAACGAGTGCACAGTTGAATCTGTAATTTATAAAGTTCCTATTCCGAACTTTGATGAGATTTCAATTCTGCAAATTTTAATTTGTGCGAGTGACATCTTTCTTCCAATATTTTTGTTACGTTTGATTAGGTTAGGTTAGGTTAGGTTAGGCCAGGTTAGGTCAGGTTAGGTTAGGTTAGGCTAGGTTAGGTTAGATTAAGTTAGGATGGGAATGAATAGAATTATAATGGTAATATGTCTATTATTATTATAATAACATGACAATGCAATTGATTCCAATCGATCGGGTTCAAATTTCTACTTCGGTCGCAACTGACAGGGTTTTATACGATTGGGTCGCAACTGACCACGGTCCGAACAATACGCGTATAATACTAAATTTTTCTTTCGAAATATAAGAAGGATTCAAAACGAGAATGCTAATGGGTGGAACGAAAAAATCAAGTTTGGATTTTTAATTTGTAATAGCGCGGAAAAGTTGCCTTTTGGTGTAGATAAGATAAAAAAAAGATATGAAAAATATTGGAGCACGTCTTGAGGTGCCGCAAGGACGATAAATTTTCATAAAATTGCAATTTTCGCTACATTTTTAAGTTTTTTTAAGAAGTTGTCAAACAATTTTTTTTATTTCAAATACTGTCAAAAACGCAGTTTTTATATCAAAAAAGACATACATTTTTTTTAACTTTTTGGATTATGTCTTGAGGTGCCGCAAGAGCGGTAAAGTTTTATAAAAACACACTTTTTGTAACTTTTTCAAAGAATTTTACGTGTCTATTATGCAATAAAAAGTTTCAAATAGGCGTTTTAATATGAATAGAAAGATAAAAACAGTTTAACTATTGCATTGGCATCCGGGAGCATGAGTCATCGCCGTAGCGGATTAGAACAGTTAAGTTTAATCAAGAACGGACAAAAAATACTAGTGTATCAGAAACGGTTACTGACGACAATGACAGCGCTGAAGAGGCAAACCAACCAGGTCCTTCATATATACAAGAAGAGATAAATCTACCAGGCCCTTCAAAACTGAAAAAAGAGAAAAAGATAAGCACTCAAATGCGTACTAAATTGCCATCTGTAGCTTCCATTTGTGACCGTACCGGAATATCAGATAGAGCTGCTGCAGCTATAGCTAGTGCTGCTTTACAGGACTTGGGTGTAATCACAGGGGAAGACAAAACCAAAGTAATAGACAGGATGAAAATTAGACGAGCAAGATCAAACAATCGAAGAGATCTCATTAATGACAGTCTTTATGATCAGATAACCGAAAATAGAGGATTGTTTTTTGATGGAAGAAGAGACAAAAAAATTGTTCAAGAAAAGAAAGGAATTAAGTTGTACAAAAAAGTTATTTCAGAAGAGCACGTTTCACTAATAGAGGAACCAAACTCAAAGTTTTTAGGCCACGTAACACCTAAATCTGGCACTGGAAAAGACATAGCAGACAGTATACTGGAGTTTCTTGAAGACGGAGAACACAACGAACAACTTTTGAACTTTACTGCTATTGGGTGTGATGGAACCGTTGTAAACACTGAACATAATAATGGTGTGATTTCTTTGATGGAAAATGAAATAGGAAGACCTTTACAATGGTTAGTTTGTTTGTTCCATGGAAATGAGCTACCTTCGCGACATCTTTTTTGTCATTTAGATGGTAAAACGAAGGGACCCAATGAGTTTAAAGGCGAAATAGGTCAGCAGCTGGAAAACTGTGCTAATCTTCCTGTGGTTACTTTCTTGCCAATTGAAAATAACCTTCCTCTTTTGGAGAACATAAATGATTTAAGTACAGATCAGAAGTATTTATTGGATATGTGTATCGCTGTATCAAGTGGAAATTGCTCACTAGATTTATCTTTAAGAAACCCTGGAAAACTTGCTCACTCCAGGTGGCTTACATTAGCAAACCGTATACTTAGATTGTATGTGGCAACTGAAAATCCAACTGAAAACCTTAAGACTCTGGCTGAGTACATTGTGAAAGTGTATGCACCTGTGTGGTTTAACATTAAGTTAAAACCTTCATGTGCTTATGGTTCCAAACATCTGTTTAAGCTTATCTCATATTCACGCTATCTCTCTGATGATTTCAAGAACGTTCTAGACCCGGTTATTCAAAGAAATGGGTACTTTGCTGCTGCAGAAAATCTCCTTTTGTCCATGCTATGTGATGAGCGCAAAAATGTAAGAGAACTTGGTTTACGACGTGTTTTAAAAGCAAGAACAGAAAGTAGAGGCGGAGTCAGGAAGTTTAAAGTTCCAAAGATAAACTTTGACGCAAAGGATTACATCGACATGATCTCATGGGCTGAAAATGACGTAACTGAACCCCCCTTGGTAAAACATGTTTCCATTGACTCTCTCAAAGACTTTATACGGAAGACATCTGAAGCTCAACCAAATAGTAAAGTGAACCCGCTTATAGACTTTCCCCGGCTTCCTTGTCACACGCAAGCAGTGGAAATAGCTGTGAAACTGGTGACCGAATCGGCTCAAAATGTCTGTGGTTCAATCGCAAGAGAAGGATATATAAGAGCAAAAATTGACTCACGTGAGAACATGCCAAAATTTGATACAAAAAAACAGTTTAATGTGTCAATGAAGTAGAAACAAACATTTTGCAGCTGTAACATTTGTAATTATTAAGGTTTTTTTAAATCATAAAAAATGAACTTTCAATGTCTTTAAAAGTGTATTATGATATTTTTTTACGTGTGCTCTAATACAAAAAATATATAATTGATTTGACGAGCTTTTATTTCAACCTTATTTACTACTATTTGTAACAACCAAAATGTTCGCAAAAGTTTCAAAATTAGCAAAACTACTAACTTTTTGTCATTAAAAAATATTTTTTTATTATTATTATATTTTGTAATTAATAATTTTTTCCAGTTCTAATGTTTATATATGTATTTACAACTATCTTTTGTAACATTATATGTACGAGAAAACCATAAAAAATAATTTATCAAAGTTCATAATTTTTTAATTTTTTTACAAACTTTAAGCTCTTTGCGGCACCTCAAGATGTTGTAGTATAGCAACCAAATTTTTTTTCTTCTTTTTGAACCTAAAAGGCAACTTTTTCCCACTATTACAAAACTAAAAAAAAAAAATTAAAAAAAGGCCATTTTCGTTCCACCCCTGCTAATGACGTGCTGGCCTACGTTTATTAATGAAATATATAATCGCTTAATTAATAATTTAATTACCATCATTAAGTGGTTATAACGAGTCAGTGACGCTTATCACTGTAAGATAAAACATATAGAAAAAATATTAACCACAACAAACATTTGGAAACAAATCTGTGGGTATTTGTACAATAAACTGAGAAATCTGTAATTATTTTACAAAAAAGTATGTAAGGAAATCACGTTCCCGTAGTAAAAGTTTATTACACCGGGAGTCGGCATTTTACGATTATCTGTACCAAATAATGCGACCCGTGTAAATTGCGCTGTTTATGAGTTATACAGGTAACAAGAGACAGTAATGACTTTGATCCCTCACAACGTGTCACACAAAGGGCTTTGCTACGATCTGGCACAAACTCGCTGTAGAACATATCATACTTCTACGTTTGTACTTCAGTAATTTTTATCAGTGAAACAATTATTATTTTTTATACATCCACTGCTGTGTGTGTGTGTGTGTGTATGTGAGAGTGTGGCGCGCGCGTGCGTGTGTGCCGCTCTACGAGGTAAAACGCGTGTTAATTGCTTTTTTGTTTTTAGTTGTATAAACACGTTTTTATTTGTTTTCCCTACGGACTTAAATGTTTCTCTTATTTGTTTTAAATTATTTGTTTCTCGTATTATTTAAATTAAATTAGCGTCATATTGTGTTATCCTCTATATTCAGTCTCTGTCAACTGATTACACCATCTGTGAGGTGTAATGTTTACAACTAAAGTGTGCTGCTTTTGTTTACACATTATGTGTTTCAATGCACACAGATACTCAAATACGATAATTCTTCAAATTTATTATTGTCTAACACGCAGTACTGTAATAAATCTAATGGAGGCTGTCGCAATTAGTAAAACAAATCACCATTTACAAATGCCCGCACACAGTAATGTACAATAAACCTTTACACAAAATACGCTGCCCGATGACGCATACTGGAACGGAAATTTACAATTACAACACTTTTTACCGCTTCGATTGTCAATCTCAAACAGACTGGCTTTACGATGTTGTGGTCGTGTTTACAGTTGTCAGGAATTGTGCGTATTATCAAGAAAATTCCACTACATAGTAGCATAATCGGGGGTAATAAAGGCGTGTGTCAGATCCAGAACCCTCGAGATACGTTCCACATCGCATCCCACATCACAACGCTACAACGCCTATTGCCTATCCTATAGGCGTAAGTGTAAGTTGCCTCTACGAGGATTGTCAGCAGATGCCAATGCTATCAGCAAGAACGTTTTCTAAATTCGTATATCTGTGTTAGGAGTACACGTAAAATTACAAATCTCTTTATCAAACGGTTTCTTTAATGAAATTAATTACACCAGATACGTTGCCTGTATTTGATAAAATGTATAAACTAAACTATCCTACAGTAACAAAATGTATTCCAAGAGAAAGTGGTTCACAGTGCCTAACAAAATTCACTTCAAATTCATAAAAGTTTACGAGAATTCATTTATTTTAACGGTTATAAAAGGTAAATTTCAACGTATCCGAACCAGACTTGAAGATGACCCACATGAAGAACGTCTAAAAAATGCAACAAGAGCAGAAAACTTTAAAGAAACGCATGATATGTTATTAGCGATCGGCAAGTTAAAATACGTGTAATTAGTGGGGCTTTCAAATCGAATGTATTCGAAAAGAACGTGTTGGATTTATTTATTTTGTACGTAACGTAGATTTTTGTTACCTTAGCAGAAATTTCTAGTACTACTACTACTACTACTACTACTACTACTACTACTACTACTACTACTACTACTACTACTACTACTACTACTACTACTACTACTGCTACTACTACTACTCTACTACTGCTACTACTACTACTCTACTACTCTACTACTGCTACTACTACTACTACTACTACTACTATTACTACTACTACTATTACTACTACTACTAGTACTACTATTATTTTGTCCCATCAATATAGGTGCTACAACAGCCACTACACACACATCACCACTAATTCGTATGAATCTGTATTGAACTCCCCAGCTGTGATAGGGGTAGGAGAGACGTGGTAGGCTGCTCAACGTACAGCACACAGAGAAGAGTGAGTGTTTTCAGAAGTCAGGTAAATACGATTATTAGTCTCTAAATACGGATTGTCAGTGTCAGAATGACAAATCGACATGGGGCGCTAAAAACGACAATTTGATTTCCTGCCCAAGCATCGATCCCAAGCGTTTTTGCTAATCATTAAACGCAATCGGCTATTAAAAATTTCTATAATTTTCCATTGATATGCATCATGCATTGATTTGACTAAAAACGTCACTGCCTTAATTAGCAATTGTTATAATGATGACGCCACTGTAATTATAAAAGATTATTATTATATTCATCTCATGGATACTCATAATGAATATTCATTATACTGCATTTTTATTGAATTACATTACTGGTACGTGAAACAGAGTGAATGCAATTTTTAATACCTTTTTAATGAAAGTTTTTGTGAGGTTTGGTCCATTGAATAAACACAATTTTATAACTGATGTGACGATGTGTCGACAAAATTTGTTGCCATCAATAGGACCTGTACACGGTCAGTAGCGAAATGATTACTACAGAGTGAGTATTAATATGTACGGAATATGAAAATTATACCAATTAATATAAGAATAATAGCGTGTCATATGTCCCACTAAAACACTTGCCATTATTCTTTATGTAAGATACACAAAAAACACTTTATAGAATCCTATTAATTATTTCTGTATTGTCCGTAAACAGGTCCTTACGACAACAATACATTTTACCGAAACGTCCATATAATTGTTTTAAAATTGTGTCTAGTTGATGATCAAAGCTCATAAAAACTTTCTTTAATTATTCATTCAGGGTCAATACTAAATTAAGAATACATTTTAATGTCAAGAGACTTACAATCAATTCTGTACATTGTCTCAGGAAAAAGGAAATAAGAGAAGCAGTTTAAGAAAAGACAGTTTCCTTAATCACCGAGTAAAGTTGAGAATAACATTTTGCTCAATAAAACATTCCAAAAGTTTCCTTCTTTGACGTTGCATCTGTTTTGTGGCAACGTGGAGGACGTTCTGTTCCTACCTATCTACCTACCTACAATCCTCCTCCACGCATTCCTATCCTCATCTCCTCACTTTCGTCGTCTTCCAGTTCTTCAGTATGCATTCCATCATCGTAATCGCAATACTCCTTTCACCTAAGTTGAAAACATCGGCTTTCATAAATATTTTGGTTATATGCACTGGTTATATGCACAAGTGATAATATTTTATTTGCGCCAAGTGACCCAGGCACTGTAACCTTTGAACTTTTAAAAATCTCTATATAACCTCTCCTTTTACTAACTGATCTAATCTCAATCATAGCTGTTTCTTCAGTCATTTCAGTTTTAAATAGTTCCAAAGATCCTCCGCAAAACTTTTGTTTCTAACGTTCTTAACACGCGTGGGACATTTTTCATAATTGTCCACGTTTCACACAAGTAGTGGTCTTAAGTCGTATTAAGTTTCTATAAATTTGAATTGTCGAAGCAATAGTTATTATTTTGCTTCTTAGCTTTCTCATATTTGCAAAGTAGGCCCTACTTCCTGTGTGTATTTTTTCCATAATTGCACTCCCTTTTCACGCTCATTATCAATAAGATTTCACAACTATTTTCAAGTTATTTAATTTGTCAATACTTAGTTTTTCTTTCATTGATACCTAACTCAAACTCCTTAGCACTTCTTTCCAGCTCATCGTAAACTTCTAAATTTTGTAGATTTTGGTACAATGCTTATGCCATCAGTATATACACATATTTGACTGGTTTTATTGAAGATTGTACTCTCTTCATTCAGGTGTTTCTTAATATTATGTAATTCCAGTACAATCATAACTTCTGATAAACATCCGTTTCTTTAACCCCTGTATTAAAATGAAAATGTTCACAAAAATTAAAATAGAACGCTTTGTCATCAAGAAATAACATTGATTGCGATGTATGGTAATGAAATGCAGCGTGTACATCAATGCAAGATAAATTAATTTTACAAGAATGGTACTGTGTTTGGTTGCAGGCATTGAACGCTGCTCATTAATTGTTATTAAATGTTGTTTACTTATTTATTAACTGATTGTTTACTGTGCGTACGTAAGTAACAGGTTTGTGTGTGTGTGCGTGCGCGCCAAAATAGTTGTGAATGAAGTATAAGTTTGATAAATATAATTGATAAAACGTGTGCTTGTTTTATCGTGTCTGGTGTCAATCTTGAATCTATCCTAGGATCGAACCAAGAGTTGACGCCATTAGTGAGATTCATTGGTTGCAAAACGGTGAGTACGAGCTAGACCTTCATTTGCTGACACAATTGCACCTTTGTCCAGTCGCTGTTCGGCGAAGTAAAAGTCTCAAATCTGCTGAGATCACTCGCAGCATCGTCCTCTATTCCCACTGTGAATATCCATAAAGTGGTCCTTTCGAGTAAGCGGAGCCTGATATACGCAGTACTCAGGCCCGTGACGACAGGTTCCCGGTGAAGGGTCGACGATATAATGAAGTCACATCGACGATTCCACGCCTCGTACTATTGGCAGTGATACGCAGAGCCAATCTTTGGCAGGGTTCCGCACGGCCCCCGGCAAGAAGCGTTTCCTTCCCACTACCGTCGGCTGAGAGCCTAGTTGCAAGGTGCTGTCCAACAATTCGCAACACAGCTATGAACGTAACTAGCAGACGATGAGCCTTTCAACGAAAACCGTCACACAGTTTACAAGTGCTGGAGAGGCTTCATGTTTCGTCGGCCACGTCTCAAACAGAAATAAACAAAATACTCCTTGGATGTGCGTGTAACAATGTGAATGCTACTGTGCACGAGCTGTGTTCTATCGCAAACAGTTCATATAAGCCAATCTAATCTTTTAACTTTGATAGGTCTCGTTTTTACTGAAAAGCAATAGAACCTGATAAAAGACAGTAACATTCTACAATCGTATATTAAGTGATTTCTGCAAGTTTTTGATGCAGCTTAAGTAATTACACGATAACATAAGTTAAGCAGATCCTAAATACAGTATAAATACTAGGACTCTGTAATATTTTGCAACACTTTTTACTCTCAATCACAGTTGTGTTGTTGTTGAAGCAAAGTGTAGGTTGTTTTTTGAATAGTGGAATAGTTCAATATTATTGTAAACTGTGGATAGCGTGTTTTTAATTATTGTACTTGTCAGAAAGAATACTTGAATTGGAATTAATAACAAAACTTCACATTTGCTTTATTGTCTCTGGTCAGTTTTTCTTTTATTGTCGCTGAAGGTTATATCAGACTGCAAGCGCTATATCAACTGCAAAAACGTTTTACCTGGTGCTAGCAAGTAGCATTTATCAAACACATTCCACATTAGTTGTGCGGTCTTCGAGGTGTTTGTAAACAACTTACCTCTCTAAACATAAAGAGCGAATCGCGTAAAACAATAAACACTTTTTATGTCACAAGCATGGTATCGGAAATAGCATTGCAGTCGTGTCAATCAGATTACCAATAATTTCAAAATGTATATAAGTAGCTAAGGTTAAATGTCTAATTTTTAAAAGTACGTGGCAGGAATCAGTCGATATTTGCAACTCGATGACTATCAAAGATAATAATGGATTATACCTGATTATGTAATAATAAATGACTCAAGTGCGTTATAAGTCGAGTTATGAAACACTTTGTTTTAACAGACTGAAGTCTACTAAACACTACTAAGAAACAAAATACTATAAAACAAATAATAACGGCTCTTTTTTGTACTACTGAAGTTCAAAAGTATAGACTAAAACAAAAGGCTCTTGTATGCAAGAGAGATAGTGTAAACATCACTACGCTTTTCTTAGCAATGATGTGCACATTTCTCAGGCTGAGCTAAACTAGGCTTTCAAAACCGCCCTAGACTGATTTTATAGTACCGCCCTAAAATTGGACCCGAGAGCTCTAGCTCAATAGCCAAGCACTCTACCTACTGGTCTACTAAACTCCCAATAAATGAAATTCCTCTTGTATTTACTGAAGTGTGAGTAATTGGCAAAACTTTCTTAATTGTTAACTCAGGGTTTCACGTATAAAGAAACATACGTTGTAAATTTCAGCATAGTTATCACACTATTTAGTTTGTAACTCACTTACTCTCTAATTTGTTTAAAGTAGATTATTATATTTACAAAATTAATTTCACTTACTGGTGTGCTTGCACCGTCAAATAGTTTTGCACTTGCATCATTACCTGTAACAGTAAAATTAGGTTAACATACAATTATGTGTAGACACAAAATATAAATAATCGTTTACTAATGACAGTAAACTCGGTGATTCCATTCATAAAGACAGATTAAGAACACACAAATGAAGAATAATATTTAATAATATCTCAAACCATAAACGCTTATCGTTGTAATTTTTAATGCTGAAGTACGATTGCAAAAAATTTACAAGTACGACTCATACAAATGTATCTGGAACTAAATTGGGTCTAAGGACTCTACCTTATTCTGTAATAATAAGTAAATTTAAAAACGAGAAAGTAGACAGAAAGAGATAATTACTAATATTGAATACTAAAAAATAATTTTCTAACCAAGTTAATATTGCATAGCACGTTCTAGTTTAAACTTTACAAATTTTAGTTACGTACTTTGAGTTAAGAATGTACGTTAGGGTAATTCAAGGTGAGATGCCTCACCAGGAGAGATGCTTCATTTGGAGGGAAGACGTCTGTGCGTGAGGTTGCCGATTCGAATTTGTGTGTTTTTCGAGGAATATTCTGTGACTAAGGTAAGTCTCTTCTGTTTTGCAACTCAAAGTTAATGTAGCACAATACAATATCTTATTTACTTTGTACTTTCTCTTTGTTTCTACTGATTTCTGTGTTATTACGAACAGAAAACATAACAGAGGATAACATCGGCTAACATTCTTGCCATTTTGTTTCTTTTTGCGCTGGTCAGAAGCTGGGGCATCTCTCCTTGACGCAAAGGAGAGATGCCCCATAGCATCTCTCCTCTGTTTCAAGGAATGTTTGTATTTTATAAAATTGAATCGCCTAAGATATCGTATATGTTTGAAAACTTTTAAGTACCTATTCCTTTGTAATGCCTATACTGTTTCTGTTTCAATTTTTTAGTAAATATTATGTATTTTAATTAGTTAAAATGTATTTCAACCCCAGCAACAGTAGATTATTTGTAATGACTGGAGACTATTTGTAATTAAAAATAAAACAATTACGACTACAGTTTTGATGAACTGCTAAAAATTTAATCAGTGCATTTTACAAAACACTTTACACACACACACACACACACACACACACACAGAATAATTATCACATTACAGAACTGAACTCAAAAAATTTTAATTAAATGACGTCAGAATTAAACCTGTTTATTTTTATTTAATAACGTTTGTAGCAGTTTTTTAAATTAAAATCTAATTGCACAGTTTTTAGTACAGTTTACAGTTAACTTGAGTTTAAGGAATGTATCACTACATAGGCTTCAGTTTTTTGACATATTATAAATTATGTGCTTATTCAAATTTTGTTTTTTTAAAATGCCCAGTAAATACAAAAGGAAGATGTCAGGAGAGACACAAGGACAATGGAGAGTGGAAAACTTAAAAGGAAGCAGTGAAAAGAATAGAAGACGGAGACGTCGGCATCAACGAAGCTGCTCGTTATTATGGTATTCCAGCCAGGACTCAGCGACGCAGGAAAGCATCAGGTAACCTTACCAAACTTTCTTTAGGACCATCGTCCACTCTGGGTTTGGAAAATGAAAAAAGGTTAGTGCAACATATACAGCGACTTGAAAAATCAGGATTCGCACCTGACAGAACGACTGTTCGGAGAATGGCGTTTCAATTCGCAGAAGCGCTGAAAGTTCAACATAAATTCAACCGAGAAGAAGGTCTTGCAGGATACGAGTGGCTGAATTCTTTTCTACGACGGAATCAAGAAATCAGAATTAGAAGTGCTGAAGGCCTCTCTCTTGCTAGAGCCGAAGGGATGAGCAAAGAAGGAGTATGTAGTTTTTTCAACATTCTGAAAGACGTATTCGATGAAAATAATTTTTATAGCATGCCAGGAAATATTTTCAACCTAGATGAAACAGGCTGTCAGCTTAGTAATGAACCAGATAAAGTTTTAGCTAGTAAATGTGTAAGGGATGTCCATGTTTTAACTTCCGGTGAGAGGGGAGAAAATGTTTCAGTTATTGCATGTTGTAATGCTGAGGGCACCTTTCTGTCACCAGTTTTGATTTTCAAAGGCAAAAATGAAAATCCTGCCTTTCCTTTAGGACTTCCGCCTGGATCTTATGTGTACATGAATGCAAAATCGTCCTACATTACATCTGAACTTTTCTTTAAGTGGCTGAAAAATCATTTCATTCCTCGTAAGCCTCCAGGTAAAGTACTTCTTGTGATGGACGGTCATTCGTCACACCACAGCTCAGTTGAGATGCTCGAATTTGCAGACGACAATGACATAATTCTTGTTTGTCTCCCAAGTCATACAACTCAGGCACTGCAACCATTAGACAGGTACTTTTTCAACCATCTAGAACATTTTACAAAAAAGAAACTATTGCATAGGTTCAACATAACAAGAAATCCATTAAAAAGGTGCATGCCGGAACGCTGATTGGAAATGCCTGGATTAAAAGTGCCACTGCGGAAAATGCAATAGGGTAAATGGATTCAGAGCTACTGGAATTTTGCCTCTGAATTCTGATGCCATCCCAGAACATTTTTTCAGCATTTCAAACTCATCCGTATCACCAGCATCTTTCAGCAACGTTTCGAATAATGGCGAGCATGTCTCACAAGAAACGTCTAGTCATGATGTTGGTGTACATCATCTTCTGGAATCAAACCATAGGGATGAATCAAGCATTAATCCAAGCACAAGTCAAACGGAGGAAGCAGTGATATGTTCTAAAGAAACACCTATAAAACATTTGCATGAGATAAATCCCGTCCCAGTATTAGAAAAAAAAAATTAGTAAAAGGAAACAATCGGCAAAAGTTTTGGACAAGCAGTTTAATAAATTGAAGAAAGCAAAAGTAAAAAAACTTTTGTAAAAGAGAAAAGGATAAAAAAGTCTTTATTTCAAAAACCAAAACTAAATGAAAAGAAAAAATTAATTAAACCATCTACGAGGAGTGATAGTGATGAAGATCCTGGCGTAGCTTGCCTTGATTCTATTCCTTTAAGCGATGAAGAAAATAAGTGCACAGAATGTTTTGAAGACTATTTCAAAACAACATCGACAGCTGATTGGGTTCAATGCTGTGTTTGCAACATGTGGATGCATGAAGATTGTACAATTTATGGAGCTAAGTGCAATACTTTTGGTAGGAAGGACAGAATAAAAGAAATAATTTCAACAAAAAAGAAGGTGCCTTGAGCTCCTTATTTGCTTATTTATACATTTTTCTTTTCATGTTCATATTTGAAAAATTATTTTAGGTCAAGTTAAAGTTAAGATTAGGTTAAGGTTCCCATAAAATTTCAAAATTTTAAGTGATACTAGGCTAATGGTTGTTATAATTTACGATGTTTGTCATATTATTTTCAGGATATTAGGATTTATTCATTAATTAAAATTTTACTTTGTAAAGTCAAAGTGTTATACTAATATTTTAATTTCATTTGTTAACCTTTAGCAGGCTTAATAATATTAGGGTTTAGCGTTACCTCTGTTTAAATAAAGTTAAAAAACAACTTAAAAAATTAATTTTAGATACTTGATACAGTAATTTTGTAAATTTTAATTAATTACGTTTTAATATAGGCTACTGTATGTATTCTTTATAATAATAGAAATTAGTAATTGTTTTCAGTAATGATAGTGCATAACAAAACTTCTCTCAAGAAAATAATGTCACTAGAGTATGATTCATTATGGTTTGTTTAATTAAAAAGAAAAAATGAGCAAATAAACGTATTTTTCTGTATTCTTTCTTATTTATTTGCCATTTATTGGTGTGGGGCACCTATCCTGTTCCACTGGGGCGTCTCACCTTGACTCTCAGGAGAGATGGCCAAATGCAGCTGTTAAGAAATATTTGTAATTTTCAGCTAAGATATTACTTACAGTAAAAGATAATTTAATACATAAAACAGCAATAATTAAGCATTGTATTTTAGGTTTTACAATTATATTACAAATAAATAGGTGCAGTTTATATGAGTTTTAAATTTGCTGGGGCATCTCTCCTGGACTTCCCCTATATTAAGACAACGGTATAATATACGACAAATTTCAGAAAAGCGGTGCTGTGTATTGTTGAACTTCACTTAGAAACTGACGTAAAACTGTTGATGTCAGCACACATCACATTCTACAGTGACGTGTGTAGAGATAAGTAATTTAATTACATCGCACAATTGCAAAGAGCCTGAGGTGTGTTGTTTTATATGAGTGACGTATCATAATTAACTTACTTGCATAACGTGGTATGAAAACTATTTTTAAATTGCAACAAAATATGGAGTCTACAAACACTAATATATAGGCCTACAAAATTAATATTTTTTTGTAGAAAAACTGTTTTCCACATCCCAAAATGTTTTAGCTTTAATCATTTCACTAACACATATTTTTCTTAGAATATGGTGTTCTAAAACAAGAAAGTAAACAACGATTTACAAACCGCTTTGTCTCTTGCAAGACATGCCCGCCTTTTCTCACATATTCTGTGCAATGTTTTGTTATTACTTACTCAAATTATCTACAGTTTTTGAAGTCACTATAACAAAGGTCTAATAAACGTTCTATAACAAATAATATGTATAGAAGGGTACATATTATAGGATACTGCGTATTCATTTGTAACAATAAATAATAGCATGAGTAAAAAAAAGGACAAGTAATAGTCTCTTGTATTGTATTATAGTGTCCCCCCCCCCTTGACTCAGCATGTTGGAATGAGTATACGGAACATCGTGGGATATCAACGGACCGCTGAACTGTAGTAGTGGCCACACTACCCTTCTTTCAAGCCTAGGGCTTTAAATGGTAACATATCCTGTCTGGAACTGCTAATCTACTTCCGTAATGTAGGTATAAAGGAGCCACAATTATTACTGTCCGTATTTGGTGACTTTGCGTATGACTGCCACAAAAAAATTAAACTGTGTAGTCTCTTGATTTGTAATATTGTAACATTTTACATAATAATATAATACTTGTAAACTCATCTTTATGGTTAATGGAAAACCGGCATTTGGGGCGGAGCTTGCACCGGAGCCAGATGGCATGGAATTTGTGTCGCACGGAGTTGTTTTCATGAACAGGGGATTGTGATCGAACGAGAGGTCCGACACACACGTGATCTGGATTTGATGAACTATATTCCTGACTACACTATATCAAGAACGTCTGATCGCTGACGTGTTCAGCTGTATCACTTAATGTCATGTGCATTAAAGCTTTTTGAACACGCAGCCAACTTTCAATAGTTCTGAAGACATATTCTACAAATCAGTAAGATATTTTAAACAAGGCAAAGTCTACTCGGGAATAGCGTTTAAATTGTAAATATGGAGATATTCTCAAAGCAATATAACGATTTATCTTGCCAACCAAAGTAAAAAATGATGTATTAAGAACTATTTTATTTGTACTTACATATAATTTTTAAATCGGAATATCTCCCAGTACAATGTCATTACATGTCCTACACTTTATTAGTTACATGATAATTTACGAATTTAATAACAAAATTAATTAAATCAATTCTTATTTCTTTTAAATTCAAATATTTCTTTCTCTCCATGATCTAAACCATTAGAAAGTATTTTCTTTGTTTATATTCGTACAATATATGTCAATCATATCACAATACTAAATTACAATTACAATTATGCAAACATACTATGCCGATACCCGATTGATCACAAGGATGTCCTGTCCATGTTGAAAGCGTCTGGGCTATAATCTCATTTCCCGTTACATTATATTAACTGTTTCAAAGAGAACTTATTACTTGCCTGCCACAACGTTAATGTGGCACCCCAGTCCTTTGAAAACAATGAGTTTTCATTTCTGAACGCAAACCGTGGAGGAAATAGTGGCACAGTAACTTCCATCCAACAAAGTAAAAACAAAATACAAACTATTCCAATTCAATTTTTACCGCAAGAACCATTCCTTCGAAATTAGATCAGTTTAATGAATAGAAAAGACGTGGCATTATAAGTAACCATTTTATATTTAACTAGTAATAAAAAACAAAGTACAAAGTACAAAGTAGTAGGTGGTAGTAGTAGTTGTATTTAGTGGGTAATAAGTATTCCACTTTTACTCTATGCTTTAAAGTACAATGTAAAAAAAAGTTTGGCTTTAATTACATCGAAGTATATTAAGTTTGTGTATAAAATGTACATAAAGTGTGCAGTACCATACATGACTACGTTTTTTCAAACTATAAATTAATCAATTATTTTTTAACAAAAAAATGCTTAAAGTTACGCAGAACTTAAGAAATAATTGTAATATTACATAATATGAAATTTTATATAACGTTTATAAACTCAATGAAGTTTATTGTGCCAATAAAATATTTTACTATCAGACCATTAATTTTAAATTTTGCTTTGGATATTATTGTATTAAATTTTTTCTATGGAACACTGAATATGTACTGCCGAAAAACATACTGTGTGCAATCGTACAAAGATTTGTATAAACAAGAACAATGTAAACACTCAAGGAGATTCACAGACAGATGGGCACAGACATAATTAATTGTAAGTACAGTAGGCCTATATACGTTAAGTGTAAACGTGTTGTGTTTGTATGTATTTATAAAAACGTTTATCTCTCGTTTAAATAATCCTAGTAATGTTTTATATTTAGGCTTGTATAATCATAGACAGGGGCAATAATAAATTCTGTAAACGTTGCACGGAAGATAGTGAAAACATGGTTTTTTTATTCTCTTTTACGTTTTCTTGTTACACGTGAACACAAAGCGTATAGGGCTTTGCAGTTCTAGGTAGTTGTGTCTCAAGAGAAAGACTAATACAATTTGTGGACGACACGTACGTCTAAAAGTACCAGTCACGTCGTTTCTACTAAGTACGTACACAACATATTTTATGGTTTGCTCTGTCACAGTGCTTCGCATATATACTGCTGCTTAAGCATAGTACGTTGCAAATTTCTTAAGGTTAGCAGCCCTACGCTCACTTACACTGACATAGTGTGCATAGAATAACGTACAAATAAGCCCACGAATACTAACGCAGAGTTATTACTGACGCTGACAATGTCTGTTCAGATTTATCTTCTTTATGGTTATTAAAAAAGTATTTAAAATTCTCAAAAACATTACACTCGTTAAATTTAAAAGGTGTTAATTTAAACCGTGTTGTTCACTTAAAAAGAAAATTATGTTACAATTTGTTGTTTAATAAGTTTTAAAAACCACCAAGTGCTTCTAAGATTACTTAACAAATACCAAAGTACCATTTACAAACATAAATGGTATATCATTTAGAAACATAAAACAGCTTTATTAATAAACACTGTGGCGTTCTCGAGGTAAAACAATAATGTATTTTATATTTTGAAATTAGAGACGTGAATTTGAGAAGACGCATATGTTGTTTTTATTATTTTTATGACCCTAGAGATATAGAGCCGGAAGAGGCAGATTGTTCAAACCATGTAGTGATGATGACATTTTTACAAAAATATGGTAATTAATGTATATTTATAACTTGTAATGTACAACTTGTTTAACAGTTTGTTTACACAAATTTAAATAAATTTAAGTTTAAATTTGCATGCTGTTCTTTGACGTGAATCATGTAAGTTGAGCTCAGAATAACGTTGCTACAAAAAATTAATTTAATTTTTGATCAAATGATTTAGTTGGCGCAGTACAGAAATGTTGTTATAACATTACTTTAACGATTTCGGGCAAATTTCTATTCAAAGTTACAGTAGTGTTGTTTTCACTTCTCTATTGTACTGTACACTTTAGAGTTAAAGATTCAAATAAGTAAAACTGTATGAATTACCTAATCTAGCTAATTTCATTAATTTGATTTGTAAGCTAGGCTAGACTTTGTATCTATTGTAAGCACAATTGATTAACATTGACTGTTCGTGCAATTAAATACCAACATGTATATAAATATACTAAACGTTCTACATAATGAAGTATTCCATCAGATGCGTAACTATACTAAAATGCCATGTAAAGGCGTGTAAAAATGCCATATGTTTCTGTGTACGTTTGTTTATATATTTCTTTGAATATAATTAGATTTTTTACATAAACTAACTGCACTGAACAGAGAAAGTTGAGATAACAAGAACAAATTGTTTTAACGCAGTGTGTTTGTTTTAACATTTTTATTGCTCTACAACTTTTCTTTGATATCCACTTAAGTGAGTTAATGTAGTTTCCAATATTATGTTTCTAATTAGTTTCGTACGATGCTCACTTTACTGATATATATCGTACGTAAATCAAAATGTTTCTCTTTTCAAATGTACAAAAATCGATTTAATTAATAATTCATATTGCATCTTCATGTTTGTCAATTATTGTACTCATATATTTTGCTTCATTTACATCTGTTGGGCTTTAAAAATGTTCCTTATTCATCTTAGTTAACCTTACTAAGTATTATACCTGATTTTATGTATTTATGATTAAATTTCAAGTTCTACCTTTTGGCTTTTTCTGTACCTGTTTCGTTTTGAATAAACTTTAGTAACAAACTCTACATACCTTAGAGACTATAATATTTTAATTTCTTATTTTTTTTGTAACCAGCTACTACAATACGCTCTAAAAACGATACTGAGAATAACTTACGTACCAAAATCTTTTGCTCCGGTAATCTCACCGGCTACCGGTTCTAAGTACTCGGGAAACGATCTGTTTATTAGTGCTAAGAATGTAAAAAACGAAATATACCAATTCGTAGTTTTAAATACGCCGACTTAGCGAACAATGTGTGTTCTATTTCTTTTGTTGTATTTAAAAAGATATTGTTCAGTTTTTATCAAACTTTAAGATAAGCAGAAATGGGTCATGGTTGGTTATTGCAGAATTACTGAATGACATCATTCATTTTGGGAGATTGCAAAATAAAAATGTTATTGTTGTTTTAATGTGATAAAACTTAAAACCTTTTTGATGATTAGGAAGCTGAGTATATATTAATTTTTCACACATTTATTGAATAAATTGTATCATTCCGAGTGTTGGTTAAGACATTCTATGCATGTGGCAATAATAAAATTATTTGATCTATAGTTATTTCAAATGCCTATTTCAAAATGCTTTTAATGTAATGTCTAAACCAATGTTTAATTCTAATGTCTATCCTAAATATAAATTCTTAATTTCAAAAGTTATAAAGTTCAGCCTGTATCTTTCAATTTAATTAAAGCCCTCCTACTCTACTTACGGGTTCTTTAATTCTCCGTACAGTAGAGTTACCAGCAAATACTGGTATTACATTTGGATACACTACCAACTTGAAATTGCTTTGACTTTCACGGCCCGAGTCATCTACGTCCTCATTTCAAGTTTCGGGGTTGTCCTAAAGTATATATCATACTTTATGAGTCGATTATTAAAACTCAGTATTCTTTGTTACCAGTCTTAGGACAATTCTTTCTACACGTTTAACGATATGTATCATAAGATATCAAGATAGCAGACGCGTAAACTATCGAATTGTCAGTGTGTAATGGAGATATCGACTTTAGTACCGGTAACAGATCACGGCCAACAAGCTGGGAGCTTTAAATAATGGCAAAGGCACTGACGATTTGTTTCAATAAAATTATTAAATAATATAGTACCTTAAGCATATCATTATCAAAATTATAATGTGCGGTTAAATGCTGCTTTGACAAGCGAAATCACAGTATTTAAATGTACTCTGACAAATGTAATATTTTATTATTCACCATTATTTTTCCAAACGGAATCTAATTAAGACTCAGTATGAACATTAAGAGTAGGTCGTCATGATCCATCAAAGTAAATTGGAATATCCCCTGAAGGCAAAAACAATAGCATAGTTATTCGTGTCTGTGTTTTACAATTTTCATTCTACATTCCTCTTTTACAAAAGAATTTTTACTCGAAGGAATGTTTTCTTTATCTGCTTGAATTTTTTACTAGTAATACAGCTCCTTGTGGTGTCGGCTGTGTTCATTTTATGATTCGGACGGCCACGAAGCAACAGGGGATTTATCAATACTTTTCTACTCAAGTTACACAGATAAAAAATTTATTGTTAAGGGAATGTCGTAGTCACCGCCTTCCTGCCAAATTCTCCGCCTAAAATTATTCTTACTTAATTTCTTAAAAAAAATCTATTTTATTTTTAAAGTATTTAACGATCACTCTTCCTTTCATATTCCTTTAATAGTGAAAAAAGAATTCTTATACAGATTTATAAAATAAATGTCTAAGAAATGTGTCAACATTAAACAGATCATGATAATTATTAAAGTATAAATCGTCAGCTCTTCAAAATTAATTCGATTACGAAGGGGTTTAATGAGTCGAATAAGTCAATTTAATGAAAAGTTTAAAACTGTTATGGTTACAAGAAACATGACAGACCCACAACCTTTAGTCGATAATGCAATTAACCGTGACATTTGATTAGGTGCCAGATAATTACTGGCATGTACAATTGTTTCGATTCATGGTCGAGTTGGTTCGAGCCTGTGTTATAGCGATAACTATTAACTATACAACATTAGTGCAATTGAATTGTATATAACAACCCGATAACAATGTAACAAGCTACGTACAGTGTGATAAAGCGTAGACAGGAATCGGGATACCTGCTACTAACCAGCTAACAAACATCGACACAGCCACCCTTTATGTGGTATCACACCTATGACTTCACAAGTGTCACTGAGGCAACTAATAGGGAATGAGCAAACGAGATGTACAGTGGAGCCAGATCATGTGGAAACCTAAAAATCAGCGATTTCGGTCAGATCTTTTCACTCTTGTGTGATTTCAGTAGAGCGTCGGGCTGAGAGAGAGAGAGAGAGAGAGAGAGAGAGAGAGAGAGAGAGAGAGAGAGAGAGAGAGAGAGAGAGAGAGAGAGAGAGAGAGAGAGAGAGAGAGAGAGAGAGAGAGAATTCCTTTTTTTCACTTGTGGGACTGCGCTGTTCTATGTTCTGCGTGATTCTTCCGCATGACTACGTCATCAGTGATTGATATTCCGCGAGAGTTATAGCAAGCCAACAGACTCCCAACTCACAACAAACTACCATCTAGTACTTTAGAGGCGGAAGTTTGTTTCAACAAACAGTTCCAGGTATATTAAGGAAAGTAGATAAATTAGTATCCCTATTATTATCCCTACTAAATTGTTAGATAAATTAAGAGAGTATAGTAGCAGTTGTATCGGGAATCTTCGAACGACAATATTTTAAGCAAACAAAAAACACTATTCAGTTTTACTCCAAATTCATAAAAATATTTAATGAATAAATAAAAATACCAAACATCCTTATAATTACGTAAAGAAAACACGTGATGCAAATACAGTAATTTGCCATGCAGTCGTTACATAGCTTTTGTTCCTAACTAAATACTTTAAAAGTTCATTTTTTTTAATGAAACATAAGATAAAAATAAAAAGAACCTTCAGGTGCCATTCTGTCGAATTTACCTCAACGTACTGACCCTGAGTAGGAGTTGTTGGTATTTGTAGAAATAACATTGTTTCTATAATATAATTAAAACCAGCAGTTTTGAACTATGTTATACTACCTGTAAGATAAGTTAGGTTATTCTATCAGATAAAGTTGGTATACTACTAAGCATAAGAAACGTTTATACATAGTCCTTCAGAATAATGTATAAACCCAATTATAAAGTAGGTACAGCTGATGACTTTTCATAAATTAGTTGCTACGGGAGAAAAAATTATTGGTTTTAACGACAAAAATTTTAATATAGTTTTCTACATTGTACCTTGAACAGTCATAATTTTGAATGTACAGATTGAAATATACATTCATCCAAGAGTCATGTGCATGCCAATATTAGGTACACTAGCATACCCTTCCGCTGATACATTATAAATACTTTAAAACATAACTTGTTTTCTTGGTAAAAGAAAATTTTTATTAAATTTCACGGCTGTCTAAATTTAATTTACTTTTTTCTTTCGGTACAAACAGAAATAGAGTAGCTGTTTTACCACATTATAACAATGACGTATATTGTAGCCATTGGAAACGAAGACTGTGTAGGAATAAAATTGAACCATATTATTTCTAACATCTGATTACGTAATAAATACACTAATTCCTTAATATGAATTTTTAAATAGCATTGACAGTCTTCATAGTTTTTAGCATTTAGCAATTATTATTATAAATTAAGAACACAAGTGCCTTGAGAACCAGCGTTAGATATTGATATTCGTGTTTAACAAAATTAATTACTACATTCTACTCAACTAACACCACTCGTGCTACAACTCATTGCTGTGTCTTGATTTCTTTTTGAAGTTTCTTCCAACGGTCCACTCCAAGGCCTCCTCAATCCAAACGGCCCGTCATCCACGTCGTCAATATGCACTGACAAAACCTCATCAGATGGCTATAATCTACCTCTATAATCCTCATTAGATGCCCTGCTCATCTTAAGCTTGATAATTTAATATACTTTGCTTTCTCCATTGAAAGCATATTACATTTTCTACTTAATTATTTTGTGACAAAGAATGGAATAATCATATCAAACAAAAATTTATTGTAACGTAATATCATTAATTTATTCGATGTAAAATAATTGTGGTAATTGCATATCTCGCAATTGTTATATTGACAAGTAATTTGTCTAAATATTTCTTTATGGTAACCCAATTATTTTCGGCTAGTTTTTATTATTTTGCAGTTTATTAGTAACAGCATGCAGGAAGTGTCCGCATAAATAGAGATAGCAGTTTTTAAACTAATAAATTACAATTTTATATTAAAGAAAATAATGTTTGCTAACTGTAAGTGCTCTCATATTTAATATTTATAACCCCAAAGTGCTATTTTTCGAAACAGTTGATACGTGTAATTATAACAACTATAACAAGGAAAACTCCAGGGAAAATTGACTATTGTGTATGAGTACTAGGTTACGGGAATGAAAGGACTTTTTAGAAAATGGAACAGGTACATTGCTAGTCATACCTCTGCATTATTACAAATCAGTGCAAAAGAATCATTATTAGCGTTTTTCTTTATCAGAATTGGTAATAATTTATTTACTGTAAATTTAATTCTACAGAACAGAATTGGAAAAACAACTGATAAAATCTCGACGAGGGGTTGCGTGTATCGCGCGAGGCGGGAATTGTGACTGCACAATCACACTGGTCCGAAGTCTCCAAATAGACAAATAGACCACTGGGTTACGTTGATTTTAAATTATTTCTCTATCTGTGGGATGGCATGAAGCAACCTTCGATTGGTAGATTATACCACCGAGGCTACAAACGAGGCCGCTTCCAAGACTCATTTGGCCTCGGATTGTATTTGCCGAGTCCGGAGAATAAGGAATAATGGGTTACTCGAGTCACCCGACCATAGAATCCACGCAGCAGACGTCTCAGGGTGTCATCAAGAAAGCGAAAACCAAGTCCACTTCTCGGAGCTCGAGAAGAACCAACCGGGGACTTTGCAATCACGCTTAAGTTACTAATCGAGAACGCTCTGAAGCGACTTTCTATTACTGCAGATAAGGTATCCCCAAACGTCAATACATATGTCTACATAACCGGGGGGTCATCGCTGGACTGGAAAGCACGGGCCAAAGTTTACTGAGTTGACGGATCTCCTGTACATTGGTTCGCCAAGCGAGATAGGGATAGGGACGCTGTTGGTCCAGGGCAACTCGAGTGGTCCTACGGTAAGCGGCAGAGGCCGCTTACGGCGTCCCAAGACTATTACCGCTGCGCTCGTAGTAGCTTAAAGGCAACTAAAGGCAACACTCCAGTTCTCGGCCTACTCGACATACGTGTCGAGTTGGCGCTGTAGCTTGATGGCTGCAAAGTTTCCGTTGCCTCCGTAGCAAACGCTGCGGTATCGTCACAGGCACAGTCAGTCTTACTTCAGCCACCCGGGGGTGTCATTGACGAACACCGAGAACTGGAGAGGCTCAAGGACGTTGCCCTGTGGACTCGCGTTCCGGTTCCGAGGGCGCGACTTCTGGTTTAACCTGCTCTGATTGGCTCAGGCTCACTGCACGTTTTGGTTTTCGAACCGGAACAGACTTCGGGTTTAGTTTCTGAAGTTGAAAATGCAGGCGGCCGTATAGGTTTCAGCTAAAGTCGTTTGGACAATTTATCCAGTTGCTATTTATATATAGGACAGCGGCTGTTGATGGCCGCACGAGGGCCTCCACAGTTAATCCAAAACCTGTGGTTGTCGAGAACATCTCCGGCCTGTGTCAAGTGATCACAGCCACATCTAACACAGATCAGCGCGTTTGGACAAACGAAGCTGCAGTAGTCAAACCTCTGACACCGGTGGAATTGTCGGTCTGACGGCAGGGGTCTACGCTAACATAGAGCGCGGGAACAGACGTTTTAACACAAATAGGGCCTGGGTGAATTTGTCCTTCACCACAAGGAGGTGGTGAAGGGGGCCGAGAGGCCGCCACAACCTTGTAGCCTTCGTCGAACAGTTTGTCCAGGACGGCCTGCAGATCAGACTGGATGTCAAGGCGTCGTAAAAAGAGGGCCACGGTTTTTACTCAATTGAGCAAGTAGGTGTGGAACTGGAACTTTTCTTGTACCAGCCACTGGACCACTCCGACGTGTTCCGTGGTGCTGCGGCAAGTCACGCGGACAGTCTCACTCGCATGGAGCTTGACCGATACGTTATCTGCATTGCGAAGGCCCTGCGGTGCCGACGAGAAATGCCGACTACATTGCTGACATTCGTTATGAATATCGGCGGAACCTGACCTACGGAGGTGCGACTAGGCGCGACCCAGCGGAAGATTGCGGTTCCGCCCGCTGAATCCGTAATCGAATGCAGCAAACATTAGAGAGAAAACGTACAGGCTTCCCGCCGTGTCCTACTACCACCCACTTGATAGGAGACTATGTCTTCATGGCGAGAGATTTAGACTTCTGGGGAGGGATCGAGTTGACTGGCCGACTAACGGCCGTGCTGTTAGTCTGAGAGTCCGGACCTTGTGGCTGATGTCGGCTCTAACAAGGACCGATCGCGATCTTCTGCGGATTGTGCAGTGCAGTGCTGCCCGCGCAAGTCGGAGGTTTCCGGCTGGCCCAAGTAGCTGATCATAGAGCTCTTCGCTGTCGCACTGTGCTTTTGGAACACTACCTGCTGGTCCACTGCAAATCGTTTTCTCAGCAAGTGTCCACAGCCACAGTAACGACGATATCGGGGTTGTAATTAGTGAGCTCTGATTTCGAACTCACCAGATGCCGATGGGCAGCGCTACCTAGGCAACTTACCTGTACTGTGCATCAGGTCCCAATCTTATCAGATGTCTTCTTCTTGTGTTCCTCTTGCACTGAACATCGTCCATCGGTGTATCTTGAACTTGGTCAGGTTGATAGTAACTGCTTCTTTTTCTCCATCCCGGCCGCAGTTGTAGTGTATTGTCTCTTCATTGTTTCAGATCGAGGGCGAGGTTGGTCTACTTCTGCGCTGAACACTCTTCAGCTGATGACAGTTTTCTATCCAGATTCAAAAATGATCTCACACTGCTGATACAATTTCATTATAATGTTATTAATTACCTTTGATATTGTAGCACCGCAACTGGGGAAATCATACGTTTTACAGTTATGAGTGAATTCATCTTGGCCGTTCAAAGAAGTGTCACGTGCCGTACTCGAACGGAAATACGAATTACAGTTGCAACTGAAAAAGTCTTGTACGGAACGATCGGGTATTTATATTGACTATTAGTTTAGGTGAGTCTAGGTGTGTCTAGGAGTGCTTTGCCATTTCTACCAACGTCACTACAGCGCCTTGAATTTTACGCTACATCATCGCCGTTGCCCTGGCCGAGTAGAACAGCGCAAGATCAACAACGTAAAAGCACAGCACTTCTCAACTGACGTTTCTGTACCCTCAAAGATCCCGTTGATGATATGTTAATAAGCGTGATTTAACATTCCAGTGAGGTATGTAAAAGTAACTTACAACATATTCAGTATTCGATTTTTATCGAAGCTTCTTTACCTGATACTGTGCCAGAACTAATTACGATCCGTACATACGTAACGTACACGTGAGCGTTACTACTGCAGTAAGTGATATGTTGACTCTCAACCAGTTTGTTTTATAAATGGAATTACGGCATAATGACTTGCACGTGTTATTACCATCAATTGCTCAGTATCGCCTTCAATTTTATAACAGTGACAGAATTGAATTCGAATCTGCTCTACCAATAAATTTGACTTCTAACTGCAATAAACATCAAAGCCACATATCTAAAAACGGCAAAATATAGAAAGTATTGTATATCTGAAATAAAAACTCATCAACGTAGTACATCTTGCAGTACAAAACCACGGTAGAAAACGAACAACAAAAATTCGTGTTGTACAATACAGAGATACGAAACATCGCCGCGTCGTACAGTCGCCTACACAGCCAGTTAAATACAACCACGAGATGTCAAGAATACTGTGTCTCGTTTTGGAGATGTTATTTACACAATTGTATTTGATAGCGATATTATCACGTCTGTATTTATAAAAAAATATAAATTGATGAAAACACCTGTTTCCTTCTATTTGTGTTCTATTTTTGCACAACAAATGTACTCTGTAAATGGCGAGTTTCTTGACTCTTCTTGTCTCTTGCACACGGGTTTACAACTGTTATGGCAGTCTTCTCACCTTTATAATAAACTTTATGATAAGACACTATTTCAAATACATTGAAGGCATTTTTTTTTAGTTGTAAACTTCACAATCAATTCTTTCAGTCTAAATTTAGCTTTAGGCTATCGCCCGCATTATTATTTTTACTTAGTAATATAAAATTCCACACCAGTAAAACGTTTAACTATATTATCTTTTTGTTTCTCCATAAAGATTTAGGTCTCACGGATATCGCAAATGTAAGGCCCACGTCACAGCTATAAAAAACCACTCCTATGAACAACAGCTATGAACAACAATCAGACACAATGTTCATTTTATGTATAGTCTCCAGACCGCTGTTAGAACCAAATTTAAATAATTTACCTTATATTTAATCCGCTAAGCGATCTTCTGTTATATGTTTTTACAACATGATTCGGAGATAAATCCCCATCCTCAGGTAAAATGTTTATTCACCCTAATGCATAGGGGTCGTCGAAAATATTAACGCACATAAAATGTAACACATAAAACTAGATAAAAACACATAAAACACATACAACACACAACCGCGTGATACGTGACCCAGTGCACTGGTCCGGCTTCCGGTCGTCAACTAGCTTTTATGCGTGTTTCACTTCTTATTTTCAATGCGGTCTCATAGAGCGCGTTAGACTTAAATGTCAGCTGGTCATTAAGTAATTGTTCTTTATGTATTTTTGAGGCCCTATAAATTTCAAATTCTTCTAGGGCATTCATAATTACACCGGGTTTAAAGAAAACATGGAACCTATACACATCTGTAATTAAGGTCATCTTTTTAATTACATGTTAATTAATTACATTTAATAATTATTTAGTAATTTTACACAATGTTAGTCGTACTTCTTCTAAGCAACAATAACTCAAACTAAATAGTATTACAAACAGTAATTTCCAAATTGATAAAACACTAACAAAACCTTGGTCTATTAACATTGTACAACTACATCAACCATGGCAGGAATTAAAAAAATAGAAAAGGTTTATATAAAACGAGTTTACTTAACCTGCACTGGCAACACCTAAAAGCTTAATTATATAACTGGCATATTAAACTTTTATGTATTAACATAACAAGTTAAGTGTTAACTTTATTTAATACTCAATCGATTACCCTCAACGTACTATCATGAGTTTCCAGACTACGTAATACAAAAAAAATATTAACGTAGAAATATAAATGCTACTTTAAATCAAAATGGCTTTCATCAACAATCCGAATTACAAAGCTGTTAGGCTGCGTTTTTCACGAATGTTACTATTTATAAATAAATTTGCCTAAATTGACTGCAAGGTTCTAAAGTGAACCTACATTTAGTAACTGTAACAGCAATTCACAATACGAACGGCCTATAGTTCAAACGTCGTACAAGTCAACAGATTACTCAATTCTACAAAAAATTACCAATATAGAGTAGCAACCTATATACAATTTTTGAGGAGAGGCAGACAGTTGTGGACACATATTCTTTAAAGCAATATACTTGTTAAAACATATCAGAAAAATTGATGTAAATTTGACTATGTTAAGTAGGACTGGGAGAAAAAATATTTGAAATAAAAGGAAGTCTTCATCTAATATGAAACCACAAATCTTTGGATATAGATTTTTGAACAGAACTCTGGATGTCACAGAGATTGTTACTGAAATCCGATAACAATTACGTTTCTTATTCTTTAAAATGATTCGGTATTATTTTTATTCAAAATCTTCCGTAACAATAGTTATACTTTCAAATCCAGTTATTAAATATAACAAATAATGTGATTAAAACAATGTCACGTTACAATTATAACACATTAACACAAAAACAGTGGTATAGGTATCTAACTTTGCTGTGGAATTGTATTTTTTCCACTCTTTGGCACATGAACTTTAACCGTGTACGTGACAGTCATACCACACTGTTTGCAAGGTTTGAAAAATTAAACATTGCATTTTCAAAGATTTTACTTCTTCTTTCTCGGCATCTCCAATTGCACTATTAATCTCTACGCTTCATTGAGAAGATAAAAAAATCATCTTATGACTTTATTACGCCACAATGCCGATTTTGTTGAGTAAAACAGCAGTGAGCTTGAAAAGCAACAGATACTTTAAACTTTGCGATTGAGTCTGTGTTGCTTGACAACAGTTTTCAGTATAAATGGTTAATTGTTAATAAGTGCGGACACTAAAAATTGAATAATATTTTTTTTTTTTAAATTTTTGAGACTCTCGGCAACAGAGGAAACGACGTCGTCTAGGAGTCTCTCTAGACAGTACGTTTTGTTGTCACATACATTCTTGTTAATGCAAATATAAATTCGTTTACACTAAGGCGCAAAGCAATGTTTAGATTACCGCTACAGTAAACTTGCTGCTTTTAGGAAGGATAGAGTTATGTCTATTACTATTCATTTTCGAGATCTTTGCGAGGTCTTTCGGATTACCTATTGCTCTGTGTTTTTGCCTGAGTTCTGCAACAGCACTGCAATGTTCAATTACCTGTTTCACTGTAAGTGCTCCGCCACAAGAGAGAAGACGGATCATTCTTGTCCTTGTAGGAGGTACGAAAGACGTCAAGTCGTTGTGCTCAATTTGCATTCAGGTGATGAAAACGTGTTCACGACGACTGCGATCACCTGCTACTTGTCATTTAGAGACGCTCTGCTCCACGGTAGGACGTTTTTTCTGACCTCCATTCCACATCTGCACACACACATTAATGATAACGGTGGTTGCAGTAGCGACTTTTGCGTTGTCAGATCGTATGGCAATCGCAGGTTATGGGTAATCCGCAGCATGTCTCTCCGCAGCACCAGCTTCTTCCTAAATATCTAAATGACCCGGACACCAAACAAAATGGCAAAACATAACGCCATTATCTGTTGCAATAACGGATCCACTATGCCCAGATTGTCCAAGACCTTTTAGAGAACGTAATGAATCCGAATCCGTACGGATTAAAAATTTCCTCTCACCTCGGTGTTCACAGAATCGAGGAGCTTGTCATACCGCATACAGTTCGGCGGTGTATAGACTTGCTGCTTTAGGCAGTCTCCCTCGATGAAAAGTGCACTACCCACTCTGCTCTCCGTCTTCCATCAGTGCACACAGTGTTCTTCGACGTATGTCTCTAGGACTGATCTAAAAAGGAGTTTCAGTTTAGTTGGGTGGCACGATTTCTTGTTTCTACTGGCGACATCCGGCCGGCAATTTGGTTTGAAAAACAGCCAAGGGCCGGCTATTTTGTGCGCACGGATGCCGGTTGGTCGGTCGTATATTCTCGCAAGTCTGATTCGCAAACAAAACGTGGTTTCTGTGTCTCAATAGGACTAGAATTTTAGCCACATATCTCATCAGCACAAGCTGACGTCAAAAATGTGAGTACGTCATTTTTGCTTCACAATATAAGCTTTGTTCCGGGCTAGTCAGAAACTCTCCAGTGGCGTAGCGCACCCCTAAATTGTAAACAGTATGTAAGCATTTTTGAGGATGACCGCCTAGCTGAAAAGTACACAGCGCATCCATAATCCACTTTGGATAGCATTATAGTGTGTACGGGGACAATAAACTTTCTCTGCTCCTCAGATCATGTGGGGTACCTGATGGCCTTTAGTGATTTACCTCGCAGCCACGTCGTCCACACGCGCATTCCATGTTAAATGTCTGTCGAAAGTTAGGGCCTAAAATTTGATTCCAGTCCTATAGTGTAGCCGACCATTTATGGTTAACGTCGAGCCCGGATGCTTTCTTCGCTTTCGACTGAAGTGGATGCAAGCCGTCTTTGTTACCGAGAAAGACAAGACTAGGTTGTTAGCATTGTCTACCAGCGTCACTACAGCGCCTGGAATTTTACTCTTGATCATCCCCGTTGCCCTGGCCGAGTAAAACATTGCAAGATCAACGTACAAGCACAGCACTTTACAACGGACATTTCTATACCATCAAAGATACAGTTTATGGCGATAGTAAAAAGCGTGACGCTCAACGGAGATCCCTAAGGTACTACATTTTCAAGCTCGTGAGTGTTTGACAGTGATTGTCCAAACCTAACGCCTAAATTCCTGTCTTTGGAAAAGCTGGAGGTAAATTTAGGCAGGTTACCTCCATAGATGTACATATACTACTGGATTGCGCGCTCTAATGCAGGCAAGGCGCGAAACTCAGTCCGCTGTGACACGTTCCCCCCACCACTCTGTAGTGTACTTCCAGTGCAGTCTCGTCTACTTACATGCTGTTTGCATTCCGTGTTTTCGTTGACGCGTGATTTTTGGAAGGTTGTGGATGTCTATAAAGTACACTTTATAGTTTGCAGTTAACAAGATGCCAACGTATTGTGTAGCGTACAACTGTAAGAACTATGCTGTTAAAAACTGCGGCCTGTCATTTCACACGTATGTAAAATTATTGTTATCAAAAACATTATGACTTACATAACATAGGTATTTTAATCATTGTACTTTACATAGTATTGATTTATTTATCGATCTCATACTAGTAGTCTGCTCTGATTAAATTAATGTTTTTTTTCTGAAATTATTAAAATTGAAATAGTAATTTGTTTTTGTCACCCTACTTTTCACATTGAGGCTCTTTTATTGTGTTGAAAATTGGAAAGAAAATTAGCGTATGCGTAATATTGTTGAGTTATTTTCCAATTTTAATAGCAAAAAAGGAGGATATTTTTAAAAGTTAAACATTTAATAAAAAAAATTCATTTTTTAAAAATTTAATGCAGATTTTCAAAAAGTCCAGAACTTCGAAGCAGGTGGATAAATGCAACAAAGAGAAAAGGATTTACACCGTCGGCGTAGTCCAGACTTAGTAGTAAGCATTTCGAAGACAGTGCGTTTGAAGTCGGAGGTATAATCAGAAAATTAAAAAAGGATGCAGTCCCTAATTTATTTGACTTCCACCTCATTTGCACACAAAGCAACCTAAACGTAGAAGGCTTATTAAAAAATTTGAGGTAAATCTTTCTGTTTATATAAAAATATTTAAGCCAATTAAGTTCATAACTAAACTTTTCATTTTTTTAAAAAGAGCTCATACGGAAAATTTTTAATCTTTGCAGTCCGTTTTGGTTACTTATTTGGAAAAGGTCAAAATTAATAGAAAAAGAGAGTGTAGTGATAAAGTATCTTGTTTTGTGAGCCTTTGAGTTTTTTAACTATTTTATCAATCTTAAGAAATATATGAAATAAAAATTGAATTCTATAAATTTAAAACATACAAATTTCTTTAAAAATTTAAGGGTACACAATTTCAACCCAAATACTGAAGTAATTTCTCTTTAAAAGTGTGCATTCTGTTTTAGAATACTGAAAAAAATGAAGTTCAACAGGAATCAACTCCATCTGTCGAAGCTGATGGCAATCTTGAGGCATCATCATCAACTTCGAATATACATTCAGTCCCTCATAGTCAACAGCAACTTATAAGACAAGCATTGTAAGACAATTTATTAAATTTCTACATCAAAAAATATATTATAATCTAGTCTATTAATGTACTGTATAAAATTAGTGTGTAACGTAACATATATTGGTTACAGACACCACATTCACCAACTAAAAACATCATACGTAGAAAAGTTAAAATTTTGCAACAACGTATAAGAAGAAGAGACAAGAAAATCAAGAATGTTAGTGACATAATATCGATCCTAAAGAAAAAGATGAATGCACCTGATAGACTGTTGGAACTCTTAGAGAATAATTTTTCAGGTTTTCTTTATATTTAATATTAAGCAATCTAAAAAATAAGTTTAAGAGTAAATTCAACCAGGTATATATGGACCAAATGAAAGATTTTGCCCTCACATTATACTTTTATTCACCTAAAGCTTATAATTTTTTGAGGTATAATCAGCTGCCTTTGCCAAACCCATCCACATTATGAAATTGGGTTGGCAATTTCAACTGCTCACCTGGCTTTATAGAAGAAGTGTTTTCTTATTTAAAAAATAATGTTAGCATTAAAAGTTAATTGCAACACGTTAACCTAGTATCTGATGCCATGAGCATTAGAAAACAGCTAATATATGATCCAAAAGAAGGTAAGAATATGGGATATATAGATGTAGGGTGTGGTATAAAAAATAGATAACCATGAGGCACTTGCAACCGAGGCTTTAGTTTTTCAAGTCGTTTCTTTAAAAGGTAATTTTAAGTGTGCAGTGGGATATTTTCTTTACTCACGTTTCTGCACAAACATTAAGTAGTAGTGTTGCTGACGCTTTACAATTTTTACTTGACAGCAAACATCCCGATTTCGAGGGCTGTGAGGAGACAATTAACTTCATTCGAATAATGGATAGACTGTTTGACTATTTTAATACAAGGGATCCCTTTGGTAAACACTTTAAAGAACCTATAAAAAAAAGTAATGCTGACTACAGTAAAATGGTCCTATTAACCAGCTATGATTATTTAAGTAAATTAAAAATTGAAGGTGTAGATATTTTAAAATATCCCAGAAAGACTTTTGTGTTAGGATTTCTTACTAACATTAACTCAATTGGCATTTTGAGTACAAAATTACTAAATGAGCTAGGGTTCAAATACATTTTAACTTACAAATTTTCTCAAGACCACCTTTAATTGCTTTTCTCGTCTATTCGATCAAGGGGCGGTCATAATAATAACCCTAATGTTAATCAGTTTCGTCATGCATTAACAAGAAAACCACTTATGTAATAAAATATATTTTCTTTGTAATAAGACAGCTCACACTGTTTTACAATATCATATTCTATATGATCTAATAATTCTTCCTCTTCTTCATCATTATCAACCGTCTCGTCACCTGGTCCGTAAAAACTAAGAATTCAATTTTGATGATTTATATCAAACTCTAACCTATTACTTGTCTTTGAAGCCTGAACACTATTCCTAAACATTAATTTCCTTACAAGTAGATAAGGTCATGAAATGTACAGAGTGTCGTGCTTCGTTACAAGATAAAATTGAACTTCCTTGTAGTCAATTCAGTTTGATTTTATCAAAGGGAAAATTAATAAGAGCATCTTATGAAGTATTTAAACTAGTAAAATTTTTATATAATTTATTTATAGCATTAAGGGATAAACAAAATTTTAATTCTAATTACTGCATTTCATTTTAAAAGGAGTTTGTTTAAGTGGCATATAACTAATTTTGATTTTACAGATGACAGCCATGAGCTCAAATTGATAAAATTAATAGGTAGTGTGTTTTTTAAAATAGTTGCCAATGCATTTGCAAAAGAAAAACTGCACTGTTAAATAAATCAAAGTTAGGGGTACGTCAGAAATTAAACAAAATTATTTTGTTTAATAATATTTTGTTGCAGTTATTCGACACCCCTTGCCAAATGCAACAAGCGTTAATACCGATTCAATTAAAGTAGTTTAAATAGTCGTGCGACGGAAAATTATTCGTACTTTGGTCAGCGTTCCCTGACGTCACCCCCCCCCGCCCCTTTTCTAGTAAAGCTTTCGCTCGACAAGTTCTGTCAGCCTACCATCAAACTGCGCTGTGAGCAGAGTCGCCCGTCATCTCCTGGTGGGCACTTTGGTTGGAAGTCTCTTCACCAAGTAAAGCTTGGTTCCACGTATGGGCCCACGAACGTGAGAATATTGATTCGCCACATGATTTCTTCATACTTTCAAGAATACGTACGATGGCACGCCGTACGAACAGCGCAGAAATACGGCTTCCAATGACTGGCTTACGCACGGTGTGACCAGGAACAGCAGGCCGCCAGCAAACACAACTCACATGTTCAAGTAATATTATTATTCATTAGTTATATTCACCAGCAGCTTACAGTTACCAGATTACTAGTCAAAAGGAAGATGAAGTAAATTTATCATTTTGTGCAATATGAACTTGTATCTTTGCAAGGACATTACAGTATAAAAAAAGGTGTTAAGAAATTTAATGAACGGATCATAGCTTGTACGCTATATATTACAGATTGTAAACTGGCATCGACTTATGCAATTATTGAATTTTATAACGATTTCACCCAATATTTAATTGATGCAACTGTGGAATTTTTAATAATTGATTAATCTAGTATTTGAATTATGTTATTGTTGAATTTTTTTGAATTTTGGGATATAATTTATTCTGTATTTGGTCGCCTCAGTATTTCATCTTTCTCTGACTGAAACACAATTATATAATGTTCTGAGGTTTATTTTTATTCTAAAATAAACGGGTACACCTTGACTCTGCTCACTAGCTGCTTGTACTGAGTTTTAATTCTATACACACCACCGCCTTTAGGTAATTATGTTAGACATTAAGACTATTTTAGGAGTATCTTATATTGTGTAAAGCGACATAAGTAGTAGTAAGTATTTTCATTGTTTCTGGTGTATGTTGTGTTACGTTTTTTGGGGCCCAGCAGTGTAACGTGTCACAATTTAATATACATAAAAATATGCATAAAAAAATGTACTCTTATAACTAAAAAATCAAAAATTAATACTTATATTAAAACTGTAAAGTAAATGATATAAAATAATTGAATATATAATGTTTTAAAAGATATCTAAGTTTAAACATTTGTAAAATTGCAATAATAAATTACGTGCTATTTTAAAACAATGTGTACAGTTCTCCTCTGTTTATAGAATATCTACTGCCTTTTGTTTATTAAAAATTACTTCAGTTGTGTCGGTTTTGAAGCGAATAAAGGAATAAACTCGATGTTTCTTTATCGAGTTTCAATGCAGCGCAGCTGGTGGAACCACTACAGAGTAGTGGTGGGGAGAGCTGAACAGCCGCGGACCGAATTCATAGCACAGCGTTAGCAATCCAGTAGTATATATACATCTATGGTTACTTCTGAACCACCAAACATATAGCTGTTGCTTGATTATCGAAGAATACTGCTACCATGCGTTTGTCTTCGATAAAACTGTTTTAAACTGCGTTCGCCAGATATACCAGTTGACCAGTAGTAGAGTGATGCTTCCAGTAGGCCTACCCACAATAGTGTACAATTAAAAGTTCGTGTTTCTTACGACAACCGGTAAACCGGCTTTTACCATCCTCTCCAATAATTTTCCTAAAAAGCATGTCAACGACGTGGACGTCAGTCTTCTGCTTTCAGGGGATCCTTTCCGAAGGAGCAGGATAACGATCGCGTCTTTCCAAGAGAATTTGGATAATTCCCTTGCGTCAATATGGGGTTATATAGTGCCAGTAATGTAGCCATAGCTACTGAAGTTGACGTATCGTTCAAGTGCACATTTCGTTGACATATCGTTTACGTGCTGTATGGAATATCGTCTGGTCCCGCCGCAGTGTTGCCGGCAGCGGGGGTATCAGACTGCAATTCCCTCAGCGCGAAAAGTACGTTGTAGTGTGTGTATTCCGTTTGGAAGTCAAAGTCATGTTCGACGTTTTATTTTTGTGCGAGGAAATCGGGAAGATAATTTTAGTACTACTGACCTCGCGGCATATCACGCAGCCAAGGTGTCATAAATTTCATCTGGATTGCAAATCAATTCACCATCGTCTTCTAAATACTCAATAGAGTTAAATAATTATGCGCCAGCATTGCACTGATCTTCTTCCGTATTCCTGACGTACGGTGTCGACCGTGTTATGGTCGAGACGTAGTTTTCCCAGCATCTTTTATTGCAGTGAATACATTTGTGCGAGCGGCGGCGGAAGACGCTTAAAAGCGATGCGATTATCTTCGGTCAGAGGTCATTTATACCTGTTTAAGGCTCGCCGCTTCTCTCTTATATTGGGTACTTTTACAGCTGTGTGTCACCATGGTACCGGTGTTCTGGATCATCGGCCACCGGTTCGCGAGATATGATCCGTAGCTGCTGAAGTGGTAGCAGCTGTAAAATATTTTCCTGACGTCTTTAGGTGTGCAAGCAGGCTTGAAGCCTGTCTAATCAGCACGGTCCACGTGCTATATTTTCAGCGTGTCTCTAATGTTCTTTGGCATCCGTGTCGCTATCAGGACTGGGAAGTGGTCGCTCCCGTGAATGTCTGGAGACCACTCTCCACGACAGACGTGAAGCAACGCTGGGACTACAGATCGGAATGGTGATAGCCCACTCTCACACTCAGACTATATGAATGCCTGCTCTGACCTTTACTGGCAAGTTATCCTGTTGAAAGCGAGGACGTGGGACGCAGATGGGAGTGTCTGTCCGTCCCTCGCACTGTTAGCCTGTGACATGCGATTGGCCTTGTGGTCAAGCTCAGTCACAATTTTTTCCTTTGTACAGTATAGTACGGGTTTACACACTACCGCCCCCTTTGTGGTGTTCAGGGTGGTAAGAGGTACGACTTCTACACCTATGTAGAGATATCCTTCCACCTATAGGGGTATCGTCTGCAGTTAAGTAGCCTTGAACTCTGTTAATCGTTTATGGTCTCAATGAGGGTTTGCCATTCACTAACGTAAAGTTATCCACCCACTATCATTGTTTACACTATTTCTATTATAATTTTTAGAAACATAATAACCTTGTCGAACTCACCTACCAGTGCCCTAGCCAGCTAACGAGTAACAGCTGTTGCCCACCCCCTACGAAGTTAGAATCTGGTAGGCTCGGGCGTAGGATTAAACTTCTGTAGGGGGGGGGCATATTATTTATTATTTGTAGTGGTAGTGTGCATTGGATAATTGTCTAACTCGAAGATCTGTGAATACAAGTGTCGTTGTTTATTAAAACTGTTATTTAAGTATCTGAGTAACGATTTCCCTGTGTTTAAATACTTATTCCATTTTAAAACATTACAATCCACGCGATTGTTGTAACAATGTACATTATAACATGCCTGCAAACAAAGGAAAACGGGCATTAAATTTTTTTATTAATATAAAAAACACCGTTTAAACTACACGTTTCTTTTAACTAACTACATCTCAATTAATTGCTTAATTTTTTCTGATGAATCTCAAAACACAAGTTGATATGTGTAAGAAAAACTAGTTTTTCTTAATTGGTGCACAACAGTTAAGTTTTGAACAAAATTCCTTAAGCAAAGTGAACAGCATGTAAAGACAATAGTAGGCCTAATATGTTATTCATGAAATAACGCATGGCTACAAGATACCAAAAAACGTCACGTTTTGATCACAGAAATAAATTGTGAATAGCGTTGAAAAAAAAATACTTACTGCATCCAATAGAAGCAATAAAAGTATACATATATAAACTGTTTTGATGGGCCTATTTTTTTATACGACGCTTACCTCAAATGAAAATATTAGCCTATTCCAAAAACTGTAATATTAATTTTGGGTAAGAACCTACCAGCACTCATGACTGTCTTTAACTTTGTGTTCATTTGTGTAAATTTAATTTTTTTCAAGCTTAAAAGTAATAAATAGCCTTTATTCTAAATGCTGTTTTTCAGTTATTTTGTTATACCAGGAAATACACATAAAAAGTTCTATGGATTAAAAAAGATATAATTTCATATTCCCGCTTAAATCTTACGATATAATATACGGCCTATTATAATTAAATTAGAATAATTAGTAACATCAGTCTGCTAATATCAATGTCTAATACACCATATGTTTAACTTTCATTAATTCAGCTCACTTTGTAAGTCAGAAAAATTTATCATAATTTGTATGTGTTTATTATCGTTAGCTTAAATCCGTCAAACAAACGAATGAGAAATAAACTAACTAGAATGATATTTCTTATTAAGCCAAATTTGGAATTGCGAAAGGGTTAGCGTACACCTATGGACCGTAATATATGTAAATATTTTAAACAATTCTGAAAAGACATGAGTATACAATCGAACAAGTGGATATTTCTATCTACAAAAAAAAATATTTATTGTGTGTAATGTATTGTTTGTAATAAATATTTCGCTAGTGAAAGCCAATTACAATTAACATTAAATTTTATACTTCTCCGAAATAAGCAGACAAACAAAATTTGTGGAATTGTGGCTTTAATTGTGCAATGAGCAAAAATTGTAAATATGTATTGCAAAAAGAAGAGACGGTACACAATTTTAAAGAGGTCACCGTACAATAATATATTGTTAAGACGGTCTCACAGATCGTCGTATTGTAAAGTGGAAACAAAATAACAGACACCAATTAAGTTACTAATTACCACCTTCCATTAGTCACAAACAACAATTTGCAATCAACAAAGGCACTCTCAAACAATAATTAAAGTTAAATTTGCCTACACGCAATAATAAATGTCACCTTACTGCAGTACCGCATTAATTAACATAATAATCACTTTCCACTAATCAGTAACAGTCATCTGATCCGCACTGAATAAATCGCCAACTGTATCTAACTGTTAATCCGGCCACTGACGCCTGTATGTAAGCCGCAGAGGTTTCACTGACATCTACTACTTTCTCAGCCGCGCACCGAGAATAATTACGTAATTAAAAGTGCTATAACAATCTAGAGACTAGGTCAAAGCCTTGTATTGTGCCGAGGCAATTCAAAAAATAAAAAAATTTAAATTCCCCGGCCATATTTTGTGCCGACACGGCTGGCTAAATTTCAGACTCGGTGTTGTTGGGAGACAAGTGTGGCTTTCACCCATATTTGGCGACGTAATCGGGCTGGCAGTGGCCTTGCTGGTCAACGCTAGTGGCGATGCAATAAGGTAGGCAGTTTTAACCTTGCAATTAACTCCTCTCAGCTGATCACGGTTCGACAATTTGTAACAAGTTTTTCTGGACCGTCCTGAGTTCATGGAACGTGTGATCAGGTCTCATTTTTCTTCCATCCGCTGACTTGGTGAGTTGGTCCGTCGGCTTGGAAACAGACTTCTAGACTTCTATCATGCGCGAGTAAAAAGGAAAGGTCTCAGGCCCCCCGCCCCAGTTGGGAGAAAGGTTCGTGGATGGCGACTACAACACCTGTCACCTCTGCAGAGCTATGCTAACATGCTCCCCCAACGCCGTCGGATCCAACCCAGGAACACCAAGGAATGCCCAGGAATACACATCTATGCTCAACCACTACTATGAGCGAGAACTTCATGTGAAGAAGTGAGAAGACTCCTCTACTGACCAGGACCACACCAGCATCCATCACATATATCACAGGACTGAGTAAATTTTACAAACGCAGGTGGGAGAATTCCAGTTTATAAATTTCACACAACAACACTATAATGAGTTCAAGGAAGAAACGGACATATATACATAATATATATAAACAGTTTTTTTTTTAATATTGCTAGTGAGCAACGTTTTGTCAAAACCTGTCCTGTGTATACATATTTGCTACTTTATTATTAACTGTTAAAAGAACATCCATTTAGCATATTATTTGACTACTTCTCATTATTGATAGTATTAGTAATGCTGATTAATGAACACTGATAATATGAACATATTTTATATATGTATGCACTTATATTTGTCTATGAAATTAATTATGGAAACTGTTATTGTAAACATTACACAATACAATTGTCTGTATACTGATGAAACACTAATAAAGAAAGAAAGTTGTTATCGTTGAATAAGCGTTTTATTGCAAGCCCTGTCACAATGGGCTCCAGCACAATGTTGTCTTCCGTCTAGGTCAAACGCCTAGTTTTAAAATTTAATGTAACAGCCGAAGTCGTTACAAATGGTAGCAGAGAGCGTGGTTCCATCTCTGTGTGCTGGCCAAGCAGGTGCCAGGACTTGCAAAGCAATTTGAAAATTAAAGCAAAATGTTCTGGTGATTAAATTAATTAAAGTAAAAACTAAATTTCCTGGGTCTGCAAAGTGGGTGTAATAGCATATGTATGTATGGGTTTGGATACCAAATTTTGATATGGATTGAGTTCAAACAAATTTTTTTATTGGTGTTTTTTATGTCTTTGTAAATTTAGAATATGTGATATTGTGTTGTAAGTTGGATTATTATTGTTGTAAGAGTTAGTGCAAAGTGGGCCATAATGTTATAATCACTTCCTTATTCAAAAGTTGTTACTAGCCAGTGTAGACCGGAAGTGGTGTTTAATTACAGAGTCGGAATCAACTAGGTACGTTCCCTTGTAAAGTTTTATTATGTTTAAACTTCACCTGGGAAATTTTCCTGCATGCTTTCGTTCTGTCGGACCTTGTCCGAGTTGGTCATGACTTGTTCGACTCCTGCATGCCATGTTATCCAATGACCTTCTGGTTCGGACGTGATTATATGGTTCGTTTTAATTTGAGTATAGAGCAATTGCATCGTAATAGGGGAGTTACCCTGGAATATATATACCTGAATTAAATTTTGTTTGGGGAGATTGCGGTTATGGTCGGACCAGCCACCCTTGTCATTGATTTGATGAATTGGAGCTAGACATGAGCTTTCATTCTATAAAATGTTTCCAATTATACGTAACTACTGAACGGATGATTAATGCCTTATACTTGTTTGTTGGGTGTTATAGTTTGTAATTATTCTGGTGTATGTATATTGTGTGTTGTTATCGGTGTTTTCTTACCAGTAATGTTTTCGGTATCAGTGTATATGTGTTTTCTTGTTCGGAATTAGAGGAGCTTGCTCTGCTTTTCGGATTATTCTTTCTCTTGCTTCGTTAGGGGACCCTGAGATGCTACTTGAATGAATCAAGTTCTTCTTATATTCTTCTTTGCTGCTTAATTGTCCTATTTATCTGTGTGTCATTGTGTCAGTTTTCGGGCGGCTCAATGTTGAGTCCCGTGAATGTGGATTTATACGTGAAGGACGAGCTGGAGTTTGAGGTCCGGTCCAGGGGTAGGAAACCACAAGGGGACGTGGCCACAAGGGGAAGCAATTGAGGGAAGCTCTTGCCGCATAAGAGGTGGGGTCTCGTGTGAAAATCAGCGACGTGTCGGCTGAGATGGAGCTATGCCAAGAGAAATGTCACGAGCTTCAGGATCTGGCCGAGGGTCTGCAGTCAGCCGCACCCACCTCCATGGCCAAGCAGAGGGTGCGCCAGCGCCTAAACCACTTTGCCCTGAGAATACAGAATTTGGAAGCCCAAGCGGGGGGCACCGAGATGGAGACCATCGTTACGTCCCTCAGAGGCCAGGTGGCAGCGGCCCTGCAGGAGCCTTCGAGGAGTCAGGATCTCCCGACGGAGCTGAACCCACCTCTCTCCTCCCTGGGGGAGGAGAATAAACCAGAACAAGCGACCACCTCCTTTGGCTTCCTCAGGGATGGCAGGCGCATGATATCACAAACTCCTTAACCCCCTTGCCGATGTCATCCAACGTCTCCCAGTTGTGGACGGGTTGGACGCGGACAAATTTTGAGTTTTTTAGGACCTTTTTTTAGTTGGCCGATTTTCCCGGGGTGTAGGACCGGACTCTGCTCGAGCTTGTCTACCCTTACTGCCGGGGCTCCATGGCTGAGCGGGTAATTCATACCCTAAGGGGTGGCGGCGGTATTGACTCCTTTCACGGGGAGGTGCTGGACGCCTTTATCCCGGGCCGACTGCGCTAGGCGCTTCGACACAAATATTTTTACAGAGTTCAGGCCAATGGAGAGGGCCTGGCTCAGTTTGTTGCCAGTATAAAAGAGGCGGCCAAGATTTTGAGATTGGGGTTGTCCGAGTCCGAAATCATCCAAATAATATTGGAAGGGGTAACACCCCAAGAACGGTCCTGCTTGGTGTTCGTGGAGCGCCCGCGTTGTTTCGCGGACCTGGACAGACTATGTGTTATGTCCAGAGCCATCCAATTGAATGACGAGTCTGGAGGCCCAGGGGTGGCTCGTAATCTGGATTTTGGTGGCTGCGAACGACGGTCCGGATAATCCCGGTCTCGTGCTGCTCGTCCCGGCGATGACAGTAATTTTAGAATTCAGCGGTGTTACAATTGTGGTAAACCGGGGCATATCAGCCGGAATTGCCCCGAGGGTCGTGCCCGCCCTGCACCTTCCCGGAAAGGACCCAACTCAAAAAACTAGGTAACCAGGGGAAGATGAATCTGAGGTCATCTTCCCCTCTCTGTCGCGGGTCTTCTAAAGTACGCGCCTCCAGGCCGTTTGTAGGCCACAGCTCTTCGGGCATCAAGGTCCTCCAAACCATCTCCAAGCCCACTTCTGTATGCCCCTTCTTGCTGTTGGAGTTGAAAAGGAGTCAACTCAGAGCATTAGTTGACCCGGAGTCAACTCAGCAAGATCAATCATCTCATCCAGAGTGTGCGAGGACCTTGAAAGACAGGGTTTAATTAAAAGGTCGGAACATTCTTCGGTAGTGTACTGGACGGCATCCCAGGAAATTCTGCCCATCTCCCGGGTAGTTAAATTTAAGATCGAGGGATTCTCTTGGGTGTGGAGCTTTCTGGTTTCTCCTGCTCTGGGAGTTGAATGTATTATTGGTGCTGATTTCATATGTAAAAGTGGTCTCGTAATTGACATCAAAGAGCACCAGTGTTATTTTAAATTTAATCGGGGAGTTGTAATCCCTTTCCTTGGATATCAGGGAATTAGGTAAGATATCCAAGAGGTTGAGTGCCCCGACACATCTAGAGACCACCTCTCCCAGTCCCAGCGGTCCGCATTAGATCAGTTGTGTGAGCAGTTCCCCACAGTGTTAACTCCGGCCCTTGGGCTCACACATTTCTTGGAGTATAAGATCCGCTTAACGGACTCCAAGGTAGTACGCTCCTACCCTTATAAATTTGCCCCTCCAGAGAAGAACATCTTGAGGGAGAAAGTTCAGGAATTATTAGACCAGGGTGTGATTGAACCTTCTAGTTCCAGTTATGCTAGTCCAGCGTTCCTAGTGCCCAAGCCTGGAGGTAAACATCGGATGGTGATCGACTACAGCAAACTCAACGCCAACATTGAGGTAGATTCGGTCCCCCTTCCAGACCTTCATTCCGCGTTCGATTGGTTCAGTGAGGCGAGGTACTTTACCATCATTGACCTCAACTCGGCATATCACCAGATCCCGTTGACGAAAGAAAGTAGGCCCTACACGGCATTCTGTGTTCCGTGGAACGTCTATCAATACACTAGGGTTCCTATGGGTCTAGCGGTAGGGACCAAAACTCTCACCCGCTTACCTGACACCGTCTTTCACAATGTCAAGTTTAAATTCATCTTTAATTATCTCGATGACTTGCTGGTGTACAGCAAGGGTTATGAGGAGCATTTGGGTCATCTGAACGAGGTGATGTGCAGGTTGAGGAGTGCTGGCCTTACTGTCAACCCTGAAAAGGTTAAGTTCGCCCAGACACAAATCTCCTTTCTGGGCCACCTGATTTCTCATAGAGGTGTTACTGTGGATCCCGAGCGAACACAGGGAATCAGGGATTTTCCCCCACCAAAGGATGCCAAAGGCATCGCGAGATTTGTGGGGATGGTCAACTTTTACCGACGTTTCATTCCGAATGCTGCGGAGATTGCGGCACCCCTGAATGAACTCCGAAAAAAGGGCGTCAAATTTGTATGGGGGAAAAACACCAGATGGCTTTCGAGACCCTTAAGGAAGCCATCGTTTCCCCTCCGGTGCTGAGAATGCCCGACTTTTCGAAGCCATTTATTTTACAAACGGACGCGAGTTCGGTTGCGCTTCGGTTCTGTCCCAAGTTGTTGATGGTGCTAGGCAGACAGTGGCGTTTATATCTAGGACATTGACCCAACAAGAAAGGAAATCATCAGTGTATGAACTAGAGTGTTTAGCTGTGGTGTACGCTCTAGATAAGTTCAGGCGTTTCTTGGAACATGCTGAGTTCCTGCTCGAGACCGACAATCAGGCTCTCTCTTGGCTGCTTGCTCATCCCCGGCAACTGGGTAAAATTGGAAGATCGGTGGTCAAGATCTCATCCTTTAAATTCAAGGTGCAACACATTCGGGGAACTCAAAATGTGGTTGCAGACGCTTTGTCACGCATGTTCTCCCAACCCAGTGAAGTCCAAGCTGAGCAACCCTGTTCTGTTCTATTAGACTTTGCTTTAGCCTTCACTGTTGTGTTACCCCATCAGTTAGAGGATGAAGAGTTGGGTCCGATTATCCAAAATCTAAAAGAGTGTACGTTAACATGCCCCTTAGTTCTTGTCCAAGGGCGTCCTGTGCTGCAAAGAAAGAAAAGGACGTGCCCCTAAGATAGTGCTGCCTAGCAAGCTCGTGCCCATGGTCTTCAGTTACTATCATAATTCCCCAGTAGGTGGACATAAAGGAATTTCGAAGACCATTTCCAGTATTAGGAGACATTTCATCTGGAAGGGCATGGATAGGGACATAGCAACTCGAGTGAAAGCATGTCATCTCTGTGGTTTAAGTAAGCCTGCCCAATACACCAATTTGGGTTTGTTGTCATCTGATGTGGCGAGCAGACCGATGGAGAAGTTATTCATCGACTACGTGGGACCCTTCCCGCGTAGCAAGTCAGGTAATTCATACCTGCTTGTTTGTGTGGATGCTTTTTCTAAGTTTGTCTGACTACTGCCCTTACGGCAGGCAAACGCTCGATTGACCATCCTTGCGCTACAGACCCATGTCTTTTAGAACTTCGGTCTTCCGGCCATCATTGCCTCTGACAATGGACCACAATTTATTTCAGGCGATTTTCGGCGAATGTGGCATCAAACATGTGACCACTTCCCCGTACTACCCTCAGCCGTCCCACGCGGAGATATTTAACCGGAATCTCCGATCAGCTCTTATTGCCTATCATGCTGAACAGCAGAATGTTTGGGACCAAAATCTGAAGTGGTTGCAATTAGCGTTCAATACGGCTTTACATGAAAGTCATAGGGCCGTTCCCTTTGAGGTTATGTTTTGTTTCTCGCCTACGCTTCCCTTGGCCAACTTGTGGAACATAGACGATCTTCTGCCAAGTAATCCGGACATTAGGACGGCAGATAGGTGGAAAGAGGCCCGGAAGAATTTGCTTCGTACGCACGAGCGCGTCCGTAGTCGATACAATCAGGGGCGAATTCCAAATCCCTTCAAGGTTGGGGATTTGGTCTACTGCCAGAGCCACCCGATCAGCTCAGCCGTGAACAAAAGGGCCGCCAAACTTTGTTATCGCTGGTCCGGTCCATACCGCATTCTGCGATTTGTGTCACCAGTAACGGTGAAGGTGGGGGAGCCCGAGGGTAGTATAGAGAAGTTAACTACTCACATATCAAAGTTGAAGTTTTGCCATAGAGCATAGGTATGTGAGTGGCGGCAGGAAGTTTCCCTTGCTTAACGATTAATTTTGCTCTTGGGTCTCAGTGGTGAGTTTAGGAGGCCTTGGGAGGTCAGAGCTCTAGGGCCCGAATCTCGTCTTTATTCTTTTCTCTTTCTGTCTCTTATTGCTGTATGCTGACACTGATCAAGTCAGCATGCAGCACCGCATACTCATACACATACACATTCAGACACACATGCATACACACTCCTCTTCTTCCTTAATCTTGTTTCGTTTTCTCTCTGAGCCTCTGTCTTCCTAAGAGCGGAAATTTTTTTCTGAGGATTCCCCAGGAGGGGAAAGTGGACTGTGGTATTGACAGCCAATTGGCTACGGTTTGATTCAATTTTGGGGCAACCATGTTGCCCTTTTGGGGTGAGGGTGTGCCGAGGCAATTCAAAAAAAAAAAAATTTAAATTGCCCGGCCATATTTTGTGCCGACACGGTTGGCTAAATTTCAGACTCGGTGTTGTTGGGAGACAAGTGTGGCTTTCACCCATATTTGGCGACGTAATCGGGCTGGCAGTGGCCTTGCTGGTCAACGCTAGTGGCGATGCAATAAGGTAGGCAGTTTTAACCTTGCAATTAACTCCTCTCAGCTGATCACGGTTCGACAATTTGTAACAAGTTTTTCTGGACCGTCCTGAGTTCATGGAACGTGTGATCAGGTCTCATTTTTCTTCCATCCGCTGACATGGTGAGTTGGTCCGTCGGCTTGGAAACAGACTTCTAGACTTCTATCATGCGCGAGTAAAAAGGAAAGGTCTCAGGCTCCCCGCCCCAGTTGGGAGAAAGGTTCGTGGATGGCGACTACAACACCTGTCACCTCTGCAGAGCTATGCTAACATGCTCCCCCAACGCCGTCGGATCCAACCCAGGAACACCAAGGAATGCCCAGGAATACACATCTATGCTCAACCACTACCATGAGCGAGAACTTCATGTGAAGAAGTGAGCAGACTCCTCTACTGACCAGGACCACACCAGCATCCATCACATATATCACAGGACTGAGTAAATTTTACAAACGCAGGTGGGAGAATTCCAGTTTATAAATTTCACACAACAACACTATAATGAGTTCAAGGAAGAAACGGACATATATATATAATATATATAAACAGTTTTTTTTTTTAATATTGCTAGTGAGCAACATTTTGTCAAAACCTGTCCTGTGTATACATATTTGCTACTTTATTATTAACTGTTAAAAGAACATCCATTTAGCATATTATTTGACTACTTCTCATTATTGATAGTATTAGTAATGCTGATTAATGAACACTGATAATATGAACATATTTTATATATGTATGCACTTATATTTGTCTATGAAATTAATTATGGAAACTGTTATTGTAAACATTACACAATTCAATTGTCTGTATACTGATGAAACACTAATAAAAAAAGAAAGTTGTTATCATTGAATAAGCGTTTTATTGCAAGCCCTGTCACAATGGGCTCCAGCACAATTTTGTCTTCCGTCAAGGTCAAACGCCTATTTTTAAAATTTAATGTAACAGCCGAAGTCGTTACAGTATTGACAGATGTGCCGGCGCGGTATGCGCTGGGCTAGTCGAGATACGTGTAGAGAGATAATCTCGAATTTCCGTATTATCTTTCATGTCAACAAACTTACCAATACAAATTGAAAATGTAGTTAAATATAGTAGAGACCATAAATGCCAACAGCAGCGTAAGTATTTTTACTTTATTATGGATTATGTATTAAGTTTTATTTATACGCTTTATGACCTATAAAAAATACGAAGACAAGATATAACTATTGCAGTCACGGTGTTAAATACGTTATTGTTAAATATTAATAGTAAGTATTTAATTAATAAGCTATTAATAACTATGGTGATGTTAAGCTGGTAAATACGTTTTACCAACTGTGGTAAATACTGTCATAACGGCAAGTACCAATATGTTCTTCAAGATAAAGAAATTTATAACAGATGTGTCATATACACAAACCCACACAAACGCAACACGTTTTTCGAGAAATTTAATCATCGTTTTGTCCAAATGAGGGTTGATATATGCTTACAGAGCATATACAGAGTTTTCCTTACAAAGGAGGAAGTCTTGTTTCCATTAATAGTTAAAATCTGTATTACAGATTAATACGTAGGCAAAAACCAGTAAAAAGACTTCTAATCCACCTATTACGCATTAAAAATTAAATTATCTTACAGTTTATAAGGTATCAGAATTTTTGATTCAATTTAAAAAATTAATTCCTTTCTAGTTATTTAAACCCATATAATTTATAACAAACATATTCAACTACTAAAACACTGGAATTTATTATATAGTGGTGTGCAACAACGTAATTTCTGTTTATGATTATAACCACTAACACAACTTTATTATTTAAAATAATGAAAAAAGTTGATTAGGTGTTGTTATATTTACTACTTATCGATAATGAATGAAGTTTATTGTGCATAAACCTTTAGCCTTATGCTGAGGTGACATTGAGTAAGTGTGAAGTTACTCTTCAAATTAACAGAGTCTTTTGCTCAAGTACTGTAAAAACATTTAAGTACTTCAAACTAAAATCTAACTCATCTACTTAAATGGTTTCTACAGTATTTATTAATAAGTGTAATTCCTGCACAAAATGTATTTTGGGCTGCCAGTGAGTGTGTGTGTAAGTGAATGGCCGCTGAAACATTCTCATGGCCATTGGCTTTGCAAGCAACACCATAATATCTTCTCCAGTTTCAGACAAATTCTGACGGAATCCCGAAACCCAACAAAATATAGAGAAATTTGCTATGTTAATGGATATAAGCCTATAGTGTTGCCTGTATAACGTGATTTCCAGACTCCCAAATTGACACCTTCACGATCATTCTAGTGGAAAAGCAAGTAGGCTGAAAAGAAAGAGCCACAAAACGGATTGCGTCTGGTGTTTTATTAATTGGGAAACTGTAAAAGGATTCCCTAAAAAGGCCTACACAAACTGTTTCGCTACTCCATTAAAAAGAAGAAACGTTTTGACGTTTTACACAGACACAAAGAAGGAGCTAAAAATATTTCTTTGTATACAAGAGCTGCTATGATGTGAAATGGTTGCAAAAATTGAGGAGTATGAAACTGAGTTAGTAATTAATATTTTTATTAACGTGCCATAAATGAAGCGTAAAATCGGAATCAACTTTACCACCTATTGAACACTGCATTAATAAATAACATAGTAGCGTGTAACAAATCTTTACATGTACCAGTCATTATTACACGATTTACCGGTCCAAGTAACACGCCGTTTGTAAAAATGACACAGAAGCATAAACTAATACAAAAATTACTAAAAGTATGTACAAATGTAAACTGAAGTTTTTTTTTACCAACTCACGTGATATAGAATAAATGCTCTAGCTCATACGTTTTTCCTCAGAACTTTTGTTAGATTAACGATGTTTTGCCTGTTTGAAGTTAAGTGGTCCAAAATACATCGACATTCCTTAATACCTAATTAAACGTTTTAGTAGTCTTATAAATCAACGATCATAACACGCTTACACATTTGTTGAAAGGTGGCCAATTATAGTTACAGGGTCTGTAATATGAGGGCAGCCAACGGTCGTAGACAGGATTTTGTTTGTCAATTTGTCAAATCCAGATACCATCCATCTCTAAGTAAATAGTTATTACGTTTGTAAGTGTACAATCATCAAACTCAACTCGTATTTACACTATTAAAGCCCAGATACATATTTGCACATTTAAGTCTACACATATTACACTTGTCTGTACATATTTACGTATTTAATTGTAAGCTGTTTACATATTTAACCGTTCTAGTTTTTTAATTACTATTGCTACGTTTCAATTACGCGTATAACAAGATAATTTAGCTTGTTTGACTATTCATGTTTACGCGTACAGTAGCCTTTGTAAAACGGTGCTCCATCTGTGAAGATTATAAATTGAATATGTTTCGTGTAAGTTAAAGTTACTTAAGACTACACGACGTTTATTTTGCGTTTATAGGTGATTTTAGAACATTTGTTTTAAAAATTATTTTAATGTATTTTTACAAAGATCTGCAGCAAATAATATACTCTAAGTAAATGTCAACCTTGTAAACATTCAATTCATCCAAATAATATAATAAAATCTATTTGTAGTTAGTCTAGTTTCCGTTAACTTAAATAACATTTTAGTCTGATGTGTTTAAAACTGAGCCAGATTGAGATATGGCGATTTTGTGCTGCCGTAAGAAATACTACTTTTTAGTAGAAAAAAAACATTCTTTATCAAACATGTCATTATAATAATGCATATTGCAGTCGGTTTAATGTATACACTTTTTCAATAAATTATTATGTTTTGATAAATCTAATTTCCATCACTAGATTTAATGTTTCATAAAAAATAAGAAGTATTAAATAATTATTTTCTGTAAGTAAAGAAAAAAAAATTATATAAGTTACTCCAATACTGTTATGTGCGTGTGTACAGTCGTCTTAAAGAATTGATATCAAGAAAAAAAGGAGAGCACAAGAGATAAATATAAACGTTTGACTGAACAGACAGAATAATCTGAACGGGCAAGACCGTTTCGAAGGAAAATGGGGCCCAAAACGGAGCCTACGTCTCTCTAAAGTTCAAGTGCCCTTGCGATTCATTTGGCTGTAAGAATTGGATATTTTTACTGTAAGTTTTAGTTTATATTAAAAGTACATTTAACTTTAAGAGTTTAGTACGTTTACAAAATTACGTTAAAAACAATACCAACAAAGATTTACAAAGTAAATTAAACTTTAAAGTTACTTGAAAACAAATGTTAATTCTGCACACAAAAATACAAATGCAGATAACATATTAAAACAAGTCAATAACATACGTCCAAAAATACTGTTCACAAAAGAAAAAGTGAAACATAACAAAATCAACTATTTAGACATAACCATCACAAGAAACAATAACCATCTATAATATGCAATATACAGAAAACCAACTTCCACTAACATCATTATACCTAACCATACTGACCACCCACCACAACATAAAATTCCAGCATTCTATTCACTATTTAACAGAATGTACAAAATGCCCCTAAACAAACAGGAAACAGACAAAGAAAGAAATATAATATACCAACTTGCTTATAAAAATGGATACAAATAAAAATACTGTAAACAAAATAGAAAATAACAAAATATCAAATAGAAAACAAAATCAAATATAAAATAAAAACTGAACAATTCAGAATTATCAAAACGAACAACACATAAATAATAATAACAATAAAACATGGGCCACATTCACATACATAAATAATAAAATAACAAAGCTAACAAAACACAGATATTAAAATAGCATATAAAACTAATAAAAATAATTTACAACAAATAAATAACCCACACAACAAAGATAATACAACAACCAATGGTATATACAAAATTTAATGCCAAGATTGCAATAAGTGTTATAGGACAAACAAACAAAAACTGAAAAAACAACTAAACGCATACAAAAACCAGAAATATATAAATCTAATTTGGCCACACATGCAATAAACATATGACATGAATTCCCAGACATAACCAACATGACACTAATAAAACACATACCACACAAAGGCACCATAATGAACATTTGGGAAAATTTAGAAATATACAAACACAAAACAAACTAATATATGAACAAACACAAACCAATACAAAACATGACACAATTTTCAAAGCACTCAATATCGAAAATACACAAAATACTAATATATACACCACAATCACACAAAATAATACCAATTTAAAATGCCAAAAACCAACATGAAACCATAACAACAACCAACCAACACGCAAGTACTCTACAAGATTCAAAATTAGGAAAGCTGAGGATGGGAAAAATAAGTGTCCCGAAACATGTTTAAAATAAGGAAAAAACATCTTGGTATAAAGATATTATAAATATTAAATGTATTATATTCATCAAGAAATAGACTGTACCAAAAAGTTGTTGAACATATATATAAAGTATAATTTACATATATCAGATATTATGAATATATTAAATTTTATTTTAAATTTATTAAAATTTTATTAAAATATATTATAAAATATCATTCTCATTTTTCTACTAATGATAGAGTAAACTATCTAAACACTGTAAAAATATTCAAAAAATACAAATTATATTCTTGTAAGAAGGGTTAATAATAATAATAAAAATATATACAAGAATAATGTGATCAAATATGAATGCAATGTGTGTGTGTGTGTGTCTGTGTGCGTGTGCGTGCGTGTGTGCATATAAAAAACAATTTCAATTAAACATACTAAAAAAAAATTTCAAATAATATTTATTATATTTGATCTACCATTGTATATGAAAACCAACTATGACAACCACAGATAAACACATTCACATTCCGCACTCACATTTCACATTCACATGACATATTCCGCATTCCGCATTTGTGAAATTTCGATCTTAGATTATGCGGATTTCACTTTGAATTGTGTAAGTTTTGTTTGTTTTTATATAATACATTATACCCGGTGGTGGTTTAAAAATTGCCATGAATTTGTTGTACGCATTATACAATGTTGTAATGTTGATAAAATATAACAGGACAAGATGATGCTCGAACGGGTCGTAGTCCGATTTTTTAATTCATGAAACTTTTTCAAGTACTATATTTATTTATGAGTACCATAACTAAACATTTAAATAAATTTTTTTTTCAAAAATATCAACATCAATTAGTATTCATTAGTATTCATCATATCAATTTAAAAATAAGTTATCTAAAATTTAAAAAACATTTACAACAAAAAATGTTTTAATGTACTTACGCTTGACAGAAATTTGATTGAAACCGAAAAACGAATAACTGACAAAACCAGTTGTACGCAATCCAAATCAGGACACTTATTTTTAGAAGACAGTTATTTTAGTCAGTCTAGACTATTTATAAAAGCATGAATATATTCACCTTGTTAAAAATTATAAATGCTATAAGGCACTGTAGTCTTTTTGTGGTACGTAGTATTAAAACCGTAGCGTGTTTATAGAACTGACAGGTAACAGGAAGTTAAAGTAGAAAAATAATTCAACAAGACAAGATATGCAAATCTTCTTCTTCTTCTTCTTCTTCTTCTTCTTCTTCTTCTTCTTCTTCTTCTTCTTCTTCTTCTTCTTCTCCTCCTCCTCCTCCTCCTCCTCCTCCTCCTCCTCCTTCTTCTTCTTCTTCTTCTTCTTCTTCTTCTTCTTCTTCTTCTTCTTCTTCTCCTTCTCCTTCTCCTTCTTCTTCTTCTCCCTCCTCCTACTCCTCCTCCTCCTCCTCCTCCTCCTCCTCCTCCACCACCTCCTTCATTTTCTGCTTCTTATCAAGGATTAGGTTATATAAACCTCTTCCGGCAGCCATCTTATCCTCGAACGACCCACGTCTCTTCTACTAATGGCTTTATAGTTCAGTGCCGCTTTCGGCGATCGATCGTCTGTCATCCTTTGCAGATGATCCCACCACTGTCTTCTGCAAACTGAAAAAATTTCATTTATGTCCTCTACTTCGAGTTCTGCTCCGATATCCTTAGTCCTTATTCTATTTTGAAGCAAATCATATTCTCACAGCTTAATTGTCACACTCTATGTATTATCAAACGTCGCGTCGTTTGATATGGAAATGTTTTCGTCACGTCGCTTGAGGGCTGCGCCACTTTTGAGTTCAAACAAATTGGGTACAGATTGACTTCAGAGATACCTAATCGAATTCAAAGAACTAATTTGGATGTAACAAATATTTACGATACGGTACTAGCCACGAACCTTTAGCAAAACCTTGTCATTTCATATGCCTTGTATATCTTATTATTGGAGATAATACCACAACTTTCCTCTAGTCCATAGAAGGTTTACGATCTCACGTGTAGGAAGACAAGAATCCAACCAAACCCTCTTTTGATAAATCGAAATCTGTCAAAGCTGATGAATCTATTTGGATAATTCTCACATGCAACGGTAAACCAAATATAATATATAGGCCTAATATTTTAACGTTTACTTTCTTTTTATGTTAAACATTAATTATTATATCCGTGTGGACAGTGATACACAGAAGTTTATGATACGCGTAAGTAGTGTAATTAATATCATAATATCCGTGTAGACGGTGTCAAAATCATCGGACGCGGCAATACAACGTTACTAAAATTTTTACAAATAATTAATTTTTATGGCTATGAATTACATTTCTGAAAATATAAAAATATTAAAATGTTTAATATAATTAAACTAATTTTAATATGCATTATTATCACACACCACGCACACATACTTGGTTAGAATTAAAATAAAAACCTAAATCAAAGATTATCTTAAAATATAAAAACGTCTTATTATATTTTTGATAATCATGTATTTTTCAGGTACACTACAAAAAAATGCGAATGAATACAAGGTACGAATACAGTATAAAAAAAAATTTAGTGGCTGGGCTTCGCACCGCACGGCATCCACGTTTCTCTTTCGTGTCTTAAGGTACGAGGTTTATCAAGTTGTTTGAAATCAGTGTTTCTTGCTGAACTGTCATTTTTGTATTCCATATAACGACAGGAATGTGATAATGCATAATAAATAACGACAAGAATGCACTGATACGGTTGAGTTGTTTACAGTTTACAGTCGAGACTACGGTACTATAGAAAATTTTGTAGCCAGCATAAACTGCACAATTAGGTCAACCAGTGAACGGTAATTAAGACAGTTGATAAACTTTCAAACATTATCTGCATTTCTATACTAGTACTACTACTACTACTACAACTACTGCTACTACTACTACTACTACTACTACTACTACTACTACTACTACTACTACTACTACTACTACTACTACTACTACTGCTACTACTACTGTTTTTGTTGCTGCCACTAGTATTATACAATTTTTTCAAAAGTGTGTTACGTATACTAATGAAAAATAATGTTGCATGCGAAGGAGTTCGTTCGGATTGATGGATAGTGTTTTAAGTGATATTCCTCACTCTGCATGTTCGTCAAGACAGTACCGCATAGGCCTACATAATATTTTGATACACATTTTACGTGGAAATACGGTGGATGACAATCGGAGTGTAATCCTTGTATTTTTTAAGTGATGTTTATCCCTCAACGTAGTTAATTGATTCATTAAAATTTACAGACAATAACTTATAAATTTCACGTCAACCGGTAACTAAGCCCTCGATAGAATTTTTTTTTTGTTTATAGTGAAATGGGAGACTGTTATACACATTATTATTTAGTAACTCGTAATAACTATGATGTCAAGATGTCGTTGTCTTGACTTGTCTGCACAAAACTGAAGTTATCACCGCTCAGAAACAGTGACCGGATTATGGAAGACACTTCCAATTTTCATTTTAACGAAAGGACACGTAAATGTACACATAAATATTACACATAACATGCAGTAAATGCGTCTACAACATCAAAGTACTGATTTACTTAATAGGTGTGTATCAAATATGTTGCAGTGTAATTTGTACTTAGCCTACTAATTTTTAGAATCCTCAAAAAGGAATGACCTCCTGAGGTGGTGATTGACCTTTCTTCGTTCATAAAGTTGGATCCCTTGAAACCCTTCCTATTGTTTAGAAACAAGCTGTTATTGTTTACGCACTTACACAATATGACCTTTAAAAGTCATTTAAAGTTAAAGTAGGTCAAACGGAAACATAAAAATAATTACAATTAATTATCAACCCAGCGCTTGAACTAAATATGCCATTTCTGATATTACTGTTTACAACTGGTTGTAGAAAATGTTCTTATATGACGGCCATGTGTTTAAAGAATTGCGTTCCATTCCACTTGCATTAGATGAATACGATAGCTGGGCGGATCCACGTCCTCTGTACTGCTAAGGGTAGATAGAGAGTAAAAACGTAATTACACTCCTATTTTCATAAACGCATGTATGTTTGTGTGTGTGTGTGTGTGTGTGTGTGTGTGTGTGTGTGTGTGCGCGCGCGTGTTATAACAGTTGGGTCTTGTGTTGTCTCTAAAACTCTCTTTAACGTTGTTTTCGAATGTAAATTAAGAAAAATTGTGAATTATTTATTTTAATAATATTTAATATAATATTTTCTTTATATGTTTTATAAAAATGACTTTTCAGTGTGGTAGAATTTATACTGTTTTAAAAATAGTAGTTTTGCTACAGTTTTAACAAACGTTTTAAGGTTACATTAATTTTTCTGTTGTATAGAAAGAAACGACTTTTTAAAATATAATCTATCAACTGAGATTTGTGAGCTTTATTTAAGAAACCGGTAATTTTATTTGACTTATGAAAAAACAGATAACGTTGGGTGAGATAACGCTACATACATTATCTAAATAAACCATTATATGGAAATACGTCCAATACTTTAAAGCGGAACAAAATATCTAAACCGAATGCTTTATTATTTCAACATGTATTATTATTACTTAATTTACTGTTGGTAGTAGGTTGGCAGATAGCAATGTGCCAAGTGATACAAAAATAACTAAGGCAGCTGACTCGTTTCGTAGGAATACAAAGATACGGATGACTCCACCTCTAATCAGAGTGAATCCGCCCCAAAGTGACATTGTTTCCGAATAAAACAGTGCGCTTCAAATTTACCTAGGAAAGAATGCATTATAAAGATGAGAAATTACAAGGTAGAACAGATATAGAAAAGCAGTTCACTGACTAAGAGAATGAAGGCTGCCATTATCAGGCAGAGAAATTTCTTTATGGACGTTAAGACTGGCCTGAAAGAGCTGGAGGAAGCCACAGACGTGATTGCTCACTGCAGACCTAATTGGATGAAAATGAAAGAAAAGGCCCAGAGGCTGGCAACAGGTAAGGGAAACACCAAATTTTTTACCAGTGGTAAGATCATCTCTGCGGGCGGCCCTACAAGAAAAAAAAAGAAAAAGCACCTTCGTAAGGGAAGGAATCTGGAAAGAATGGTGTAAAAAGGGAAACTTCAAGCCCATCAGAGGCAAAGATGTAAAAGAAGAAGAAAGAAGATGAAAGCTTGTAAGCCTCGACTAGGGTTTCCATTCGTCCCGCTTTTGGTGGTACAGTCACACTTTTTGAGAAAATGTCCTGTCGTCTCAAGTTTCTTTAAATGTCCCGCTTTTTAGTGTTAAAAATGGTTGTTTTGGTGACAATGACATCGATTGTTAGTATCCGTAGCAGTGTTACTTTAGTCTGCAGAAGTGGTTTTAGAAAATAGTATTTTTTTGTGCAGTGAGTGGAGAATGTTGCAACAGGTAATTTTTCGACCTAAACGAACCACACCTTTTGCCAAAGTTTTTGTGTCAACAACCCTAAATACACGTCTGTATCATTTTAGTTAAAACGGGATTTTTCGGAAAGCACTTAAAGTCAAGGTACTGAATACTGTTTAAAGGGTGGGGGCATACCTATTAGAAGTTTTCTCGGATTAGCACATGCTATATCTGCTTAGCTGCAAGCGAAACGAGCAGAAACGGCTCCACACTTTGGAATCTAATGCTTCAATGTCTGTGTATGAAAAACAATGAAAGATTCCATAGCCTTCGGAACCCTTATAGTGTCGGGGTCGAAGAAAGCAAGAGTTGGTCAAGGAAGACAAGACAGGAAAGATTAAAGGGAAAGGGATTCCACCAGTGGCGAAGTTACATGGAGGCAATTGAGGCAATGGCTATCCTAAAAAATTCTGTAGAATAAAAATTATAAATACGTATGAACTACGTAACGTAAAGATTATACATTGTTACTGTGACTGTCGAATTTATTAAGCCGAAACGTGCTTTACTGAGCGACCGCTAGATCGTGACAGGTGTGATTCGGCATAGCTCGTTTAAAGCGAATGAGGCAACGTTGTGCCGCCCCTTGGCAAGACAACACAAAAATCGGGAACTAGTTTAATTATTTACCAGTAAACTAAACCACCTGCCGTTGTTAGTAAAACTCTTACTAACAAATTACAAAACAAGTATGATATAGGAAACTGACAAGGTTTGCATAAACTTATTCACTCACTAGGTATTAGCTAAAACATCTCTTTATTGCTATTGAAATATTAATCAAACATTATTCCTGATTTTAAAGAAAGTTATTTTTGTAAATAGTGCTTTTACTGCTTCAAAGATCTTAATTATATTATTCTTGTTATATATCAAAATTTATTTATATAACTGTTGCTTTTAATACCACGGATCCGGGTCTCAATTTTCTCAAAATTATTAATTTATCAATATATACATTACGGTTACTATTACTCCTTACAAAATTACAAAATCTACAAATCTGATAATTTGTTCATTACATTGCGAAAGTTCTTTAAAGTTCTTTGTTACTTCTTATTAAGGGGAAATTTACAAAAGTTGTGGTTTGATATCACCTGGGGTTGTTGTTGTATTCTTGGGACATCTCCAGTCGTTTTCTACGGGTTGAGTACGTTGTTCTTGGTGTATCTACATCGGGTTGATTTTTAGTTTACTTGAAGCTCTCGAAGATAGGTTGTTTACTTGAAGTTCCACATGTTGTAATTTCACTTTTCTTAGTGCAGATTCTTGTAGTTCACATTTTCTTTATTTTAATTACAGTTATAGTTCTCACTTTGCAGTACTACAGTCTAGTAGTTAACTATGTTACACTTACATTTGATTTTGTTTTTAAGAGATGTGTTGGCTACCTTTTTCTATTTTATTTATATATTCTCACAAACTCTAGACACTACATTATTCACAATAACAAGATTTCACGCTGGATATGCTTCTAGAGAACATACACATACGTATATGTGTACAACACCAAAACTCACGTCTACTCATTGCGACGTTCTACGGCCGAATGCGTGTACGGTTTAGGGGTGAAGGCTCAGTAAGCTAGGGCGTATTTACGCACTAAGAAAATAGTTCGTACTTTTTCTATTATTATTTATTCATTAATTAGAAGATAAATACTTTATGTTTATTTTATTATGACTTAGGGATTTCTTTATTTCTCTAGTCGCATTTCTTAATTATTTAAGTAATTATTATTATTATTTACTACTTAATACTTTTCTTGGCGTGTTGGTACTGGAAGGTTTCAAGTTGATTCAGGAATCTGGGTATAGGTAAGGGTGTATGATACTCTTACTTATTAAAATTAAAAAATTTTAATCTGTGCGATTTTTGATACATTTAAAATCGTCACATCCTCCTGCACTTAACTATGAAAAACGGGGGGTGTAATAATAATAGAAAATCTAATAAACACAATTATATTTTTTTCTTTCGTGAAATTCCCTTTCTCTCGTTTCTTAACATCTACCTTAATATTATTTACATATAAATAGACATTACTTATTTATTAATCTATTTGTTACTCTTGTTTCCCGTAACTTCACAATATAGTGGCCCGACTGATTACCTTGCATACTCTAACTATATTGGTTAGCTTTCTGCACTTTCTTTAACCCTTGTAAAGAACTTTCTTTAAGTGCGGCGCCATTGTGACTGTGTTACGTCTTGATCCCTATATCTCTTAATTCTACTACAGTAATCTAAAGTTGATCCCATACTCAACCTTAGATCCTATCTTAACACTAATTTCTTATTCTACTGAGATACGCGGAATTTCACAAAGCGGGAATCTTTATTTACATTTAAACAATGAGCAGTTACAATCTAAGAGGGGTCAAACACTGGACGCATTGTATTATACGCTAGGGAGGTTTACCATTGTTTACTTCGGTATCAATTCAAGACAATAAGGGTTGCTTACTACAATATTTCCTGTACGAACGGGTTTGTCTCTATTACTGTCAAGCTGGGGGAATTATTTTGAAGAAGGCCATGACCGGGCGTTTACACGACTCGAATATACTTTTATTATTATTTTCTCTTTACTCATTTTACTTCTACACTTTACACTTTAATTACACGTTATTTTTATTCAAGCTATTATTAAACCTTTTTATTTAAAGTACTTATTATTTATTTTATTTCAAGCACTTATAAACTTGAATTTATTTAAACACACATATCTATATCTTATTTCATATTAAGCTTCCATATGCAATCTTATCTTAATTAATCAACATAACTTATCTCACAACAATTAAATTCTCAGTATTGACATATATAATTAATCAAAACAAAACGATAATACTATTTTAGTAGAGAGAAATTTCATATACGGAAAGTTCATTGATTTAACAAACAGCACAAAGAATCAGCTGTTTTGGGGTGTCGTCTAGTTGCATAGGGTAGTAATTCAGAACAATACAAAACAGGAAAGAGCTTGTCTAACGTGGCTTTGTTTGCTTTAGGGAGGAGGGGTTATGAATGAGATGGGTTCTTACAAAGGGGAGAGTTTACATTCCTCAACACATATTTAACATGAACCAACTGGCTTGGAATTGACTTGTTTGAAATGGTTTCCCTACCAGCTATTACTTGCTTAACACGGCAAACTCGCGATACTAATATTATTATTATATAATTAAAATTTTACTCATTTATATTTTTTTATTTCCGAGTGAATAAATTTATGTTTGTCCTTTTTTTTTTTTTGTAACAACTTATAAACTTACACAACAACAATTACATAATTATGTTGCAATTTTCTGTACGTGACACTCTGTAAACAATATTTTGTTTTACCAAGTAAATTACACAATTTTAAATTCAAAAGCAGAGTGGCGCAATTTTGTGCCGCCCCTTGGCAAGACAACACAAAAATCGGGAACTAGTTTAATTATTTACCAGTAAACTAAACCAGCTGCCGTTGTTAGTAAAACTCTTACTAACAAATTACAAAACAAGTATGATATAGGAAACTGACAAGGTTTGCATAAACTTATTCACTCACTAGGTATTAGCAAAAACATCTCTTTATTGCTATTGAAATATTAATCAAACATTATTCCTGATTTTAAAGAAAGTTATTTTTGTAAATAGTGCTTTTACTGCTTCAAAGATCTTAATTATATTATTCTTGTTATATATCAAAATTTATTCATATAACTGTTGCTTTTAATACCACGGATCCGGGTCTCAATTTTCTCAAAATTATTAATTTATCAATATATACATTACGGTTACTATTACTCCTTACAAAATTACAAAATCTACAAATCTGATAATTTGTTCATTACATTGCGAAAGTTCTTTAAAGTTCTTTGTTACTTCTTATTAAGGGGAAATTTACAAAAGTTGTGGTTTGATATCACCTGAGGTTGTTGTTGTATTCTTGGGACATCTCCAGTCGTTTTCTACGGGTTGAGTACGTTGTTCTTGGTGTATCTACATCGGGTTGATTTTTAGTTTACTTGAAGCTCTCGAAGATAGGTTGTTTACTTGAAGTTCCACATGTTGTAATTTCACTTTTCTTAGTGCAGATTCTTGTAGTTCACATTTTCTTTATTTTAATTACAGTTATAGTTCTCACTTTGCAGTACTACAGTCTAGTAGTTAACTATGTTACACTTACATTTGATTTTGTTTTTAAGAGATGTGTTGGCTACCTTTTTCTATTTTATCTATATATTTTCTCACAAACTCTAGACACTACATTATTCACAATAACAAGATTTCACGCTGGATATGCTTCTAGAGAACATACACATACGTATATGTGTACAACACCAAAACTCACGTCTACTCATTGCGACGTTCTGCGGCCGAATGCGTGTACGGTTTAGGGGAGAAGGCTCAGTAAGCTAGGGCGTATTTACGCACTAAGAAAATAGTTCGTACTTTTTCTATTATTATTTATTCATTAATTAGAAGATAAATACTTTATGTTTATTTTATTATGACTTAGGGATTTCTTTATTTCTCTAGTCGCATTTCTTAATTATTTAAGTAATTATTATTATTATTTACTACTTAATACTTTTCTTGGCGTGTTGGTACTGGAAGGTTTCAAGTTGATTCAGGAATCTGGGTATAGGTAAGGGTGTATGATACTCTTACTTATTAAAATTAAAAAATTTTAATCTGTGCGATTTTTGATACATTTAAAATCGTCACAACGTGAACTTGCCTAAGCGTGTTTTGTATACATCGTATGTGCTGTCGTGATTCGGAAGTGCGGGGAGGGGGGATTGTCCCACGCTCTACACAATAGAGCGTTGAGGCATGTCTCACTTCTGTGGTGCAAACAGTTAAGTTAAAGCGCGCTGTGTTATTTATAAGGTCTTTTTCGTATCGGCCATATAAGGACCACATGCCAATTTAAATTCTTTACTCTTTGTTCTTTCCTTTTTTCCAATACTCTTTCATCTTCTCACTGTGTCTCTTCTTCCTGTCTACAGTCCACTTTGAACCTGTGTTTTTCTCTCTCCTACCCTGGACTCCCTCCATTTTTAACACTTTTGCCCGAAAAATTTCTCCTTCAATTGCTTCTTCTGAGTGTATATTATTATTTTTTAAATCCTTTTAGACTTCTTTAATCCAACTTGATGTTGACTTCTTCCCCCACAGATATTTGAAGATTTGCTTTGTCAACCTATTGTCGTCCATTCTATATAAATGATAAAAAAATAATAGTTTTCTTTTTCTCATTGTTTCTGTTACATTTTGTATACTTTGATATATTTCAATATTACTTCTTAATTTTCAACCTTCTGAAGTCTTTCGTGGGCCTAATATTTTCCTAGCAATTCGTTTCCAATATATGTAATAATACTTTCCAATATTTCTAGTTTGTCTAAGTTATAATTCAGTGCTAGACATTCACTTGCATATAGGTATTCTGGCTTCACTACTGTACTGTTGCCTTATTTTCGCATTTTCAGATCACACTTTTTATTGTAAATATCTTTAGTTATACCATATGCCCTTTCCATCTTATGAAGCCTTTCTTCTATAGCAAATTTTTCCAAGCCATTCTCTTGAATTATCTCTCCTAGATACTTAAATTTTCGAACCCTCTCTATTCGACAAATATCTATTACCAGGAATTTTTAATGTTTGTGAGAAATTTGTTTTTTTTCTGCAGAAATTCTTAAGTCTGTTCTACTGGCTATGTCCTCTAAAAAATTAACTTGTGTTACTGCAGATGTCAGATGTTCAGAAATGATAGCAAAGTCATTTGCGAATGCCAAACAGTTGATTTCAATACGTTTGTTCCTTCTTCCCGACATGATTGGTGATATTTTGCATTCCTTTAATTTTTCATTCCAAATTCTCACTACTTTCTCTAGGACACAGTTAAAAAGAATTGGGGATAAATCATCACCCTGTCTTACACCTGTATTTATTTTGAATGGTTGAGATATTTCTTCCATGAATTTTACTTTTGAGGCTGTGTCCGTAAAGGTTTCACGAATTAGATTTGCCAATTTAGATTTAACAGAAAATTCTCGGATTATTTTATATATAGTTTTTCTATCAACAGAATCAAAGGCCTTTTTAAAATCAACAAATGTTACTACGATCACCTTTGAATTCAGTAGCCTGTGACGGATTATTGACTTCAGAGTGAATATTTGTTCTGGACAAGATCTGCCCTTCCTAGATCCACCCTGATATTCACCCAAATGGCTGTCCAATGTTTTTTCTACTCTCTTCAATAGAATCTTTGAAAATATTTTATATGCAACTGGAAGTAAAGATATTCCTCTGTAGTTATTAACCTCTTGCTTATCACCCTTCTTATGCAGCGGATATATTAAAGCCACCTTCCATTCTTCTGGGATTTTCTACATTTTTCAAATTTCTTCAAAAATTAATTGTAGATCACTTTTTATCTTTGGCAGAAACCAATTCAAAAGTTCAGCTGATATGGAGTCTTCTCCACTAGCTTTATTATTTTTCAAAGTTTCAATTACTTCTTCAATTTCTTCAATAGTCGGAGGTGTATCTTCTTCTAAATTTTCATAAATTTCTGACAGTTCTAACCTCTGAATCGGTTCTGGGCAATTTAAAAGTTGATCAAAAATTTTGCAAGTATTTCACAATTTTTCGCATTGCTTAGCCCAGCTCTACCACTTTCATTTTTAAAACAAACACTTGGTGATTGGTTTATAAGTGTGTTTATTTTATGCGGTTATTAAAAGTGTGCCTCTTATTCCGCTGAACTGATAGATGATCAAGATTGTTATTTGAATTATTTATAACATTAAACATACATATAGAAACTAATCAAGTTTAAAAATTTGAAGTTCAGTCAGTTGTATTATTGTGTATGACTTATACAAGGATTGTTCAATAGAAACAGGTTTAGTGCTCTAAAGCATTTCTATTTAACGATTATAAAAGAAGCCTCCATTAACATTAAGATATGAGTCCCACTTTTGCACTAATCTGTAGATTCCCTGCTAGTAAATACTTATGGCTCTTTGCGGAACCACTCGCTAACAGCAAACTCTATTTCACTGTCCGATTTGAACCACCGTCCTTTTAGTGATTCCTTTAAAAATTTAAGGTAATATTTTTGCCTACCCATTCATTAACTACTAGCTTCGCTACTGGATTCCACCCAAGACAGGTTGAAACAAGGTGAGAATCTAGCTAGAATACATCGGGCGTGATAACCCGTGTCCACTAGCTGTGGACCCTTGATGATGAGAGAAAAAGATACGAAGAGAATTTTAAGTAATATAAAAAAGCCAATCAAATAGCACAATTCAAAAAACAAATGCTTCCTGTCACGTGTTTTTACCTTAAACATTTTCTGAGATACAGGGAGTAAAAATGGGGCTGTTTATTTTTTGTTGAAACTAATTACGTTTAACCTTAAATATTTCAAAAAATGTTACTTAAACAAAAAAATAGGCTTAAAACGAAATGAAAGATCTTAAAATTTTGTACAAATAGTTTCTATCTCGTTTCTTTAACTTTAAAAGTCAAAACGTTTTAGATCAAAAATATTTTTGATTTATAAAAATATTGTTTATTGATTTTAGGGTTCAGGAATGTTTATTATGAGACATAATAATATGCCATTTTAATAATTATTTATGTAGACCCTCATAAGTCGTCAATTTTTTTAGATTTTTTAGATAACTTAACTGTTGTACTTTTATTTTTGGCCAATTTTTACAAATTCATAAAAAAATATACCTTCATAAATTACTTGAAAACCATCACGTTTAAAAATATTATGACGAATAAGTGTATAGTGTACGTATAGAAACTAGTATACGCATCAAAATAAACTGAATGTACATGGAAAAGGTTTCAGATCGATTCGTGTGGTCAGGTTATCGAGATTACCTCAGAGGTTACTGGGTTCCGAGGTTACCCACTTTCTTCGGTTCTGTTGACTACTCTACTATCATGATCCTTCTTATTTAAATGTGTTAAATGTGAATTATATGCTAGTCGCTTGCCGTTATATTTCCCGTTTCTGAAAACATACACAACAGGTGTTGTGCGAACTGTAAGTCAATACTAGTCTTCTTTATTAATAAACTAGCTGTTACCCGCGCCTTTGCAAGCGAATATTTGACTTTTAATAAGTATTTTAATATAATTTTTATTGTCTATGTATATATGACGTTCTGTCAGCTGTTATACAAGCTGACAGAACGTCATATATACATAGATAATAAAAATTATATTAAAATACTTTATTGATTAAAATACTTTATTATTAAAATAGTCTACTTTATTAAAATACTTTATACTAATTTTACTAATGAGTACAAAATTGTTATACAAATTTTGTACTCATTAGTAAAATTCTCTCCAAAGCTGTTTTCAACACTTGTACTATTTTAACTTGTACTAAATTATTATGTTGGTGCAACAGCCCTTGGGGATTTAAAAGTACCCGTTTATAAAGCCTTTGGAGATATTTATAAAGAACCTGTTGTACAAAAATGCTAAATTCTTTATTTTAAGTGTTTCTGTATTAGAAGTAATGTGTTTTATTGTACAACACATTAAACGTTATGTTTTCCTCAACCATGGATTTTATTTATTTCAGCAGTAAACTAAAAACCAAAAACCGTTGTCACCTAACCTCACAAATGAAAACAACACGTATTTTTGCTTTGCATTAAGTAGTAGGATAATTTACAATTAGTACACTTCTTCTATTCCACATCCTAATATATCGATACAATCGCATATTATGTAAAACATCCAAAATGTACTGCAGGAATGGATAAATGTACAGTTCCGATGCCGCTAAAATAGCTTTTGTTTATTTATTTGTTACTATGGTAATTAGTTCTGGTGTCCATGGTATTGTTGACATCTTTAGTAGTAGTATTTAATATATTTCATTACTTATTCATTGCATCATCAGAAATACGTATAAACATAAAAATTTTTTTAAACCTTAAAGCAATTACAAAATACAGTATATAGATGTATCTGTATACAAAATTACAAAATATGTCGATACCATTGCATATTAAAAACATTAAAAACTGCAGAAACGGATAAAGGTTCAGTTCCGATGCCGCTGAATATCATTTGTTTATTTACTTGTTACTATGATAATTAATTCTGGTCTCGATGGTGTTGTTGACATCTTTATACGCGTCAACGAAAAGCCATAAATTAAAGGGCCTAAATCGTTCGAACGTGGCAAAATATCAATTTCCAAGTTAGACCGTATTTTTCGCTTTGTGTCAAAGGTTATCTGTGCAAAATTTGGTGGCAATCGGTGTAACCGTGTGGATTTGTATTCAGTACACATAAATCCTCAGACTTTGAGTTTTATATATTTTGCAACAAGACACAGGATGATGATCTATGAATAAGTATATCAGAGCATGGATGACGGACATTAACATGTTTTATATTGATTTATGCTATTTTTGTCAATTATCTATAAGTTTTGTATTTAGTGATGGATAAGGACTTGTATTATACCAATTTCTTTGTAAATTTTTGATCTATAATGTTATGTACTTCGTTTGTGATTATGTGCGCGCGTTATCGTGTGGTGAACCTTTGTTGTTTATCTTCCGCGTGAGTTAACCGATCGGCGTGAGACTTGGACAGTGAATTAGTTATGAAAATAGCTACATTTTCTATATACTCTGTTGTTCTCAGCTATTTTTTAAATGTGGATTTTTAGTAATTGAAAACTCAACTTTTCACGCTTATCAATTGAAGAGTAATAAAATTTCTAGATAAAATCTATGCAGGCTCTCGCAGACTTATACAGGGTCCGGCAGAGAAACCTGACGATTTTTGAAGTAGTTCTGTGGAGTGTAGCATGGAGCGCTGCAATCGAGCTTGCGCTCATGTGTTCGACAGCTCAAAGCATTTCAGTCGCCATGGAGCGTTGGTCAGCACAACATCGTGCGTTCGTACTGGAAACGTTTTTTAAAAACAATGAGTCAGTTGTTGTTACGCAGCGCGCTTTTCGCCGCCATTTCAGCATTCATCGAAATGACAGTGTTCCAAGCCGCAATACCATACTGTTGTGGGTGGCGAATTTTCGAGAAACGGCCTCTGCCTTAATGAAGATACCACCAGGGAAACAGCGTACTGTTCGAACCCCGGAGTATGTTGAACGCGTGCGTCATGCTATTCGTAGGAGTCCTCGGCGATCGGCATTAAAACACGCAAGTGCCCTACAGATTTCTGACCGCTCCGTAATTTTGCATCTGGAACTCGACTTTCATCCCTACAAACTTGTTGTAGTGCAAACACTGAGTGCCCAGGATAAGAGAATTCGCATGCATTGTTGCTATGGGCTTGTGAATATTGTGAATAACCAAGTGTTAAACAATCTGCTCATGACCGATGAGGCCAATTTCCATCTTTGTGGTTATGTCAATACGCAGAACTGCCGGTACTGGGCATCGCAGAATCCTCAACAACTGTTTGAACGACCGTTACACAGTGAGAAGGTTGTTGTGTGGTGTGGGTTAACGTCTTCCGGGATAATTGGCCCCTACTTCTTTGAAGACGAAGAGGGGAATTCAGTGACTGTAAATTCACAACGTTACGTTCACATGCTTACAACATTTCTCGCACCTGAGTTACGGCAACATGGTATTGCATTGGAAACCACATGGTTCCAGCAGGATGGGGCAACTGCTCACACTGCAAGGGCTTCCCTGAATAAATTGAGAGAGATGTTTGGAGCCCGAGTGATCTCACACCGAGGGGATGTTCAGAAGCCTCCAGGATCGCCCGACTTCAACGCTTGCGATTACTTTCTGTGGGGTATCTCAAGAATAGGGTGTACCAGAACCGACCAAGGACAATCGTGGATTTGAAGCGGAATATTCGGACAGAAGTGGCGGCAATCTCTCCGGAAGTTCTGCGGCGCGTAATGCACGGTTTACCGTTACGGCTCGAAGAATGTGTTGAAAATGATGGACACCATCTAAAGAATGTGATTTTCAAAAAGTAATTAATGTAAGTAAAATGCTTTGAGATGTACTTTAATTCTAAAATAAAATTTTGTTTATAAACTATTTATTCTGGTCATAATTTCACTTAGAAAACCGTCAGGTTTCTCTGCCGGACCCTGTACAAAGATTCGCCTGCAACGCGTCTATCTTTTGTCCAATCTACCACGTAGACAGTCGATTGACAAATCAAAAGCCCCTAATTTCAGTCAGATCCGTCCGTTCTCATGTGTACTTCGAGGCAGTTCATCGGAAACCGTTGCTTAGTGAACATGTGCTCTTCGTCAAGAGTTTTTCTTGCTCGAACTGGTTAATCTAAAGTAACTCTAAGTCTTGGGACTCTTCTCGAGTTCCTCGACTAGAACCAAGCGGGTGAACCACATATTATATATATTAAGTGCTACTACGTGTGAGTGGAAGATTTCCGCTTAGGGAGATTTATCTACCGTGGTAAATCCTTATTAACGCGGGACAAGTCAAGAATAGCCGGAAGGTGTAAGCATTATACACCACTTTTATAATTATCACTTATTATCACCCTCAGAATCAGTAATTAATAACGATAAAATATTAATAATAATCAATTCCGAGCGATAAAACTAACGATTCGGAAAAGTGACAATTTGTGTGTGAAATCCGAAATTAGTGTTATCAGTTGTTCGACGAACCCCAGAACAGCGAGAGAGAGAGAGAGAGAGAGAGTGGGGGGGAGGGAGAGAGCAGAGCGGCGATCAGTGCAGAGAAATCGTAGCTGCGGCGGAGAGAGTGACATTACCCCGAGTTAAAGGAATTCTACGTATCAAGTAAAACTTATCCAAACTGAACTATATAGACACTTTTACAACAAATAAAATACTATACATGACATTTGTTTAATTTTAAGTATGTCATATAAACAATTATTTCTTTGTGTGATAAATAAATAATTTTTCTACACCTCCAATATAGACTTGTGCATAATTTATACACACAAAACTATCCTATGCGAAAATATTTGTTTGTATAATATATCTATATATATAAAAATGGATGTTGGTATATATATATGTATGTATGTATGTTTGAGATTTATAGACTCCGACACCGTTTGACCGATCACCATGAAAGTTGGCACATATGAGTATTTTTTCATGGAGAAGGTTTTTATGATATTCACTTTGTTGTAACTCGCCAAAAGGGGGTGAAATGGGGTGAAAAGGGTTAAAAGCGAAATCACGAAATCTCAGGGACTATAAAGCCTACAAACTTGAAATTTGGCATGTAGGTTCCTTATAGGGTATAGCCAGCCGCTAAGAAAGTATTCTTGGAAATTCCACCCCTAGGGGGTGAAACGGGGGACGAAAGTTTGTCTGAAAATTCGTGATTATTGAAGTTAAAATGTGAAATTGGTATTTAGGCGTTCGTTTAAAAATAAAAGTTTTCTGTTTCAGCCCTTTTGGAAATTCACCCCCTAAGGGGGTACCCTAAGGTGAAATGGGGGGGGTGAAATGGGATGAAAAAAGTTAAAAGCGAAGTCACGAAAATTCAGGGACTATAAAGCCTACAAACTTGAAATTTGGCGTGTAGGTTCCTTATAGGGTGTAGGCAGCCCCTAAGACAGTATTTTTGGAAATTCCACCCCTAAGGGGGTAAAACGAGGGACGAAAGTTTGGAAGAATTTCGTGATTTTTGAAGTTAGAAATGTTAAACTGGTATTTAGGCATTCGGTTAAAAATAAAAGTTTTCTATTTCAGCCTTTTTGGAAATTCATCCCCTAAGGGGGTTAAATACGGGGGACAAAAGTTTGTATGAAAATTCGTGATATAGTCTCCGACACCGCTTGACCGATCACCATGAAAGTTGGCACATATAAGTATTTTTTCATGGAGAAGGTTTTTATGCTGTCCACTTTGTTGTAACTCGCCACTAGATGGCGCTGCAGCGCATCAACTTCTACACCGTTCAACCGAACGCCATGAAAATTGGTATACACAGGTATTTCAGCACGGAGAATATTTTCGCGCTAACCTTTATATTGTCATCAACCCTCAATAATAACAAATAGTGATTGTGACTGTGATTAGTAATTGGTGAGTGAGTTTCAAATGGAATACCATTTCCATTCGAATTGTGTTGAGTGTTGGACGTCGATATGCATAACCATTGTTCATCTGGAATGGCAACTGTATTGAAAACATGCCAACTCATTATTTGAGATGAATGTACCATGGCCCATAAGAAAGGACTTGAGGCACTTGATCGTACTCTGCGAGATTTCCGAAGCGATCAACGTCCAATGGGCGGACCTCTGATACTGCTCGCCGGTGATTTCCGTCAAACATTGCCCGTCATTCCAAGATCAACACCAGCAGACGAGCTGAACGCATGCCTGAAGAATTCGGCTCTCTGGAGACATGTGAAGAAAATTACACTGTCGACCAATATGCGTTTGCTTTTACTTGGACATGTTTCTGCACAAACATTTGCCAAGCAACTTTTGGATATGGGCGACGGCAAACTTCTGGTTGATCCTGCAACACAGGAGATATCGTTCCCACCGAACTTCTGTCATCAATTGAAGATCTTGAAAAGAAGGTTTTCCCGAACATTGCCAACAACTTCAGGAATCACTATTGGCTTTGCGAGCGAGCTATCTTAGCTCCAAAAAATGATGACGTCAATCGAATCAATAATAAGATTCAATTGAAAATTCCTGGTGCGGTTACGGAATACAAATCCATTGACACAGTTACAGAAGAGGATCAAGCTGTTAATTATCCAGTCGAATTTCTCAATTCATTGGAGCCTCCTGGAATGCCACCGCACAAATTGTCCTTGAAAGTTGGCTCACCAATACTGCTCCTTCGGAATCTGAACACGCCAAAGTTGTGCAACGGAACCAGACTTTCCGTGAAAAAACTGATGCCGAATGTGATTGAAGCAACAATAATTAACGGCAAATGTAAAGGAGAAGATGTGCTGATTCCGCGCATTCCAATGATTCCCACTGATTTGCCCTTCACATTCAAACGACTACACTTTCCTGTGCGTCTTGCTTTCGCGATGACAATCAACAAAGCTCAAGGGCAGTCGCTGCGCGTTGCCGGATTAAATTTAGAAAATCCATGTTTTTCGCATGGTCAGCTATATGTTGCTTGCTCCAGAGTAGGAAATCCAGAAACTCTGTACATCTATACACCAAATCAGAAAACCAAAATTATTGTTTATCCACTTGCGTTACGCTAGATGTTAGTATTAGTTTCAATTATTTTAAGTTGGTTCAATTATATAGCGAATGGAATAGTCAAAAATATTGTTCATTCACGTGAATTATTCATAACAAATTTATATAGTTGATCGTCTATGTATACCAATAAAAATAATGGAATTTCATCAGTATGAGTCATCTTTCATTTTTCCACATTTTTACACAACGCATTATAGATTCTAGATTACATACAGACCATCCATTTTTATATAAATAAAGATACACAGGCAGGAAAACGACAGCCGGGTTCTGCTAGTATGTATATATATATATATATATATATATTGAAAAAAAACACAGGATGACTGTATTAATCGTATCTAAGCATGGATGACGAACATTTATATGTTTAAAATGGATTTATTCAATTTTTTGTCTATATGCTGTACGTTTTGTATTTAGCGATGGATAAGAACGTAGGTTATATCAAAATCTTTATAAACTTTTGTTCTATATTGTCATGTTTGTGTAAAATTGTGCGCGTGTGCGCGTGTGATAAACCTTATTTGCTATATCTTCCGCGTTAATAAACCCATCAACGTGAAACTTTGACAGTGAATTTTTATGAACTAGCTACAGATTTTATATACTCTGAGGTTTCCAACTATTTTGTAAGAATGGTTTTTTATAGAGAATAACTCAACTTTTAACCCTTATCAATGGTTGAGTAATAACATTTATAGATAAAATCAATGCAAGCTCTTGCTAATTTATACAAACTCTTGCATGTAACGAAACTATCTTGTGTTTCCATCAACCATGTGACTGCTGATTGACCAATCAGGAACCACTAATTTCATTAATATTCGTACTCTGTGGGCCACGCATCGCCACAGTTCGTCGATAGCATTTGCCGTGTGAACGTGGGTTCCGTCCACGAGAGTTTTCCTCGTATGGACTTATAGAAATCTAAAATTACCATAAACTTGGAACTCTTTTGAGAGCTTTTAGGAAAGAACCAAGCTGGTTAACAACCGCTGTATAATTATTATTATTTAAGTACTTTTCGCGGTAGTCAAGATATCCGCATAGGGCATTACTGAACACTTCAAGCTTTTACGGAAGGCTAACGCTCAATACACCGCTTTTTAATAATTACCCATATCACCTTGACATCGAATAATAAATAACATTGTAAATTAATAATAACCTCTTGCGAGCGAGAACGCTAATTATTGTGATAGTGACCATTGGTGTGTGAAATATATTTGGTGTTAGCAGTTCGACGGAAACATCAGCGAGACGTGCAGAGGAATCGCCGCTGGAGCAACCCGCCAACGAAGACGACACCAGGAGAGCGACGCCAGGAGGAGAGTACGCACGCCAGGAGGACGCCTCATCAAGTGTTACGGATATCATATATATCAAGTAAAATAGAGGTAATCGAACAATATAAACTTTATTCAACATATATAAATTCATGACAATTATGTAATTTAATATATCTCATATAAACTATTATTTCTTGTGTGTAATAAATAATTTTTCATTACCTCCATTACAGATTTGTTTGTAATTTCTTCACACACACATATTATCATATGCGAAAAGTACAATCTGTATCGTTGCAATATATATTGCAACAATACATATACAGTATGTGCATATTTGCCCAGGGCGGTATGATTGTAAATATTTAGCATAGAAAATATATGATGAACAGTTTTTAACAATATTATGCAGGCTAAGAATTGTCAGAAACCGTACGCCTGCCCCGCGAGTGAATACAGCGCTTGTGTGTTTGTCTTAGTGAAGACAGAAAAAAATTACGCAAACGATGATATCGCTCGTGCTACGAGTATTTTTACGAAATCGCGAAAATGAGCCAAAAAGTGATTTGTAATTAAAAGGACGCTCTGCACGAAGTGACAGTATCTAGCAGGCCGAAAACAGTCCTGGACTTGTCAGATCGCCGTCCAGTATAAATACCATGGGCAATTTTGGGGCGATCTCAGACTCAAGATATCTTCACACAACGTCACGCTGCTGGTCCGCCGACCGATCGAACATCTTTACAACACACACCAAGACTTATGGAGGAACTCTGGATCATCATAAACAGCAAACCGTAGAGACAGAGAACACAGCATCAGCATAATCATCATCATCAAATTCTAAGGATTCAGGACACACACACACACACACACACACACGCACGCAATGGTAACGTCGGCAGTACGGTGATGAATAAACAATTATATCCTTTGTTTGTGAAAAGAACTCTTAAAAAGGAACTTATATATGAACAGTAAATACTTAAAGTTTTAAATATAATGACTGTACATAAATTTAAATGGTAGTTAAAGAAAATAATTTAATTTAACAAGAAACATTAAAAAATACTAATCTTCTGTTGTATTTTAAAATTTGGGTGTGTCAGTAGAAATAAATAATAGGTTGGAAGTAAGTGTTATTTAGTTATTTTTTTTTTATAGAAACAATTAGTTTTGTTCATGAGTTTTAATATTATTTTTGTTTGTAAATGAGTTGCTATTATTATTTAAAATCTGAGTCAAAGTCAGACACACTGAAATAAAAAGTGTTTAGATAATTTGTTTAACATGTCTGTTTAGCTACTAGGATTATATGGTTGTTTATTTTTATATATCATGAACAGCATAGAAGGTTATATTGTAATTTTGCCAGGTTAGGTTGCCAGGTTCCCAGGTTATGTGAAATTTTGCCATAACTTCCATAGTCTACACACCTTAATGTTCATAATTTCCATAGGTTAAGTTTATTAATGTACCTAACGATTTGTCAAATAATATTTATAAAAAAGTGTGCCCTTCATAGAAAGACGCGTAGGTTGTAGTTAGTTAATAAACCGACGCGCTGACTTGTTCAACTCTGTCCGAACAGTTTTCAACAGGAGGTGAACGCCGGGAGGAGTATAAAACCCCAGCGAGCGACACACTCTTACTCAGATCATCAACAGACAGCATGTGAAGTCCACGCATCTCGCCACCGCAAATTTTACAAAGTTTAAGTAATGTTTTAAATCGTATTACGTAAACTAAAGTGCGATGGAACCGGCAGTACGTCGGTGAAAGTAATTAGTGATATACACGAGTGTTATTTAAAAGACAATAATACCGTAAACTACGAGGGGTCGAAACGTCGTCGATGAACTTCAAGAAGTCCACGTAGAACTTCGTGACATCCACGAGGGAAAAGACAAGGAGAGAAGAGGGAACAGAGCAATATACTAGAGGACGCAGGGACAGCCACACGCAGCTACAGCCAGCCGTACATCATCACGACCAGAGGTCCATGGCAGAACTCAGCATCCATTAGACGGAGAGAGTAATTCCAAACAACGCAGAGACAGAGAAGGTGATACCGGAAGGGGATCCCAAAACTCGAGAGTCCAGGTGACGGTAACAACACAGTTAAATGGTTACAGAAATATGCAGGTGAAGTCAGACATTTATTTAATCTTATCAATGACCCTGAGGTCTATCAAAAGAAGGCTCTAGATTCCATATCCAAGTTTACATAAACTTTATTATTAAACTTTAATTAATAAACAAAATGAGTATAATTTTATTAACAAAGTCGTACTAATTTCACAACCACTACTAAATCCTATGTACTCTTTACTTGTAACGATATTCACGTGCTTATCCACCCTAAATTAACTACCAAAGCCTGCGACCTAGCTGGGAATCATCAAGGTAAATACTGCAGAAGAAGGGTATACCTTCGAGACGTGGGGTAAGTGCACACAAATGAGTAATAGCATATGTGCAAAAGTGAGTTGTTAAGAGTATCGTTGCATAATTAATGTCGCTTCCAACGGTGGGGCCTGACACAAAAAAAAGTGAATAATCATTACAAGTAAATGTCGCCCAGGATATAAATAAAGTTAAATAAATAATTAGCACAAGTATTGTATAAAAAATAATAGTAAATTCAAGTAATAAGTAAGATTACAAATTGTTAAATTTAAGTACAGAGAGAAAAAAAGTTGTGAAATTAATACTAATAAATAAATAAAATAAATTATAAATAAAGAAATATAAAGTCATGGTGGACAAATAATTAAACACATAATTAGTATAACGAATCAGTTAGGACGCCGTAGTCCACGATGACGAACCAACCAACAATGGACTTCGAAACGATGTTTCAACGACTGCAAGAGGAGTTGAAAACGAATAGTGCAGAACTAAAAACTCAATTAGAAAGTAGCAATGAAAAATTAAAAATTAAATTAGGAAGATTAGAAGATAGTAATACGAGATTAGAAACTCAAGTAGAAGATAGTCGTAATAGATTAGAAATCACTACTGAAGAATTAAAAACTCAGTTAGAAAGTAATAATGATGAGTTAAAAAGTAAGATTGATAGTAATAATACGAGGTTAGAAGCTAAGATAGAACTCGTCAGTAACACTTTGAAAACAGAGCTTACTGCACGCGTTGAAGCCGTCGAACAGCATGTTCAACAGTCACTTAATGAACAAGCTGTAAAGATCGATAGCAAGTTCAGAGAACAGCGTGAATATACAACACGTGAAATAAAACACATTAAACAATTGGCTGAACAGTGGAATGATAAACTTAAAATTACGAAGCAGGAGCAAGATCTCAAAAACAAGGACTTAAATGAGCGCATCCTGGACAACACAAATACAACAAAGGAACTCACTGTGAGGACCCAGAGAGTAGAAATAGCCGTGCAGGAGGTCACTAGAAAAACTACGCACCACTCCATGGAAATTAACAACATGAAAGATGGACTGCAAGAGGAGGTAGAAAAACTACGAGCGGAGGTCAAGAGACGACCAAGTGCTATAATGATGTGTGCTGCAAAAGTAGAGGATCGAGAGAAGATCAGCTTTAAAGGAACAAATGGGAGAACCCCATAAAATTTTTACAAAACTGTGAACGAGAAATGGCAACAATAGGGAGCAACCTAAGTGACGGAGAACGTATAGATTTTGTAAGTCGATATTTCCAGGAAACAGCATCCAAATGGTATACGATTGTTCAGGACCAAACACACACTTATGAACAGTTCAAGGCATCCTTCGAAAATCGGTACTGAAATATACATACCCAGACAGAGGTACGAGATCAGCTGGAGTATGGGCGGTATTATACGCTGTCCAGGCAGTGAAGGCGGCTAGAGGATTAGGAGACCCTCACTCACACACACACACACTAACAGGCCGCCTAACAATAGACAGGGACAGGCCTTTGACCTGCGCTGCTGGCTTTTTAGTTACAGTCTACTACAATAAAATAAATTTTATTGTCGTGCTTAAACTTTTAATTTTGATTGTTCCATTGAATTCAGACTGTAATTTCATTTAAAATAAGTTCAAACACGAAGTTTTTATGGCGATATTAAAATGTTTTACATTTATTTGTTTATTTTTAACTATTGTTATTGTTAAACTTTAGAACACCATCTAAGCGACTATTATTAAAAATGATGATTATTAAAAACTAAGTTACTGATCATCTTATTTATTTTTCAACTATTTTTCTGTACACTCCCTTTAATGTGTAATATTTTCACAAATTGGTTTTTGATTTTACAACTTGACCTCGAAATTACGAGAATCTTAAAATTCCTGGCGTCGGCCTTTTTTTTTTTTAACTGTTCCGATTCACCGATTGTGATACTCGATAAAGAGCAGATTGACGACCCACCTCTTTATTGTTAAATACTGAAAAAATTAATCAACATATTTAACAGATTTTAATATATAGATATAAAGATTATTTTCAAACCTCATATTTTTATTTCAAATAAACAATATATGAAATAATAGTTGTTATACGTAATCGAAATAATTATTTGTCTTTTTACTAGCACGAACTTGTAAAAATGTTATTTATTATAAAAATATTATATATTATTGTTTTACAGACACATAAAATGAAATGTGCGTATATATGTACGTATGTAAATATATTAAAAATTTACTGTCCATGTTATTAAACTTTAACTATAACTTGAGAGGACGAGGTAGCGCGTCAGGAATTAAATGTGTATTATTGTATCACGTAAATTGGAAAATAATTACCGGTATTATAGACTTCAGTAACATGCAAGAGAGACGTCCCTTCCTTACCCTACTTGGTTTACACTTGGTCGCTATAGTAATTTTTCCAGATAGAGAGGGTGATTCGCCCTCAAACCAACAAACAGTAGAGGTCATTACTCGTGTACCGGGTACCCCGAGTGAGTCACTGATTACCCGCTGATTAGTCGTTAAATAGCCTGCACGGGGTAGTGAGGCCAGCCAGTCTTGTCAGAGAGCAGATCTGTCGCATATATTGTGAGTGAATCTGTTTATTTGTGGTTAGTGTATAGTTGATTTGTGATTATGTGTTCTTGTAAAAAACGCCAAGTTTTACATACTCAATGCAGAACAATGTATGCTTCTGTTCTGTTCTATTTTGAGACAGAGAAGAATAACGGGGGTCCTTTACTTGATACTAAGAAAGTAATGCAGAGAACAGCAGATGCTTGTGGCATTTCGTTGAGAACAATACAACGTATCAACGCAGAGATTAAAAAAGTTTGGAAAATCAAGAAGATCCCTGTGTAGTTGAAGATATTGATTTAATCACAGCTGAGGACGATCAACAAGATAACACCTTAAACAGCACCAAGAGGGAAAATATTTTTATTCATACTCCTCGGAAGAAAAGTTTGAAGAGAAAGCGCGCAGTAACAGACATGGATGACTTCGACAAAAGGAGCTATTCGACGTCACATATTGAGTTACTATGCTCGAAAAGAAGCGCCTACCCTCAGACAACTTTGTGTGTCACTTCAAGGAATTGGACTGTATATGGGAGGAAAATCTTCACTGAGCTCGCTATTATCAGACATGGGATTTCAGTACAAGAAATTTAGCAGTAGAAAAATCCTCATGGAAAAGCCGTCAGTGGCCCTGTTAAGGTGTCGTTTCTTAAGAAAGATGCGTGAAGTAAATATTAAAAACACTATATTTTTGGACGAGACCTGGATAAATGAAAACATGAGAAAGGACACTGGTTGGACTGATGGCACTATCCAAGGAACTCTCGGCGGCCCTCTGGGTAAAGGCAAACGATTGATCATCTGTCATGCTGGTCGCTACGATGAATATACAAAAAGCCAGAGAGATCGGCCGCTGGCAGTTCTCAGTGTCATTTTACGGGCAGATTTAATCGGCCGCTAGCAGTTCCAACAATGAACCATAGGGCCATTTAACCGGCTTCTGGCATCCAAAGGGAGTGTCTCAGAAAAATAGTTGAAAAGTAAATTAAATGATCAGAATCTTAGTTTTTAATATCAACATTTTTTTAATAAGAGTTGCGTAAATAATTCTCAGAAGTTTAGCAATCACAATATTTCAAAATAAACAAATAAGAGTAAAACATTTGGAGTTCAAATTGATAGAAATTTTCATTCGATACACACGTTAGTAACAACCGATAGTTATCTCAGGAGTGAATAATAAAAATAGGTTTAACATATTTCGTGGGAATTCTTGTGGCTGCTACGAAAAGCTCCATTACATAATAAATAACAATATAGAGTACATTTACAAATCTTTCTAGTACTTATAATCTAAAAAGAGAGTTACAAAAATTATTAAGAAATAACATACAATGTCTGATGATATTCAGTACACCTCGTACAAAGCATGCTGGTTAGAGTGACGTCATAATCATGGCTGCCTTCGTCCGTGTCAGGTAATAACTGAAGTTTTACTAATGTGTCAAATAAATGTGTTCCTTGTAACCACTGATTCTTATACATATAATTTGTTTTTCACTTATTAAAATGTTCACTAGTGATTAGTGGTAGTGTGAATTATAGTGTTGTCTAGTGGTTGTTCGTTTTGGATAAATAATATTGTCAGTTATAAAGTCGAATTATACGTTACACATCTAGGCGATATTCGTTGTACGTCTCCTTGTTTTTGCTTGGTATTTTCTTTATTGTGGTTGTTCCTGGTTAGTGATATGATTGAAGTTAAGAAGTTTTCTATCTTCATAAAAATTTCTTCCACAAAACGGTTTCTGAGTTTAGATTTTTCTTTTTTATAATATCTCAACGAGCACTCTTAAACTCTTCTTAATCACAATTAACAATAAAGTGTCATTTCTTCTTTTTTAGTCACCGAACTGACCAAAACTTCTTAAATTCTGATTGGCCCTAATGTACAGGTTAAGTGTTATATGACCAATACCCCTTAACTACTTTACATTTTACAAATTACCTTTAACATATAATTTTATTATTATATCCTAATGATACATACAATGTTTATATGATTATTAATTATACAATTAAAAACAATTTGGTACCAAACATACCTCAGTTTATACCTGTAAAACCTTAGTACTTAGTGAATTTTTCTGATATATGATGGAACAATTTATAATGTTTAATGAAGAAATTTGTGTTAGTGGTTGAAATCACAATCAGAATGATCACTGTTGCACACCACTATATAAAAATTATTCCGATTAGCGCTTTCAAGCTTCACAGCTCATCGTCAGATCGGGGTGAAGGGTTTGTTTTCACATATTTCCTGTCTATTCCCGATCTGACGATGAGCTGTAAAGCTTGAAAGCGCTAATCGGAATAATTTTTATATTTTGGTGTGCAACAGTGATCATTCTGATTGCAATTTATAATGGTTGATGGTAAGTTATACCTTGACTCCATGAGATAAATATATTTAAATTAACTAACTAATAACATGAACTCTTATAATATATCACACAACTCTTAATAATAATACTTGATTTGACAGTTTTAATTTATTCATACTGTTGAACTATTGTCTGTATGATAAACCATTTTTACTTGCTGTTAATAAGAAGAAAACATTTTTTATAAAAAATAAATAGCACACTGTTTAACTGTAGTTTGTGTCACTATTATCATTGTCACTTTTATCACTGTAAGGGGTTGTGTCCCTTTTTCTCTCCTTGATTATATACAATTTTGTTTAATACAATTTTTATAATAAAGTTAATAAAATTAATACAATTTATATCATTTAATACAATTTTATTTTAAGAATTTGAACTCTTTATCGGGTTTGGTTGTGTTACTCATGGGAAGTTATTTAGGCCTACTAGGTTTCTTTATTTAAATTTAGTTTATATACTGCCCTATTCTACTGGGTAAATACTGGCTGGGTCTTGATGATATTAAATAAGTCAAAGGTTGTTGTTGTTTAGTTATATTTGGTTCCTTACTGATTTTTCAAAACTTGATATTTTCTTTTAATTAGCTATTGTTTATGATTTCGTATTCCCTCTCTGGATAGGGTTTCATTATGATATTTATAATTCTTTTTACAACATTTTGTTTCGTTACAATATACAACACGTGAAACTAAAGAACACATTCGACAACTGGCTGAACAGTGGAATGAAATATTTAAAATTACAAAGCAGGAGCAAGACCTCAGACACAAGGACGTAAATAAGCGCATCCTGGACAACACCAACAGAACAAAGAAACTCACTGTGAGGATCGAGACAGTAGAAATAGCTGTGGAGGAGGTCACGAGATAAACTACGCACCACTTCATGGAAATTAACAACATGAAAGGTGGACTACAAGAGGAGGTAGAAAAACTACGAGCAGAAGTCAAGAGACGACCCAGTGCTATTATGATGTGTGCTGTAAAGGTAGACGATCGAGAGAAGATCAGTTTCAAGGGTAATAAATGGGAGAACCCCATAGAATTTTTACATAAGTGTGAACGAGAAATGGCAACAATAGGAAGCAACTTAAACGACAGAGACCGTATAGAATTTATAAGTCGACGTTTCCAGGAAACAGCATCCAAATGGTATACGATTGTTCGGGACCAAACAGAAACTTATGAACAGTTTAAGGCATCCTTCGAAAATCGGTACTGGAATATACATACCCAGAGAGAGGTACGAGACCAGCTGGAGTATGGGCGGTATTACGTCAACAGCAAACGATCCATGGAAGACTACATCATACAACTCGTCGAACGTTGTAAGCACCTTAGACCAAGTTTCACTGAGCACGAATTAGTATTAAAACTAAGCTACCATTTTGACAGACACATTAGACTCGCCGTATAAACCCAAGGAGTTAAAACCATTGAGGAACTTCTTATCCTTGTGACGCAATCATCACAGTTTGTTAATAAAGAGTACGAAAGGAGAGACAACCGGCCGCAGCAGCAGCAATACTCTACGCAAAATCAAATCCACCACAAATCGCCGCAGTTCGATATTAAAGAAGAGGACATACGGAAAGATAAGTGGAAAAGAGTATAAACAACCCTATGGAAAAGGTAACCCGACTCCGAATAAAGGAGCGTACGCACACGAATTTTCGTCGAAAAAACACGTAAAACCGTACAATTCCAATGTACAAAACATCAACACAAATAACAAGTATAATAATAAAAATAATTATGAAAATAAAATTGTGCAACAGCCGACACACCCGTCAACGTCCAAAGAGGAAGGGGGTGATCGTAGAACACCAACCGATAAGAAAACTGTATGACTGCAGAAGGGTAACAAAACGCCAGTACGTAGGCCTACAGGTTTAATAAACGACCTGCACACATATGATTTGCGTGACACCCTAAACAATACAGATACACAACAGGAAATAACGTTATCTAAAACCTATTGCCCTGTGTTAGGGGGAACAATAAATAATTTAAATATAAAAATCCTTGTCGACACTGGAAGTGAGGTATCCGTAATCAGCCGGACCTGCATCAACAAGAACAGGAACCACTTCAGACATGCACCAGTGTTACCGATAAACAATTATTATATAACAACGGCGACAAAGATTAAACAGATTGCCACACAACAAGTATATGTTTATTTTAAATATAATAAACTTGAATGCGATATTCCTCTGATAGTAGTAGATAAGCTTACATACGATTGTATCATAGGTATCGACGTATTAAATAAATTAGGAGCAGTTATTAATTTAGAAAACAATTCAATGACGTGCAAAGTTAAGGGAGGGCTCTACGTAATTAAATTTGAAGAAATTCAAAACAACTTGGAAGAAGAACAGGAACCAATCGTCTTCTCCAGACCAGCTGTAAAACACGCTGCAAGTGACATCAATACACAAGAGGACAATCAACATGAAGGAATAGAGTTAATAGAAGACTTGATATAGGAATATCAAGATATATTTAGCGAAGTGCCTACAATTACGAATACTTATGAACACAAGCTTCAGGTCACAGATCCTACTAAGTTCGTACGGAGGACATATCCGATCCCCATGAAATATGCGGAGCCAGTCGACGAGGAAATCAGAAGAATGTTGGATAACGGCGTAATAGAGCGGTCCAACAGCAGCTTCATCAATCCTCTCGTTGTCGTCAAAAAGAAGACGGACGAAATAAGACTGTGTTTAGACATGAGGAATCTAAATAGTGTCGTCGAAAAGGATTTTGATTGTGCACCGAATATTGATGAATTATTTAAAAAATGTCAAGGAGCAAAATATCTAACCAAGTTAGACTTGACTTCGTCGTTTTGGCAAATTCCCATTCGCAAACAAGATCGCAAATACACCGCATTCCTGTACAAGAACAAAAGCTACCAACATCGAGTAGTGACCTTTGGATTGAGTACAAGCCTCGCAGCAATTGTAAAGTGTTTGAAAAATGCACTAGGACCAGAGGTGGAACCATACACCATGATCTTCGTGGACGACATCCTTGTAATCTCGCCAACGTTGGAAGAACACCTTCAGCAGCTAAACACTACATTTCAAAAGTTCAGAGACGCTAACCTCTCTCTGAAGTTAGAGAAGTGCGAATTTATTAAAACATCAATAAAATTCTTAGGTCACATAATATATGACAAGAAAATACAAACAGACCCTTGCAAGCTAAAGAGTATAACGGAGTTTCCAAGACCCAAGAACATAAAAGGGTAAAGAACATTCCTAGGACTCACGGGATACTATCGACGTTTTTCATCATTATATGCGTAGGAAATCCAACCACTTCTAGAACTCACTAGAAAAGAAAGCAAATCGAAATGGGAGCTACATCATGAAGAAGCGTTCCGTGAAGTGAAAAATGTATTTCTACATAACATTATGCTGCATCACCCACAACGGGAAGGACGATTTATAATATACGCAGATGCCAGTGGCTATGCAGTAGGGAGTGTCCTGTATCAAGAGGATAAACACGGAGAGCTACGAGTCATCGCATACGCCAGTCGAGTCCACAAAGGATCAGAAAAACTCTACTGTACGTCAGAGAAGGAAATCTTAGCGATAGTATAGGCCTACGCCTTGAAGCAGTTTCGTTATTATGTGTATGGAACACACTTCGAGATACACACGGATCATCAAGCGCTTTCATTTTTATTAAGTTGTAAAGCAACAAATGCACGACTAATGAGATGGATACTGGCTATACAAGAGTACTGGCTATTTTATTCACAATAAAATATTGTAAAGGCTCGGATAATATAATTGCCGACACCCTAAGTCGTCATCCACTGCAAGAAACACAAGAAACTCATGAAGCAAAGTGGAACGATGTTAGAATATTAAACATAACATATCAAACAGATGATAAAGTTAAATATTTATTAAACAATATAGCAAATGAACAAAACAAAGATCTTCAAATAAGTCACATGAAGTTATCACAATTACCTAGTAGATATACAATAAAAAATAGTATATTCTACAAACTCGTCAATTATGATTGGAAAATAATCCTATCACCAGAGATGCTAAAAACACTAATTATACCATGTCATCAAAGTCTGGCACATGCGTCTGCTTTAAAATGTCATGTAGCTTTAAAGGAAGACTTCATTTTAAATAATATGTTTAGAAGAATAAAAGCAATCTTAAAAGGATGCTACGAATGTCAAACAGCCCGACATCCGAATCTTCACACCTACGTAGATATGCAAAATATCAAGACACAAGAAAAGGGAGAATTAGTAGCAGTAGACTTCCTGGGCCCGTTTTCGAGATCTATTCACGGGGGTACAAAACACATACTTGTATGTATAGCTGTGTTCACCAAGGCAGTTCGACTCTACACTATTCGAAGACCCACCATTCAAAGTGTACTGAATGTCATACTACGCAAATACGTACCGAAGTATGGTCAAACCAAAAGATATTGAGTGACCAAGGTAAACAATTCCAAAATAAAGCATGGGCAGAAACGATAACGCAGCACGGCATACTACCAGTGTTAACGTCAATACGACACCCACAAGGAAGCCTTGCTGAAAGGGTAAACAAAGAGTTAGGAAAACATTTACGCATCTACTGTAATGAACAACATAACCGATAGGCAGAGTACTTATCATTTTTCGAACAAGCCATAAATGCTACATACAATGAAGGTACGGGATATACACCGGTGGAAAAACGAATAAAAGACCTACTAGATTCTGGTCAAAAAACATTGATAAACCTCCAAACCAAAACCTGAAAATTCCATTGATTCACAAGTACGACAATGCGAAGAAAAGGTAGAAAAACTTGGAGAGAAGAGGATCGAGAGGTTCAACAGAACGCACAAACTCATCACATTCCATGAAGGAGAGAGACTGCTACTAAGAAGCAATCCAGTGGGAAAACGAATCGACAGTACAGCAAAGAAACTATTTAGACTGTATTAGGGACCCTACTTACTATAAAGAAGGAAAGGACAACACACCTTTATCGTCTACGATCCGACAAAAAGAAAGACTATTGGAAAGTACCATGCATCAGCATTCCGTAAATTCTATGGATAAAGAAAAAAAACCAAAGTCAACTTATAAATCCATGGGAGGGACGTAATCCACACCGGGAAAGATTGAAAAAATTTTAAGAACACTTATAACCACTAAGTGTGAGTTTTAATAGAAAACAAACGAAATATAATACGTAAATAAGAAGAAACAAAATTGTTATAGGTCATAGTGTAAAAAAAATGAATAATTTCTGAGCAAAGAAATAAAATTTGAATAAAAATCAAATTTTATTTTACCCAGCAGGGGAATTTATGCAACGATACGTTTAGCATAAGTCTCCGTATCAACCCCTGACTGCGGTATGAGAACATACGAACGCACGTATGAGTCGGGTGAAAGATGTAAATAATGAAAATAATGTAATAATTAAGCGTTAGGTATAAGACATAAATAAAAGAAACAAACTTATTAATTAATTTTAAATAAGGAAATAATTGTAAGTGAACATGCATATGGAATTGCCAATCCTTGTTGGATTTAAACGCAGCGAAGGAAGACGAAGCACGCCTCGGCCGGCAGCTGTGACGTAATTGCTGCAGGCAACCGTTTGGTATCAGTTTGTGTGTGTGTGTTACTGTTAGTGTGTAAATGAAGAACAAGTTGAATTATGTATACGATTATGGAAAATTGTACACAGTTTTTTTAGTGCTGAACGAAAACCAGAAATCACACGAATCAGAGACATATGTAGAAACACAGCTGGCGCCCGGCGCTACAATTCGATACTAAGAGGTGATCGTGGGAACCGTTCAGCTACCGTGTGAAATTTTGCCATAACTTCCATAGTGTACATACCTTAATGTTCATAATTTCCATAGGTTAATTTTATTAATGCACCTAACGATTTGGAACCGGCAGTACGTCGGTGAAAGTAATTAGTGATATACACGAGTTACTTAAAAGACAATAATACCGTAAACTACGAGGGTTCGAAACGTCGTCGATGAACTTCAAGAAGTCCACGTAGAACTTCGAGACATCCACGAGGGAAAAGACAAGGAGAGAAGAGGGAACAGAGCAATATACTAGAGGACGCAGGGACAGCCACACGCAGCTACAGCCAGCCGTACATCATCACGACCAGAGGTCCATGGCAGAACTCAGCATCCATTAGACGGAGAGAGTAATTCCAAACGACGCAGAGACAGAGAAGGTGATACCGGAAGGGGATCCCAAAACTCGAGAGTCCAGGTGACGGTAACAACACAGTTAAATGGTTGCAGAAATATGCAGGTGAAGTCAGACATTTATTCAATCTTATAAATGACCCTGAGGTCTATCAAAAGAAGGCTCTAGATTCCATATCCAAGTTTACATAAACTTTATTATTTGTATTTGCATATTGAATAATTAATAAAATTTCAGAGAATAATAATTTATAACAAAAAACATAAAACTTAGTAATCTCATAAATAAATGGTAATTAGAGAAACCATATTTTATTATATTTTTTATTATAATTAAATAATTAAAATCAAGTAACTGTAACGTAAAATCAAGTACGAAAGTTTACTTCAATTGTAGATTTCTAATTAACTGAGACATTAGTAGTATAGTTAAATAAAATAATAGAATGGTCTCTATTAGAATTTTTAGAAGTGTTTAATTATTTATTTGTTTAATTAAGTGGTACATAATAAGGAAAACCACACTCGCTAAGTCAATAGTAATATTCAAGTTCGTACGTGTTAATCACGCATTGTAATAATATATGTGTTATGTATTATATGTCTGTGTAAATATTCCAGGTCATATATGTCTTATTTTTGTGTATAATGTGTCTTAGACTATAAGAGCTAAAATTTTGCCACGTTATAATTATACGATATTCGTATAAGTGAATATAAGGGTTTCAATATTAGTTACCCCCACACACTAATTAATAACATGAAAATTTGCAGTTTTTAATTAATAAACAAAATGAGTATAATTTTTTTAACAAAGTCGTACTAATTTCACAACCAGTACTAAATCCTCTGTACTCTTTACTTGTAACGATATTCACGTGCTTATCTACCCTCAATTAACTACCAAAGCCTGCGACCTAGCTGGGAAACATCAAGGTAAATACTGCAGAAGAAGGGTATACTTTCGAGACGTGGGTAAGTGCACACAAATGAGTAATAGCATATGTGCAAAAGTGAGTTGTTAAGAGTATCGTTGCAATATATATATATATATATATATATTGTAGCATGACAGATAATCCACTTAAATAGATTACCATATGGTCATTAGTAAAAATCAATTATATGGAATATCCAGAAAAATCCAAATGAGAACCAAATAAAAATCACAATAAATTACCACCATAACAAGAAAAAGTAAATATAAAGAAAAAACTCTGCAACAAAAATAAATGTAGAACAAAATAAAACCCCAAAAAACTAAAATTAAAATAAGAATAATACCCAGGAAGGATAAGAGTAGGTAAGGAAGATACCCAGACCAAATAAACGAACCAGAATAAACAAGAATAAATAATAATGAAGAAACCAAGAACGAAAAAGGAAGAGACCCAGAACAAAGAAAAATAATAATAACAAAATGGTACTGAAGAAACCAAGAATGAAGAAGGAAGATATCCAGAACAAACCAATATACCTAATGAACAGGGACAAGTTTGAAGATAACATGTAATAGAGGAAGTATAATACGACCAATACCCAAAAGAAACCCAATAGGGAGAAAACAAAAACCCCAAAAGAAAGTAAATGTCACTATTGAAAGTATAACACCCCAAAAAACCAGAAACTCATGTAAAATAAATAAAAACAGAAGTGCTTGAAGTGCTAAGTATAAGTGCACCCAAGAAAGTTATTGTATAATTAATAAAGACAAATAAAGACAGTTCCCCCATCTTTAAACAATTTGATATTATAAAACTATGAAAATGACTAGTGATAGTATCAAGAAATAACAGGGGACAAGTGCAAATTATTATATTATAATAAATAAACTTTGAGAAAGTACATTAAATACTGTACCTTTAAATAACTTTAAGTGTTTTAATATAGTATCATGAGTGCTATTTAATAAAATAGTAGGGTGAAAGAGCAATGACTACTCTTTCTAATAAAATGCCACTATTTATGTAATAACATTCAATGGAGTGAATAATATAAATAGAGAGCTGGGAGTTAATCCATAAAGTGACAAGGGATACATCCCTAAAGTTAAGGAAAAACAGATAAGACTGTACCCAAATAGTTTTAAGTAAGTGTTAAAAATTAATGGAACAGAGATGTTAGGTTCCAATTACCATATATGAACTCTATGAATAAGGTTTGGTAATAGAGATTAATTCTTATATTTATAAAATGTTATTGTGTTTAATAGTTTGAATTAGGAATGCAGTGTCTGAATGTGGATACCATTCTTATATAATAAAATGTTTTTTGGAGTTACTGTAAGTAATCAATGCAAAAAAGGGTATGAATTTAAATACCATATTTAATGTCAAATAATTGTTATGTTTTAATTGTTTAAAGTCGGTACTAAATGTTATTGTAGTAAAAGAAGGAATTATTAATGAATATTATATTAGAATAGAAGGTCAGAAAAGGGTATAAACTAACTGTATTATTAAAAACTTTGTAGGTAACAACAGATAAAATCTAGGCCAAATAGTAAATCTAAACTACATTATAATTGACAAATCTAGTCCTATAAACAAACTAAACTGATGAAATTTATGCAAGATAAACCCATCACATAGTAATATAATGTAATTTATACTTTAAAAAGATATTGTCAGAAGATAAGTAAAATTATGAATAAAAATGCAAAGGTATTAACTAAAATTTCAGAGGAGGAGCCATAGATAAATGAATTATATTTAAAAACAATAATTAATAGACAAAATTGCAAGAAATTAAGGAAAGTTAAACAATTATATCAATCTGAGATTCAGTATAATAATAATTATATCAGATAAAATGGCTAATATTTGGACAAGAACAGGAAACAAAAATTTAAGCCTACTTTTCCAAAATGAAAGAAATATAACTTTTTTAAATAAAAACTTTGTAAAACTATATTAATTAGTATCAAAATAAGCAAAATAGATTAAAGAAACCGATTATGTATTTAGTATTTCATAAAATTAAATAATAACGAAAATATTTTCAGTGATATAATGTATTTAATAAAGATGTATCGGAAGGCAAGGCAATTTGAAACAATGTATGATGTATATTAAATTGGCTAAGAATTTAAGGAAAGGAAGTAAGACAACCAGTCTTTAAAAGAAGAATTGGGTAGTAAAATTGAAAACACCAATAAGAGAATTGAGGAAACCAGTAGGGAGAAGTTGGAAGAATTGAGAGAGGATAACCAATTATTAAGAGAAGACTTAAGGGAGGTTAACCAGGAGAATCTAGACAAGTTAAACGAACGAATGGAATTATTAAGAGAAGAAATGAGCAACATTTAGAAAAGAAGTTTTATCAAGAGTACATGATTATTTGTCAATTCGATGAACATATGACATACGAATCTGTATTGTTGGAAAATAATTTTGTTTTGTCACTCCCACCTGCCGAGACTAATCATGTATACCGTATTATTTGTTAATTTTTAATTATGTAGAGAATGTTCTTTATACTATAACAGGATTACTCATACATGAACAAATGTTACGTACCAAATTAAACAGAACTTAGTGCTAAAAAAATAAAACGCATCCAAAACCAAAAAATGTAGTTTTTAATTAATACCAAAAATAATATTTTATAAGACAGATTAAGCAAAAGCTCGTCCTTTGTGCCTAAATGACGAACTATTAAAAATAATATTATATTATTGTTATATGATAGAAAATAGAAATTAAAGAAACGTTTTTACCTGAACGTTTCACATAATTAGTCATTTTTTTAATTTATAATGTACTGTGATGACTAAAAAACTGGTGCAGCACAGTGCAGAATAAAATTATACAGAAAAATAACATACTATAAATGTTGCATGCATTCTAACAAAACGCTAAAGCTCATGAAGCTATCGTGGAATATGTAAAATAGAATTATACTCACATGTGTAAAATTTATGTATTCAATAAATATAGACAATGAAAGTTTATAGTAAACAAATAATTCTAACATTATGCCACTTTAACACTAATGTCTTGATATTAACGAAATAACAGAAAATCAAATCATTTTTAATTCAGATGAGTGATTAAGGATAAATATTTTCTTTATTTTTCTAATAATCAGAATCTACATTTTCATTTTAGCTAATAAACAATCGTTGAAATACTTTTCTTCCTATACTTTAATTGAGCTTGCAAAGGTCTCTCATTTTCTTGTTAAAAATTTTGTTTAACTATGAAATAGGTAATTATATAATATAAACAAAAAAACTTAGGACAATAAACACATTGTTAAATTAAGTATATCCTAAAAAATACTGTTGTAGGTATTTCTCAAGTTTAATCTAAGAAGTCGTAAACTACAATCAACAAATACAAGTTAAAAGTGCATTAGTACCTTTATCATAAAAGAACGTATTTTTTTTTATTTAGTCTGTTCTAAAATTTTTTCAACAGTATCTGTAATTATCATCTTCAAAAATGAAATTGTTAGGACGTTGGAATAAATTTACTTATCCAGTCAAATGATACTGTAAGTATAAGTTTAATTATAAGTTAAACCACAAATTGGGTACTTTAACTCTAAAACAAAACAATAATAACTCAGACAGTATAAATTTATCCAAGTCTATTACATAATTAATTTACAGATAAGGCATCTTTTTTTACATCATACTTAAGCTGGATGATACAACCTAAAAATTGTACTAGAAAAAAATTGGTCCTACGAAAACAATTTAGCCGAGACAAAAGAGTAAGAGTAACAAAGTCGATAGAAACTCTATTTCAATCAGCAAAAACAGACAAAGATAAGAAGGTACATTTACTTGAACTAATGTTATACCAACATGACAAAATCGGACGTTACATGGCTTTTCTTTTACGTCTTGCTGAACCACATTATCCTCCAATCGCTAACGCTACAACCATTTACTTTTTCTGACCACAGTTAGGAGTTATTTATTATGCTAACTGTGATTAATTAATTATGTAATTATACTAATTTGTATAATGAGATCGTGTAATCACTCAATTAGGTTACTCATATCAACTGATTGAAGCTAAGTGATACATTAGTTCTTTTATGTTAGCATAATTACTGCATGGAGACTCTAATTATTGTATAAATTAATAAAAACTACTATAAATCATTCAAGTGCCATTACTTTCTTGTTCTGAGGTAACTTTGACAATAATGAACGCATATATTCTGGATAAAATAAACACTTATTTATTAACATAATTAAATAAAGAGACTTCAATATATAAATATGGATGATTCCCTGTAAATACATTCATAAAAAGAACACATGTATATATATCAATTTACAATGCGAATCCAATACGTTGTTTGCTGGAAAACATACACATACATATATAATACAATCGCTATATAGAAAAACACAAATAGTCAAACAATAAATCTTATACTAATGCGTTCATTGCTTGCCTCAGATGAATAGCGTTAATTATATTTATCATATTCAATTTAAATACTCAAAGGGTGTTTCTTGAAAAGAGACAGGACAGTAGAGTTCTTATGATAAGAATAGCATAAAGATTACTTGTAAAGCGATTTATCCGATATTTCCATCGGTGTAACTCGTTCTCGTTGGTGGTCCATCTGTGTGAAGTTGCGTAGCTGTGACGTCACTAACACTCAACACACGCGGATCAGATTCACTCGCGCTGTGTGTATTTTCTGTTGATACGGCTGTTATTGTTAGAGTCTATGAAATCATGTGTCGTGTGGGTAAGTTCATCATTAACTGTGGTGTATATATCTGACTGTCTATTGTTGAACTTCTTGTGTGTACATTAATGTATAGTGTCTTTGATACCGTGGTGTAATTGTTCCAAATTATATTGTATCGCTTCGCCGCACTGTACAACGTTACGGTTTCGTTGTCCGGTAAAACATTAACAACAGTTCTGCGCGTCGGTTATTGATGAAACTGCGATTGGTTAATTCAGTTCTGAATTTGGCGGTAACTGAGTTTAATAAAGAACACTAGAGTTATTATGCACTGGCGTATGTCGCATGATTTAGTCGCTGTAAGTACACTATTACCGGATACTCGCCAATATCGAAATGTTTAAGTCACTTAATTATATACCGCGTAGCAGAGTTTCAAAGTCCCACTGCTGTCCGTATGTTAATCGAACTGTATTAAGATTTAGTTCCGTGAAGACTGTTAAAGTATACGATTGAGAACTTCATAAGAAGACTCTCGAAATTGTATTAAGACTGTTGAAAATGTATGAAGACTGTTTAAAAGTACGTGATTGAAAAATATATGATGACTGACAAAAATTATATGAAGACTGTCCTCCCGCGTGCTCTGCAAACAGTTTTTATCAAGCATCGTTTACCACAATGCAATCTTCTGGAAGACACGCCTCAGGTCGAACATGATAGGACAGAAGAACTCCTACCCTTATGCAAGACTATCGTTCTTCACTTCTCATTCGACGTTCCCGTTGCCATGATGACGACGGTCCTCTCCACCTGTTCTCTGGGTAGATGCTGGGTTGTGATTGGGTATCCTGTCTCCCCAAAAGTTCGCGTCGAAAGCCTCCGTACTCTTTTCCAGGAACAAGAGCAATTTCTCGGCTGTCGATCAGGTCTTTGTCCAAGCGTACTCCGGACCCTGCTGCAGTTCTCACGCGAACAATGTGTCGTATTTCGTTATTGTTTCACTATCCTTGACCCTTTTCCGATAGCTATCCTGACGCAGCGTGTCGTCGTTTCCCAAAACGACACTCCTTCTCCCTGTCGTAAATATCAGTTGTCGCCAGTAAGACGTTCCCCCGCTGTGCACAAGTTCGATTCCATTCTTTAGATATCGATGTCAGTTCTCATACAGGGTAAATACCATTGTGTACTTACGCCCTTTTCTTACTACTGGTACACTTCAAATTAACCTCGCAGTGTGTCCGTCACAGTTTCTCTGTAAATTGGTACTTGACATAGTTTCTTTTATCTTGCATTTTGCAGGCTGTAAATCTCGGTTGAGTCGAGTCTGTCACGGCCAACCTTATTTCCCATTGTAAAGTTATGTGAAGCGTATTCGTATTGTCCGAAGCAAACGTTCAGTTGACACATCGTAAAACTGTTCTTTATTTATTGCTCGTGGCTCGTGTAGGGGTGTCTTGCTGTATGTAACGTCTTTTCGGTCATAATATTAAAAAATTTTAATTCTTGGTTGTTACAACAGCTAATGAGACTCCGTTTTCTCCATCGAAATAAAAAAAAATATTTTGAAGTATGCAATTACTTGTTGTTTTGTATGTTTCACTGTCACTATGTTTCGTCGGGTCTTCACCTTTTTGCAAACACAATCTAAAACTAGAACTTGTTTTTATGATTTCACTATAAAAATCATAGTCATGGTGTTTCAAATCATGTTTGTTCTTCATAAGTAGAAAAACATTTTGAAAGAGTACGTTAAATAATGACTGTAAATACACTCTCCTTCACTATCCAAATGTTTTAAGAGTGTCAGGGTACATCTCTCGTTTAAGACGCACGGTATAGAAGGAAAACAATGTGGCCGGCACTATCCTTCAATCTCTAATTATTACTCTAGACGTTCTCCTACGTACATATTATTCGCAATTGCCAATTTCGGGTACTCCCCACATTGTTTGCTCACTCCGCCCTGCAGTGTGCCAGGCAAAATACTTCGCAAAGCTAGCATTTTATTTCGGGCATGGCGAAATGAATTGTGCCTTCCGCGAAGTGGGTATTTTGATTTACACACTGGTCGAAATGAACCTCGGTTTCGGAGAGTGTGCAAATCAAAATAACCGCTACGCGGAATAAGCATTTTATTTCACTCACATCGCTAAGTCCTTATTTCACTTTTGCTCAGACGCTTTTAGCATCCAAGCTCGCGCGCGCACGCTACGATATTTTTAGTTACTTCTGTTTTATTTTATTTAGGAAGATATGGTTTGCGTTTATAATTTTTGTTTTATTATTTCATTACTTTCCATAAGTTTGCGTAAAAAGGATTACATACGTATTCAAGCCAGCGAGCGCGGGCGCGTGCAGCTCATTATTTTGTTACTTTTCTTTGTTTTTTTTTTCATTTTATTTTGGATGAAGGGATTTGGGTTTATAATCTTTGTTTTATATATTTATTATTTAATATATATAAAGATGATTTATTTACGGTCACTCTTATTACACAGTAATCTAAGTAAAGGAAAATAATGTAATTGTATTTATTATACAATAACTACAAACTAATAACTAATTGAAAACCTTTCTTTATGACAAAGATGTGTATAGCGTATTGCTGTTTGAAACGATAGATTTCCCTTTTTATAATTTATTAGTATGTACGTTTAAAATTACTTATTACTACAAGGGCTACTATTATGACACTTCGAGTTGCATTTTATGTTCTGGTGCATTTCTTCTTACACCCCTAAACGTACAAAGCCCTTTCTAGATCCTGAAGACATCATTGCTTCCTTTCGTATGGCAGTTGGATTTTCTGACGGTAAGAATTTGTTTAGGGCTGTTTAAAACTAGTTCCTGCTGAATGCCTTGTCCAATTTTCCAAGTTTTGTAAATAGAATGTACAAATTTAATTCCAATATTTCCATTACAATAGCCAAAAACGTTACCTGGAGGGAGGCGTCCACGATTAACCTCTGGGATAGATACCAAGACACTATTTCCAACAAATAAAGATGGTAACTTTTTCTGAGGGTTTAATATCATTTAATTCTACTTGTTTTTGAAGGTCACTTTTACAACACTTAGATAATATCATGTTCTCGTTGTGCTTTTACTCCTTCTTTATTCTGAGTTTAAATAAATTCTGTTGGTTTAAAAAGTAAAAGCTGTTTTTCTAGCTCTTCTTCACAAAATATACGGCTGGCAAAGAAGCCTAAATGTTTTAGGCAAATAAGAGTCAAATTTCGGCAATTCGATTTCGGCTTAACGCCAAACATAAATTCGTAGGGCGTCCTTTTGGCTCCTGTTGAAAACTACTGTTTTTAGAATGGTGAAAAAATCGAAGGCCGGAAGCACAATTACGTGTATTTTTGTCTATCACCAATGCTATTATACTGTACAAGACATCCTAAATTGATCGTTCTACGTTCTCTAACTCTGGAAGTTGCGAGGCTTCATGTGATCAAGTTTTCCTCCGTTCCAAACATCACACTTGCTGGATAATAATACCTAATCCATGCAAGGCATCCCTCTGCTCTTTGAATTAATTGGAGACGGTGAGAAATATTAATAACTTAAAATCTTCAAAGTCGATAATAATCTTTGGAGGTTAAATTTAACCCTTTGCGTTTCTTCTCTCTCGCCTCTGTGCTTCCTAGAATTAGATTTTTATATTTTTCATCATTGATCAAAAAAGCCCTATCTTTTTCACTAATGAACTTACTTAACTATTCTTCAAACTGAACTTTAATTTTATAATACAAAACAGCAATCGTGTGTTAATAACCTACTACGACACGCAGTGATGAAACAGACAGGCCCAACTGACAATGAAAGTAAGCTTCACTGTTGGCGGCTGCTGGGCGGATGGGTGCAACATGTTTAAGGGTTAGCTCCGGGGTTTCAATATGTTGCAACATGCTTGTAGATGAGAACCACGGTGTAGAAAGTGACAATTGCGAATAATATACACACTACTACAGACTGAGTCGACCTAAGAGCTAAAATATGCACCTTCATTTTATGATGCGGCCGAGAATGAGACTCGGGACTCCTTGGTTAGTAATCAAGTGTCGTTTGTAGAGTAAAACTAATTATTTTATAAGTAGGCCAAGGTACAACGTCTTCCCTTAGATAATTTCAGTGATGACCTATGTAGAGGCAAGACAATGTAAATTGAACACTAGAGTCTCTATGCCCAGTAGACAAACACATCGTTGCGAGGCTAACAAAATTTTAATTCACTTCACGCATGCGCAGAACAGTTTTGTGAAGTGTTTCACAGCGTGAACATCGGCTGCAACAAAACTGGCGAGGACAACGAAAGCATGAGTGTAACAGAGAGGGAAATAATTTGGAATCGAGACAGTGAACTGTTATAGCGTCGTCTCCCCTCTCTTCTCTCTAGATAACTTATCTATACTTGAAAGTGGGGGTAATTCATGCATTCGGTTGGCGCAGATTACTGTTCAGGAAAGCCTGCTGGGCCTATACTGCTAGAATAAGCCTTACAGAAAAAAAAAACACTTCAAATAAACTACGTAAATTATTTTTATTAAAATTTATGAATTATTTATTTTTTTTGACACTTAATTTTCCAGTCACCCTCACAAGTTCAGTTAAAACGTGAATCTTGCAGAACATATTACTTTAATTACTTTCATAGAAAACTTAATGATGCCGGAGACTACATTACAAAGTAGGTATTTATTTCTAAATACATATTTCAGAAATATATTTACTTACGTGAACATCGTTTTGTACAATCGTTTAAAAAGTTACGATATCTAAAGTACTTATTTCAATACCACCTCGTGCCTCAAACTGAACAAATACATTAGTTGTTAAGCAAAAACACAAATTTCCTGAATTCCACGTAATATAAAAAATTAACTTTACCAAAAACTAAAAATTTAGGAAACCAATAAAAATATTAAAATAATGCTAAATTCTAACGAAACACAAGTGTGTGTGTGTGTGTGTGTGTGTGTGTGTGTGTGTGTGTGTGTGTGTGTGTGTGTGTGTGTGTGTGTGAAACTCTTAAGCAAATATAAAGTACGGTAGCTGACGTAAACCTATAAGTAATATTGTGAAGTAATATTAAAATTGAATGTGACTCAAAGATGTCCTGTGCTCTATGTGTATATTATTAGACACAAAAGTAGTCGCTTTAAGTTCATATTTACTCATAGACGTGTCGAGAATAGCCTACGTGATACACATGAATTTAATGAAAGGCCTGTGACAAGGTTGAAAGGAAGTAGTTATGTTCTTCTCTTTTACGATACTATTTCAATTCTACAGTTTTCGTTTTTAAACATGGTTACGCAGGCATTATTTTATCCCGTTTTTTCTATACAAATACGTTATTGTGTTTCTGACAGGTCGTTGTCGACGACCTCACCTCAAAGCACACATTACAGGGTGAATAGACCCTGACCTATACAAAGAATAAGTACTTTTTTTTATTATTCGCGTTTTTCTGTTTCCAGTCATTTTGTTCTACTCAAAAGAATGTATTCTCTATGGGTCTTGGTTGCTTACTGTTAAACAAAGTTGTATTTAATATTTGATTTATTTTTTTTACTATGCACATAAGTTTAAATCATACTTATGAATATAAAAATAAAATATATACAATTTATAAAGTAACTTATTATAACAAAAAAGAACTACAAAAGTAACTGGCCTTTATTAACTTCTAAGAACTAGTTATTCCTCTCCCCAAAAAAGTATCACACATGTATTTGAAACTCATATGACCATAATTAATTACTAAGGCAATTCTACCTTAATATTATTACTTTACTGAGTAAAAGCTTTACAACAGCGGCAAAATTCTATTGGTAAATATACAACTCACAAATGTACAAGAAAAGAAATTAATCTCTTCAGAAATTGTTTACGAGAAAGAAAAGGCAGAACATCACAAAAACTACAAACACTCCTTTTCAATCATAAAAATAGTCCTGCTATAGACAAGCGTTTGCCATTTACTTGAAAAATGAAGTTTGAATTGCTCGCGAACGAGTTTTTATGTGGATACGTTTACAAAAGTAGAGCGATACAAGTACAACGTTTTCTTCACTTTCATACAATTTGTACCCGTTACAGACATTTACTTTCTTATAGGTAGGCCTACTGCAAAAGAAGATGTAATTGAGTTTTCCAAATACAAGGAGATGTAGTTGAAGCAACTTCAATTTACTTTACATTACTTAATACGTTCTTTTCGTCTATCCACTATCTCTTAAAAATATTTTTGATTCTACTTTTTAACTTTTTATAAGGTTATCTAAAGCAGTGTTTTGCTTCAGTAGAATCTGGTGTGTTTAAAAGGCGAACAATGTGTGTTGATGTTTTTGTTTTAACATCCTCACAAACTGTTCTTACACTAGTGGGTTAGGAACCCGGCATAGTAGCACTGAGATATTGTACACGTAATACTGTATGTAAGCGGTTGAGAATCGCAACGTGGATGGTTTTCCCTGTTTCTGGAGTAGCCGCGCGCCTTCATTTTCCGATTATTGTACTACATGTACCAACCCACTATGACAAATTATAGCGTCGCAGCGAAGTCGGTTTCTGTACTGGACCCTAACTGATAAGGACGAGTTATTAGTAATTCTGCGATGGAATTTAGTGTGTATTATTGGACAGCGGTATTTTGTGTAAAGCGTTAACTAAGAATTATTATGTGGAGACGTTTGTATGTTATTAGACAGAGGAAATTTGCGTAAGGTTTTAACTGTGTACTAACCTTCGTAACTGATGACTTACATTAATCATTTGAGATAATTTGTATTGAACAACTGTGAATTTTAAAAACTGTTGTGTGTGAGTGTTTTTTAAATGAAAACTGCTAAACTATTATTTAAGTTGTAATTACCAATTTTTCTGGTATTCAAATATTTATTCTACTTATTTAGTAGAACTCGACTTGTTAAGTAATAAACTCGATGACCACAGGGTCTGAAGCTTTTTTCCATATCATTAATTTTACAAAATCGTGTTACATATTAACATTCTTAAACGATGGAGTGTGTCGTTCTACACGTTTCTCGGTTATCACAGCTGTAATGTTTGTGTGCGTACATGAGATGAAAGACAATTACGTGACATTTATCATGCGTCAACAATCGAGGCTATTCCAGACCGCAACGGTCGGGCACTGTGTTCAAGGCCAGACAGTGACACTGTTTCTAGTGGATTCGAGAGCGCCTGTTTAACTCGTAATCAAAAAAGTGACAGATTATTCTCGCATCTCAGCGGGGTATAAATATAAGCATCCAGCGAAAATCAGTTCAGTTCAGTTTACGTCGGGCGATTACACAGTGCGTTCAAGTTTTGTATTAGTAAATAATGATAATTGTACTGGACTCTATTAGTTGACATTATTGTTGTGGTGGACGAATTAACTTGAGTTATTACACGAATATAATCTTACTGAATAACTTATTGATTACAAACTGTTATTTGTGATGAATTAAAGCTGGTGATTAATGACTTAATTGGTATCTGTAATTTTGTTTTTCACTGTACCATACGACGATCGGTGAGACCGTCGTAACAATAGATATTATTTTCGTTTGCTACAGATATTAAATCTCCCTCAAAATTAACGTTTCATAGCAGGTTCACCAAGTCAGCTGCTTGAGGGACAACAGATTTCTTTCAGTACTATCGTCTCAGCTAGGTGTTTTTTTTAAATTACTTCTTACTCCACACTTCTGTCTTAAGGCTCGAAGAGTAGAGCACTGTTCGAATATATGTTAGACTGTGAGTACACTGTTACATGTATATATTGACCTTTATTGTTAAGGTTGTAGCAGTTACGACTATTACGTTTAGTATGTCCTATACGTAACCTTGCGACACAAACCTGTTCACGTCAACTACGTTCTCCTGCATATTGGCATTTCTGTTCTACCGCATCCAGTTTGCTGCGTAAGGATTACCACTGTCTGCCACCAGGTAAGAATTGTTGATGTGACAGCTGCTTTTAATCAGCGGGCCTTAAAGAACCGTCGTATGCTACTGGACTGTCCGCAACGAATCGTGTACCAGGATTGTTGTCCGTGTTGAGTAAATGGATGACTAGCCATACATAAAAGTAAACTATAACCCTGCTGTTTCAAACTGGCACAGTGCCTTTACCTGTTGTAGTAACGGGATCTCTATGGTTGATTTGCCCAAACCGGTTTCCCAAAGCACCTCAGGCTTCGGTATTCACAATACTGAAGAGCCTGTCAACCCGCATATAACTCACTGCGGTTATACAAGCGCCGTCTGCGGCAATGGCCATGAGTAAGAGGAGGCCTAAGCAATAGGCTCTCTGCCCCAATGAAGCATAGTATAATTTATGTTTGAGTTGTAGTGACGTCATTGTATCATTCCAATAAAGGCTTCAAGTTGGACTAGTGCCTACAATTACATTTACACAGTCAATCCATGCGTTTTGCGCTATGTCTAAGGTTCTAGGTTAGTCTTTCTGCCTGAAGAATATGCTGTGCATCCAAGAATCATTTCTGAATAGGTCAAGGTGTGTATGAGCGTAGCAGTATACACATACTCTATCTCATTTCCAGTTAATATAGGAGATGTATCTATATTCATAAAGAACTGTTTTACATCTAGCAGCCATATCATTGACATATTCCTTTTCCGTGTTAACAGTATGTCGAAGAGTACGCCCCAAAAATTGACATCGGTGATATGTTGTATCCCAACTACATTTGTCTTTAGAGTTTGATTCGGCCTTCATATATTTTTTTCACAGAAATTATCTCTTGATTTTAAACAACAAATTTCGACTGCATAAACTTACGAAATGCTACTTTAAATAGACACTTCAAAAATATTGGTATTATTACAAACCGATTTCAAGAAGCGACATTTCTTTTAATTTAGATAACTACGGAGTTGTGCAGGCTCCGTAAGCTGCACAACTTGCTGAATGTTTTGAACAAAATACATTTGTTATTAAATACAGTCAAAACTTCGTTTTTTTTAAGTTGTGAGTAAATGGTTTTACTATTTTCTTTTTATTATTATTAATACAATAATCATTACACTCCCCAACACTACATTGTTTTTTCAGTAAAATTAATAATCATAATATCTAAATGCAAATAATTTAGTCCTAGCTCTTAAGTTTATGTATGTTTCTATAAACAGGTGTAGGCTTATATCGAATGCATTCCGTAAACGTAGACAAGTAATAACTTGTAAAGTATTTTGCAAACGTAGTTTACAAACACTTTGAAGGCGGTCCAAAATTTGCAAGTTGGCGGTCCAAACTTTACTCAACATGTAAAGTATTTTCCAAACGTAGTTTACAAACACTTTGAAGGCGGTCCAAAATTTGCAAGTTGTGTTGGAGTATAATCATTTTGTCAAATTACTAATAATTCCTAGTTTGTGTTTGAATAAACCCCCTCATAATTTGGTGCTCTACATAGACTTTTAAAATTTTTCAGAATTTTTGCTTCATTTTCGGCTCGACGTTTTCGTAAAGTTAAAACTTGAATGTAAATATTACGTTTGAATTTCAGTTAAAATTCCGTTTAGCCTGGAAAAATTTTTCAAAATTTTCAAATACTTTTTGGGGCACTAGAGTTCTAAAATTTTACTTTCCAAACATAAACACAACGTTTATAATAGGCTAAAAACTATCTTTAATTAGATGCTTTACTTGAGTTTTTATAATTTTGGTAAACTTTGTGGATCCCAAACTTTAAATTTTTAAAGCAGAACTTTTTACTTAGTCTGTGGATAAAAGTCGCTTTAATTTGACAAGCCAAATGGATTGATACAATTTTTTCAAACTTTTGACCTCTGATATTTTTGCTCTTTGCTACCGAATATTTGAAAGGCTGAATGTCAAAAACATAAGGCTCTTGGACACACATGCCAACTTTTACAAAATTGATTGATGCGTTCAAATGTTATTGTGACACATACGCCAAGCAGACAGACAGTAGATAGACAGATAGACAGGCATACAGACAAATGCCAATGGTCGAATTAACACAGAGGACTTACTTCTCACGTTCAATAAATAGGGTGTAGGTACAGCTTTTATTCAGGGCAAGTTTGTGATATACCATAACCATATCTAATTCGTCTAATTTTAAAAAAAATTATTAGTATTTTACTTATTCAAAGTTATAATTACCTTTTCACATTTGTTGTTAAACCAAGCCTTCTGTGATGGCCTTTTTCTTTCTTCGCCTTACACAGTATTCTCGCTCATTATAAACTTATATCGGTGTAATTCTTTTCTACTGATAAGACCTTCTGCCTCAGCAGGGGTACTTTCTACTTCATGGTGAAATCACTCCGGATGCTTTCTACTTACTTTATGTTAATAAATAGGGTTGTTGATTTTAGTTGCAAAGAAGACAGTTGTATACCGTAACAGTATTATTCTGTTCCAAGTTTTATTAAGAACTAAAAATATACTATTCCAACGAGAACACAAGTCTTTTAGATGAAATTTTTTTAAACATTTACCTTATTGCCTAAATAAGGTTTTAGTTACTTAGTTAGCTTTAAAATAAAAAGTCTCTGATGAAGCTCACAATGAGCAAAAGCTAGATCAAGCAATAAGGTAAACAAATTTTAAATACCTGTTTTCCGCGTCGGAATAGTATATTTTAATTTTTAATACCTTCCTTGTATTTTAAATTATTTTGTTTATATTACTTTCAGATAAATAACTGTGGTATCTAAGTGTTCTCCACTGCAAGTCGGTGTAATCATATATCGGTGTATAGTCTACAAGTATAACTCAATCGTTATTGCACTATACCGTTGTCCCTCTTGCAACACAACTGTCTTTACACAAATGTCTTTACACAACTGGTAAATGACAGGCAGGAATATATCTGTGTATTACAGATACAATGCAGTTACACGTCATAATCAACGTGCGTTAAAAAAATTATTCTAGTGTTAACTTTCCAAACCCAGCAGTTAGAAAATATTGATTATTCAGAAATAAATAAATTGTTATTTTATTGCATAATTTATACACGTAGGTTAGGTTAGGTTAGGCTTATAACAGTTTTTGTTAACTGTCATAAAGGTAGAATTTTTTCAACAGTTGGAAATTTAAAATATTACGCTTTTGGCTTCAAAATGTAGACATGTTGCAATGTGACAGAAAATCACGTTGTTTGTTCAGAATGTTAAATATACGTAGTTACTGTATTTTGTGAGGCCGTCTCTTTTGTAAATAATATAAACAAAATACAAAAATGATAGTTTGAGAGTACATGACACTCAAATTACTAGATATATAAGAGAAAGGAAAGTGCAGTTTGCTGGTAGTAGGTACAGAATAAAACTAAAACAGAACTGACATGTTGGGCTTATAAGCCCTTAGAATATCTTGCAGAATGAACTGAACAGCTAACATACTGGAGACTATACAATTATAATCGGGGCAATCAAGCTTTGTATCCTTATTTAAGGTTGTAGCGTAATACTGATGATTCAATGTAACACTGTACTGATTCATTATGTGCAATACTACCAAGCGTCATTTTGTATGTACGACCAAGTATCGTATTATTGTGAGTGCGCATGTTTGTGTGTTTCTGCGTGTGTGCTTGCGTGCGCGGTAGATGCCATGTTCTGTGACATAAATCAACGCACACAGTTTCATGCAATTAATTTTAAGCATGAAATCTAATGTAATTAATATTTGAGCAGAAATAAAATAAATTATCCATCAATCCTTTAAGATTTGGTGAAGCACGGTCCTCTAAGCAAAAGTAAATCACGTCATCTTTCATGGACTGACAACAAAGCCAAATGTTCTTGCAAAACGTCAGAATTTTATATCACTTGAGAAATATCTTTCAAGTGAAAACCAATAACATTGTCAAAATGTTTTGGAATGTATTTTTATCAATAAAAAAATTTTACTCGCTTCTCTTGATACAGGTGTTAGATAAAAGATGACGACTGAAGATACGTAATAATCAATAATGTGGTCTGCGACGCAACTCGCAAAGACACTATTATGTAGATTACAGTATTTCGCTTCTCGTTATGTGACTTCCGAATATTTTCCGTTCTATAAATATCTAACTACAAGGGAATGTAATTGACGTCAGTAACCACAAAGCCTCAAGGTCTCACACCCGAATAAATGGAATAACTCTAACCGCATTTTCTATTAGTGAAACCTGGTAACGCTGCCTTGGAGACCGAATTGACCGCGGGAAAGAGTGAAACCCTCTCAGTGCCTTTTTGGGATGACTTAGTTAAGGCACCTTTTTGTCCTTGAAGTATAAAAACTGTTACTGAGTGTAGTAAAGCCACTGAATGAACGAGGGTAGAAAAGGCAAGAAGAAACCACCACTTTAAGAATTCACGTTGAGGGTTCTCAAGTTCCACTGAAATATTTATTTACCTTATACATTTCTGTAAAAAAATACTCCAAAGTAAACTTCGCTGGTGTGAGTTATCACTGTCTTGCGTAATCTATGTCTATCAAAATCTGAGGAAAAATTAAGTAGATGATAAAGGGTTTATTAAAGGGAAGATATTTTATGTAAAGATTAAAGATCTTTCGGCAAGAAACTTTTTGAAAGAAGAATTGAAGGTCTCCCTTGGTCTACCCTTTCAAGCGTTGGGGTGTCCAGCTACCAAGCCGCCGTGTCATCTATCCAGATTTCTGTACACGTGCATGTAGCGCTTGACTTTGCAAATTAAATCACAACCATGTTAAAGAACATAATGGAAGTACTTGTGATAAGTGACAAAGCTACATATAAATAAACTAAATGGAAAAACCAGCAAAGCCCTACTGATTTCAGTGTATGGACATGCATACGAGAAATTCTGAAAACGACGAGGTAAATCAGGTATGTGAGTGCGTTTGCAAACGTATGTAAAGAGAATGAAAAGGGTAAAATAGGAAACTTCATTACGAGAGGCTCAGAAAGTGTATTTAGAAGTGGAACATATATAACGTTTGTTGCACAAAATGGATTGGAAAGAAAATGTCCAAACTGATTGCTAGCACATGATTCAGGCACCATACTAAGAGGTGAATATATGGGTAGTCCGAAGGTATTATAAGATGTATCAGGTTGACAAATCCTGCTAAACCAAAGATCTAAAAATAGTGTAAAATTACAAAACCTTACCAGACCATGACGCTGAGCTGATTCAGACCACAACCAACTTGTCGTGGGTCAAAAAACTAGTGTAAAACATTTTTATAAAAAAAATGAGACCTTCAAAATAAGTGCTGACTGAACTAAGGATGGAAATGGATTTAGAATAAATTTGATAAGAAACTGGTGTTAATAATAATGTCAGATTCCAGACTGGCCAAACAAGTTTGGAAATACAAACCTATAGGACACAGGTGTGTTGGTAGGCGCAGCAAGAGATGGCTGGAGAATCTTAGAAGTCGGAAAAGACAGCACCTTGCTTACGTAAAGGTGATGATGATGATGATGATGAAACTGGTGATACTAAAGTACAGACAAAAGATGAAGAATAGGAGGAGATAAAGACAAACCTTAAAGCTAGAAGAAACAGACAAAAGACTAATATCACAAATACTAAGGAAGGATGAATTACAAAAGAAGCGATACAAATGATGGAGGAAAGAAGTAACGGGACACATTCCAACTTAGAGTAGAGTATAAGACTACAAGAGATGAACTAATGAACTGAGAAGAATAGCAGTCAGAGCTGGAGAAGTTTGGACCAAAAAAAAATGCAAAAATATAAAAATTAGTAATAGAATAGGAATATAATGATATACAGTACAAAAGATCTAATCAGCTGACAGAGAGATAAGTACAATCACTACCGTAGAAATTAAAGATTTTATAAAATACTGACGAACTATACAGAAGAGTTTTTATGATGCAAGACATTTTGATAGTTTAAAATTGGACATAAAAAGTAGATGTGATGAAACCTGTAGAGGACTTGCAATAACAAGAGAAGCGTTTCTTGGCTATATCCACTTGTATTTGTGCTTATATGAGTTTGTTTCATACTGAGGGCGGCACACGACCACCGCATGATCAATCTGCAGAGAAATGTTGTCAATCGTATTCTGTCTCCACTGGTCTGTGAACCGTCTCACGATATTAAGTAGCTCTCCGGCAGTGTGGGTACACCTTTGCTGGTCACCCATACTACAAAACCGGCTTCTTTCGTTTCGGTGACAATATTTCTTTCTTAAGTTTAGAGTTGTAGTTTTATTGTCTATAACAATAATACAGCCCTACTCTAATCATCATCGTACTATGTCTACAACTAATCTGTATGAACTTCTTGGTCCATTTCTTTCTGTCTGGTAATCAGCTATGGTCTTTTTCCTGGAAGACCAGGTGTGCTTCTCCTAAAAGGCCGTTTACACTGAACCAAGGTAACATACATATTGTTACGACTGTCACACCGATCGTCGATGTCGTCAGTGGAAACAGAATACCTGACACCAATGATGTCGCTAATTATAAAGTTTAATTAGAAACAAAGAGCAATTATAAATCAACAAAGCATTTCTATAAAATAGTTTAAGTTAAATTTGTGCAAAAGTAAATGTCGGTTTATTACAGTTTTGTACTTATTAACACAATGATCACTAAAATGCCGCTCTAACTCTGAACCGCAATCGTAAAATCTCCAGACGTAACTGACTCCAATCCAATATTTAAATATCCGCCGCCTTGCATTGTGGTGAGATAGCTGGCCTGGATACTGCAAGAGGCACGGACAATCTCGAAGAATCGAGAACGTTAAGCAACTTTCCCGCGCAGAATCTCCAAACGACTGGAACAGCCTCGGGTGCCCCGGAATGACAAGATCACGCAGGCATTCAGCGATGCGCTAATATTTATTTCCGAGCTTCATCCCGAGCTGGCAAACCGTCTCTGCAGTAATACTTGGCGAGGCGGTCTAGGCGGACGACATTGAAGAAATTCATTGATTCTCTTTTTCACAGTGTAAATGCCTTTCCAGTCAGTTTGGTCACCGTCAACTATTTCTTGTGTAATGTTGACTTCAGTGTGTTCTCCCCCGGGCACTTCCCTTAACTCAGGAACAAGAAAGAACCTTTCCTCGACGACCATAATAAATTTTCTAATCACCACTTTAGTCGCCATAGAAATTGGTGCTCCATCTACTAATTTATCTTCCGTTTCCGCAATGAAACCTAAGTTGTCCTCTTTCCTGCGCCTGTTGATTTCTTTTCAGCCACCGTCAATTGCTTCATCGAATGCAAGTGAATAATAATAGGTGAATAGAATAATAGGATTCTAGTTGATCCTATCATTTTAACCGTGGAGAACTTTACCTTTTCTTGCCTAACTTAAACATTATCTTAAGTCCACAGTAAACCCGTAAGCATTCGTAATATCCGTGCCAAGAATCACTTCAATGATAGTGTCTGCAACGAGTGATGTCTAATCTCAAGGAGACCCAGGCATACACGTACGTCTAACTTTCCTAACACTTTGACGGGGCTTCCAGGTACAGTCTACGGTACAAGAGCAAAATTAAGGCTGACGGTTGCTGATTAAACGACGGCGCACAATAGACATTGTTGCGCCCGTGTCAACTGTAATAATGTTGGTTTCCTTCAGCAAATCCATAAGTGATCAAGATTCTACTGGTCTTGTGAATCGTGGAAACTGTGTGCTGTTCTGGAGCATTATTTCTCTAATTTGTACGTACACGGCTTTCTTAACGTATTTTATTCTCACAACAATCTACCTGAAGATGTCCACGTTTCCCACATTTGTAACACTATGGTCTTCAGTCTCTTTCATGTCGTTCAAATCTTTGAGACACTTTTGAGCCTTTAAATTGTTTGCACGTAATGACTACAGTGTGGTGACATAAATTCATTAATGTAGCGGGATGCTGACTTGGCAGCTTCAAACTCGAGGGAGTGAACAAGAGCTTATGAGTTAGTTCGTTGTCTCGCCACTCGTAAGACTTCCAGAATTTCTCAGTATTTAACGCCGTCAATTAATATCTGCATCGCAGACCTCATTCAAAAATCCAGAATAGGCCAGTTTAATTAGTTTGTCTATACTTGCTTCAAACTCTTGAATACCCTCGCCGGAACTCTGTTGCCTTGCTTTCAAGTAAGCGTGGTACACATCTCGCAAAGGTTTATCAGCATAGCGTAATTCTAGAGCTTTTATTAATTCGGCTTAGGCTTTCTGGCTATCAGATGGCACTTTCTGTAGCGGCTCTGCTGCAGGTCTTTCTAAAGCAAGAACGAGTGATTCTGCTTTCTCTTTCTCCGTCCAATGATTTGCGCATGCAGCAGCTTTATATTCCCTAAGATACGTCGACCAGTAACTGCTTCCATCAAATGTTGCCACCTTAACGTGAACTATCCCAGCATTACCACTACAGGTAAAGTGCCTCTCTCTGTTATTTTACTTTTATGTCTTTTTCTAGCTTTACCATTGGTACAGTCTTTTCAGCAATTTGTTTTGACACGCATGTTTGTGTTTTCATCAACTGTTCGAATTCGGTTTTTACTCATTCTACCCAAGAATACGAAATAATTTAATTATATACACCTAACATATACAACTAGTAATTAAATCTAAAGTATAACGTCAATTATTTTCTAGAAAAAAATACCTTTTTTGGCGTTACTGTTTTATGGAATCCTCTGTTATCAGTGTTGTGTTCCAAGTCTCTTTGCTTCTATTTTATTTTTCCATTATTAATATCGGCTGTTACTTTTCCTCTCTTATCTATTTTTACTAAATTGCATATCACTTTTATTAACATCCGTAAGCCCCTTAATATAATTTCTAACCATCTGTACCATCTTTGTAATTTCTGCCATATTGTCGTTTTTTCCATTCCGTCCTCTTAATTCATTGAATGAATATCTAATAGGTTGTGTACTATAAACGCTTCCAATTTTTAACAAGGTGTTAGTTTCTTCAAATTTTGAAATACTCACAGTTCTTATTTTAGGCAAATATTCAGTATAAGTTAAATCCAATTAAAATGCCTATTAGAGATTTAACTCTATACAGCCTTTTCCTCAAGTAACTAATTTTTTTAACGTTTACGTAAGTTAATATGCTTAATGATAACTTCTAAACATCTACGATTTAGCCTGTACAGGCTAAATAAGTATACTTCATTCATTACACGTTTCCTATATAAATGAAGAAAATAAAAGTAAGTAAATGAAACTTACGCGTACAATTACATGTAGTTCAATAGCTAGATATTAGGCTAATAAATGTCCTTTTGTTCAATAATTCTACATACCTGAAACAAAAACCAATATAAATAAGATAAATTTAAATTGATTTAAATTAATATTAAAATTTTATAATTGTAAATGCTCCGTTACTTGATACCAAGATTGCCTTTTATGTTAATTGTTTGTAAAGGGAGAAGAAATGGTTGTCTTAACTGAAAACAGGTGTGTTTAAATAAACAGATAGTACAACATTATGTCTTAAAATATACCCGTGGCATCACACGTTATTTTAAACTTTTTTTAAAGCAAATCAAACCACTCAACGCATAAATTCATAATCTATGAGTATGGTATTAATTTTTTGTGTTAATTTGATGTTTTAAAAACAAATAAAATAATGAACTGTTGCAAGGTTGATTAACACGTTATTAAAAGTCACGTTGCATTTTAGGTAATTAATACACATTTAGTATACAGTTAAGTCTATTATTTGTGGACACAAACAATAGGCCTACTACTTGCTGAAGAAGTCAGGAACATGAAGGGAACTCGTAACCGGCAAATTGACCAAAAAATTGATTATTGTTTTTTTGTCTTAAAACACTCTTCAATATTTTCTGAGTAATGTGATATCAAATTTATGTGAATACACCCAATAGTAAATGTTTTATTATTTTTTTAACAAATTGAGATCGTATGAAAAGTGCTGATAATGTTACCATTTTTTACAAATCTGTAACTTCCTTATAGCAAGGACATGTTAACAGGTGAGACTTATTCACATAAACACTCACTACCAGTGTATGTCATGAAGCCAATATTTGCATCCTAATTTGTTAGAAAAAATGTTTTCATGATAACACACAGAATACAAACGAGCCGCTAAACCATTTGATTTGGAAAAGATTGCCAAAAAGTATACTTGTTGGACTGGATAGTTTGGTTTTGGGTGTACATGACGCTGTGTGTCAAGTCTTATAAAGATTAAGAATCAAACTATGATCAAATATGATTAAGGTAATGAAAAAAATTGACTTTAAATGAATCCTTAAAGCAGAGACAGCAATAGACGAATTGATGATAAAAGTCAGACAGTCAACTAGAAATGTGAAGAAAAAAGCAAAGGACCAAATGGACATACCTGAAGACCCCGAGTATGGGGCTGGACTATTTTAAATCAGCTAAAACAATAAAAACCTGTTCTAAAAACTATAAATGCGTTTTTCTTAAAATGTATTTTTTTTAAATAAATGACCAATTATTTCAGAAACTAAGTAAGCTATCGTGCTGATTTTTTTCTGTCTACTGGGGTAATAGAGATATAACTACACTACTAGAACTATACAATTATACTACAAAATGGAACGTAAAAAAATATTTAGTATGCTTTATGGATGTAAATTTGTAAAGTAGAACATATAAATTTAAAAAAATAGGGTACTGAGATATCTCTGTAATTGTAATTGCGTTTGTAGTGAATAATGTGTTTACCTGCCTGCTAAAATTAGACTTCTATCTTTTATAGGTTCTAAGATAATGGGTCTCAAAATTGATGAATTTAACATGGTAAGCATAGCCGGTGACGAGTGCCCTTAAGTTAGAATACGTTCCGCCCTTGCTCTTAACGCTGATCGCAAGTTAGTTGAACGACGCAGTTAGGAACTTCATAGCGGGCGGTTTCAGTCTCCTCAAGAAGGTGCGCTACTACATAACTGGGAACTGGGAACTACTACAATGTTATATAGAACTGGGAACAGTAAACGTTACACACAACGTGTCATAAACAATGTTGTGACACACTCTTGCCTCTAGCTACTATAGAGAAACACACGCCTCCATGAGTTCTACGATTCGTTGCGTGTTTCTAGACAGTGTGTTCGTGGAAGTGATGGTTGTTTTTGTATATTTTATGCCGACAATTAAAATTTTATTGTAATTGTGTGCCGTTTATTATTTGTTGTTATATTGAGCAGAGATTACACGTAACTGAGATGTGAGATTCACGTAACTGTAACTGTTGTAATACAAGTGTTTTTGTTTTATACAATTTTATTAAATGTTGTGAGTGTTGATTAATCTGGCGTCGAATAATTTATTCTGAAAGATTACAAATCAAGCGACGGTAGTAAACATATGAACAACTGGCATCATACGGCTCTAGTCAATTCAGCGAGAATAAGTAATGATTTATTGCGTTACCTTTTAAATATATCCGCCACTTTACGGGACACACCGCAGCAAACTTCTACCAACTTAGACAAAATTGAGAAACGCTATTTTGTTAAGACAAAATTAAAATGTTAACATAAAGATAAAACTGCAAAACAACACTTAGACTAAAATATAATTTAACATAATAAATAAATTATAATAATAAGAATACTAAGATAACACCGAGTTCCATAAAACTGTCGTAACACAGATTCACGAGTACTAAAGCACAATTATACTCATGGGTAGGTTTCTGTTAATATTTTGTTAGGACATAGGACAGTCGCAAGCTGCAAATGACATTTCCTCTAGCTTGGTTAAGTGTAAACATTGTGCCTGTCAGATACTACAGTATGTATCACGGGACTATAGTTTAACGCCCGGTTTACTCTCAGGCCAGCGGCTGTGCACGAGAACCGGAAAACCGCCCGTTATCTTTACACTGCCTTTGAAAGGGGAAACGACCGAACGGAAAGAGAGACACTGCAACCACATGCTTGAAATCAAAGTACTCCTGGCGGCGTAAGGACTCTACTCTATGCCAATTAGGCGACATTTCCCTACGTGGAAAGTAGGGTTCAGTATAATCGGTGCGTGTACTAGTAGAGCTGCGAAAGTAGACGACAGGATTGTAATCGAGTACATCTACTTTGGATGAAGAGACCTCAGGCAATCAGGTACAGATATTGTACATAAAATCATACTTGATACGAAAAAAATTGAAGGTAAACTAAACTGAGAATTCGCCAATATGAGGCAACTACCTTAATTTCTATAATTCCATATATTGTACTATTTTGTGTCGAAACGAATGTTTCAGTATGCGAGCATTTATCAGTCTTCTTTGATCTGTTTTTTCCTTGTACGAATATCTTGGCATTTGGTTCAACAAGGGTTCTTTATCAATTAATAATTTATAGGTTGATCAATAACAATTTTAATAATAATGGTTTTCTAATACTTATAATGATTCATGGTAATACTTATAGTAATGATGAGATGAGGGCTATAGTAAATATACTAATGATGACAACCTATGGTCGCCAAACGTTGTCGAATTATACGAAGACTATTTCAGAACAAACTTACATTTGGCAGCTAAAGAAAAACTAAAATATTGGAAAACATTTTATTATATACAAAAGTTACACATATACGTGTAGGTATAGGTATAATTTATTTTTATAACAAGCAAGTACCATTTGCTTTGAAGAGCTGGAAGATTTTAATATAGACGGTGATGACGAGATAAATAAAATTCAATACAAGATATTTTAATACCGTGTGACCTCATATGCTGGCTTATAGTAAAAATCACAATACTCAACAATATGGAATTTTATACTGAATAAACAATGCAGTAAAGCAGAAAGTATTAAAATTTATGATTACGATGAAACATACGCTATGACTATGAAATACCCCGCAACACAGAATAGACCTACTTTATTGAAGTTTTCCGATAAATACATTTTATCGACATTATTCTGAATCGTTTCGTATTGATGCCACAGTTTTATAGGCTCAACAAAATTGCAAAAATTTAGCTTCTAACACAAAATACAAGCAACAGAGTAAATAATGACCTAATTTTAACTACCCTTCTGAATGTCATCTGGTTGATGTGATGATAACACTTAAATTTTAGTGTTTCTATAATTCTGAATTATATACATGACAACGTATAAGTTAATATTTAAAGAAGGTATGCTAGGGGGGCTCCGAAAACAGCTGACATCAGCAGATCGTGACATCAGACGACCTTGATTGTTTCAGTATTCCACCATCCTGTGACGCGCCCGTGTGTCGGTGGCAAGTTCATCAAGTTATAATGAAGGATTAAAAATTTCCCTCCTGTAGGGAAATAGGTTAAAAAAAGAATGTGTGAGGGAACATTTTGCTAACTAACTAACGTCACGGTGGGAATGAATTTTTCAACTTGAGACCTGAACGTGTGTAGGAGAATAATGTTTCCTTCCCTTCTGTCGCCATCTTGTTAAAAGTCAAGCCATATGCGTACACAGTCACTTAAATGTCGCGGATTAATGGAAATCGAGAAGGGTGTGAAATTTCTAATTCACTCTGTCTTTTGCTTTCTGCCACGGTTTATATAATTAATAGACTGACAATACCGAATACACCTGTAATAACAATTGTAACGAACAGCTAACTTCTCCTCCATTGTTTTAGATTTACGCCCCCCCCCCCTAAAATATAGAGGCGTGAGGTAAAATTTTAAAGGGGTAATGTTGTTAAAAATCGCAAAGCCACATGTGGGAGATCAAATTAGAGGGAGTGTTAATCAAAATCTGACTATAGTGGTCATTTATGAAAACTTCAAGACTTTTGAATTTTGGACGCCAGAGACCAAAAACCGGGTGAAAATTTTGATAAGATGGCAAAAATTCATTTGGGGTATCACATTAAAGAAAACCTTAACTATCATCAAAGTTTAGTGCTTGGTTTTGTAAATTTCAAGATTTTTAGGATCTAAAACCTCAAAAAGAGATCAGAATTTTGAAAAATTGTTTAAATCTACCGGGGTGCCAGACTAACAGAAATTGCAACCCAATCTCTTTATTTCCCTCTCCATTCCTCAAGGGTTATCTAGTTAATTGACTAATAGTACCAAATGCTTCTGTAATGACAATAATTTAGTTGACACCTCGTGACGATAATGAAAGGAACGGTGGTGATAGGTAGGTTAGGTTATATTTTTGGCGAACAGTTTTGTACTTAACGAGGACTGGGGGTGTGTGGCAGCAGTTTAAACACAGCGTTCACAAACTTTAATATGAGAGTAAAGAGAGGCCTTAAATTCACACACCACAATCATACTGCATTTAACATTGATCGCACATTCATAAATACACGAGCGTACAACAGGAAACCGAGGGCACACATTCGCACAAAAGTAAATAGGTAATAACCAAGAACTGAACACTCTTCTGAATGAACCAGATATTGTGAAAATTATAAAACTTGGTAGACTCAGGTGGGCTGGACATGTAATCAGAATGAGGGAGAATGAAATACCCAGAAAGGTACTCACAGAACAGACCTATGGCTCCAGGAGAGTTCGTAGACCCAAACTACGTTGGGAAGACGGTGTTACTATGTCCGCGGTGTGACGTATGATGCGCGTCATATCCTTGGGACCCGGCACTGGAGAGCAGCTGCACTTGTACAATAATTTACATGATACGTAATTTATATCTCTGAGTGTGTGTCGGGTTATATAAATTATAGAAGTGTATAAGTTAGGAGTCAGTATCAAAAACAAATCGAGTTGCCAACAACCATAAAACATGTTTTACTTCCCTGTTGTAATGTTTCCATTCTCCTTCTGTACGTCTGCAACAAATTAAATGTTTGTAATCGTAAGATTATCTGGATGGAGAGAGCAAGATAGTACAGATTATACGTACAAATTTATTTTCTAATCTGTGGAACTAATCTGTACTAGTTTATTGAAAACAGAAACAGTCTGAGAACTGAGTACCATGATAGGATCAAGCATAATAGAAGACATTAGAAGTCAGTGGCTGTTTTTTTAGGGTGCGTTGAAGATCGAGTGAAAGTAAAAATGTCAAGAAATTAGTGTTGAAAAATTAGTAGTGACGAGAGCAAGAGATAAGAGCTAATGGCAGGTAGATAAACAGCATAAGAGGTGATTTAGAGAAAACTTAGTGAAAACTGGTGCGGAAGGTAAAATGTAGGGAAGGGTCGTCAATAGTGATGAAAGAATCAAAGAACATACAATTTCAAGACTAGACTTCTTGAAGCTCAAGAATTTGTACTGTACCTAAAAACTTTACTCGCTAAAGTCAAGGCTTAATCGCTAAAACTAAGGACGGGAAGTCGACTAATGTCACAGAGCAATTAGATGAGTACGTGGTAACAGATGGAAAAATATTGCTTGTTTAATGGACTACTGGACCACACTTAAAGCAGCCATTCAGTTTGTTAATGCAGAGAAATGTAATATATTCAGTTGTAACGTAACACATTAAATGAAACAGTATTTTATGTTTTTGCAACAATACAGAACTGACTTATAAAGCAATGTATATTCAGCAGCCGATATTTAGTAGCCTGAAAAAATTAATACTTTGAAGAAAAACAAAAAGCTGCTTCAGTATTTCACAAAGGAGTTTTGGTAAGAATTTTGTAAGGATTAGATTATTATTTTAAGCGTATATGTGTTGTGTGGAGTACGAAAAAAAATAGACAGCTCTTTACAATTTTTATTTTTAAAGAAACGTTTTTAAATCTAAGAAGCACAACTAAGGAAAAACATAACAAACAATTTAATTCAAAGAGTTACTAAAACCGGAATTAAAAATTAAAATTAAAAATAAAAATCAATTTGAAAGGTCAGAAGCAGAAAACAGACCTGCACAATAAAGTTTTTTTAACTACAAACTGATTTGTAAATGTAATTAATAATGTGTTCTTCAAAGAAAATTGTTCTGTCCACTCCCTCCTATTTGAGGCGTTTTCAGCTTTACTCTGAAGAGTTTTTCTGACAGTAGTAAAAGCAAGTAAATGAGAACAGTGTAAATCTTCTCTAGACAGATGTTGTCACTTGATAACAGTGCTTGTCTGTGGCAGATAACGTCTTGAATTTGGTGAGATTAGTCGTTTTTTCAGAATAAGAAACGTACTTTGTTTACTCTTGTGTCGTGAAACGTTCTTTTTCACTGATCCGAATTATTTGTGTAATGTAAACTACATACTCGTATATTCAAGTCTATATTTTGTATTTTGTCTGTCTAATGCTCACAAATGGGCTTGCATGTTTCAATTTTTAATTGAATCATTAGTAATAACTAAAAACAAAAGGGTTTATAAAATGAGAAAGATTCATTAACAATTTTACAACAATGTTATTTGTTACTTTCTGAATCTCTTACCTATTATATCATCTCAAGATTTTGTTGGTTTCGTTACTTTTCCTGACTTTAGTGTACTTTAGGAATTTCAAAATAACTGTTCAAATTGTTGATTAAATTATTAATATTTACTTCTATTACTAACTGCTAATATTTTAAACATCTAACACTAATGATAAAATAATACTTTAATACATTTCACCATGTAGCATTGTTCTTTTTTTCTTTTGTTAGACACCATCTCGCTTCATACATAAATTCTGGTTTGTTGAGAGTATTTTAGCTACCTTTCTTTAATCCATAAAAATATTTGTTTTCTATTTCTGTTTTGTATTTTTCTTTGTTGTAAGTTCTATACTAATTTTGTAAGAATCGAACTAAAGTATTAATGCACTTGGCCTTAACGACATCAGGATCGGTCTTGTTAATGTTATCGCTTTCATTATGATTATCATAATTTTGCGTTTAACGGTCAAACAGACATGAAATATAAACACTACATTAAACAACAATTTCAATTAAAATATAGTTTTTCCTACAATTGTTCCATAAAATGAGTTGTTAAATTCGTTTAGTTTGTCAGTTTGATCAGTTGTAGTGTATTCTTTTTCCCAGGATCTTTTTCAGATAAACTCTGACTAAACATAAGTCAAAAATTTGATTCAATGTCAGTCAATTTTAACACATAAACAGTGATTATGTATTATACACTACAATTATAAACAGTTTTCCACATAATATGAAACTGATTAATATATTCGTGTTACGAACGTTATAATTCACGTTAGTGCCATAACAAGGAGCTGGTCCTGGAGGGAGGGTGGACTCCCTATTTTCTTCAGACGAAATGAGAACTTTAGGATTGTCCGTACGAAATTCACGCAAGGCCGCAAACACGTACATTATTTACCAAATGTTGACTGACTGTCATTAGTAACAAAACTCTATTTTTATTTTATTAATTTACAAATATTCTACATGCTTTTATATCTACAATTATTTAGTAACCTTATTTTAATACAGGCAACTGACTTAGAAATAGTTCTACGTTAAGTGATTATGAAAATTTTGCTAAAATTTTTAATAGGCCTTGGGAGCGGTTGATTCCCCTGATCCCCTCTCGCAGTTACGGCGCTGATACACATAATGACGTAGGGTTAGACAGAAAAGAAGTTTATTCTGAAGGATAGAACAATGAAAATTTATGTTTTGTAAAATAAACCGAAAACCGCTTGACTACTAACAATTCAGAGATCCCGTACATTAATAGTACATAAGCTTCTATAAATAGTATGAATATTTGAAAAGAACCGCATATCGAAAGTCGTTTTCCTATAACAACGGCTTGCATGGAACCCACTAAACAGACGTTACGCATCACTAAAAAGACATGTTTTCTTGGAAACTCAACATACTGAGCTGAGCCGAATATTTGCTCTCTACCTGTTTACGTTTCTGTAATATTTATTTTTACAACGGTTAAGCTCACGTCGTAACATCCGCAGCGTCTACGGCAGTAAAAATGAAAGTAAACCCTAGTGAAATATCACTTATGTGAAAGTAAATAGAATGACGTAAGACGTGTGGTCGTGTTTTGAAAGTAAGCTATCCCGCAGCTATTCAGAAACAATTACCTCCTAAACTTTAATTGTCGTTATTTTATTGAAGTAATTTTTAAAAATGTATAACGAAACTGATGAAAGGGTTGCACCCTTCAATAGCACTAACATTAAACAATACAGTATATTACATATTAAGACATAATAGTTAACAAAAACAACATCATTCATTACACTAATTCGGAGACAGCGTGGCATTTAAAAAATAATTACGTAAATGTACTTTACGATCCAATGTTTGTATATGTAAACGTATCAATTATTCGGAAGATATTTACATTTCTACGGAAGAAACAATATGTAATTTAAATTCATATGTTTATGTACCCGCAAAAAATTATTTACAAAAATACTTTATTCTCAATATCAATATCGTGAGAGTAACGAAATAAGTGAAAATTTTAATTCATTTTTGTAAATAACCTGTTTTTCCATTTCACTAACATTTAAAATTTTAATTTCCTAATTTTTCAAAATTGTGTCATCACTCTATTTGTATACATGTAACATTCAGTACAAGAAGCATTTAATAAATTAAATACAATTAAGTAAACATTTAATTAAAATGAGAACTGATAATTTGAAAAATCTTTGTTTTATCCAATAATACGAAACTGTATTTAACCGGGTACGAATAAATCATGCAGCTTAGACGTTTAGCATGTCTACATGATCTGATTAATTTTTGTAACAGAGTTACTTCCAGATGAACTTGTCTGTGTGCGGGAACTTACTCAATCAACGGCACACTTCCTAAGTAACACAAATGTGTTTCAAATAAGGAATAGTAAAATTATACAAGTATAACATAAACGCCATATAAACACATGAATAATGCATGTGTTATTATATACATGAAGAAAACAAGTACAATAATAAAATAAGTACGTTATAATATAATTAATACGTCTTAAAAGCCCTACATTGTTGGCTTCAATTTTATAACAATAATATTTTTTATTCGTCGTTTATCTATGTTATAAGTCCCGCGTTGGAGCGGCAATTTTGTAACAATATTTCTTATTAGTGTGTCTTGTTTGTTTATTCGTGAAATAAGGAATTGTCTTTTATAGTATTATATTTGTTGTCGAGTGGTTCGTTAGCTTTTTAACTATTAACGGCTTCACAATAGCGAGAGTATCGTACAGAGTATCGTACGCAGCCGTATCGTTTGAATCGGCGCCGAGAGAAATAATTAAATCTGCAATAGATAATCTGATCGAGTCGTTTCTTTTCAATCGATCTATTTTCGCGCCTGTCTGTGAGGTTATTTTCCGCTTTAGTGGCGACGTACTCGATGTCCCTGCTCTCGCCGCAACTTCTCTCCTCTGTCACCTGTAATTACTGACTCCTGTAACCACTCTAACAAATAAAAAAGAAACTGATATGATTAACAAATTAATTTATTATTTATTTTTTTTTTTTTTTTAACATGGGCCGGTCTGCCGCCTCGTAAGTCGAACGGTAACAACTTGATTCGATTCTCTCACTGCTTACTGATTCTCTCACGACAAACAGTACTTAAACAAGATTTACAATATAATGTTTCTTTCTCAGGTAATGGGGTTCTTTGAGTTGTTAATAAAGTTTGGAAAAATGCGTTAAAGTAAAAATACAATGCATCACAATGTTATAAATCTAATTCTTAATAACTAACAAAGTATGTCTGTATTAGTGTTGGTTTAAATTTGTTCATGTTCAGAAGTTGCCTACACGTTAAACAGCGATCTCGTTTACAATTTCAAAATGGCCGACTGCCTTTGTCCCGTATTTGAGATGATGCTCCTTCCAATGTCAGACTAAAATTGGTTTAAGTAATATATTGTTCATAATCTCTTGTAAAAATAGTTTATTGAGGTTTATAAGTGTCTGGATTAACTGTATTTTTAAGTTGAAACGGTGTTGTGAAGTGATGTAGTTGATTCGTTGTATAGTTAACCAAAATCCTCACCAACTCTGCTTACGATAAAAGATGACGCTCACGTGAGAGGTGGTTAATTTCATCGAATTCCCATCACATCAGTGTTAAGTTTTTTCTCTTTTTCGGATTCGTGTATTGTGTTGAATGCCTCTTCAGTTATCTGTTTACTGCATATTTTTGTTTCTTGGTGTGAAATTTACTGGTTTAATATTAAAACTTGATTCTCAGCTACACGCTGTTGAACTTTTCAGTTTAACGTTTAACAATTGAGTGAGTATAAAATACGTTTAATTTCCGTTGATGACCCTGTTTTAGTGTTCTGTGATTGGTTCAAATTCCATGACCTCGGATCACGTGACTTTACATTATTTGAAATCTAGGGCATTCATTTCTGTCACAACATATTGTTTTTGTTTATTTTGATTTTAATTTATATTTGATCTACACCATGTCATTGCTTGGTAAAACTAAATAATTTTGATACCAAATGTGCCCCATTTCGACCCATTATTTACTGTCTTGATATGTTTATAATTTTGTGTTTCTTACGACTTGACCTAATCTTGCCTGACATTTGTTATTGTTTGTTTTGCTAATTTAATATATTCTAATATGATTATCCTTACTACTAACAACAATTCTAGGTATCCTTACTTTACATATAACATCACAGTTTTAAATACCTACTCATACATTTCCTATGATAACAATAATACTGGTACCATATCAACTCAATGGCCTGTCATATATGCTATAATTATGCTTCCTATCTATCTTGTTACAGTTATGGTAGGCTTATACAGTATAGTTTTATCACTACCTTTCCTGTTTTATTACTGTTAGGCTTTGTGTTAATTTTTATTTAATTTAGTGATGTTTATGCTGGATAATTTAGTGTTATTTGAGTTTGATTCAGTTCTTTTGATCTATAGGCCTAGCATTTAGTTGTTTTTATACAATATTTTCTTATACACAATGATATGCCCCAATTACCTGGTTATGACATTTTAAATATTTTTCTAAACTAACATTTCTTAAACAATTAACAAACTTTTAAACAAATGGCTATAACAACTTAAATTATGGTGTATACTGACCCCTTCTATCAACTAGTTACAATGCAACAAAACATGGGCGTTTAACACCTTAAATCATTGGGTATATAAACCCTTTCTATTAATTACTTATATCACAACAAACATGGGTGTCTAATACATTAACTTACTAAACCTATTAGCCTATTCTATTTACTAATTACTACACAATAAACCTGGTTCTTTTAGAAAATCCTTAAACTATATATTACTACTACTTTCTGGGTCTTACTACCTGTTATTTGTTTCATAAGACCACTATCTCACTTTTTACTCCTCCCCCGCTGGTTTATACCATGATCTCTGATCATCACTGATTTCTTTTGTATTACACCCCCACTGCACTTGTCTTAATATCGTTTAATTACAATATTTTTCTATACTAACACATGCATTTCATTTTATTGACCCTTCTGCATTAAATTTTTAAGTTAGTTTGCTTGTTTTTTGATCTTTATCTTTTATGTTATCTCAATTAATTTGGGTTGGTTTTATTTGATTCTGGACCTAATTGTAAGGTATTTAGGTTTAATCTTCTTTTCTCAATGGTTTTTACCCTAGTTCTTTCCTCTTCATTTCATTATTTATTCAATGTTGACTCCACTTTCTTGTACTCTGTCGCATATTTCATTTTATTCATTCTGATGTTCGTGGTTTGTTTTATTTGTACTCCTCACTTACCATATCTATTGGGTTTATCACGTTATTATAGTTTTCTTTGTGTTTCTCTTCTAATTTTTTATTTTAACTACTGTGTTGCACTTTTTCAATATTTATTTATTCTTCATCGACTGCTTTTTTTTTAATTTGGGATTGACATACTATATTTATTATACACTTATTTTTTAAGTTTTATTATCATCCATGGTTTATACTAGTACTCATGACTGGTGTTTTACTATTATATCAGATTATGTGTCTATGGTGATGAAACGTACCGTCACAACGTATATGAAAAAAGTAAACAGATAACGTGCAATTCCGTTTATCAACAAAACAAGTCAATTCCTGTTATCTTCAGATACTGTCAACACAAAAATTAAAGAGTTTAAAAATTCTATAGAAATGTCATCGCTCAAAAATATGTACATAAATTCCATACATACATTGTAACAAAACAACGATTCAGGATATTTGATTGTGTATAGTGTAGGTGATTGTAGATACGCTCCAGTATCCACAACGATATAAGATAATAAAATGTAATTATTATTAGTGTTTTGAGTATTATTAATAGTTGTGTGGGTATTCCCGTTTAAATCTTTCAATTTAAAAAAGTATTTTAGCACTCCACTGTTCACCTCCCCACTTACCATATGTGGATGATATTACTGTTCTGTTTGATGACTGCTTCTGCTGTAACATACACTTTATACATACATGTGGATATTCTACTTGAATATCGTAAGTAATATATATGCACACTAAAATAAATTGAGGGCTTAATTGTGATTTGAATTATAATGAATATTCAAATTCTGCCGCCACCTTCTGATAGAACTAGTTATGAAAACTAAACTATTTTAAGTTTAAAATTAAAAACTCTTTCCACGGGTAAAAAATAATTGAGATTTATTAACAGTTCTGAAATGTCATTAACTCTTTTAAATCAACAATCAATCACTAATAGTTTTACAGAAAAATAATTATCATGAACAATTTTTAAAAAGAAACTCCTTTAACCTCAAGGCTGGTAAAACTGAAGGTTGCTACAATAATTTTAGTTAGAGAGGTTATGTCCTCTTTACACAGTTAAATTACCAAGTTCGTGTGATCTTTGAAGTTGCATGATACCAGATGCAAGATGTTATCTTTTACAACAATAATTAAGAAAGAATTAATACAAAAAAAACAAACAAACATTAAATATAAAAGTCGGTACCATAAAATCGATAATTATCGTACTATCGTACGCTGGATATAATAGATACAGAAGTTACATTGAAAACACGTGCGTTGTGCAGCACTGTTAAAAATTACTGTTATTATTACTAGTTGGTTATAAAAATCATTCATTGGCAAGAGAAAAAGTTTATAATAAAAAAAAAACTCTTGTGATAGCTTTCATTTAATTTATCTTACTTGAGAACAGAATTATGGAAAGGTGACAAATTGTCGTTATTATTTCTAGGTTAGTTAACCAAACGTAAGTAGTGATTGTGGATAAATCTATTATTCATTGAATTCTTAATAGTCTAAATACATATATTTCATTCATAATTCATCTGATTTGTAACTATCAGTTAATTAGAATATTTTTCGCAAAAAAAATTATTTATTAGTCAAATCAAACGAAATGATTCAAATGAGCGACTATTCGTGACACTCATATTTGTAATATTTAAATTAAAATTGACTTCTTTAATTACGATAAATCGTAAGACATTTATGTTTTAAATTAATAAAATGTGAAATAATTCTTTTATTGAATTCTGATAATTTTCATCGTGATTGATACGCTTCGATACTAGTGACTAGAGTAGTACCCAAACAATAATTTTCCATTTTATTAATAGAAATTATTATTTCCATTTTTATTGGTTAAATAATGAAAATATAGTACTCCCTGGTTTTTTGTTTATAAGACACAAATTCGAAAATACGACCGATATTATACACTGGCCGTATTTTATTATTTAAATCACTACACACTAGACACTCGTGGTTATTGTGTAGTGTACAGGTTATGTCTGTAGCGTACTTATGGAATGTGTCGCGCACAATTCAAATACAACTTAATACATTTCTTTGTCAATCCTGCTCGCTGAATTATACTAGTAGACTCTTTGACGACTGGATGATGACTGTGTCGCTTCACCTAAGCGTCTCTGGCTTGTCTGGTTGATTTAATTCATTTGATTGGTGCAAATTGTCGAACTCTCTAACCCAAAGCACCTCGTTTAAATAAAACTTTTAATTTTTTACAAAATTCTTATATGGGTTGGAGACTATAGTGACGTAAGCGTTGATACACATAATGTTTAAAAAGTTTATAATTGCTATAACTTTTTTATTAATTGTCGTATCGTTGAATAATTAGTGGCAGTAGATCGCGGACACCTTGGGCTTTAAATAAAGTCTAAACAAGGATAAAATCCGTCCATTATTAACTCATTACATCTATTTCACAAATTCCTATGGTGAATCTTAATATTAATAAGTTTATTTCACCCTACCTTACTCTAAATACACAATAACACTTCTTATTAAACGTTTTGAGTCCATTTCTCAATTGCTCAATACAAAAAATAGGCGTAATTACTATTCAAACAATGTTTGATAATGGCGTCTCAAGCGTCCATATTCGATTATTTATAATCGCTTATAACACTATTATTTCTTATTTAATGACATTTTTTTGGTATCCTAACAATAATATATACATTTATTTACATCGGTTTACACTTTATTATATGAAAAATGTTGTGTTTCATATACTAATAGTCTTATCTAACTACCTTCTGTTCTCTTTTCTTTTAAATTGTCACTTTGTTTTTGTTTTTCCACATAAGGTATACAATGTTGCAAATGCAAATAGTGTACAACTATAGTACCAAGTTTATTTAATATATTTATTAGTCCTTCGCTATCTGAAAACTTTCCAATCCTTAGTATTGGGTTTGTTTATATCAGGTTTTGACATGACAGTCAGTTGGTTTTTAACAAATCAACAATTAAATTGCTATTATTACATTTGATATGTGTTCTCATAGTAGCATCAGATATCTCTCTGACTACTGATAACATTTTTATTTACCTTTGAACAAGTTTGGATAGTGCATTTTGCTTAACTAACTGGTTACATAGTCACTTAACACTTAACTAAAAATGAACTTTTTTCATGTGAAGAACTTACTATTTTATTGGACGCGTTTCGGCTTAGTATCCGCCTTCTTCAGCTTTGGTAACAGACTGCCAGCATTTTGTAACGGTTGTGTGGAAGGTGAAGTGGGGGTGGTGTGTGGAGGAAGGGGATTGGCGCGGGGATTCAACTTACTGTTTGTTTTCTGTATAATTGTGTCAAAAAGTGTATGTGATTTATATTGTAATTGATCGTTGAGTATGTTGTTTGGTTGTGTTGTGTGGTGTTTATATATTTCGTATTGTTCAGTTGTGTTGCGTTTTTGACCTTTGGGTATGTAATGTAAAATTTCAAGATTAGTGTCTATGTTGGTGTAACTGTGGTTTTCTGTGTGTATGTGTGTGGCAAATGCAGAGTGTATATTGTTGTTGGTTAAAGCTTTTAAGTGTTCAGAATAACGGGATGAAAAAGATCTTCCCGTCTGGCCTATGTAGAAACTATGAAGAAGGCGGATACTAAGCCGAAACGCGTCCAATAAAATAGTAAGTTTTTCACATGAAAAAAGTTCATTTTTAGTTAAGTGTTAGTGCTGTGAAAGAAGAGATGAATAATCAAGACAACTGGTTACATAGTGTTTGTTTACATTTGGTTCCACAATCATAGTCATTTAGTTTTCAATAATTTGACTATAAAACTACTATCATTATACTTATGATCTGTTCCCATAGTAGTACTAGATATTGTTCTAACTACTGGTAACATTTCCAGTGATCCTTGAACAAGTTTTATTAGAGTATTTTGCTTAACTAATTTGTCACATTGTTTTTGTTTACATCTGGCTATACATTCATAGTCAGTTAGTTTCCAATAATTTGATTATGAATCTATTATTATTATAATGGTTATCTGTTCTCATAGTAGTATTAGATGTTTTTCTAACTACTGGTAACATTTTCAGTGATCTTTGTACAAGTTTTAATAATGTATTTTGCTTAACTAATTTGTCACATTGTTTTTGTTTACATCTGGCTATACATTCATAGTCAGTTAGTTTCCAATAATTTGATTATGAAACTATTATTATTATAATGGTGATCTGTTCTCATAGTAGTACTAGATGTTTTTCTAACTACTGGTAACATTTTCAGTGATCCTTGAACAAGTTTTAATAATGTATTTTGCTTAACTAACTTGTCATATTGGGTTTCCTTTCATCTAGCTTTGTGCTATCATATTTAATCTGCTTTATGTGCAGTGTATTTCAGTATCAAATATTATTCATTAGCGTGCATCATTATTTATAATGAATCTTTGATTGGAACAATTGTTGATGGTTGCTTGGTTTAATTAACATATATGATTTTTTGTGTTATAGGTGCATTCTCTATGGGGTTATGTATCAATGTGCAGCATATTCTTATGCAGTATTTGCTTCTACTATTATGACTTCATTATGGTATTTTATTACAGTAGTTTAATTGTTGATTAATACACATGTTTACACTATTTTTCTAAACAATAACATAAATTCTTAATCTAATGGTATTACATTTTTTTTGTGTGTGTTGTACCTAAATTCTGGTACATTGGTTATTTGATACTTAACAAATTATCTTGTTTGTTATTATTTTCCCTGGACTTTCTTTATATTGTATTCTGTCTTGCCGTGGCATTCAGTTATATTTCATTTTAAAAATTACAAAGTTTTTTATTATCAGTTTCTATGAACAATGGTTCTACTGTTCTATCTTACATTTCTTGGTGGTCTTATGATTATCTATTTTGGATTACAATCTTCATTAAATTGGTCACACTAATTGTCTGTGCATTTTTTAACCACTTAATCTTTGATGTTTCCACTATAAAGGTAACACATTTTTCTCTGTTATAAACCTTTCTCACTTGTATTGTCTGTGGGGTTTATCTGAGTTAAAATTGGTTGACTTGTTACAGGTTTTCACACTTACATTAAATTTTCACTATTACTGTTTGTGATTTCTTTAATATGCTAAACACTGTTTCTTCATAGTTGATAATCGTTATTCTTCTTCCGGTTACTAGTATAGTTTCTTGTATACTTGGTGAATGGTGATTTCTTGTATTGTCCATACATTGTCTTCACTCTTCATGTCATGTTTCCTTGCTCTTCTTCTTCCTTTCTTCTTTTGGTTTAAACGTCTTCTTCAATTTTTCCATTGTAGTAGTCGTTGTTCCATAGTTTTTATATTTATAAATATATTGGTTTGTCCGCCATCATTGTGGTTGCTCTTGAGTTGTCTCTTCTTCATTTTGCATAGTCCTTATTGTTTTGTTGGTTCCCCTCACTGTTGGAATTCTGTTGTCTTCTTCTTCATAGTTATTGTTTTGTTGGTTCCCCTCACTGTTGGGATTCTGTTGTCTTCTTCTTCATAGTTATTGTTTCGTTGGTTCCCCTCACTGTTGGAATTCTGTTGTCTTCTTCTTCGTAGTTATTGTTTTGTTGGTTCCCCTCACTGTTGGAATCTATTGTCTTCTTCTTCATTTTGCATAGTCCTTATTTTGTTGGTTCCCCTCACTGTTGGAATCTATTGGGTCTGGTTTCTAACATTTTATATTGGCTTGTGGTCATTTTCTTTCTCTCTTTTGTACACGATGCTGCTATATTACACTTCCTTCTTCTTTGTTGGAATTTTACAACAATGTATCTGTAGATACACACTTTTTGTTTACATTATTTTACTTACTTAGAAATATTTTCATGATTTCCCGTCACTTGACGTAATAATTGTTTACACTATGTAACTACCAATTTTGGTACGTTACATATGCCTTCCTATAAGAATTGATTAATTCTGAATCAGTATACTTATTTTTTTTATTGAAGAATTCATCAATTGTTGTACGTTTCCATGTCGACTCATATGCTTTTTTATATATATATCCCTTCACTTTCTTCTATTTGAATCATAATTATTTCTCTTCTATGTAATTGTCTCCCTTGTTTATTTAGTTCCCTAATTCCCTAACATAAGTTTAGCTGGGGCAGTTCAGAGCGGCTCACTTTGGCATACAACTCCACTGGCCATACTAACATCAATAAACATGGAGGCACATCATCTCCATCAATAATAATAAATGATTGCTGGCATTATTCATCAGTCAATTCATCTTAAATAATCGAAAAATATAAAGTGGTCGTTCTTTCGTCAAATAATAAATATCCTTGGGATTATCTCACGCATCTGCGGTTTATACATTGTTATACTCTCTTCTTCTTGATTCAACTCAACTAAATTCTTCACATATTACAGGGATAGTTTGTTTTACATTTCATCACTGGTATACTCTCATGATCATCTTCGTTAATATATTATTTTTTTATTCTTCTTCGTCATCAATTAATTTCTTCTCTTTGTATCACGTTAGACGTCATCTCATAATCTTCTTCATTTCGGGGTTTACTTCTCTGCATATAATTCATGAATATATTTTCTCATGGTTTCAATTGAGATATAGTCCATGTCGTATAGGCTTTCTTCTAGTAAAAGACACTAGAAAACACTATGGTTGTGTGTTATCTCTTATCTACATTAATGATACTTATTCGGTTTTGTTCCTCCAACTTCTTATTTTCTTCTTCCTTCATTGGTAGTACGGGTATGATGGTGTTTTACTTGTTGACGTGGCTCTTGGAAATTCGGTGCCAAAGTTGATAGGTGTCTTTCTCGTATAGTACTTCTTTTTCTTCTTCTTTCATTGGTAGTAGTACTATTATTTGTAAATACAATTTTCTTGATCCTTTACATAACTTCTTTGGAACATATTTTTCGCATTACAAAATTACAATATAGTCAACGTTCATTTTCATAGTTATATATTCACTTCCTATTTAATATAAACAACAAATAATCTTCGTAGCAATATTTCACCCTTTCTTCACATAGTCAACATTTATTCTCATAATTATATTTTCATTTTTCACTTAACAATAAACAATAATCTTCATCGCCATATTTCACTTTTACTTTATATAGTCAATATTTATATTCACAAGTATATTTTCATTTTTCACTTAATATCAGTAACAAATGTTTTTCATTGCAATATTTCATTTTTATCTTATAATTTAATCTTCGATGTACCGTTTCATTGAAGCTTGGTTGTATGTGCCCTTTATTTTCTTGGTTATTGGGTCTTGTAACTCATAAATGTTATTCAGGTTGTTTTTGGTTACAGTATATGGGCCTGTGAATAGCAGTAGCAGTTTTTTCGCAATACCTTCAATTGCACTTGGGAGTTCTCGGTTTTTTATGAGTACTTTGTCTCCCACTTCGTACTTTATGACTTTAGGTTGCGATTTCTGGTATTTGAGCCTAAGTTTTTCAGCTCGTTCAACTGCGTTATTGTAAAATTTTGTTTTATTAAATTTGAATTCATTTTCTGTTGGAAAGTTTATGATTTCTGTAATTTCGCGGGGTGGTCTTCGTTCATACATAGCCATATAGGGTGTCTCATCTGTTGATTGATGGTAAGCTAAGTTCAGGAAGTCTTCAGCCGGGGATAGATATTCCTCCCATTTCCTCTGCTGGCTGTGACAGTAGGTTCTTAAGATCCTTCCTACTTCTCTCAGCACTCTCTCAGCAGGGTTGCTGTTGGGGTGATACACAGACGTTTTGTAGGTCTTCACGCCTTAATGGATTAGAGTTTCCCGCCACTTTCGTCCTCGGAATTGTGTTCCATGATCTGTAATTACTGATAGTGTTTTTCCCACTTCGGGTATATATTTGGATATCACAATGTCTAGTATTTTGTTAGTTGTAGCTCGATTTATTGGATAAAGTTTTGTGAATTTCGTGTAGTGGTCGAATATGATTACCACATATTTGTATTGATGCCTTCCACCACTTCGTGGAAATGGTCCACAAATATCTAAAAATACTTTTTCCAATTTTGCTGTTGATGTTATGGGTATCATTACCCCTTCTCTTTTTTCATTGCTACACTTGACCAACTGGCATACATGACAATTTTGAATATATTTTCTCACTTTGCGGTTCGTGTCTTTAAAGTGTACATGTTCCTGTAGTGCCTTGACTACATTGACTGCTCCCATGTGACCGTAACGCGCATGGTAATCAATTGCTAGTTCTTTTTCAATGGTTTTCGGTATGACAACCTTCCATTGTTTACTATCTTTTTGAGTTTTAGTGAACAGTAATCGGTTGTGAGTACAGTAATATGGTATTATTTTTTCATCATCGTTTGCCAATCGTTGGATGATTTGTGAGATTTTAGGATCCTTATTCTGATGAATGTTTATGTCTGATAGTATGTTGGTTAATTCAGACTTGTTCTTTAATATGTGGTAGACTTTGGCGATGGTTTCTTTTTCTCCCTCGAATGTCTGGGCTATGATGTTCACTCGGGACAACACGTCTGCAGCTATGTTGCTTTTCCCTGGTATGTATTCCCATTGGATGTTATATTCCTGGAGCGTCAGTGTCCACCTTGTTAGTCTACCATGTTTCAGTCTACAATTTTTTAGAAAAGATATAGACTTGTGGTCTGTTCTTACCGTAATAGGGTATCCTAATATGAAGGTTCTGAATTTCTCACAGGCAAACACTATACTCAGTAGCTCTTTCTCTGTCGTATGATAGTTTCGTTCGCATTTATTAAGAGTTCTACTTGCGAAACTAATTACTTGGTGATTACCTTCTTGGTCCTCCTGATATAATACTGAACCAAGGCTAAGATCACTAGCACCACAGTTCATGAAAAATTGTTTTTCAAAATTAGGACGGTGTAGCATTACTGTGTCGAGAAATTTTTTCTTGATTAGCTCAAAGGTAGTGTCTTGGTCAGACCCCCATTTCCACTTTTCCTTTGACGATAATTGTGATGAAAATCGAGCCGTTAATTCCGAATAGTTGCGCTGGAATTTTCTGTAGTAATTACAAATTCCGAGGAACGATTGTGACTGTTTTTTGTTTTTCGGTATTGGGAAACGCTGTATTGCTTCCATCTTTTCTTGGGCTGGTGTGATTCCAAATTCTGATAAGTTGAACCCCAAAAATTGTACTTCTTTGGCTATTAACTTTGATTTGTCCAGTTTGAGCGTAATGTTATTTTCTTCTAATTTATTTAGCACTTGTGCCACCCGGTTACAGTGTTCTTCCCAATTATCTGATGCAATTAACAGATCATCGACATATACTGTCGTAAATTGCAAAGTATTATGTCCTAATATTTCATCCATGCATTTAACAAAAATGGCCACAGAGTTCACAAGGCCGAAGGGTAACCTTTTAAAATGATAGTTACGGCCTTCGAAAATAAATGCTGTGAATTTCCTGCTATTGGGGTGTAACTCCACCTGCCAATAACCACAGACAGTATCCCATATACTGTAATACCGTGTGCCATAAAATCTCTTTAATATCTCGTCGATTTCGCCAGGCGACGTCCTGTCATTAATTACGGACTTATTTATTTCCCTCGCATCCAAGAAAATCCTCACTGCGCCGTTTTTCTTAGGTACAGCTACAATGGGATTAGTGTACGGGGAATTGCTAACTTCAATGATATCATCCTCAATTAATCTTTGTATTTCTTCACGAACGGCTTCTTTAAGTGAAAAAGCGATTGGGTATGACTTTCTCTTGAACTCAGTTTGGTCTTTAAATTTCAATTCACATTGAAAGTTTTTTATCTTGCCAGGTGTATCAGAGAATACATGTCGGTATCGATGGTAGATTTGCATCAGGTTTTCACGTTGTTCATAACTCAACTCATGGTTAATGTTGTTTGTTTGGAATGCTCTAATTTCATTAATCTTTTCTACCCATAATACATCTTCTGGATTGCTGCGAATTTCTTGGTTGATAGACATCAACGATTGGTAGAGTTCAATCAATAAAGCCCCACGTTGGGCGCCACGTTGTAACAAAACAACGATACAGGATATTTGATTGTGTATAGTGTAGGTGATTGTAGATACGCTCCAGTATCCACAACGATATAAGATAATAAAATGTAATTATTATTAGTGTTTTGATTATTATTAATAGTTGTGTGGGTATTCCCGTTTAAATCTTTCAATTTAAAAAAGTACTTTAGCACTCCACTGTTCACCTCCCCACTTACCATATGTGGATGATATTACTGTTCTGTTTGGTGACTGCTTCTGCTGTAACATACACTTTATACATACATGTGCATATTCTACTTGAATATCGTAAGTAATATATATGCACACTAAAATAAATTGAGGGCTTAATTGTGATTTGAATTATAATGAATATTCAAATTCTGCCGCCACCTTCTGATAGAACTAGTTATGAAAACTAAACTATTTTAATTTTAAAATTAAAAACTCTTTCCACTGGTAAAAAATAATTGAGATTTATTAACAGTTCTGAAATGCCATTAACTCTTTTAAATCAACAATCAATCACTAATAGTTTTACAGAAAAATAATTATCATGAACAATTTTTAAAAAGAAACTCCTTTAACCTCAAGGCTGGTAAAACTGAAGGTTGCTACAATAATTTTAGTTAGAGAGGTTATGTCCTCTTTACACAGTTAAATTACCAAGTTCGTGTGATCTTTGAAGTTGCATGATACCAGATGCAAGATGTTATCTTTTACAACAATAATTAAGAAAGAATTAATACAAAAAAAACAAACAAACATTAAATATAAAAGTCGGTACCATAAAATCGATAATTATCGTACTATCGTACGCTGGATATAATAGATACAGAAGTTACATTGAAAACACGTGCGTTGTGCAGCACTGTTAAAAATTACTGTTATTATTTATTAGTTGGTTATAAAAATCATTCATTGGCAAGAGAAAAAGTTTATAATAAAAAAAAAAACTCTTGTGATAGCTTTCATTTAATTTATCTTACTTGAGAACAGAATTATAGAAAGGTGACAAATTGTCGTTATTATTTCTAGGTTAGTTAACCAAACGTAAGTAGTGATTGTGGATAAATCTATTATTCATTGAATTCTTAATAGTCTAAATACATATATTTCATTCATAATTCACCTGATGTGTAACTATCAGTTAATTAGAATATTTTTCGCAAAATAATTATTTATTAGTCAAATCAAACGAAATGATTCAAATGAGCGACTATTCGTGACACTCATATTTGTAATATTTAAATTAAAATTGACTTCTTTAATTACGATAAATCGTAAGACATTTATGTTTTAAATTAATAAAATGCGAAATAATTCTTTTATTGAATTCTGATAATTTTCATCGTGATTGATACACTTCGATACTACTGACTAGAGTAGTACCCAAACAATAATTTTATTAATAGAAATTATTATTTCCATTTTTATTGGTTAAATAATGAAAATTTGGACCCCTGGTTTTTTTTCTATAAGACACAAATTCGAAAATACGACCGATATTATACACTGGCCGTATTTTATTATTTAAATCACTCCGCACTAGACACTCGTGGTTATTGTGTAGTGTACAGGTTATGTCTGTAGCGTACTTATGGAATGTGTCGCGCACAATTCAAATACAACTTAATACATTTCTTTGTCAATCCTGCTCGCTGAATTATACTAGTAGACTCTTTGACGATTGGATGATGACTGTGTCGCTTCACCTAAGCGTCTCTGGCTTGTCTGGTTGATTTAATTCATTTGATTGGTGCAAATTGTCGAACTCTCTAACCCAAAACACCTCGTTTAAATAAAACTTTTAATTTTTTACAAAATTCTTATATGGGCTGGAGACTATAGTGACGTAAGCGTTGATACACATAATGTTTAAAAAGTTTATAATTGCTATAACTTTTTTATTAATTGTCGTATCGTTGAATAATTAGTGGCAATAGATCGCGGACACCTTGGGCTTTAAATAAAGTCTAAACAAGGATAAAATCCGTCTATTATTAACTCATTACAACTATTTCACAAATTCCTATGGTGAATCTTAATATTAATAAGTTTATTTCACCCTACCTTACTCTAAATACACAATAACACTTCTTATTAAACGTTTTGAGTCCATTTCTCAATTGCTTAATACAAAAAATAGGTGTAATTACTATTCAAACAATGTTTGATAATGGCGTCTCAAGCGTCCATATTCGATTATTTATAATCGCTTATAACACTATTATTTCTTATTTAATGACATTTTTTTGGTATCCTAACAATAATATATACATTTATTTACATCGGTTTACACTTTATTATATGAAAAATGTTGTGTTTCATATACTAATAGTCTTATCTAACTACCTTCTGTTCTCTTTTCTTGTAAATTGTCACTTTGTTTTTGTTTGTCACTTTCTTTTAATACTTTGTCAGATCTTTTAAACTTATTAAAAGTAAGTCGTTTTCTTCTTGGACTTACGAAGAAAAATGTGGCGTTAAAAACAAGAGATTTACGCCTAATTTAGACATTAAACATGTTGTTGGTAAAGTATCTAGAAAATTTCAGTTTTATTGGTACGAGCGATATTCGTGGTTGACAGGCTGTTCCGAAACCAACATACTTTTTTTGTTATACATATATCTTGTTTTATGATGAAAAAGAATGGATTTTATATGGAGTGACGGTTACAAACATTTTCTTTGAAAAGCCGAAAAACACCAGAATTCAAATAAACATATTCAGAATGAAGAGTGGTACCGTTTGCTGGGACGCGTGAGGATTGAACATACTCTCTCTGAAGGGGCTAGAATTCAAGCTGTTAAACATAATGAAGTCGTGAAACAAAATAGGCTTATTGTTGAAAGACTTGTTGACATTGTGTGTTTTCTCGGGAAACAGGAGCTTGGATTTCGAGGTCATTTCGAAGGGGAAGACTCAGTCAACCGGGGTAATTATCTAGAATTGTTAGATCTTCTTTCTAAGCAGGAGCAGTACATTGGAGATCATCTCCAGTCTGTGTCAGGTTTTAAAGGTACATCAAGCGATATTCAGAATGAATTACTTAGTTGAATCTGTAACCGATATAATTCAAGAGAAGATTAAGGCGGAGTTAGATTCTTGCGATTTTATTGGAATTCAGGCAGATGAAACTTTAGACGTATCAAGAAGATCTCAAGTCACCATAATTTTTAGATTTTGTTCAACAGAGGGTCCAGTAGAAAGTTTCATTGGGTTTTATGATGTTTCAGTAGATAAGATTGCATTAGGCTTATCAGAATTAATTGTTAATGTTTTGTAAAAGTGGGGTGTAACTGAGAAGGTAGTCTGTCAAACATATGATGGAGCCTCTGTAATGGCTAGAAAGCATGGAGGCGTTCAGCACTTTGTAAAACAGACTTGCCCAAGAGCATTATTTCTACATTGCTATGCTCACAAGTTAAACCTCGTACTTCTTCATTGCACTAAAACAGTAAGATCGGTTAGGCTCTTCATTCACAATCTGACAGCATTTCACACATTTTTTTGTAGATCCTCAAAGAGATCACAGCTTCTATAATCTAGAGGATTTAAACTTTCACAAGCATCCACTACTCACTGGAACTTCCGTTCCAGAGCAGTTCATACCATATACCATCTTTTCCCAGTATGGTGACTTGAGACAGGTTTTTGAGGACATTACAGAGAATGATGAAGGATGGGATAGTGATTCGTTCAATTCTGCTGTTGGATTGCTTAACATACTCAAAAAGACTTATTTCATTTACTTACTTTGTTTTTATAGAAAAATATTCGTTTATGATGACCATCTCTTTTCTCTACTGCAACACAAAACTATCTCCGATATAATTCTGTGGAACACTAAAATTAAGAAAACTAGTGCTATCCTCAAGAACATGAGATCAGAAAACGCTGTGTCGTCTTGCATTGAAAAATGTCACCAAATAAGCAGTGAGGTAAATATAGATGACTGTGACAGGAAACTAGTGAAAACGTTAACTTATGAAGTGCTTGATACTTTGATTATGCAGCTGGAGGTACAGTTCAGTGATTTCAAAAGTATCCAGTTTGTTGAGTTGTTTGATCCTAATTACTTCATTTCTTACAAAGAGATTTTCTCTCCTACTAAATTCAACAGCCTTATATATAAATACCTTTTTTTTAATAGTGAAAGACTGGAAAATGAATTAAAAAACATTTACTCAGATACTGGAAAACATTTGTTACCTCAAAGACTTTTACATTTTATAGTTCTTAATGACTTAGAACCAGTGTACGTGGAAGTTTCAAAATTAATTCGTTTGATTTTAACGTTTCCTGTTACCACGTTAAACGTTATGGTGACGTCTGCAGAAAAGAATATGAGTAGGCCCTACTCTGGAAAGAATAAAAAACTACTTGCGCAATAAGATGACCAATGAAAGACTTAACTCTCTTACCACCATTGCTATTGAAAACAAATTTGTGAAGGAATTGATGACTGACCAGCTGTTTAAAGACCGTGTAGCTGACAATTTTGCAAGCAAGAAAACTCGCCGTGTTGAACTACTACCTACCCATTCATTAATTACTAGCTTCGCCACTGTTTCTGACATCGTCTGACAGTGTGGCAGCGGTGCCACAATACCTTGTTATTAAAAGGAAAGGAGCTAACTTTGCAAAAACGAGTCTTAATTGAAGAAGCTACCGGAGAGTCACCGGTTACACTGGCCAAGCCTTTCAGGATATCAGAAAAGCCTCAGGTAAATTACTTGTAGGGAATCTGAACGATCAATAGCGTCCAGAGTTGCTGGACAGACGTTCCTCTCTTTGTCTCACATCCTAACCTTCAACAGGACAACTATGCCTGAAAAGATCAAAGTAGGCATTCGTACACTGAGTGTGACAGTGTTCTCAGTGTTTATGTTTCGTGGGGAGGGGCACACTGCATCAATCTGTGCTCGAGTCGAGAAAAGCGTCTGTAGGAAGTCGGTTCACGATGATGACCCCTGTGCGGTCATCAGCATTCATATGGATCCGACAATTGTCCCGTCGATAAGCAAGAGGTGGCTATTCAGGAAGTACATACCCTGAATAAAGTTAGCTAACTTCGCTCGGCTTAGTTACGTACAAGCTGCAAAGTAAACAGTATCATTAGTGTATATTGTAAATAAAATGTTATCTGTACTAACGCAGTTTATTAGCGATACTTTTTCTGAAGTTTACAGGAAATTAGAAGGTCAAAAAATACAGACATCCTACGGTACATAGACACCGTGAAGAACGGTTCTGCTTGAAGACCAATACTCAGTCTCTCAAGAAGGGCGGGCAAAATCATCGTGCCTGCAGCTGCAGCCACCCCCAGCGGAGACGAAACGGCGAGAGGATACCGCCGCCTATCGTCTCGTCATTACAAATATACCAGAAAGAAATTTTTTTAAATGATAGCGGGGACAGGAGATGTCCCCGTAGACTAGGAGATCAGCTCTGGATCGGATTTTAGCTCTATTACCAGCCCAGTAATCTCACTGACTTTGGTGCTCAGCAATCTATACAAGAAGAGGGAGAAAGGCTGGTCACAAAGGAAGCCACGAACGTAAGCACGGTGCGTAGCACCTGGTTCATCGATATCCATCATGGAGAGCATCCTTCAGTGGAATATAAACTGTTGCGCTTCCTGTTATTGCAAACAATAATAAGATGCTACTGGTCAGACATACACTGACGTATCCGTACAGGAAACACATTTGAGGCTACAAGTAGTCTTTAATACGAGGGGATATTAGTGATTCCGCCGGGATGTTACCTTTACCCCAAACATCAGAACTACGGAAGATGTTACCATATCTTTTAGCAATCACTTCAGCATCTAAGGTTCATTTGCAATTATAATAACTAGACATTATAAACTACACCATGGTGATAATTAGACACTTTAAGAAATGTAAGTGGCTTTGAACCAGACGAAAAATAGACATCAGACCCGGACGGAGTGAATAAATAACTTCTCAAACACGCAGGTATCCTTTGGTGTTAACACTATCTTTTGAATAAATGCAGTAGGATAGCAAAAACACAAGTAGAGTAAAAAACGGTTACGTTGTATCTCTGTATAAGAAAGGAAATCATAATTCATGTCAAAATTACCCAGTACTTATATACGATGAACGGAATGCCAGGCCAAAGGGCCGAAATGAGATTTCTCAGGCACGTGTCAGGATATGCTCTTCAAGATCGCAGAAGAAATGTAGATGTACGGCAAGAACTGAATATTAAGAGTATACTCGACAGGATTGCTCAATATCGGCTATACTGGATAGGCTATAACATGTTAACCGAATGGATTACTACCGCATCACCACACAACTATTGAATTATAAGGCGAAAGGACGGGAGAGGTGTGGACGTCCGAAGAGCGTTGAAGTGACGAACTCTAACCTATCTGGTTTGTACGGAACAAACCATTTTTAACTTAATCCTTGTTAAAGATGATGATTATTATTTTATTTTATTAAAGTTTAAATTACGTTTCCATAATGCTTTTTACTATTGTGCACACTAATATTACTGAACTTGTTTGTGAATCGATACAATGGCACAATTCTTGAACACGTGCTATCAAGATGCGATCATATCTTACACTTTCAAACTTATTTGAAATTAAATCAATTCAAATTCAAATCAATTAAATCGACGTTTTAATTCACGTTGTAATTGTCTTAACACTTCAAGAAGTCCAAGTCTTTACTGATCGCAATCGGAAGACGTTCTTATTCAATAGCATCTTCGACATACGTAACTATAGTACTATACTTTTCTACTATTTTTTAAGATACTTGACACACACACACACACACAACAGGATTAAACAAATTAATTGTTGAGTAAATGTTGAAACATGGACACATTTACTTTGAGAACGAGCAAAGGAAAATACAAGAAGTGTCCAATAGGAATAAAGGAAGAGATTTTTTTGGAATAGTCATAAACGTCAATTGTAACAAATACTTCACAATGAAGAAGAAATCTGAAGATAGAGAAGCGTCTTGAAGGCTGTTAAAGTAAGAGAGAGATTTAGATAGAATAAAAATTTTGAAGCAAGAGAAATCAAGGAAAATTAATAATTGATTCACTTGCTCTCTATGTACTCTCGCATACCAACTCAAATGCGGGATCTTGCCATAACCGTTTGTTGCGGTTATAGCAAAATCCTCGATAGGGTTATTTATTTTGGAGTGTAATGACACCCGATGGATTATCGTTTCCAGGTTATCGACTATATAACTCTATGAAAATAGAGAGGATTTAATTATGGTAGAAAGAGACCGTGATTTGCAGTGTTGTGTAATGTAGGGTTGCTTACGACAAACGTTATATTAAATAACAGCTGGTTAACGAATATTCTTACAGAATATTGATTCAAAACACATATTTTTTCATAGGTATCAACTGCGAGAATTATTAAAACGCATTGAACTATACATCACGCTACATAAAATTTTTTTACGATAAAATGTAAATTATACGGATCCGATAATATAATATTTAGCTATTATTGAGTGGTAAAATGTGTGTACAGAAAATGCCGCGAAGAAAAGACTCCTTTTAAAGGAGCAAATTAAAATCTAACAATAAGAAAAAAGCCATACAAAGACAGGTCTGGGAATACATTGTTTACGAGTTACAGAGAGGTAAATCCCACATTTCTGTTCCGAAGGTAACATAATGCAATAAGGAAATTCCTGAAACACACATTACGAGGCAATTTTACTGGTTCCTTAGTTGTATGAGTGAATATTCAAAAAACAGATCTTGATCTGCAGTAGTTTTTAAGGAAATTGGTAAAAAGTATAAATCCTTTGAGTCCTGAGACTTAGTTTTTAGTTTTGGGTATAATAAACTATACAAATTTGTGAATAATTGAATTTTTAGACAATAGTGAGAGATTTTAAATTACTTAAAAATTACGTGGGAAAGTATTCTAATTTTAAATAGAACCACGCTTTTATTTACAAAACGGCTAAAGATTATTAATTTGTATTAACATTCTTTCATTAGAGAGAAAACTTATTTTGTAAATTTCTAGATATCTTTGCCGAGTTAAAACACTTTTAACTCAAATTAGTGACATTTTTTCTGTCTGTCTACTGTCTCTCTGTTTGGGAGATGTCTTACGGTAACTTTTTAATGCATCACCCGATTTTTGTGAATCTCAGCATGCTTATCCAAAGGTTTACCCCATAGATCTACTGTTTTTTGAGATTGGTCCCTTCAGAAACAGGAAGTCGGAAGCAGAATCGTAAAAGGTTAAAATTTCGCTAAAATCTTAAAACCCACGCAGGGTATCGATTTAGGGAGAAGTTAAACAAAAATTTTAATACCATCATTGTCTCTCGTGGTGGTTGTCTTCTTTAATAGCACAGGTTAATAGCCTGTTCCGACTTCATTACAACCGTTTGTACAAGGGTCTTCCCGCAGATCATCTTCCAAACGGTTTAAATTCCACTGTTAGCATGATTACCCTCCAATCTTCCATTCTGGGCTCTATTCACTTTGGTTTTTTTTTCTATTCTGTTGTTTATAGAAAACATACTTGCCTCTGGCGTTTCAGTTATTTATCAATATTTGCAATTTTGGTTCTGATTTTGTTAATAAAAGTTGCGTAAAATTAACAAAGGTACTTTAATCTCTTCTTAATTTATTTTGCCAATTAATATTATAAAATCTTGTATTCTAATTATTTAATCAAATAGGCTTTACTGAGGTGACACATTGTTCTAAGAAAAATTAGAAATTCTTTCTAATACCTAAACATCTAAAAGCTAAACATCTGCATACTGTTTTTCAAAAAGTCTTGAAGAGTAAAGCAAGATATTAAAGAAAGAACGTAATTAAATTCGTTTTGTGTCTCTTACAACGGTTTAAAGTCTACTATATTATTGAAAATAATAAATTCCTTTAAAGTAACATAGTAAATGAACGAATACTACCATCGGCTGTTATTCTTTGCATGACATAAAAGTAAATATCAGCTAAGCAATAATAATTTTAAAATAAATCTTAGCATTTAAAGCAACATATTGTTACGACGGTCTGCTGATCGTCGTATGGTACAGTGGAAAACAAAATACAAGACACCAATTACGCCACTAATCACCAGGTTTAATTATCACTATTAAACAGTTTATAATTAACAAGACAGTCTCTTACAACAAATCAAATAAAAATTGTTCACATGCAATAAAAATGTTAACTCATATAAAACACAATTGTATTACAATTGTCCCGCGCAATTATAAAACATAACACATTGCCACAATATTACGAACCGCACTAATATAAATCGCAACAGTAACTAACTGAGCGTAGCTGAGTACTTGTAGTTATACCCCGCTGAAATACCAGAATATTCCACATACTACGCATTAGCTCTACACTACGACGTAATTGATTGCGGCCTTGACACAGTCCGCACGGCTGGCGACGTCTAGAAAAGTCTCGCGAATGCATGCTGAAATCACATACGCACACAACATTATAGCCGGATTCTTCTGGAACATTCGAGAAACACGTAGATTGTTCTGTAATGTCGTAGCAATATAGATAGAAGGAAAATAGAACGAATACCCGAACGTTTGGCTAAATAAGTAGTAAATAAAAATTGTAAAATTACATACATTTTCTCGTTTCAGTTAACAAAAAAACATGTCTAACTTACAACACAATGGTTATAACTTCAGTAACTTACAAACAATTATACAAGATATGTAATACCCTCGTATTCAAACATTTAACTTTATTTAACTCTGTTTCAAATCGACAACACATAGTGTCAGTATTATAAAATTATTTTAAAAATATTTTAAGTAAAGGAATTCTTGTTAATGGAATGTTGTTAAACGCTGCCTACTTTAAAAATCCAACCTACCGTTTCAAGGGAAAATATTTTATCAGCCACCTTTCATTTCAGGTTTCTTTAATAGCAGAAGAAATATATATACAGAAATTGACAAAAGATTCTTTACTAAAATGATTGTCTGTTTTGTACCCCTTTGTGTCATCTGTTTGTTTACTATCCTATGTTAAGAAATTTAAACAATTGAAGCTAAATAAAAATATATACCTTCGTAATACACTTTTAAAATAGTACACAAAACTGACTAAATTATTTCACGGAGTGAAAAATGTCAATTTTATGTTTTTATGTAATCAAAACTATCCATTGAAAGTAGTTTCCATTTCCTGTAAAAAATGTAAAACATAATGCATGTAATATTCCTTGATATTTCTTTATTTTTATTTGGTTTAATTGCTGCGTTAGACATACTTTCTATAGTAGTGTCACTGCCTTACCCAACGGTCAGTGTTCTCCGTTAAAAGTTAACCCGATTTTTTTATAAACGTTCGTTAAGGTGTTATACCAGAAACAATTCTAATACATTTTACAATAACGTAAACAACAAAAAATAATCTTCTTCTTCTGCACCTTGTGGAGTCTTCACCTGTCCCGTCTTCACGGAGTATCTATCCATCTCACTTTCGGTCTTCCTACATCTCGTGTACCAAAGGGTCTATAATGAAACGCAACCTTAGCCAGTCGTCCATCCTCCATTCTGTCCGATGCTGTAACTATTCCCTGCGATATATCTGAATTTTATCATTTATGGAGAATACCTGTAGCTCTTCTTTAATATCCACATTGCGCAAACGATCCTGTTTCGTGTAACCATTTGTTCTTCTCAGAATATTCTTTTCCGAAGTTTGAATCTGATTTTTAATCTCCTTACAGGCATTTTTTTGGTATTACAAAAAGTAATAAAAATGTAATTTTTGTACAATTAGGTAGCCATAAAACACAATCTTCGTAAGAAGTTTTTTTTGGTTTTATATTATATAAGGAGGGCTCTCAGATTCACGTGTAAACTAGAAGTTTATAATATTTAAATGACCATAAATTTATAAATGCATTCATCAATATTACTTTTTCTCAAGTATTAGGCCTACCGTCGGTCTATACATGATATAGCTTACATTAGAACATCACCGCCAACTTGCATTTAACTTCGTGCAGTGAAACCTGCACCGTGTAGAGAGGTGATATGTGCGTTGATTGACTAGTCCGTCTATCTCAAATTGTTGTTTTCCCTCTAGTGTGATGTAGACGGAATTAGACTGTGTCGACCTACAGGGAAACTCACAACGCTGAATGACAAATGAACGCAATGCAAAAGAACAGTTATTCCGCTGTCAAGAACATATTCGTGAGCTTAAAACTTTTATTAGCAATTTTGTATAAATTTAATTCTTTTAAGGATTAATGCGCGACCAGTTCTAAGTACTGCAATCATAGTATTAGCGAAAAGCAATCGGGTGTTTTAACTCAAAATTACTACAAATCAATTGGAAAACATGATGTAATATTCATTTTAGGCTTTAGACATTAGTATTTTGCAAATGTTATTTAATTTTCGTTGATAATCACGCACAATTAGACTTATCTTTATTTTAATAAAGTTTATTATGTGTGTATATTGCATATCCCCAACATACTTACTGCTTTATAGTAAATTCTTTAAGTACTCCAAATCTGCGTTTGCTTTAGAAATCCCTAAAATACACATATTTATTGCAATTATGTGTTGTTTGGGATCATTTTTCTCACAATTTCACGAAGAATACAAAAATTATATTTTAATTTTGAATATAGGATTTTGAATATAATTTTTAATTGGACCGTATACTTATATCTGAACCGCCCGGGTCGTGCCTGGCCGGGCCGGGCCGGTTGTGAGGGCGCGTACGAGAGTAAGGATCTTCTAGTCCCTTAGGTGTTATTCAATTTGGAACACCCTATAACAAATTTCCTACCAAAAGTTAATTTATAAAGAAGTCAAAGTAACTTATAAGGTGGAGAGCGAATTAGCCACATAAATTAAAAAAAAAGTATTACAGAGCAAAGAAATATGAACACTTTGAGAAATTACGTGCAATAATGCATAAAAAGAAAAATATGAACATCAAATTTTCGTAGCGTGGGGAGTAGCATTCACTGGCAAAAAGCAATAGTAACTTTTTTTTATATCATGTTACCAAATATTATTCTATATTCGTATTAATATCAATAATTATATTAATTGTGAGACTCAGAGGTTTTCTGTCACGTAATAAAAAGTAATTGGTAATTGCATAATTACTTGTAAAAGCATAATTGGTTGTATCATTCTTGAATCAGTCAATTCCTGAACACATGATAGATCGGTATGGCACTAATTAACCAAAATAGAAACTTGATGCCGATTGCTGCAGCAGCCTTTCGTCTGTCAGCGGTGGAATTCGTTCTCAGATTATCTGCGTCTCTCTTCTTCTGCTCGGAAGATACTTTCTACCACCACCTACGTAATCTGGTCAGGGGCAAAAGTCTCCCTTAGTCAACACGTCAAAAAGCCCCGAACTCAGACGATCCACTAGAGTCTTTTACATAGGGCCATTTCCCTAGAGAAAGCATTTCCAACCTAGCTTACAACCGCGTAAAACATAAAAGAAACTAGTTGAACGGCAGTCCTAGCCGGTAGTGGTCTGTCCTAGCCGTAAGTTCTCAGTTGCGCAAAGCTTTCTTTTTCATGAGGCGTTCGCCACTTGCATAAAGGAGTCGATGTAGTCCGACCACCGTTATATGGACAAGGGAATCGTATTGAAGACAGCAGTGATTCACGACCTGTCCCTAAAACGGAACAGTAAGTAATTTTACTTATACTCCGGCTGCGCAGTCACTGGTTCACGAGACAATCAAGGAAATATCAAAAACCGCTGAGCACTTCGCTTGTTGAAATCCTCACATAACCGATCAAGAGTCATAAGGAGAATATCTATCCACACTTAAACACCCTTATACACCCTAATGTCCTAATGGTGTTCTGTACCCTCGAAAAAATAAGATTCTTTAAGTCATCGAAGGAGTCATTACAGGCACTGCTACCAAACAAGTCTTTGAGCCGCGTCCCACGACAGACTACGGATACAAGCTACAAACACCACATTCCTGAACAAGATATCTAAGAAGGCGAATGTTGTCAAGTCACTACATGTCAAACTACTACATTTTCGCATCCAGAAGAATAGAGTAATATTAATGTGTGTGTGTGTGTGTGTGTGTGTGTGTGTGTGTGTGTGTGTGTGTGTGTGTGTGTGTGTGTGTGTGTGTGTGTGTGTGTGTGTGTGTGTGTGTGTGTGTGTGTGTGTGTGTGTGTGTGTGTGTGTGTGTGTGTGTGTGTGTGTGTGTGTGTGTGTGTGTGTGTGTGTGTGTGTGTGTGTGTGTGTGTGTGTGTGTGTGTGTGTGTGTGTGTGTGTGTGTGTGTGTGTGTGTGTGTGTGTGTGTGTGTGTGAATAAAGTTACTTTGAGGAGAGATAACATTCTTCGCTATGTGGAGCATTGCACGTGTTGTATAAGCTGCAGGATGATGGAACGCTCTCAAACATTCTAAATTTTTCTGCGCCATTCAAACACTAGTTGATTACTATATCGCCACCAAAGAAAATCTTATTAGGCTACTTACTGTATCACACAGGTTGAGTATAAAAGCGGTGTTTAGGAAGCGGCCGGTCAATTTAAGCTGATAGTTTGCTGTGATTTATTCCGAACAAAGAGGTAAGGCGTCTTATTAGTAATTGCGAATTATTGTGTTTGGACAACTATAATTGGTGACTTGTATTTTTTATTTCTTTAATGCTAGTTATGATATTGTTTGTTACATAAATGTGTGTTAGACAATCGTAAACTTCAAGAATTGTTTGATACAAGTGTCTTTGTTTGTTTATACTTTTTTTCAGTGAAGGGTTAGTGAGGATCGGTCAAGAATAACACAAATTTTAACGTATTTGCGTCGACGTTTCGACAATGTTTATTGTCATCATCAGGACAAATGTTGCTGACGCCAAACACACAAACAATTGTTGCTGACGCCAAACACACAACTCTTTGTGTGTTTGGCGTCAACAACAATTGTCCTGATGATGACAATAAACATTGTCGAAACGTCGACGCAAATAAGTTAAAATTTGTGTTATTCTTGACCGATCCTCACTAAAGCTTCACTGAAAAATTCATTGATTGACGGGCACTACGAATTTAAGGATTTGTTTATACTGTTATTAAACTTTGTATAATGAATTCAGTGGTGTTCAAATCCTTTATTCCAGTTATTAAATACGACGATCACTGCGAACGTTGTAAAAATAATGTAGTAAATGTTTAAGAGAGAAAATAAATTTATTTTGCAATTTAACGTCTAAAAATGCTTTTAATATGTAATGAAGAAAGGGAAAGTTGTTAAAGAAAGTATATTGGCATTGTGTGAACATGGTAATGGCGTGTTAGTTCTCAGTATTTATAAGATTCAACTGACAAGTATTTAATAACTAATCACATGCGATCCTACGTACCTCGTCCGTTTTAAAATCGGTAAATACATAAAAAATCTCCTGATAAGAGTAATCGAAGATAAACACAAGAATAACGAAAAGATACGACGTTAAAAACAAAAACTAGTACAACAGTATGTACGCTAAAATACTTAAAAACATATACTGTATTAAAAAATAAATCAATAAATTCTGTTGTATCTGTTTTCAATCGGATATGCCTACGGAGAAATATGTAATACTATCTGGAAAGTATGACAGTAGAGTAAACATTTGTTTAAAGTATTAACACGTACCGTAATAACATTCCGTAAAACGTAATTAATTCTGTTTTAATCAGTCTATGATTCGGCCGATGTGAGCAACTCAGATCACCTTCAGAACCCGTTAAGAAGAAATAATCGTTAAACTAAATTTAAGTTTTAAAATTTAATCAATCCAAGAGAGCTAAATTGCCTGACATTAAAAATCTGTTGAGCGATCATTGACAAGACGTCGATAAGCTACACAATCTATAAAATTTTCTGTGTGCGTGGGTATGTGCATGTGTGCGCCCGCGCGTGCGTGTTTGAGAACTAAGTAATAAAGAGAAAGTGAAAGGTGGTGAGAAGCAGTTTAGTAAATGGTAAAAGGGAGAGGAAGGAAGTTTGGGTGGCAAAGTGTGTGTGTGTGTGTGTGTGTGTGTGTGTGTGTGTGTATGTGTGTTTCGTTTCTCTCTGGAAGCGTAATTCAGAGAGAAAGGGGTAGAGACAGAAACAGAGAGTGTTCGTGTGTTTACCTCTTCGCGTTACAGACAAGGCAAACTTCAAACGCTAATGAATTCAGTGTCACGTAGAAGCGAAACGTGGTGAATGGATACTTAGTACTGTCTGGAAGATTAATATTTTATTTACTTTGAATGTGACGAAAGTCTTAAGTAATGTATAATAGAGCAGAAACCTCTACGTACGAATTCCAGGAACAACAAATTAGTTATTAGTTGTGTTTCTTCGGATAACCACTTCATGACTTTGTGTGATCGTCCTAACAACACACTACGAGTACACAATACTTTTCCCTTTTGTTGACCTCCCCGTGGTGTCAATGGAAGTTGAATAAACAGGAAACTGCTTTTTACATAAAAAGAAATGTTTCTATCTTACGGAAAAATGTTTCTGTAATATTAGTTCCATGTATGTATACTGTAATATTGGTGTGAGAGCATTTACGTTCAATAATATATACCGAAAATCTATTTTTTATAACATAACACACACAGATAAAATTATATTTGTGTGTCTGTGTATGTGTATTTTGTTTGTGTGCATGACATTGAATTTGAGCAGATTTAAATTATATCATGGGAAAGTCAATAATAAAAACAAAAAAATGTAAGACCTTGAATAGATGGAGAGTCACACGTAAATTTAATTGATAAAATGTGTTGTTACGATGGTCTCACGAATCGTGGTATTGTACAGTGGAAACAAAATACAGACACCAACGAAGTCATTAATTACCAACTTTAGTTACAAATAACAATTTGAAATCAACAAGGTACTCTCGTACAATAATTCAAATTAAATCTGTACACACGTAACAATAATTTCAACTATTAGAGTTCCGCAGTAATTATAACAGAATAATCACATTCCACTAATCGGCAACAATTACTTGATCCGCACTGTACAATATCGCCTGGCTTAACTAACTTCTAAGCCGGCCGTAGACCCTTACACGAACACACAACCACACACACACATACGCAGAAATTCCAGAATATTTTTCCAGTATTTTGGCGGCGTGCGGCTTGCCGTAGTTACAAGTAGTTACAGTCTAGAGTGCGGCGTTGACCGAGACTGGCCTGCTCGGCTAATCAAGAAACACTCAAGCTAGAATAACGCTCTAGCTCTAGTAATTGTTGTAGTCATATGATACGTGTGTAGGCCTACACTGTATATGTAGGTACATATGTAAACACACACACACACGCGCGCGCGCGCGTGTGTGTGTGTGTGTTGCTTGTATATCAATGTAATATAAAGTTGTTTATGTATAAAACATGAAGCTGTAACAATAAATTTAAAACGTATTTTTGTGTTACCTTATATAGGCCTACATTTATATTAATAATATACATGATGGTATAACTATCACCTAATATTTATGACTTTAGCATATTACAAAATATCTAAATTTTTTATTAGGTTACAAATGTTTTATACGCCTCCTACAGATTAATAACTTAATATTTTTATCAAACTGAAAAAGTAATACTTGTACATTAAACATGTGCTTTACTAACATCTAAATTTTAAAAAACATAATACAAAAATATACTTGTTACTTGTGACTTTATATACATGAAAATTAATAATACGTACATGAACCTAGATACTATGAATACATCAACAATTATCACTATAGAACATTTTATACGTTTACAAAACATTCTATGTTTGTGAAAAACATTATACAAGTTTTCTGCTATAACCACATAAAAACATTGCACAATATTAATGTATGCAAAATATTTTACATTAATAAGAAATCATAAAACGCATTTGGCAATTTCACAAAATTAATTTTGTTATTAAGCTATGACAATTGTTTTAACCAGAGAAGCTATTTTTAAGGAATTGCGTGGACAACTGAATGGAATACAAATTTGTTGTGTTAAACGTTAGTTAGTGGTAGTTGTACGTGCGTACGGCGTAAACGTAATGTGGGAACACACTTAAACTAAACCAGAGAAGAGATTATGAAATTTTCTGTTGAAAATAATAGTTTCATTTTTAAAGCCAGAGTATTTATAAAATATTTAGCTTTCGACGAAGGTGATAAATTACGACGTGTTTCATAATTGTGTGCAATATGTTAGTATATACAATAAGCGACAGACCTATTTGAAATAACAACATGTTTAAAACTGGACGACGGATTATCACATCTACTGTTAAACATAGTTCTGGAGTATAATAATGAAAACGTTAATTAATTCCCCAGAATCTGGAGTAATAAACTACATCATATATCAGCTTATACAGAGGTAATTTTTAAGGGAGTCTACACAGACCTGAAGAATAGTTCTAACGATATTGAATTTACAATAAATATAGGTAAAGCAGTAACACTCTCAGAGCACGTTCAAATAATGCTTGTGAAAATAAAACAACAGAAAACAAACAACCTCGAAAGAGTGAAAGTCTTCACACACTTAGGAATCTGTACGTAAGTGGAGACGAAGAGTACGAAATTGTAAGAATGAGTGACCCAGGCAAATGAAGCACAGTTTGCTCTTCTACTAATATTTCGGTCACGAAATGTCCACACCAATAAAAAACTACATCTATAAAAATTTATTCAAGACATCACATATGTTGTGATGCTTAAATCTTGACTCAGGATATGACTCAGAATATATTACAGCGTTTGAAAGAAAAATTCTAAGAAAAATCCATATTGGAAGGGCGTAGATCGGTTGGAAAGCCCCAGAAGAGCTGGAAAGAAAAATTTATAGACAACGCAAAATATCTTCTAAAATTTTAAAATTAGAGAGAGCTGTTACGCATAGAGAGACGGAAGTGAACGTGGACTAAACGAAGTTTAGCTTTCGAGCCGGTTGAGAGATAAATAGAAGACTACGGTTGCTATTGGCATCATGCGCACCGTCCACCAACGCAAGTAATGTCCTCTTGGACATGCTACATGTCGTAACGGATTGGTTAATGGTAGAGCTTCGTGAGGTTTACAAGAAATTTAATAATTTTAATTAGCTATGTGATACTGGTAAAGAAAGGTGGCAGTTGTTTGTGACAGTCGAGTCATACGACTCTCCCAAGCTGAGCGGCGGTAAACTGATAATATCGTTACTTTTCTAAATTTTACGCTTTGTAAATAACTTAATACTACGCACTTACAGAACCAGACTAAACCAGTTTTTTCAAAGCTTAGAAGGGAGAGCGAATATGTATGAGCGTGCAAGACGGCTGTAATAGCCAGTGTGGTTTGGTTCCTCATACGCCAGCTTTCGCTTTCAAATTAACAGACTAGTGCAGCTTTGTAACAGACAGATGTTAGCAGCGACTGATAGCGTTCCACAGCTGTATAGTACAAGTGTTGGCAACTACACATACATTCAAATACGATTTCCAGGATTCCAGATTGGCTCAAGTAGAAATATAGTTGAAAAAAGTATGGAATACAACTCATAAATATAAACAATGACTTGTTATGTTATTTATGTATACTTTATCTAACAATTTTACAATTAAATTATTTAACTATTGCATACTTATTTAAATAAGTATATAAACATTTAATTGTATAATTATCATAATAATTATATTTGCAACTAATATATTGTTTGTAGGCCTACAGTTATTTAAATTTTTTTGCGTAACACTGATTTAAGTAAGCAATTATTTTGAATAATAATTAATTCTTATAATGAGTCTGTTTAATTATTTGCATATTTATTAAAATTAACTTTTGGGATTATTTGTTCATTTATTATAATTATTTTTGTAACACTTTAGATTATGATTTAATTTGAAAAAGTTATTTAGTGATTGTTATAATGTGTTTATATTGATATAGTGAATTAAAATCATTCATTTTGGTTATATTGTATTAAAAATCAGGGGAGTTAAATAGTTGGATCAATATGTGTAAATTAACAATTAAAATCTGTATTGCCTATGCAAGAATTAATTTGCTTTTGTGTCACCAACCTCCCATTTTTTTGTTCAGTTGGATTACCTATATGGTCTGAAGGCTTTTTAGATATAAGAAGTATATGATTGTGATGCTACGTCCCCGTCTATACAAGCGCAGCCCTGGGTTTCTGTTAGGCGTTTCTGGGCCAAAAACATTATCCCTGTTACACTTTAACATACACCTGTCTGTATACTTTCTGTTTCACATGATATACTATAGCACTACATTGAAGTAATGGTGAATAGTCCTATACGAAAAAAAGTTGATAACAAATAATGCATTTAGTTTTACTCTAGTAGCTGACAATGTGCAGAGATAAATTATGACCAAACCAACACTAAGTACTCTTTTTTTAAACAAAAGTGTGTGTTAAACAGTAAGTAGCAGTTGTAAACTTTCAGGTTACGCCGTAATATCCGGTAATCATTTAACGCATTCTAGTTCGACGTACGTTAGTGTCGTTAATCTAAACGTCGCCTTCAATACTAAGGAACGTCTTTAATGAAGGTTTAATTGTATGCACATATACACTTAAAACCTGAATTAACAGTTTCGCGCTTAATACTCATACCTATCACATAATGCGAATATCGACGCTTGACGGTTACTTCTGATATGATTTGCCTGAATAAAACTTAGAATCCATTCTAAGAGTTGTTTTGAATTTTAAAATAGCTAGTCTATATTTATTATATCAGGATTTTATGCAGCTTATATAATAGTCCTGACACCTGAATATCGTTTGCTAAAATAATATCTGCCTATACCTACAAATGTACTCGCAATAGCAGATATTGTTACACTTCTTATTCTTCTTCTCCCCTTGGCCTTTATCATTATCTTGATCATAATAATCACCGTGTTCTTCTTCTTCTTCTTCTTCTTCTTCTTCTTCTTCTTCTTCTTCTTCTTCTTCTTCTTCTTCTTCTTCTTCTTCTTCTTCTTCTTCTTCTCCTCCTCCTCCTCCTCCTCCTCCTCCTCCTCCTCCTCCTCCTCCTCCTCCTCCTCCTCCTCCTCCTCCTCCTCCTCCTCCTTCTCCTCCTCCTCCTCCTCCTCCTCCTCCTCCTCTCACTCCTCCTCCTCCTCCTCCTCCTCTCACTCCTCCTCCTCCTCCTCCTCCTCCTCCTTCACCGTCCTCTTGTCCACCTCTCTCTCCTTCCCTTGTACACAATAGAATGTTTATTAAATTCAAATCACAGTCAGGATTATTAAACTATTCAAATATCTAAATTTTACAAGATTTGATTCCAGTAAAAACATTCGGTTTGGTCTAAATAACTTTCATACTAAACTGGACTCTGTCTGCAATTCCACTATTTAGGATGAAGAACATTTCACCTGGTCAAGATTTACGCAACAAAAAATCATATTAGTATTTTATTCAATTCTAGAAGCTAAAACGACTAATATTTCTAAAGAACATTGTCTGACGTCAGTCAGAAATAGTTTAGTATTTGAATACTATGCTGCACGGTAGTGTAACCACACAGTATTAATCGTGAGGACAATAACACAAAAGTATTTCAAACTATAATAGCCCATAGCGTGAAAAATGTGTGTCATGCGTTATTTTATGTACTAAGTTTGGAGAAAATTAGGCTTTATTACCGTTTGGTATCAACGGTGTTTGTTAATATCAACGTTCAGCGTTGAATGCATTAGCACAAGCGTATTCCAGCTTGACAGCTGATAACACTTTTACGGTGTGACAAATTCACGATAAAGAAAGAGAAACAGAAAGACAGACAGACAGACAGACAGACAGAGTTGTCAGTAAATACTGACAACACGTGTTTATAAAAGCACGTTTAACAAGAAAGCGATGTGGAATCACTCCCATCAAAGACCGTCAGAATTATATTTAGTAACAATAATAGTTTCATAAAACATACGTATATATAGCTTATATCAAAATAACTACTTCGAATATAATTTGTGTCTTTGTCCGCAAAATTACAAGCGGGTCAAACTAAACTCTACAAGATACATGATTATAAGTTATTAAACTTTGCGCCCAGAGTCATCTTCAGTAAAATTATTTTCCCGGCTGTTGAGCCGTAATTCTCTTCTTTTAAATCAAAACTTTTGATTGCAGCTGCGGCAGTCATCTTCAGTAATATATTTTATCTACAAGATTATTTCAGAGCAGCAGGTTAAAATGAGAATAACTGGTGCTTCAGAGTGTAAGTATTAAGGAGAGTGCCAACGAATAATTAAACAATTATAACAAAAATAGTTAACGTCTTCTACAACTTTAAAATTATTTTGCCTTACGTTCGTTTTACAAGCTATTCTGCACAATCAATTCTATGTAAATAACTACACTGCAGACATGTTGATAAAACATAGAATATGCACTTACTAAACCTATTACAATTTCCAGCAGAAATTTGTGATAATTGTTATATAATTGGAGAGTAATGTAGTAAACATAACTGTGAAATAATTAAAAATTATGAAATTAAGTTTAATTAATTTAAGAACTACAGGTCTGCGAAATGGAATAACAACATAGCAATACAGATTTTATCCAGATACGGGCGTTAGTGTTGAAGCATAACTCTTAAGATAGGATCATACTAAAAACTAAGCTAAGCTAAAATTTGTTTTGCTGACTTTAAAAAAAAAAAAAAAAAAAAAAAAAAAAAAAAAACAGTGGACCATATATCTAAAAATGCTGGTCAACATACAAGTCTAGCTAAGCTGAGACATCTCTTGCTATATCGCTCCCAGAAAAGTTTCCCATATTCGATATCCGCCAGCTTCCAGCCAGCACAAGCTTATAACCTACCTAAATGTTTGCACATGCAAGTGTTCTACTTCTATATTTACGTTTTAGTTTTCAATAACCTTTCTCTATTATGAAATTCTCAATTGAAACAATATTTTTTAAAATATAAAACCAGTGGATTTCAGGGACAAATTCGGAAAGACAAGCTTATTAGGAAACTAGAAACACATTTCATTGGTAAGGGAAATATAGACCAAAACCTAGCTTAGCTTAGAAATCAGTGTGAAACCATACAGGCAAAATCCATCGCAGAGCAGAACATAATAATGTATCTTAGTTGTAGTGTGAACTGGCTTTTACTGATTTTGTAGTGCAGGTAATGAGCGTAAGCAGTGGCGGATTACGATATTTCGGGCCCTAGGCAGAGATATATTGCGGGCCTAACTGTTATACAATATGAAGAAAAAATACTTTCAATCAAAACTATATATTGAACCAATTTATGCTGTTTTACAAAGACAAAAACATCGAGCATAAAAACGATACATAGAATACTTGTAATTGATGGAAGAATGGAGAGAATGTTTCAATAAAACATTTTTCTCGCTTTTCTTTTCACAAACTCTGAAATAATGTCTGAAAAATCCAACTTTCGTAGAAGACCCGACTCTATACTCATGATTGACAAGTGGTTAAGTTTCTCGTCCAGCATTTTCGACCGGAGAACATTCTTTATCCTTTTCAATGCTGAAAACGATCGCTCTCCGGAGCAGTTACTCACCATCAAACACAAATACATAAGAAGTGCATTTCCCAGATTCGGAAACACGTCCTGCAGGCTGTGCTCAGTTAGTGTTCGGTACAAGTAAAGTTCAATGCTGATGTCACCAAGAATTTTCAAGCTACTGCTCTTGATGTACTCGCGAAAGTGAATGACCTCTTCTGGAAAAGTTGCCTCTAGATCGTCTGGGTATGACTCTTAAAGCTGTTTCGCTTTTTCTCGAAGTTCGCTAGTATCAATATCCAGTAGATCATGCAAAAATCTAAACTTACTGCAGAGAACAGTATACGCATCCAAGCGTCTTTTCAGTTCGCTATCAAGGCGATCTAAGACAGGAATAAAGACTTCAACTTTGAACCGCATTCGCGGTGATAAATTAGCAGCATCTGTAGGTCCATCATGATGCGTTAACCGTGAACTACGACTGCGTTTACGTTGAGCGCTTTCCTTGTACTCGTTATTGTTTGTGATTGACATACCTTTTTCTTCAAACTCGTCAAATGATTCTCTCAGTGATGCTACATACTCTTTCAAAGAATTCAGTAGCCTGACCGCTTCGTGTAGATCCATGCTTGTACTTTGTAGCTTTTTGGATGTTTTGTGAAACCTTTCTAACACTACAGACCACAACTCGAGCAGAATCCCGTTTTCAAGCCGATTCGTTTTCTTTATAATACCGGAGGCATCAGATCGAGTTGTTGGATCTTCATCCATATCTTCAGAAATACGTGTGAGGGCAGTATGAATTTTGTTGAAGCTCAATTTCAAAGCAGTGGTTGCATCAGAGTGTGCAGACCAGCGTGTTGTGGATAGACGTTTTACCACAGGTAGACCAGTTCCTTGAAGCTCTTGCAGTAATATATTCCAACGGTGCGTTGATGCACTGAAAAACGTGTACAACCGTGTTATGAAGTCAAAGAATGCAGTAGCACTGGGAACGCAGTTGACGGCAGATTGTCCGACCAGATTCAGTGAATGGCCGAAACATGGTATCCACTCTGCTAGTGGAGTTCTCATATACAAATATACATCTCAGGCCAGTTGCCAGACTTTCCAGAGGGGGGCGCCCGGGTCATTTTAGGCATTGACTTTGATCTGACGAAACTCGCCTTATCTCAATTCCAAAAAACTAACCTGATTTCGGCTACATCATACTCTAATATTAAATTTCAACACATTTTTTTCTAAAATAAATAGGCATTTTTAGCGGAGACTTTATTAAAAATAGGTATGCATTAAAAATAGGTATCTGTGTGCAAGTTAAATTCTTATCTTCAAGCAATAAAATGAGAAATAAAGAAAGAGGTCCCGAAAATAATACGCGCGACCTGAAATTACGGGCCTCCGAGCATGCCGGGCCTTAGGCAGCTGCCTATTCTGCCTAATGGGTAATCCGCCACTGAGTGTAAGCCACAAAAACTTTGTTTGTCCACCTCTAATACATTTATGTAATATAAGCCTACATATAGACTAACATATTTAGTACACACTTCTTAATTAAAGATCCTATGTACTTGTACTACAAATACACTGGCAAATATGATAGATAAATAGATTACATTTTACAATTACGTCGAGAAGTAGGCCTAGTCTTAGAAATAATAATCCACAGTTTATTACTTCATATATTTTTCATTTCGTTCTCCAAATGATTGTGTGTGTCTGGGGGGGGGGAGCTGTTATAATATTATCAGAAAAAACAAAATGTATGGTTGCCAATAAAGTTACAAGGTTTTTTTGCTATTTTCCCCTTTGGGAATATAAATATACAAGTTGAATCTCATGTTTGTTTATTAGAAAGTTTAAAAAACTGCGGTATATTCTCTATCCCACCGTCGATAATAAACTAGTAAAACAAACAGCTGTTTCAAATGTTTCCTTTTTTGTTGGTGTTCAGTTCAGTCCATAGATAAAGTTAGATTTAGGACGGAATTGATCCCATAACTCCATTTATATTACAGACTTCAGTGATAGTCTATACCCAATAAACCGTACCGTCATGACATGTGTAAAACAATGGGAGTCTGTTTTTAATATACTCTGCAAAACTGTAGTCGGTACTTTGTGAATTACTTTATTGAAATTTCAAAATTAACATTAAAAAATGTGTATACAAATTCTGTTAAATGTTTCAGGCAATACAATTTTAAATAGATGTAGCTTAAAGACGAGAGGACACATAAATGTTTATATAATACCATAGGAAAAGACAGTCTCTTCGGTCGAATTCCTTGGACATTCTTATGTTGGCTACATCTTCAATATCAAAAGCATTAGTTCTGTAGTAACATATGTTTAATATCATATAAAGTGTGTTTGTGTGTGTGTGTCTGTCTGTATGTATATCTACGTACTTGGTTGTGTGCGCGCCCGTGCATTCGGTTTTTAGGGTATGTGACGTTTTACTGTCTTTAGTACCAATAGCTAAAGCAGTTACTAATTTTCTAATTGCCTGTTGTGAATAATATATATCACTGAAGCAATGTACAAAAACTGGGAGCTACAATGACATCAACAGTCATTCTCTCATACAGACTTGGTTTTACAGTGTACAGAATTATTAAAAGCTATAAAACATAATGAAAAACTACGTAATCCTACAAAAAGTTTCCTTTCCTGCTTTCATTAACTTAAATTGTAAAGGTTATCTGTCTACGAGTAATCAATGTAATATAATCATAACTATATAATCCGAAAAATACTCTAGTCAGAAGTATACGGTACATAATATATGAGGTTAATAAAGCCATGAATAATGCAAACGGAAGTTTAGTGCAGTTAGATGCAAACGAAACAGCAACAGAAGTCATTGACCATAGAAATAATACAAGATCATAATAGAAATAATGTTTCATAAAACAGTGGCCCAACAAAAAAAATCCACTAAACTTGAAGCCTACTGAATCGCAAACGGTGTTACATAACACGTAGATTAGACACCTCATAACTTTCTGGCGACCCTCTGCAAAGGCTGAAAATATCATATTATGCCATAACGTGTCTCTGCAATCCGAAATAAAAGGAATTTAAAGAGCAGAACAGTTCAAGCGTACGAGCTAGGGTATGTTAAATTTTAATAAAAATTGTTGAAATAGTTTCAAACATTATACGGTTTTGAAAATGTTTCTAAACTAATTTTATTTGTTACATTCAAGCGACAAACAAAGGTAACATTTTTAATACTGCTTTACGATAGTCTTTCTTTACTGCCCTATTACCAAAGGTAGATAGTGTCAGCTGAGAGGTAAGTTCAATAAAGTGCTACTTAAAATAATTAATATTTCCGAATATAGACCTATCACATAAATATATAATAACAATATATTACATACTATACTTTGTAATATATTGTAGAGTAAATTCAAATATCTATACATATATGAACAAAACAAATTTTAAACTAAACTGCCTTATGAAATGCATATTTTTTTCTAATGTTTGATTATAATATGCCAATTCACGTCTTAAAGTAACACACAATAAAGTGACGCTATGCAGACGTTGACCCAGTTTAACAGGTTAAAGATGGAATCATTCCATACCTGACATGTCGATTACACCTGACTATAAATAACTTGGACAATTTTAAACGAGAGACATACATACACTAATAATTTTCTTTCGGATACACTATGTCACTCCACTTCGCAGCATAGTCATCATCATGATGCCGTAAACAACACATATAACGATTGATGATGGAGCACCATTACCATCATCATGTAGTAGTAACACACACAACTAACGATCTACGTGGGAGTAGCAGAATCAGCACACCATCATCATCATGAACTTCCAGAAGCCGCACACACGCACATCTGTGACAATGACTTCTCAGCGTTCACACACCAGTATACGCACATGAGCAATTATTTTAAAACAAAGAACTTTTAAAGAACAGAAATATGATCTAACAAAAGAAAACAAATACGTAATTAGCATAGTGTAAATATGCAAATTGAAATAAATAGTATTACTTTTAAGTTTTCCTTGCAAACAATTTTTTGTTTAATTTAAAATGGTTGCACTGTTGTAAATAATAATTCTTTTTGCCTAAAGTAAATATATTGGTTTTTATTAAACTAATAATAGTTAACTTTTTAATAGTTTATTTAAATTTTTATTTAACAAATACAATAATACTTTTCTATATGATTTTCTGTAGTTGAAAAATTAGTTATTTAAATTTGATACTCATGCCAGACACCCAAGCAATTTATTATTACAATCTGCCAAATAGTTCATTAATTGTTTTTATATATGTGGTTTTGTTTTTACGTGTGCATATTAATCTTGTGTGATAAATATAATATGTATAATGTCTTGTCATTGTATGTTCTAACAAATGGAAATAATTAGAAGTATAATATTAGTGACTCGGAACACAAGTTTTTATTGGTAAAAATGTAAAACTTTTAACTTGTAGCTTGAACCAGTTTTCGCTTATTGTATACGAAAATAATATATATAAAAAAAAAAAAAATTATCTACTTGCAGAAGAAACGAATTGAAAACATCACAAATTATATATATATATATATATATATATATACAGTATATATATTGCGACGATACAAATAAATATTTTCGCATAGGATAATTATGTGTGTATAAATTATGCACAAGTCTATAATGGAGGTGTAGAAAAATTATTTATTTATCACACAAGTAAATAATTGTTTATATGATATATTTAATTTAAACGAAATGTCATGTACATTATTTTATTTGTTATCAAAGAGTTTATATAGTTTAGTTTTGGTAAGTTTTACTTGAAACGTAGAATTCCTTTACTCTCGGCGTGACGTAACTCGCTCCGCCGCTATTACGCTCTTCTCTGCAATGATCGCCGCTCTCCTCTCTCTCTCTCTCTCTCTCTCTCTCTCTCTCTCTCTCTCTCTCTCTCTCTCTCTCTCTCTCTCTCTCTCTCTCTCCCTCTGAGCTGGGGTTCGCCGAACAGCTGATAACACTGATCCAGATTTTACACACGAATTGTCACTTTCCGAATCGTTAGTTTACTTGCTCGCAATTGGTTATTATTAATTATTGTTAGTCAGGGTGATAATGAGTGATATTCTTTAAAAGCAGTGTATATTACTTACACCTTCCGGCTATTCTTGAAGTGTTCCGCGTTAATAAGGATTTATCACGGTAGATAAATCTTCCTAAGCGGAAAATCTTCCACTAACACGTAATAGCACTTGAATATTTTAAAACTGGTAGTTCACCCGCTTGGTTCTAATCGACAAACTCGAAAAGAGTCCCAAGACTTAGAGTTACTCTAGATTAAACCAGTTCGAACAAGAAAAACTCTTGACGAAGAGCAAACGTTCACTAGGCAACGGCTTCCGATGAACTGCCTCGAAGTACACCTGACAACCGACGGATCTGACTGAATTTAGGGGCTTCTGATTGGTCAATCAACTCTCTACGTGTGTTAGATTGGACAAAAGATAGACGTGTTGCAGGCGAATCTTTGTACAGATCTGCGAGTGCCTGCTTAGATTTTAGACAGTTGAGTTTCAATTACTAAAAAACCACAATTAAAAAGTAGCTGAGAACAACAGAGTGTATAGAAAATGTAGCTATTTTCATAAATAATTCACTGTCCAAGTCTCATGCCGATCATCCGAAGAAACGCGGAAGATATAACATGAAGGTTCACCACTCGCGAACGCGCGCACATACTCACAAACAAAGTACATAACATTATAAAGCATAAATTTACAAAGAATGTGTTATAACACAAGTCCTTATCCATCACTGAATACAAAACTTATAGCTAATTGACAAAAATTGCATAAATCAACCTAAAAATGCTAATGTCCGTCATCCATGCTCTGATATTCTTATTCTAGATCATCATCCTGTGTTTTGTTTCAATATATATATTGCAAGGTAACAGGTTCGAGCCCAGACCAGACTTGCAGACAAGAATTCACAATAGTGAAAAATTAGTGAAAATTTAATACATTTATTGTTCTTTCTTGTACACTTAGTATTCAAATGTTCTTTAAACGTTTTATATACAATTAACTTGTTGTTGTTAACAATTTTACTTGAAATGTCTTTTAACAAATGCTCTCTTGCTTTACATAGTTTTATGAATTTTATTTAAATGTTCAAAAGTCTTCTTTTATTAAACAAAATTATTTAAAATTTAATGTTCTTTAAGTGCTCTTTAAAGTTTTACAATTTGAGAATGATTTAATTTTTGCTTCCCTGTTTGGTCGTCCTCTCAGTCCTCCCGGTCGACGATCTCGATCCGGCCTCCAGCGATCCGTCGTCTCGGTCCACGTTCCAGCAATCGCCTCCAGGTAGTGCCTTACTTAAAGTCTCCGTATTACAGTCGCTACGATCAGCAAACGATGCCCAGGAACGGTAGTCGACTATCTCAGACTCCGTGCTAGTTTCCCGTTGACAATCGCCGCTCACTCGACCCTACGGACCCAAGGACGTCTGGAATTAGCGTCGTCTGGAATCGCTTCCCACTGCGACCACCTTCGCTGACGAACTTTCAGAGAGACTTCAGAGAGTTATCACAGACTTTCAGAGAGAGAGAATCGAGAAGACTGACCGCTCCTTTTATAATGCAGCTGAATGTAAAGGCTGCGTTGCTGAGTGACGTCACCACCGCTATGCGCGTAGGTGTCGTTTCAATTACTTCAATGTATTTAGTATCGGCCACGTGTTTCCAACTACCTCTGTCTTGAATGTTCTAGAACACACCTTGTAGCATATGAATATATTTCCCTAACATTCTATTAGTTATTCACATTACACAACACTTCACTCATATGTAAAATTATATATTCATGGTCCTACATTGTCTTATTTTCTAATTTTCTTCTGTTAATTCTAATTATTTTATTAACACTAATTATTTTCAAGCATTCATTTATTCATTGGGACACTTATAATAGCTGATACACATTATTCTTTATGATACGGTCATAAATCTTTGATAATGCTATAGTCGGTATCGATGTGTTGTGAATATCGCATACAATTTTATTAAAATAATAGAAAGTGTTGTTGCAAATTTTAAGTATTATCATTTAGTTTTGTTTTTGTATCGCTGCTAGTTAATGAAATAGTTGTTAAGTTTCAAGGTTTCCACTTAAAAGAAAACACCTTGAGGCTCCCTTTCGCTAGCGAAAGTGAGTTTTAGCTAAACTCGTCACCCTTACAAATTGTAAATAGGTTTAACTTAGTAAACAACTAAACAGTATATAAATAGAATGAAATATCCAAACGATCATCAATCCCAGAGGGTTGCAGTACGACAGATTGTCAGTGACAGGCTTGTTGAATAGTTGACTACTAGGTAAAGTAGAGAATTAATTTATAATTGTACGTAAAGAAGTTGTTAAAGTGTTAATGGAGAGAAGTATTATAAAGTAACAAAGAATAGAATCTCAGAAGAGTTAATGTAAAACGAAATTAATTGTAGTTATTGGGAAATAGAATAACTAGTAGCATTGCATTGTATCAAGTAATTGTCTGATGTTAGAATAAATCATTCATTTGGTATCTTTTGAATTTCGTAATTCTTAATCGGGCAACGTACTCGTGTTAAAATTTGCGTAGCCACTCGAGCAAATAGTAAACTGCCATTACCTTTGTACAGTTGCTAACAGTGTGTTAATTTATTGGTTTATACTATAAAACTGTTTGTTCTTGGTTGTAATCGTTTGTCACTGTAAATATATATTTTATACAAAACATTACTAGCGACGTGGCAGCTAAAGTTGATTTTTTTATGTTAACAGGAAAGGAAAGGACTCATGAAAATAATACACCTTTAAAATAATACCCGTTTTTTGTGTAAATCGACAAAAATCACACTTGAAGTAAGGCCTAAACATACATGTCCCTTTGTGACAGAACTTGCTTTTCACTTTAAACAGTAAACTTTACGTATATAGCCTATGTATTTTTCTCACAGAAATCTATTTGTGGTTGTCGCTTTTTTTTATCCTATACAAAATTTATAATATATTTAGAACGTTCTTAAGTACAGTGTATACGGTTATATTACATATGGTCCGTAAAGATATGTATTCTATTATAATCGCAACACGTTTACAAAAAGACGTAATATTATGTTCATTAGGTAATCCTATTTAGGATAGGTTCGCCAGGTAGGATATAAATATAATATCATAGTAATAATACATCCATTATGAACAACATTTAAAGCGCAGACCTACGTGTAGCATGTTTATGAATGATGAAAAAACGCTTGAATGTCAAAACAACGCTTAGTTCAGTTTGCTATTAGCAATTTTTATATATGTGCTGAGATTGTCACAAAGTGTGAGTCTGTTACAATCTCTATTAAACGAGTATCTTATTAAGCTCCACATTTTGTCTACCATAAGTCTTGGTAGCTTTCAACAATAAACTGAACAACCTAGACACTCTTACCTGACTTCACGCATTAACGCACTATGTATTTTAGTAATTACATCCAGCAATTAAATCATTTACAATTAGTTCACGTCTTCCTGTTCACTGCGTCGTGTCTCAATACTATCACGTACTCAACACATCGAAAATATATTGTAGATACTGTTATTGGGAAAGTACCTATAATTGTTACTGTTTATTAGCTGTGTTGTTATTATAAAATATGTGTTTATGTAATGAATTTATTATGATTTGTTTTTGTAGTGGGTATATTCCTATTGTGTTATTTTGATTGTTTCTTACTTATTTATTTTACGCTTAGCAATGCCAATATTAAGGACATTAGTAAACAAACATTTTAGAGCAACCAGCACAAAATGTATAGCCTCGGGAACAATTATTCACATAACCTACAATTTGAACCTACTACATCCACACCTAATATTTCTGATCAGCTTCCCCATAAATTTGCTAGCTCATCTAAACTCAAACTTTCAAGATTTTTATCACATGACGTTTTACATGACGACGAAGTACTTATTAATATTGTTGGTTTTAAATTATTTTCTAATGTGATAAAATCTTTTGTGAAGTGTTGTAAATGTAATGAAACACACTGCGTTACTGGATACAAAAGGAAGAAGATGTCTGGCCTGTAAAATTGTGTTAATAAATGTGACAATTAACTCTACTTTGAACAGACATAGTGTGTATATTTACGTTATACAATGCAATGCGATCAATTGGAAGAGGTGCTGGTGCTGCGAAAACGTTCTGTGCAGTGACGATTTCGTCTCTTCCAACTCTTACGTTTAATGACCACACAACTTTATTACTAAATACTGCAACAGAGGGATGCATGCCTCATGTGTGTTGATAATGAGGCTATTGAAGAAACTTATAAGTTAAATGAAACTGCTGCTTTTGATGGTTCATCGCAGAATCGTGGTCTCACTTCACTGAACGGAGTGGTAACTGCTATCTCATTTGATACGGAAAAGTCCTAGACTTTGATAGTGCCTTAGAAAATACTGTAATGTTCTCAAAAACAATATGAAAACATTAAAAAATATCAAGAACACAACAAATATATGCAAGGTAATTTTGAAAGAACCAGTAGCGCCATGAAAATTGCTGGTGTAAAACCTATTTTTCATAGGTCGTAAGGTATGCAAACGCAAAATCTGAGTGATGGGGGACTCTGAGGGTTTTTGAAATGTTTTTGAGAGAAAGCCACACGGTGATGTAAAAATTATAAAATTTGAGTGTCATGTCCAGAAAATAATTAGGCCTAGGTTACGAAGGATGAAGAATGATCGCAAAAGGAAAAAAGAAAACCCTGAGCGACGAGAAACAGTCAGTAGAAAGGGGAAGACTGACGGGTAATATCGCCATATATTTAATTTTCAGACAAAAGTTTCATATAAATTATATTTCAGGAAAAAGTTATATATATATATATATATATTGAATTGTGTTTGAAATAAATATTAACTAACTGACAGGCAAAACTCCGTTTATTTCTTTTATGAAGCTGCTAAACTGCTACATTTTTTGTTCAGACAAACCTTTTCGTCATCTCTGACATCATCAGGTCTTGAACAACCAAGTCCAGGTTGTTCAAGACCTGATGATGTCAGAGATGACGAAAAGCTTTGTCTGAACAAAAAATTGTAGCAGTTTAGCAACTTCATAAAAGAAATAGTAAGAATGGCTGCTAATTCAAATAATACGAAGAATAAAACTCCGTTTAATTAACATGTTATTGGCCTTCACGACCTGTTCCCCTTAAAATGTGACCAATATCTCAGAATCTCCAGAAGAGTACTTGCGTATATGAAGTTGCGCGTATATTCTACCCACAGGAGTTCTTGTAATGTCGTTTGTATTGACAATATCATTTGTAACTAAACATTTTCTTTCAGTTTTCAAAATGTTTTCAGTTTTCAGTAACCAAAATGTTTTTACGTCTCAGTACACAGACACAAATATATTCTAGTATCTATTGTTGGAACATCTTAACCGAATAAATAAATGACCGCCGCATTGCCAAACAATTACTGAAGTACAGTATAAGCCGAAAGAACGGAGAGGTGTCGGACATCCGAAGAAGTGTGGAGTTACCAGCTCTAGTCTATCTGCTTGGGACCGGAACAAACCATTTTTTTATTTAATCCTTGTTGGAGATCATGTTGATGACGATAATGATGACGAGGACGATGACGATGATGGTGATGGTAATGATGACGAAGCCAAATAGCATTTGTAAGCGCCACCCAGTGATGTCTCAAAACGTTTATTTAAAAAAATTGTGCCATCTTGCTGACTCAGAAATACATGATAAGCACCACAATGGCTAAGCATCGGCTTTTAATTTATGCACTTTGCCGTTTATTACATTTTTATCACCCGGGCTCTTCGTGTGGACTGTAAGATAAAATAATGTATATACATTTAGTTATATTATTAAAACAAATTTTAATATTTTAGCAATTTTCCATAACGTACTAAGTAATCCTTAAATATAATAAAGATATACAACAAAATTATTCAATGATTTTAAGGTTACATGAATCAAATGGTGTTTAAGGGAATATAAAGAAAATGCTTTTTCATTACGTTTATATCTGAGAAGTGAAGGCATAACTAAAAGCAATTAATTATCCTCTTTCTTATGAATTCAACATATTTCTTTCGATTAATTATGACATTTAACAAAGTAACAAATTAGCATTTTTTAATAAGATTAAATGATATGTTTACTTCATTTTAAAAAATATATGCACACACGATGTCGTCACGGACTACACATTCTCTTCAGAGAGTTAGGTCAAGTGGCGTAGTTGGAGAGACATACCGTAAGCAGGAATGCTTATTAGCTAGAAACATTCACACCGTGAGAGGCATATAGTTTTCACCCTGTGTAAAGTACAATCCACCAGTGAACGTGCTCCTCTATATAGATACTCAAGTATCAAACTGAGTATGTAACTGAGGGTTACTGTAATGCAATTATATATTAATCAATGATAAATAAAACCACTATAAATTTGAAAGAAAACGGATAGTAAACTGATTATTCTTGTAAATTCCGATGATCGAATTAAATAAAAAACGACAGCTTTTGATAACGTATTCATAGATTATTAAAAGTTCAACTGATAACAAATTTTTCCTAAATAATTGAACATGACTGTCGAACAAATATAACTTTCAATAAGTTTGAAAATCTCTTAGAGAGAATTTTAGGAAAAAACAGAATTCCTCCTAGAATATGGGGATTATACAAATGTTTAGTAGCTCTATATACGGTAATTTTATACTATAAATATTATCATGACATTATATTATGAGTATATGAGAAATTTAATATGAAAATTTAATTTAAAAAAATAATATCTTCAACACACTACAAGTGGCGCGGGCTAAAACTGTGCTTCTGTCTGCAACTCATAATCGCAAAGGCAGTGCTGCGTCGTGGGTACAGTCAAGGTCACGACTGTTATCTGACTGCTCACCCTACCAATAGTAATAAATAATACTTTGGTCTTATCTGGCCTGCTTGGGGTAGGAAGGGTATTGCACACACACACACATACACACAATTTGCTCTTGGTTCCCCCCACCCAACACCTTTCTTTCAAAAATGTTACTTAAGAATTGATTGTGTCGTAACACGTGCCCGATCAATTTTGTCCTTCTTCTTCCAATCATGTTTAAAAGTACTATCTTCGTTCACTTCTTTGAGGAGCTGCTCATTACTTTTCTTATCCATCCAACTCGTCTTCGTAGTTCTCTCCAGACCCACGTTTCCATTACTTCCAGCTTCCTTCTTTCTATTTTGCCGAGGGTCCACGCCTCACACCCATAAGTTAAGACACTCCACACAAATGTTTTTGGGAAACTTTTCCTTACCTCCTTACTTAAGTGATTATTTGTAAGCAAATTCCTTTTGTTCTGAAAAGCCTGCTTTGCTAGAGCTTTTCTTCTCTTAATCTCTGTTACATATTTCACAAGTGATGGTGATCCCCAGGTAGAAAATATTTTCAACCTGTTCTAAAATTGTACGCGTATTACCCAATTTAATATCAAGTTTTTTACATTCTCTTTCTTCTTCCCTACCACCATTGTTTTTGTTTTCTTCATGTTAATCTTTAATTTAGGTTTTCCTATGGTTTCAGACAAGATTTCTAACATTCTCTTCATTTTTTTTACCGAGTTTGCGATTATTACTATATCATCTGCAAAGCGGACACTATGTATGTGCCTTCCATTATTCTTAATGCCTTTGGTTTTTCATTTCATTCTTGTGACAGGCTCTTTAATAAATAAGTTAAACAAATATGGAGACAAGGATATTCTTGTCAGATTCCTCTGATTCTTGTCTTGGCTTCTTTTTTGCAGCCGCTTATATCAATTTCAGTATTCTGCAATTTGTACAAAATTCAAAATCAGTCTTCTACCTAACCAATTAAGTTAAAAATTCCTTATTGCTTGGAATACAAGCTCCCAATTAACCCTATCGAAAGCTCTTTCCAGGTCGATGAAGCTCAAAAACGTCTTCCTGTTTACTTCTATTCTCCTGTCTACTATCAGTCGCAGCGATAGTATGGCTTCTCTAGTTCCCCTTCGTGGCCTAAAACCAAATTAATCTTTTCCTAGATTTAATTCTTTTATTCTGTTGTTCACTATGTTCAAAAGAATTTTAGAAGCATAGAATAGGATGGAAATTGTTCTGTAGTTAGCACAGTCTAAGGCGTTGCCTTTTTTTTATTATAGTTCTGCTATCTATAAATTGTGACGGTGCGGTATTGTTACTTAAGTTTTCCAGAGCATTCTCAAACTTTGCCCCATTCCAAATAGATATTGGAAGCCCTAGCATGTCTCTGTCCACATTGTTTTCATCCTTTGTGTATTGCCGATTATTCACAAGCCTTCTCCATTATACAATTCTTCGATGTATTACTTCCATATTTTACCTATTTCATCGATTTCTAAAAGCGTATCACCATTTTTACTCTTAATCACATTTGTTCTAGTATTTTCGCTTTGCTTGTATGCTCTGTATGATTGTCCTCTAGCTAGGTCGTTCTCAGACTCCTCATTCCTTTCGTGCATTAACTTCTTTTTTCCGAGCGGCATTTTTGTGTAATAAGATTTTTTATTCTTTTGTATTTTTCAAAGTCTTTTCGCATCATCTTATTCCTTTCTTCAGTGAGATCTAAACTTTCTTTGGTCATCCACGATTTTTGTGCTTTAAGTTTCCTTGTGCCTACAATTTCCTGAACAGCAGTTAACATGCTTTCTTTAATTACTTCCCAACTTTTTCCCATCGATCAGAGCATCTGAATTTACTTTTAGCTCACTAACTACGTCTTTCTCCTTTAGTGTTTTATTCATCATTTATGCTGGATATTTCTTATGTATTTCTTAAACCTAGTAACACATTTTGCCATTTCAAGGACATTATGTGGACTAACACAATTGGAGAAAACAAATGATTTGTGCCGATTTGTACAATTATACGGCAATGCAGATATACCGGAAGAACTGAATATTATGAGTATACTTGATAGGATTGCCCAGCATCATCTAGAATAGTTGGAATACCTTTACCAGATAGTTGGCTTCCACATCCCCAAACAACTCTTGAATTATAGTATAAGCCGAAAGGGCGGAAAGGTGTGGGACGTCCGTAGAAGCGTGGAGTTGCCAGCTCTTGTCTATCTGCTTGGGACCGGAAAGGTGTGGGACGTCCGTAGAACCGTGGAGTTACCAACTCTTGTCTATCTGCTTGGGACCGGAAAGGTGTGGGACGTCCGTAGAACCGTGGAGTTACCAGCTCTTGTCTGTCTGCTTTGGACCGGAAAAAAAAACACTTTTTATTTAATCCTTGTTAGAGATGATGGTGATAATGATAATGACGAATAATTTGTAAGCGCCATACAGCGTCTGAAAACGGATATTACCAAAAATTGTAGCACCATGCTGACCCAGAAAATACGATGAGAAGCATCACGTTGGCTAAACATCGGCTTCTTATTTATTGTGCTTCTCCATTACAATATATTTTCATCAACCGGCCTCTTCATGTGCAATGCAAGACAAAATAATGACATACTACATCCAGTCATATTATTAAAATATATTTTAATACTTTAACTATTTTTGAAGTAGATGAAATTTTGCATAGCTCACTAGAAAAGATAACAGAATATATTTTATTAAAAATTAATCTGTAAATGTACACAATTCAGTTATGCAAAAATGCAAAAATACAATTATGGTTCCTTATAATACAATGTATGCATATATTTAACATGTAGATTTAAATAGACTTTTATTCAGTCGTCAGCTAAAGGAACGTATCAAAGCCTACGAAAAGAAATGTATACTAAGTGAAATAAAATAAAAAATTAAATTAAGTTAATATAAAATATTTCTATACATTAATTTAAATAATATTTATTTAGTATTCATTAAAGCAACTTCAACTAAAGTAAATAAATATTTATCTTGTATTGATCTGAAAGAAATATTTTTCTTACCCTTCAACAAATTATACTTTAACTGTGCAAAGAATAAATGTTGACTGGAATTATTCTCAAACCTTGAATTTTAAAAACTCGTTAAAATAGTTAGATGTTTATGCTCTTTTTTTCGTATTGACCATCTAAGGACCACATGGCAACTTCAATTCTTTACTCTTTGTTCTCTTCTTTCCTTCCAATATTTTTTCATCTTCCCACAGTGTCTCTTCTTCCTGTCTTCTGTCCACTTTGGACCTGCGTTTTTATCTCTCCTACCTTAGACTCCCTCCATTTTCAACACTTTTGCCCGAAAACTTATCTTTTAATTGGTTTTTCTGCGTGTATATAATTTTTTTCTAAATCCTTTTGGACTTCTTTAATCCAACTTGATGTTGACTTCTTCCCCTACAGATATCTTTGCTTTGTCAACCTTTATTTTTTATGCTCTTTATTTTTTTATAAAAATTTTTGGTAACCTTTTAAAGACTAATGATTCCCCTTACACTTTCTAGACTCTATTTTGAAAATATTCCTGCAGACATTTTTAATAATATGTTATTAGGTTTATTATGTTTGTTACGCAATTACATTTATTTAATTATATTTCTCCTACTGCATAAATTGTAACCGTTTTACAGCAGTTTCTATACAATGTGCAGATAATATAAATAAAGCCTAGTTTTTACTCGTATTATGTTTTTTGCCTAATGATCTCGTATAGCAAATTAGCTTTAAGGAGAAGAATACAAAAAATAGGAAAATAGTAAGACGAGAATGTGAGGAAATGAAACAGCACCTTTTAAATATAAAATACTTATAAAATTCCTTAAATAAAACACAGTAAAAATGCGTCACATTCTTTACTTACACAAGAAACAATTTAAAGACAACGTGAAAATTTTCTACAGCAAAGTTCTTCTTAAGCTGAACACCGCCCTCTCACTAATCGGCTTACCGTCGTTCGATCTGCCTAGCGCAGAAATCACGACAAGTTGGTTTCTGAAGAGGAAGTAACATTTGTCAGCAAGTAACTTACTGATCTTTCGTAATTACAGATTAAAATTTTCTTCCTGTAATACAATATTTTGTCTGTTCACAAAAACTTGTATTGTTTTCCAAACGAATAGTTTATAAAAACCTTGCAAAAATAATTTCTTTGTGGTACATGGTTTTGTATAGTATATATTTACTTCATACTTTTTCCTTACTTTTCCTATTATTAATTAAAATTAATTTTTGTTTAATAACAATATTGTGCAACGGCATACAACCTACATCACTGATACCGATGAAGACCTTCATCTGCTATCTATTTTATGGTGTCCTTGGAGTTGGATGACCTTTAAATTTCAGTTTCTAGTTGTTTTAATTCGTTTTGCATTGCCTATTCTTTTAAAATATCAAACTAATAATCCCTGTTTTAAGATATTTGAAATATCTGTCAATCGACAATTTATTTTTATTTTTAAGCTATTATCGGTTTTAAGTTGCTATCCAGTAATAGTAATTTACCGTATCGGCTATTCCAATGTAAAAGTAACCGTTATTTATGTCAAAAATCACATAACCATTTAAAATATTAAAAAACAACTTCAAGATTTAACAAATATTTAACAAAGCAACAAATACGAGTTTCAAAACCGACACACTGAGGAAATACAATTTTGAGTAATACTAAAATAGATTAGAAAGGCAAGCTAAAAGGAAGGACATACCAACACACAGAAAAATATAAGAATACCTTGGGAGCGGTTTTATTGAAGCCGATACAGATTTGGGTGTCATACTAAGTCAGTAGGTTTGTCGAAACATTCGGCGAGGATTTCTTAAACTTTTAAGGAAAAGTTTAAAAGTCTATATGAATTATCAATTAGAATAAGTATACTGTACGCCCTAGGCAAGAATTTGTAAATTTTTAAAATTTATAAATTAGAGATAACGCTGTAGATGCAGAAGAGAAATAAAAAAGCGCGTGCGTGTGTCTGTTGATTACTTGTTTACTCTAAATGTAATACATTAGTAAATATACTGAAAAAACTGCCTATTAAAAAAGGCACAAATACGCGTACATATAGATTTTTGAACTGGAATATGTCAAAAAACATATAATTGTACATCTAGACACGGATGTACAGGTGTTTCACAGGATTAAAATTTTTATACCTACTAATTATAATATAGACATTAACATTCAGCTAACACTTGACAGACAGACGGATGGTGCTAGAGGCTTCTTAGCAACCTTGACTATGCTCTCTGTTTGGGTTGCAAGCCCATGAGTGTCAGTTTCTTTCAATGGTATGTATTCCTATTGCAGCAAATATATATTGTAATATAGAAATATTAATATAATATAGTTATGTTTACTTATTTAGTCGGAATTCAAAATAAGAAAAATCTTACAATATCTTTTCTCGCAAAATACGCCGCACGACCAAGTGCTATAAACCGAAATAACTCTCCATTTGTTCCATCTACAGTAGTATAGATGACAATCAAGGTCCATCAGTCTCGCATGAAATAATCTCAGAGCCACCAATTAAATAATAACCATGTCTCCAACATTCTGCCACATTCTAATTTGTCAAAAACAATTTTTTAACACAATTACGTTCTATTAATTTATTTCCCTTTCATCGTCCATGTATGTGAAGAATGTTCCATCTATTGTTCTTCATTAGTGGGTTAACTAATAAACAAAATTTGATTGTGCAGTGTCTTTAATATGGACAAGAAAGGACTCAATAACAAGCCCAAGTAAGTACTAGCCACAGGAAAAGGGAGACATGTCAGCAAAAGGTAGTTCGCATTAATTTAAATTAAACAAAACGTGCTGTGACGGGGGGTCTTAAGTCGGATAGTTAATCGATAAATGCAAGAAAAAAGAATACATTTATACATGAACGCTATGTTATGCAGGTACTCTATATGCATCATAACTAGAGCTAGGAATTTTAAGTGCAAAGTTTGGTAAAAAAGGTGCTTTAATTTAGCTGAAAAAGGTGCAAAAAAAGGTGCAAATTTCAAATGTAAATATTCATGCAAAGAGTACCAAAACCAATTACATCACATATAGGCCTAAGGACTCAAAATTCACTCATGTATTAAAACGTCTGCCTAAAACAAGTCCCAGAACAGAATGTTATTAAAGTCACAAGTTCAGAAAAAGTACCCTATCTAGTGAGAATTGGAGAAGTTGGGAGAGGAAGTCCTGTAATTTTAACATACTTTTGTATCCTAGCAGGAGCCTTTTTCATCCAAGACAGAAATTCATTTGCGTATGAATATTCATCTTTTAGTGCCTCACAAACACGATGCAATGTAGGTCACATGTTTTGGATTACAGTACATAGGTTTCAGGTTAGCAATAGCCAATAACATGTAAGGAGCTTGGTCTGTAAGTACCTAGCCACACTCGACCATATTCTATTCCTTCAGGCCACAACACAATACATGCGTTGTTGAAACTTTGCATCATACTGGCATTGTCTGTTTTGTTCAGAAAGTATGTTTTCAACAGCATGGGTTTTACTTACTGTCCTTTAGGGGTGCTACTAAAATGTTTAGAACATATCTCATCTGCCTATCAGTGGTTTTATCTAGTATAAAATATAGTAGATGTGGTGGTGCTGCACACGTTCGGTGTTCCTTGCTTAATTATTATAAGAATAAAATGCGGCAAAGTAGCCAAAAATAGGTAAAAAAAGCGCAAAAAGTTGATGACATTGAGAAAAGGTGCAAAAAGGTGGAACGAAAACACAGTTAGGAGTGTTTATTTAATGTTTTCTTTGCAACACAAGCTAATTTGGGCATTTTATTCTTGCTATCTTCAAGATAGCAAAAAAAATTGAGGTGCAGCACCGAAAATCTTCAGCTCTAATTATAACAGTGACTTAAGTTGGTAAATTAAAATACCGTAGTCCAGGTAAATAATTACAATAAATGACACTGATACCGTATTCTCATCACTGTGAGGTATAAAAACTGAATAATTGAACTTCAATCGATATGCAATCAATTTTGTAAAGGATTCTTTTAGAGGAAACAATACCGTGATGAGCCGAAAGAACGCTTATAAACGCTTATGACGATTCATGGTATCATTAAATATACGCTATTTAAAAACGGGGTTATTTACAATCGCCTGCTTGTGGTTTTATTTATCATTTCCACACATGTCTGCTACTCATCGGCATAAGAGCGTCTTATATTCCTCTGAAGGCTACAAAGTTAGAAAAAAAAATTAACAGTAGTTAAGTGAGAAAATTGCAAGAAGTAATAAATAGTAAATTTAAAAAAAGTTACACTATTAAAGTATCAAAATTTAGAAAAATTTAGAAACATAAATTCAAGTAAAAATTACATGCATATAATAAAAGTGAATAAACATTTTTTTAATTTATTAAGGAACGTGGTGCGTTTAACTGTATAAATTATTATAAGTAAGAAGATGTTAAAACTGAATAGAGATGTGTAGGTTATCTGCTCAAAGCAACGATATTTTTTATCCAGCATAGTGCTGGAACATTCATTCCAAACGTTGTTTACTGGAATAAAAACAAGATACAACATACATAACCTGACTATTAATCTAGGTTGTTTTCTACGTGTTATTATGGACAGAAAATAGCATTAAACATACAATGATCGTTAACTGTACAAGCAAACGTGGAATCCAAATACTTCAAAATCAGAAAATTCCTTTGAGGATAATAATTTTAATCATCTGATGATTTAAATATCTGTAGGCAAATTCTTTGCTTCGTTTTATTCCGGATATTAGGCCGTAGTCTTTTGTTTGTTGTTTGTTGAATATATGATCTTCAACCAGACTTTTCAACTACAACTAAGGTAGTCCATATTCACTGGCTGTGTTGACCCTGTTGGAAACAATGGTGACTTTGATGACTATTCTGGCTGCCTACGATACCTCTATTGGCTGGTCAGCCGCAGGTGATTTTTGTCCAATGGTATCACTGTATCCCCACAGCTGTATACCCACAGACCATGCAGTAAACTAAACAGTATTTGCCAACTTTTGTGACACGTGTTAGGCAGTTTATTTTTTCTCCGTCGCGTCCAACTACGTGTAACTGACGGACAGCTCTTTGTCTTCTGCGTAGTGTAGTGCACAGCACGGGTTGACATGGATTTAAAAAATAACGCAAAATATATTCTAATCGCTAAATATAATGTAGGGTAAAAGAAGAAAATAGTAATATAACAAAACTGATTTCACCACCAACGAAGATGTCTGTGTGGGGGGGTGCGTGCCTTATCGCTGTGTGTGTGTGTCTGCGCGCGCGAGCCTTCGTATGTGTGGCTTTTCATCGCTGACATAGGCTCTGCCAAAAAAGCTCACATTCCAAAAACAGCAATATCATAACATTACATACCATATATTAATAGCATTAGCAAATTATAACATTTATTATTACGTCCACTATAAAGAGAATATAATATATAATGCATCACGCAATACTAAAAAATTGTACATATTTTGTAAACAGTATGCATATAGTCCTAACTCAATGTGGTTTCGAGTCCTTGGAAATGTTTTTATCACGTGTAACAACGTTGCCATTGATAATAGTCCAAACTGTTCCTACCTGTAAAGGGAGTTAATTCGTTATGACATTTTTAGTACAGTTCAAGCATATACAGTCCATTCTATACGTTATTGTAATTTTTCTGGAATTCTCGAATCATAAATGCTACGATGGAATGTTAACTCCAATCCAATGTAGTGGGTCAGGAGCATGTCAGTTTCCGTAATTATTAATCCGTATGTCACTAATTGCAAATGTACATGACTTACCCTGCGTAATTCCCAACCGCCATGTCTCTATTACCCGGATTTGCGAACACATTCAGTTATGCCTGCTGGTAGATTATGAAATGTTGTTTCATACGCTTTGTGTTTTCAATTGAGTAGAAGCCACTTGATATTCTGTTAGATGTTAATCTGTTGACATTTTTCGAAATCGGTGAAAAAAAGGCATTCTCCATTTTATGAAATATAACATTTAACCAAAATTTAACGCCAATTATACTAGTTTTAGAAATGCATTACTGATTTATACCTAAGTATAACTCATATTTTCAGCACATATTGGTGGGTGTCCATCAGGTACATCAGATGACTTGTCAGTAGTAATACTGATTTCTCTGTACTAAAAATTTATACAGAAGGTTTTGAACTCCAATTCTAAAGTCACCGAATCCAAAATTTCTTCCTTGGCCTTTCATTTCTTCCTGTTTGTTTCCATCTGACCATTACCGTACAAGTACTTGCCTAACAAATGTTACAGAAATGAGTATTTCTTTGCATGACGAAGAAAATATGACATCTTTATTACTAAAATTAATTAATTAATACCTTATCCCTTCATACTCTCTCACAATATTAAATACATTTTTCAATTACCACGTATCAAAAACTTTAATTCTTCCTTATTATTTTCTTACGTAGTCCATAAATCAAAGCTTCGCATGAGATTATCTGTACAAAACATTTGATGCCGTTTGTAGTACGTCCAAGCTTCGGAGACAAATAGCATTGTATAGTTTTGTTTACGTTACATGTTATGCTCCCACTTACGTTAGTTTATTAAAGAACTAACTTCTTTTATTACATGTACATTTTACACATTTGATATCACATATACATGTCGACTGTATTAGTTGTACAAATAAATCATTTAAGGAATTAGTATTTTGGCTATACAGTTTTTTATTACTCTACTTCACATATTTAAACAATAATAAATGTAAATTGAAGTTGAAATTTAAACAATAAAATTTGTATTTACTTTGCTTTATATTTTATCTTATATTCGTATATTGCACAAGTGTCTATAATATTAAATATAATTTAAACGTAGGCCTATCTAAATTTTTGTGCATATGTAAAAAAAGCTTATAACAAAACTGAATATTTTTTTAAATACAAAATCGGTAAAATATAATCATTACATTTAAATATAAGCAATACAATAATTCATTAACACCAGAATTAGTAAATAAATAGTGCTGAAGAACAACAAACAAAACCAAAATACCTATATATTTTTGTTTTTCCAGGAAAATCCAATTTCAGAACTCCTTCACTGACATATCTATTGCTCTCCATGAATAATAAGTAATATGTACAAGTGAGTAATAACGTAAAATTCTGTATTTTTCTAACTTTAATTGAATATGTATGTTATCTTTCTTCTTATCGGGTACTTAAGGTAATTAATAATCCTCGCTTACTGTTACAAAAATTTATTTATTAATATTTCTCATATGATATTTTCTTCGAACATTTTTTTTGTAGAAAATTTACTGTTTTAATTAATTTTTAAATAACTAGTGATGTTTGGCTTGTAAAACTTAATAAATACAAGTTCAAGTTATTGGTTTTTGTTTTCATTCGTTTTTTTGTTTCTCCTATTGTACCAAAAGATTGCCTTTCTTTCTCCCAGATATTTTTCAAATTTATTTGTTAAAAACCTAAAAGATAAACATGAAACAAAATAATCTGGTCCAGGCCAAACTAGACGAAACATGACCAAATAGAAGAAAAAATTCATATATTGTTGAAACCATTATGAACTCCGAACAGGATTACAAACAAGGAATTCTCGAGCAGCTGTAATGTTAGCACCAGTCTTAGTAAAATGAAGAATTTTTTTGATTGGCTTACCAGCTTATTAGAAGAAATAATTCTCTGTAGACACAAAGATACGTCTGTTCGTGGAGCATTGTAAAGTGCAAGTATGATTAGCTCGCTAGTAGTAGCAATTTCTTCAAGATATGGATTCTCTTTAACATAAAATGACAGACAAGGAACTCCAAAAATGTGTAGAAGGCTTCTTTACCATTCGTCGCTCCGACAAGCACTGGTGTCGTGTATATTCAGACATGGCAGTCAAGTTCTATCAAATGAAAGTATCAACTATCACGTATGGTCAAACATTTATAAAGAACATTATAAAGCAGCGGCATCACTCGTAGAAGGGGATTTGCTGAAAACGTGTAAAACAAATCATTTTTGGATTACCAGCAGCTAACCATGTGTGCAAGTGCATTGAGACATTCTGTAGAATTAAAACAAAAGGAACAAACATCACGTCGAATTGTCTTTAATTTCAAGTATTAAAAGTGAGGAAGATAATTGTAAAAATATCACATTCTGATTTAAGCAACACTATTATTAAACGACGATATTACTCTTAGTAGTTTATAGTTTAATTGTGATTATTATTGAATAGTCTCAGGGTTCTTTTTACTGAAAAATGGATCTTGCTCTCGGCTAATCGTTATTGTTCAATATCAAATTTTATTATTATTTTACCGTTTTAGGGACTTATTCCCCTCAATTCAACCTATTGTTGAATCCAGGATTGAATAAGTCGGTACTTACTCTTTTTTTCGTCGGATTAGCTGTCTGTTTAAATAGTTTAATTTTATGTATTATATTCACTGTTATGATGTCCACTTGACGTTCCGTTGACACTTTGTTGATCAGTGGTTGTGAGGAGATCAGTTGTTTCTTCCTATACACTAACATACACAAACATAGGCATGGTACACATAATAACTCATGTATAGTATTATTGTATAAGATTGTAAATATTTTGATCTGAGCGGTTGTAAACAAAACAAGGAATCATTCAATTTGAATAATTCGCATTCTCAGCATGGTACCAACCGCCTCGTTTTTCTCCTCTAAGCTGTATTTTTACTGATACAATAAAAGTCAACTCTTTCACCGTTAAAAAATAATAATGGTAATTTATTCAAATAACACACAGTGAAATTCAATACAATAAGGCGTTTTGCTCTTCTTTTTGGTTAACAATTAATATTTTAAAAGTGAACATTGACTCTAAAACAAATGATGAGCTCGAGTTGGCATGACTGCCTCTGGTTAGTAATACAATGTGTTTTGACAAACATATAGGTTATGTCGGATGGTTCGACTTGAAAATTTAATAATGATTATACTAATAAAAGTAGTAGGTTCTTTTAGATTGCAAAATACACTTATTTGGAATAATAGCTACGGTTAGAACAAACATATAAAATAAAAATTCAATGATTATTAATGAAAAAAGATAAAATATGAACCACTGTTCATAGTTAGGCACATGCTTTACATATTGTTTAGTGCAACCTGATTTGGTTAAAAGTAGTGAATTATTTATTATTAATTAATAGTAATGGTGATAATCCAGTATCAGGTACTATAATCATCTGTGAAATTGGATATTCCTATTTCAGGTAATGGTAATTTATTTATCATAGTTATCGCACTCCGGCGAAAACTATTAATTGACTTTAGTAACAAAGATACTTCATACTCTCGTCTACTGATAGCATAAGAGCACATATACTCTTCATTGATGTTACAATGTCTTTACTTATCCTAGGTATTTATTGTATACAAATAGTTAAAACTGTCATTACTCAGAACGTTCAATTTCAACATTGTTCATTTGTATTTTATCAGTTCCCTTCTGTTAAGGATAGGGAATTTAATTGTTTCTATGTTTCAATTTTTTATCGCTTTTAGCGTTCAGTTATTATGCTTATAAACTAATCATAACATTATATTTGTGGTTATGAATACTTGCGTCTCTCGTCGTTCGAAGGGTTACACTTTTTTAATTATAAACACTTTTTTAATTAATTAAAATTTATTAATTAATTATTTAACTTTGATCACAACACTGCACACACTCCTATGCGCATAAACTCCGAATAGAGTACACTTGTAAATATACTGCACTGATTCTTCAATGTAGGTAATCTATGTCTCACTTTGAGGTTAATATGGTTGACGCTGTGTTGCTGTCAAACGCACGTTTTTCTGAGGCGTCGGCGAGCGTGCAGTCCGCTTCGCTCTTGTTGAAAGACTGTATGTGGTTCCTCGGTTGGAATGATGAATTTCGGATTTTTTATAGGCTCTGATTGGTCAGTTTTTTCCAATTCGTTGATTTACGGTAGACTTCGTCAAAATAGGCGCTATCATAAGCGTCAGTCTTTGGGAACAAGATTAACAAATTCTGGTTCACACGCCCACGCGGAAGGGCTAAGCACAATACAATTATTTTTAAAAGTCTAATATCTTTCTTATAATTGTACTGAGGATGTTGTGCTTACTCTCATTGTTCGTGTTTTTGAAAGACGATTAATTTGAGTCCCCTTATCATATATTTCTGATTAGGGTTAGCTGACTTAGCACTTAGCATTTATGCTTATTGTCCATTAAACCATTAATAATTAATATTTCATGGTTTTTATTTTATTTTCTATTGTAATGTCTCATTCTTAAGCTACTGTACAATTTTCCCTTAAAACTATGTCCTAATATTAATACAATGTCGGTTTTCATAGATTCACACTTAAACTTATTGTCATACATTTTTGTTTTGCCTATTACTCAGTAATAAGAGTATTTAATTAGCTTTTAATATGTTGTAATTAAATATTGATGGGTTAAGTCACTACTGACAGTGTTCTTTTTCCCTACATTATTTGTTTAATGCCTTAACTATCACTTATGAATCAGGCTTGTTATGCCTATATGGCGTTACTTGGTAGTATGCTTAATATCATAGACATTTTAGTTGTATTGTTTTCTAATTGATAACTGAAATAGTCACTAGGACCTTATCGTTATTGTGATGCAGTCCACTCTGCATTTGACCCTGTTATTAGCAAGGTTTGGTTGCTGTAAACTTTACTTGCAGCTACTTGTCATAATGGTTTAGTTATAATTACATTTATATAAACGATTTAAATGGTTATTTTGGTTGTAATTACTCATATGAATAATATTCTGTCTGATATCAAATCATTAATTGGGTTACTTTCTTTTTTCTTTGTACAATGTGTTTATTACATAATTTTGGTTGCATAGTGTCACTTTGCCATTACCAGCATTTGGTCATACTTGTATTACATAAATATAGCTTTTATATCCTGTTATACTATTAGTTATCGTGTACAAAACATTCCTTATATGCTCTATTTACTTCCTAGCTCATTACATTTTGGTCTAACATTGTTTTGATTCATTTTTTATCAAGTTTTATTGGAAACTGAATGCCCAGATTAGGTTATGTCATAGGTTCAGTAAACATTAGTGTGTTGTTTATGGCTGTGTATTTCTATCTTAGTCTATTCGACTGGTTTCCGTTTCATGTTTGTACATTGGTTATTGGTTATCAATAGTTCACATTTAGTTTACTCCTGTATTATCTTATTTGTTGTTAATTAGTGAGTTTGTGTGTACATCATTCCCACTGTACAATTGGTCATTCACTATTTTGGTTGCATATTCCTCTGTTTATTCTATAACTACACATCATTTAGCTATTATAAACTCATCTTGTCCTCATTCAGGTTGCTTGTGATTCTTTATTTACAATATTTAATCCTTATTTACAATAATGTGTTTCACATAAACAATAAATGTGTTCATTAAATGAGTTGTTGTCAGTGTTGACTTTACTATACAGCTTAGGGATTTATATCACATAATTATTTAACACTTCTTCCTTCTTCTTAATACAATTATTCTTTCAATGTTTATGTTAGTTCGTTCTACTTCAATTTTCTTCCCTTATTCTTCTGTTTGGTCTGGTTATCTTCCTTCTTCTTTCTTCTTTCTTCTTTCTTCACTGATCTCCTCCTCACTATTGTTTATTTTATACATGATGAGGTTTTCACTTGTCTTCTTCACACTGTTTCTTCCTTCTTCTTTCTTGAGGTTGTCCTTGTTGTATCCTTCTCCCTGACTCTTCTTTTTTCTTTTGTTGTCTTGTGTCCTTCTCACTGATTTTTCTTTTTTCTTTTGTTGTGTTGTGTCCTTCTTACTGATCTATTGGGTATAGTATGTCGGTCGTCTCGTCTTTATTCTTCTTTTCTTCTTTCTTGGTGCATTTACTAGTGAATTCCTTTCAATGATGCTTCACTTATTCAAACTTATGGTACTTTTCTTTAGTATACTTGGTGGTATTCTAGATCTTTTAATGTATTTTTTCTAGTGGTGGCCTTTAAATTAATTTTCAGTACTTAGGTGGATGTGGTGACATATGTACAGTTACACTATACATTTATAACGTCTGAAAAATTAATATTTCTGTTAATCAATCTTGTTGCTAATTATAATACAAATATTATTATTATTATATCATCATAATAATAATAATAATAATAATAAAACTAGAGATATCGGAAAGTGTCCTTGGAAAAGTTTATAAAAGATAGTGCTACATTGGTTACTTGAAGTTAAAGCGACAATGTATGGTGAAATCGATCTCTTCCTTCCAACAGTACAGTTAAAATACAAGATGGTAAACGCCATTCAGATTGACAAAACGCAGTTGTTACAGAAAATTATGTATATTGTACAACAGATTTGTAAATATGTTTCGAGTATGAACTTGCTTTCATTCCTCTCTCCTTATTCGATTAAAAAGGACTGATGCGAAAAACTGAGAAATCATATGTACTGTATATGAAAATTTTGATTTCGTTCCAAAACGATAAATCCATTTCACTGACTGTAAGTATATTGTTAATGAGACAACCTGATTTAGTGTGTGGTATGGCCGGAAGAAGTTACATATACTGAGGTCTATACAGCATACATAAATTTCATTCCAGCACATTACGGATAATAAGTGACTGTTGTGTTGTACGGCTATACTGAAAACATTGCGAACACAAAAAGCATCGAACGACAAAATAGACTTTAAAACACGTTTTTGAAGAAATCGGTTTCGACAAGACTATACTAAAAGATGCTTTAAAACAAAAAATTCTAAACAATCTCGCTAATAAATAACGGTTAATTTTGCAATTGATATATATATATATATATATATATATATAAGTAAGAGAGAATTTGTTTAACTACTGCTGCCGATGATGCTTACTCGTTGATTATTCAAACTGCTATTGACAAATCTCATTACGACAATGCGATGAACTTCTACTGATTCTCATTGACATTGCTCTTGAAAATAAATAAATCCGATTTGGTGAAAGACGTAAGAAAAAATAAAGGGAAGAAGTTAGAGTTCTTGCAATACGCCCTCTTCAGAAGCTTTGAAGAACTGAAGAGAAAGTATTGTATTTGCCCCTACCTTCAGCGGTTCCGACACGACTTCTGCTTTCTTTTGCAAACTAAACGGTTGATGTGACAATTTATTAAATATTAGCAATGATTTGGAAGAGGTCACGTTCTTCAACAATTCATCACCAACGAAAGAATAAATTGCTATTGGTATACTTCCATTACCACAACTCTATGAACAAAACTCTCTTTGAATCGACGGAGATTTATTTCTTTTATGCAGCAGGTAAGCCAATCAACAAACATTGTTGTTATTTTATCGAGACTGCCACTAATATTTCCAGCTATTCGAGAGCATTGCTATCGAGTTTATAATGAAGTTTAATTTTCCTGCACTACGTATCTGAAATACAGAAGCGTAGCAGACCAAACTCTAAAAAAAAGCGGGAAGAAAAATTGATTTTTGGAGAAAATGCGTTTCCCAAAAACATCAAGAGAAAAAATTTGTATGTTTTCCCTCACCTGTTGGTCCCATTTAGTCGCACACACGGGGAACGTAACGATGTTGCGTAAGGATACAGGATACAGGATATTGCCGGGACATAAAACCTAAACGCTGTAGTCTGCTAATACCTGGATCCTATTGCCAGATTCGCAACATAGACGCCATAGTCAGTCCTTAAACATACAAAAACATATTTCCACTTTGTCTAGTCTTTAGTTTAAAATGTGCTGATAATTGGTACTTTTGTAGATAAAATGATCTAGGCCTTGGGTACAATAGCTTACCTGATTTCTACTACGAGTGCTAGTAATAAGACTTGGTTGACTTTACCAGTGATAGATATGTTGTTTCTGAGTAGGCTGAGTACATAAAAAATTTTACTTACTCAAAAATGTACAAAAAATTGGACTTGGTTAGTCTTACCACTATATGTAGTCTAACCCATCGATATGTAGCCACATAGAGAACCAATAAATTCTAATACTTACAAATATTTAAATATAATAATTACTAGTAAATAAATTACTAAATTCGTTACGATATCAGAGTGACTAATGTACTAATTTAGTCATTGCAACAACACATAATATTGTTCCTATATTGTTACTTTTCAGTTATTTGTCTCTTCATCGAGTTTAACTAATCGCGATACTTATTATTTCACGCTAAATTTATTACAGCAGATCTTGAGGGACATAAAAACTAAAATATGCATTTCAACAGATAGACTCTTCTCAGAGTAAAGTTACTATCACTCACGTACTACATAAATTAATCTAACGTTTGACTAAAGAAATGAAAGAAAACGTTGACCGTGTATGATATTTTCATTAATCAATAATCTATATTAATATACTTTTAAATAGAATGTATATATATATATATATAATAACACACAAAGTGTGAAGATAATATTAACAAACATATGAATTTTTGTCAAATTAAACGTATGCAGGGTATTTAATTATCACTGGTGCATTCCTCATGGGTAAACGCAACATTTGTACTAATTTAATTATTGAATGCGGCACAAAAATAAAACCTATCTGCGTAGGGGTTTTAAACGACAGTTTATGTAGCCGCAGTTACAGTGTTTTTAATGTTTTATATTTACTTTTTTATTCAGTGGCAGAATCAATTATTATAATTGAGAAAAAACAGATGTATAAATTTTACATGCATACGACATTACGTTTGCATGTTGTGGCCCATATGTATTCACTGTTCTTAAATAAAATAGTAATTTTTATTGTATTTCTTAGTATTTCCTTTAATATCTTAGCTTGAAGTTGAAATATTTTTTCGTGTACAATAATAAGTGTTTTATCGTGTTTTCCTAATATGTCCACATGTTGTTTACTTAAACTTTTAAGTGTGCACAAAACCTAGAAACCAATACACACTATCAGATACAGGAAAATTTAAAAGATCTATAATAACTCAAAACATATTGCATACTTTTTATGTATTTACAAAAAACTTGGCTAATTATACGCAAATTGTTTTCAAAATTTCAAAAATTTTGAAAGAATAACATCAGTAGGCCTACATTACTAGTTTCCTCGAAATTTTATTAGCCAATTATCAGTATTGTATTCACTTTACAGAGAAATTTTTAATACAACCGTAGTATATATTATGTACTTTATGACAAATAAAACAGAAATAAATAAAATGTTATCACAAAATCAATTTATTACAGTATTTACTGAACTGCATATTGCAGTCTTGACACGAGCGAAGCCTTATGTATACCTGTATTTATTTGTGAAAGTAAGTAACTACTTGGCTCTATATATAATTGTGTTTCCCAGACTCTTCAGAGGCAATATATAATACATATGCCTTGTTTCAATCGCACGCATACCAAACCCACGAATACTTATTTCACACAAACTCATCGCTGTTAAAACACACCTGCAAAATTTATAAAATGCGTATAGTATAATATACATTACTGCAAATATTTGAAATTATCATTTATTCGGTGCTTTTTTTTCTTTGGGTTATATGGGCATTCAAAAGATTTTTACCTGCCGCCTATTTTAAGAAAAATCAAAATGATAAAAACAATGTTGTTTGTTTAGATCCTAAATGTAGAAGTTCTTATAAAAAAACTGCAGACAAAACAAATGAAACAGCCAAACAAAAATAATAAAAGCAGTGATGCACCGCGGTAGAAAATGTTTTACGATATCGAAAACATGTAAATAACATGTAATAAACATGTAAATAAAAACATCCTTATGCAAGAAAATTTTCCTTTTCCTTATATTTTAAGTAGGGAAACTCTGCATTTCTTATTAGTATATAAGTAATAGTATCTGCGTTTCTTATTCTACCTTCGTTGGTCCTCAATTCGAAGATTGGTCAGCAGCTGTTCTCCATACGAATCTCTTTTGTTGTGGGAATTAGAACTTACATGATCTGATATTGGTTGAGGTATTGAAGCATTGGCGTCTTCTCAGCCATTGCTTCATCTTAATTTAATCCTCAGTTTCAGTTTATCTTGTGTCGTATAATGTGGCTAATATGTAACTCTTCGCTTTAAACATTCTTCCGTATTAATATACCTCCACTTAATACATAAAAACTTTATTTGTTTTAGATTTTCTTTATACACAGTACTTTTAATTACAGTAATTCATTGTTATGAGTATAATATTTACCCGCTCTATCGTATTTCCGCTGTTACCAATCCTTCAATTTTTATTTTGTTTTGTTTCTTAATTTTAACTATCTTTAATGGAAATTAAATTTTAAGGAGAAAATAGAATAATAATTTCATATACAAAAGTAGTTAATACTTAAGAAAAATTAATAAACTTAATAAATTAATTTACAGCTCTTAGCTGTAATAAATATTTAAGAGTTACTTACAAAAATAATGATGTTTAATGGAAATATATATTTTTTTCCTTTTCTATTGAAGGCTTGATAACTAAGTCCTATAGCCCAACAACACTGACTAGGAGTGCTCTTCGGCTGTATTGTTCTGAACTTTATTCTAGTTACTCAACAAAAGGAGAAAGCTGTTGTAAATTTCTCTGCTGCTCAGGGTACTTATTAGATAGCACTGCCGCTGTGAGCCCCACCAATGCTAAGAAAACTCGAATATCCCAGAGCTTCGACCAGACACCCAACTGTCTCTGTCCGGCGGATTGGCTAGTTATCTGACGTACGCCCTATGTTTCCTGTCCCAACGTACGTCGTGGCTCTAACGCTTCCGCAGCCACCCATTTTGCCATCAAACCTAGTCGCTCTTATGCTCCTTCAGTTTCCAGGCAAACTTCCTATGCTTCCAAGTCTCAATAACTTTCTTTAACTTTCTTGCCAGCTATGATCTCAAGAAAGTTGCCACCATCTTCAGATCTTTCCGATCACGTCTAGAAACTGCTTACGTCACCGAGTTAATAATTTTGATGGAAGCCGCAGAAATAATAGATTTCTATGACAGTTATCGTTTATTGTCCAGAATCCCAACGGTATCGTCCCCATTCATACGACTCACTTGAATTTCTAGCTTGGCTAAACTCTACGTCTTTCTCTTGTCCGAAAACTATGCGACCGCCGAAAAAGTACCGGTTGCCTAATTACGCACGTTACTCAGATGTATGCTACTGCTGAGAAGGGAGTGGCACTAATGTCGCGGTGACACTTTCTACTGGTGACAGCTATCACCGCACCATACTGCCGAAGCTCTACAACACCGCCATTGAGATTCGTGGACTGTTAGCGGTGTTCTCGTGATCTTAGCTTACAACTCTTCTTGTCGGCAACCTAAATGCCGTAGGGTAGTCATAGCTGGCTACCTGAACTGCAAGCAACGGGATTGGAATAGTCGCTCGGTAAGTATGTTGACTCTTGCAGAGAGACGGTGGTTGGTTTAGTGCAACCAACGTTCTGTTCGGTCAGAAAAGGACCCGTTGACGCGTTAAAGATTCGGTTCTTAGGGTATAATTGCTAGTAAATGGATTATGGACAAAGGGATGGGTGACTGGGCCAGCCTAGAGGAAAGGCAATGGCTGCATACTCTGTCAAAAGCCTTCCTAACCTCAAACAAGAGAGCGTCTGTAGACTCATTTTTGTTGGCAAAGTGAGACAATTGCGTACTAACGCGGACCAACTGTAGTGTTCTCTACGGAACTTAAATTGTCCGCTGTGGATTAAATAAGTCAGCAGAAACGAGATACGAGCCAGCAAGAGACGCTCGAACAAAGATACTCTGGCTTGACTCTAGCTAACGTTCGGGTTTTCCATGGGATCGCGAGTCCTCTTCTCCCGGATCCATCTATTCGCTCTCCATATTTATAACAACAATATTAAAATGTCGGAGCATAAATTACAGATAAAAACAAGGTACACGTGCACTAATCTTTCATATTTTGCTCAGTCTACCGAAATTGGCAACATTATTTTTTGAGGTAACGACGTAAATTCCTCAGAAATCTGGCCACAACTGTGAAGGGCGCATGAGTGACGTTTACACTCAGTCACATTGAATCATTTCTCAATTGATGCGCCCATTAATCTCTGCCAGTTTCACACTAACTAGTTAAATTCACAATCCACAGAGGCATAATCTGTAATTACACATCACTCGATCAATCTGCAATCTGGTTATAATATTATGCCTTGTGAAATAAGCTTAATTTGACGACAATCTTATTTGGATATTATAATATTGGTCACTGGGAGGCTGACTTGTCACAAAAATGTGTCCACTATGTGTGTATGTGAGGTGGGTGAGAGGGCGAGAGAGAGAGAAAGAGAGTGAGAGAGAGTGAGAGGGGGGGAGAGACTATGTGAGACTTTTAACTCGGTTCGTCTATTACAACAAAAATTGTAATTATAAATTCATTATTATATTCGGAAATATTGACAAACTCGAATTAAACAATATTTTGTTTAACATGAGCTTTTATATTTTATAAAACTTAATACGTATTAACCAAAGAGTGTAATGTTACGCCATAGCTACAAATCTTTGAAATTATTTATAAATCATATACTGTAAGATTGTATTACTTGTTTTGTATTGATTTAGTGCTCCGCTGAAAAAGTAATTAACACTTTTAATCCAGCTTAATTCTTTTTTAAGATTGTCTACATCATTGTTTTTGGAAAAGTAGCCTATGTACGGTATATGTATAGTGGTCCTTGCTATTGCTTATGATGCAGAAGTTCGTGTTCAGCAATTTGTCGCTTGCTTTATCTTTATAATACATTACAAAAGGATGCAAACTTGCTTGAGGATTGTGATAATAAAAGCCTCAATAGGCTTCGAGATAATAAATGAACAATTTTCAGAAAAATAATCTGTAGATTGTAATCTACTTTTAAATTACTTTTTAATGGTCTAAAAAACTTTCTTGAGCATCCGTAATATACCGACGTTGCGTCAAAATCCAGTTGTCGTGATATAAATTAATTTTAAAGTCATAAGATTTTTTGTAACACTGTTAAGGGATCTCAACTTTCCTCTTTACCCCATTTTTTATATGTGATGCTTTCTTTGTCATATACTATGTTATTTGCATTGGCATCCTATGTTCCTGCTAAGCCTGGACACTTGTTACACCGGTGAAGCAGGCTGTTTTCATCATCAGCGTTACAAAATGCTTCGTTAAAGCTTACCTTTTTAATTAAAGCAGAGAGCTTGAGTTTGACTTTCTCATGTTGAGCACAAAGACTTTATAGAATAACATTGGTTTAGCAATAAAAAGTTCTAATGTTATGTTTTACCTATGTTTTCCTTAAACTAAAATTTACCTTCACAATAATGATATACAATTTAAAAATATAAATATTAAAATTGAAAATTTTCATCTTATTTCTTTTATCTAGTAAAGGATTATTAATGAAATATTTGTCATCTGATTAACTGAATTTACTTACTTCCGTACACATATAATTTGTCATCATCATCTTAACTAGAATTAAGCCAAAAATGATGTGTTCCAGTCTCCAGCAGACAGACTAGAGCTGGTCACTCAAACGTGTCGCGCCACACCGTCCTTTTAGCTTATACATCAATAGTCGTTTGAGGATGCGGTAGTCGTCCATACGGTTAAGATGTTTCAATCACTGTAGCTGATATTGGGCAATCCTACTGAGTGCAATACTCATAATACTAATTTCCTGCCGTATATCTGCATTCCTTCTACTATCTTGAGAATTCTACCGTGCTTTATGCACAAGAAATCGTATTTCTGTCTTTTAATAGTAATGGTCTGGAATTTCGTTAAAGTCCAATTCTCAGACACTGAGAAGTGTGGAGATGACCATCACGTTGTAGAACGTAGGCGTGTTTCTTTACTCGTTGATTTTAGAGTCCCTCTGGTCGTCGCGAACAATGACTGAAGTTATTCACTACTTCATTTTTGTAATGTAAACACATTATAGCCCAGATATTGTAACATGACATAAGATAGCACCAAAAAATCACTACTAATTAACGAAAGAAAAGCTGAAAGTAGAAAGGAAAATAAAAACTTATAACCTGAAGATTGATAGCCCAACACTACTAAATAAAAAATTGACTAAGACACTGACAAAGACTTAACCCAATAGATTGGATAAGGTGAGAGAACAAGAAACCATGATACAACCCAAAATATGACTACAATCAATATAGCCTAAAATGTAACTAAAATAAAATGTAAAATAAATGTACAAAATCAGATAGGTCATAATTGGAATGTAACCTATATGAAAAATAAATGTAAAATAGATATATTATGTGATTTAAAAGAAAAGAAAATAAAAGAAAGATAAATGTATAAACCCAAGATAGGAAGATAGGAATAAAAATACCCTATTAAGTAATAAGTTAGCCAAAAGCAAGTAGAATAAAATCCAGCTTAGCCATTGTAATTATGAATACAAAGGTGACAAGGGAAAAATAATAATAAAGAAACTGTTAATGACAGATAGCAACCCAGTGATAATTATATTAATTAAATAAACACTATGTGAAATGAAAGGTGAAGTGTAGAACAGAATAAGTAGAAACTAATAACCATGAACTATGTAAATAACATAGCATACAAAGTGATAATTATATTAAATAAATAAGCAATATATGAAATGAAAAGTGAAGTGTAAGTGACTCTATGGTAAGATACTGTTCACAACAAACTATTAATAATATATCAAACCATGTTAGAGCAGAATGTTAGTTAATAAGTAGTATATAAGACTTGTTGTATTATTAATGTAAGGAACGTTAAGTAATAGTAAATAATAAATACTTAGAAATAAGATAAAAAGTAATATAGTAGAGTGAAATTGGGAGAAAGAGACTATATCTTAGTGAAGGAGTGTGTATAGGAGTAATAGTAATTAGAGTAATGTTAAAAATTTGTTATAAGAGTTTTGTTGGTAAATGAACCAAATAGTATTAGTAAATTTAAATGACAAGTAATGTTAAAGTCAGAAAACAATAATAGTTAGAAAACGTAGTTTCAGGAATGGACCTGTAAAGAAAAATAAGTTAATTATATGAAACGTGTGATGTTTAAAAAACACAAATGTTTTTATTAAGTTAATTTGTTTCCTTAGTAAACAATATTTACTAATTAAATATTAGTAATGGTTTTATTAGTTCAATAACCAAATAAATAGAATTAATAAATGTAAAAGTTTGTAAAAAATATTGAATAGAAATATTATGAAACCTAGGCATTAGGCCTAGCAGGGATGAAATGAATTTTGTAAATTTCAAGATAAAGCAATAGCAAAAAGTCAAAGTATATAATATGTTTAGGTATTAAAGTAAAAATATAAGGTACAAAAATGGATGCATAATGTTTAGTTTAAAGATAATTAAATAAAGAAATATCAATTTGAAAAATAAGAAATATGTTATAAATGAACCAACTGTAACTATAAGTGATATCAAAATAATCTTTAAGAAAAAAGCAAAACCATGGTGTTAGTGTAATTAATATTACAGTTAGCATAAGAAAGTTATAATAATTTAAAGGATTTTTATAAATTTTGAACAGAGAAAAAAACGTTAGAATATAACAATGTTATAAGGTATTAGCCAATAAAATAAGAGTATCTGAGAGAGTTGCCATGACAACAAAAGCTTGTTACATGTTTAACCGTTGAAAATTTATTATTCCATTATTGACTAGCATATAGGGTGGATGTATGTAGCCCATGAAGACAAATAAGTAATAAAATCAATAAATTTTACCAAATTGTGATTAAGAAGATACAAGAAGCAATCCTAAATTAACTACTGATAAGATATCCAATAACTCAACCAATTATATTATAAATATTATATAAAAAACCTGGAAGAAGCGAACCAAATTCATAAATAACCAACTACTGAAGGAAGAACAGAAGAAACCTAACTAAACCTGTGGATACATCTGAACCTGCAAGACTGATGGAATCTGAACACCGAAATTAGATTATTTGAACCTGGATCTCACTAAACCATACAAGAAGGGACCATTAGAAGTATTCCAGAAGAAGAGGATCGCCAAAGAGAAGCAGCCTTAAAGAAGTGTTGAGTATAATTTAAATGCTTAACCAAAATTAAAACTGTAAATAATCAACAGTAACTGAACAATCTTATTTCACTTCACCAGCCACTTAACTAACTTTTAGAACTGAACTTTATTGAATAATCACCTCTGATAAAACAAAAATATCACTGGATTTTGATTTTATATTAATATGTTTTAAAAAACGTAAACTTGCTAAGTAAACATTAACCTAGTGAGCACTAATTCTCATTTGCGGTAACTTACTTTCCATACTTAAAAATATCACATATTATGTATTAGTTATAAGGTATATTATAAAATTTTGTGCATTTATTAATCTGTAAACCAATATTCTGTAGTCCAAAGAACTTTTCCCTGAGATATTAATATAATTAACAAACGAAGAACCATCCGCCATGTAGAGTCTACACATCGAACTGAGCAGACAGCCAACTACGGAAAAAGTATACATGTCGGCGCAACGATAAATGTTGTTTTATTTCAGAAATTGTAATTGACCAAATTATATGAAATTGTTAATAAATCCTCGTACCTATCAACAACTGTATGTTTGATTTATTCAAGGATTAATATAAAGGTTCGGGATAAATAAAAAAAATTAAAAATACATTAGTTGACGAATTCGACTTCGCCAAGCAGTGTTAACCAATCAGACGGCGAGGCGGAGAATTCAAATTGAACGGCGAGCATACGGTCGACGTCGTAAGTGTTTCTAATAAACGACTCGTTACTATTTAACGAAGTACAAAGTAAGTACACTTACAATTAAAACATACAAAGAGTTTTATTACAAAGTGACGCATCCAACGTGTGGCATTATAACTCGTCTTTCCGCATTATTACAATATTTACAACTGCTGACCTGCTTCAGAACAGTACTATGTCCAATTGTTGCTCGTGTGGGATCAGCTCCATGAAAAGATATCGCCTTGGTTTTCAGTGTAGAGGTCAGTAATCCAAAATCCTTTCAAATTCTATACAATGAACATATAGACCTGTGCAAGCTGCTTCACGAGTCGGACATGATAGTAGAGCTATGTTCTATTACTTCTATGCACAGCCCGCCCAAATTTTGGACCCAGCATACCCCTGATATATAATTATTTTACTTAATACTTACGTAACCTAGAATGCCAAAAATTTACATAAATAACTATTTTTGTAGCCGTCCTCAAAATTTTATTTATATTAAGTTAGTTTAATAAGTCGTATATTTAAAAAACAGATTTATTTTTTTCTTGAAAAAAGAGATGCCCTTCCACATTATCAATATACTAAACAATTAGTATTTATTCTTTATGTTTTTGTTAAATTGCACATCAAGGCTAATAAAAACCAGGTATTAGAATTAAGTAAAAGAAACCCTCAAGAATTTAGTAATGAAAAATATAGTTCAAACATAATGAACCCATTAGTGTAAATGTTTAAGTACACTTAAAATACATAAGGCTATTAAAGTAACATTAATATATTTTTAATGTTTATAATTGTAGTGCAACGTCTTACAATTTTTCTTGTCACAGTACACTTTCTCTATAATAAATAAATATTTACAAAATTAAACATATTATACAATCATCTTAGTCTTACATTTACCTACTAACTTGGGTCTAATTTTGTATTTCCAACCTTAAAACAAGTGTGTATAAAACACAAAGTAGGTATGAGCTATCACAATCAAAATACAGTAAAACAGTTAACTGCATACGTAACAAAATACGAGACCTCGTAATAACAGGCTGTTTGTTCCTACTGTTCCGCCCGAAATGGCAAATCGTCTGTACACAAATATTCCGCTACGTGGAAGACCCTGAATTACATCTGCCCTTCTTGTTTTGTTCTATAGCTTCACAATTAATTATCTTCTTCAGAATATAAAGATTCCCAGTTACATTTCAAATTTGGGGAGTGATCGTGATCAGACTCGGGGAATATATGGTCAAAGTCGAATCATCCCATCGACCCAGTTATAAGAGTATCTCGATTTTTCCAAACACACCTACAGGCCTTGGAAGTAATAGTCCGTAAGGTATAAGAACATCAAAACGTCTAAATTTATGCTCTACATGAGTCAGCAACAAAAGCAGCAGTAGCAATAGTAGTAACATCAGTAGTAAAAATGTTTACTTACGTTTAAATATAACAGTTTAACTCGTCTGTACGTCTTCATTTTGTAGAATACTTATCACCCGTAAAGAATTAAAAATGTATGACTCTGTACATCTGTTTTTTATAGCTTACCTGTAAATAAACATAAATTTAGAAATTAATATTCTCGTACATTTTTTACACACATTATGAATATTATAGCAATCAAAACACTTGTATATTTAAATTCAATTCATACTATTTTGCATAATATTATCTATGTTAGTGTTTACAAGAATTTAATTTTAATAATTTATTGTTTATAAAGCATTTGACAGTTGCTCAATTAAAACCAGCACTACTTTTGTTTGAAAGAGAAAAAGAATCAATTCCATAAGATATAGTTTAACAATCTTATTAAAACTTTAATAAATTTAAATAATTATTTCGATAATTGGCAATATCATGTAGGCACCTCTGTGTTTAATAAAAACAAGATAAATTTAAATAAAATTTATTAATAAATAAATTACGCATGGCATGTTGAATAGTCAATAAACACTGTAAATATAAATAATCATAAAAGTAAATACGTACAAAAATTAAAGACGGAATATATATATTTTGTTAACTCCATGGGCAACAGCTCCATGAACAACTCTCCATGGAGTAAACATTTGTCTACAAAGACAAATAATTTCATGAGTTTTATTTAGCCTGAGTTTTAAAACTAAGGTATCTTGTTACATATCCTCTTTTATAACATGTATAACAATTTTAAAGATATTAATTCAGCCTCTATTAGGAACTAGATAACAAGTTGATAACTATTACTTTACAAATTGAAGTATCTTGTTTACTAAGATACTTTGCAAACTAAGGTATCTTTATAAACTAAGGTATCTTGTTACATATCCTCTTTTATAACATGTATAACAATTTTAAAGATATTAATTCAGCCTCTATTAGGAACTAGATAACAAGTTGTTAACTATTACTTTACAAACTGAAGTTTTTAAAGTAAATATTTGCTATGTTTCTTACAAAGAAACATATGAGATAGGCTGTAAGTAAAGCTTTAAATTTCTAAAATAATATTTTATAATGATCTTGAAAAAACATTACAGATGTTGATGAAAAAAAACAAGAGACTCCTTGAAACACTGTCGTTTCGTTTCCAGTGAAGCATAGTACACGTCTCGCAGGTGCAACTGCCAGTACAGGAATTTCAGAATCTTTAATCATTCCCAATAGATGCCTTACTGAATGTTACGTCTATTTGCTACGTCACTACCTATTACAACGAAACCTTTGAAAAGTCGAGAGAGTTCCGTAATTATGCCGTTCATACAACGCATGCATGCATGTCACGTTACCATACATGGTATCTATTTCAACGTAGCAATCTTATTTAATCACTTGTACTTAGTCAGTAACTTAATGGTTTAAGTCGTTAATTTGTTTAAGATAATTTTTACGTTAAAATTATTTGACTTACTTAACATCTTGATTTCTACAAAAACTTTATAATTACTCAAATACGACTTCAAATAATAAAACTTCTGCCTCATGTCCCGTTTATAGCTGCTAAATTATAGATATTTTGTACAATAGTGCAAAACCAATTTAATTTCGCAGAAAAAATAGTGTTACGAATGAAACTACCTAGATTATCGAGAGAGTCCCCGCCCCGTCCTACAATCAGTGTGGCAGCAGTTGCCTCAGTCAAAGCCGCGTTCAAGTTTGTTCTAGAATCTTCAAGAGGCCACTTGAAATACGCATTAACGTCAGCATTAAGTGGTGTGAAATTGAAGATGGAAGATTTTTCTAGAAGGCGTGTGCTACCTATAAAAAGCCATAGCAGCCCGCTTATGAGTTCCGTTAAGTGAGCGATTTTCCTTAGCGTGGATCGAGTGTTTGTCGAAGTACGGTGTGAAGTGTTATTGTGATATAAATTGTGTGGAACTCTATTATTTGATATTATTATTGCGTGTGGGTAAATCTTACTGGAATTATTGTACGAGTTGATTACGAATTATGAATTGTGATAATTAAAGCTAGTTCTTAGTGATTTCATTGGTGTCTTGTATTTTGTGTTCCACTGTACCATACGACGATCAGTTAAACAGTCGTAACAATGCTTCACATTCTTACGGTGACTATAAGAATCGTCGTGTTGGAACAGTAAAAACAGAATAATAGAATACAGAAATTCGCTATTTATAGATTTAATTACAGTGTAAAGGAAACTATAACGTGTCACTTACGTTATAACATCGGGAACCTGTGCATACTTACCTCTGATCAATTGCACGGGCTGGCATTCTCGTAATCAAATTTTAATTACTAGATAAACCAGCAGTAGTTATAACTAAAGGAACTTATAAAAGGGGGTCTGATGATTTATTCACTCACTGTTTTAGTGTAAAGTAACGACATCTCTTTATTAAATCATTACTACAACAGCTCTACATAAATATTCCCATATAAGGTTTTCTGAATAAAAGATTACATGTTATAACAGATTTTGATAAAGAACTGGGGCAAAACACATGGATTTATCAGTGCTAGCATTATCCACGGATCCGGGACCTTAAACTTGTTTATGAGTTAAGCTCGCTTATTTATATTCTATAATACTATTTGGGGGCCATTTGAAGAATGGACTTAATCTAAAAATTTGTATCAGTGAAGCTATACATATACATCAGCATTATTCGGTACTACAAATATTTTGAATTCTAAAACATACTACATCTTAAAAAGTGGTTATCATTAAAGTCTTTCTATTTTTTTTTTATTTCAACTGTCTTTAATAATTCATTGGTTACAATTTTAATTAATCACGGAGAACAAGTCTCCGTGTCACCTGCCATATCCATCAGTTTACTCGTAGTCAGGGTCCTTGATCCTTATGGTGTTCGTCAGCGGTTGATCTTAAGTGGAGTTAACTTTCCTGTTGAAGTTCCTGAAGTGGTTAGTTCTTAATGAAGTAGCGTGGAGGTTCTCAGAAGTCTCGTAGTTAAACATCGTTAGTAGTATAAGTGCCGTAAATGTTCTTGTTTGTTGCAGAATCGCACGTCACATTATTGTTTATAAAAGTTCTCACTTTTGGTAGCTCGTACCATATTATTTAAAACAACATGGACATCTTACAAAATTAAACAAATGAGATGTCATCCCTTACACAGTTATTTATGCATTTCGGTTTTTTAACATTTAGACTACTACCACATTAATTTGGCAATACTTTTGCTACACATTGTTGTAACTGTCTTCTAAATACAAATATTCTGTCTTTTTCTGAGACATGGTTCAAGCGCGTGTTTTCTACGCGAGCGCTTCATCTCGACTCTCTACTATGTAGGAAGGGTCAGTTAATCGCGCGGAGTTTACGCGTCGCAACAAAATAGTTCCACATTTATCCTCTATTTAAGGGGTTAAAGTTTGACCTTTTAATTATCCAAAGATATTCTTAATTACAGACTTCATTATAGTACACTACTGTGGTCTTGTTTATTTAATATTAATTTTCAAGGATTATTAGTTTGTTTAGGGGTCGGTATTCAAGTTAATTCCGGTTAGCGCATGTCTATGCAGGGTTAAATAACAAGGATTTCCCTATCAGTACACTCTCATTCCTTTTATTTTATTATTAAAACTCTTTATTAAATATTATTATGATTTATGATAGCGATAAAATTTAGTTTAAATGTGTGATTTATTAAAATTTAAAATTTCTCAGCTTTTACATTACCTATTTATTAATTATTTTATTTTTAATTAAAGAAATCGTCACATACTCCGCCGCTTAAAACAGACACCGGCTGGGGGAAATATAAGTTATTTGGTCAGCAAAGTACTGGGAGTATGCTTGGGGATTACCGTGTGAAATTTCTCTCACTCGTTTCTCTGTACAAAATTATGAGCTGCATAAGTCACTCTCGACTTGCTTATTCTTATTACCAATATATATATACAATACCTTACAGACTAATTCTTATACTACATAAAATTCACACATTATAAAATATATCGTAAACATACTAAATTCTTCGCAAATCTACTACTTACGACTACTACCGGATTTTTCTTTAGTTTGTGAGTTACTCTTGTTATAGAATTACTCTTTAAGTAATTTATTACTTAATTATTACTTATATTCGACGTCAGCTGACTTCTTACTTTGCTCTACTTTCGATGAATAGGATTCAGGGTTGATCAGGCCTCGTACCTATTTATACGATTAGGTAGCCAATTGTTACTCAAGTACTCTTTAGCAGTTGAGTACAAAACATATACCTTTTTACTACATTTATTTTGCTTGCACTCTACCATTTCCTTCTTTGTGATAACGCTTTATCTGCGAAATATGTGTTCTTCGTACATATTTTTGAGTAGAGGGTTCGTACAGGGCTACAGTTACTGGAGTTAAGTATCTGCGAATTTGATAAGGACCGCACCATCGGTATGATAGCTTGGAGGATGTCGTATCGATTGCACTACTCGTAGGGTGTGTTTTATACATTACTAAGTCACCGATTTGGTACTTTACTTCATTGTTATTATTATTTCGCTCGTGATATTTCCGTGATTTCGCTAAGTTTGCTCGTAAATTAGCGCGAGCTTCATTCCAGATTTTCTTTATATTTTTATCCCTAATTTCAAGGGGTAGCAACTCATGTATTTTCCACTTAGTGGATAAGGGGTGGTTAGGTTTGTATTTAAACAATAATTCGAATGGGGTAGACTTATGTCCTTCATGATAGGCTGAATTAAAGGCGAATTGTATCCAGAATAGGTTCTGGTCCCAAGACGTATGGTCGTTTGCATGGTAGGCTATTAAAGCAGATTTTAGGTTTCGCAAATACCTTTCAGCTATATTACCTTGCGGATGATACTCTGTAGTGGTAATGTGGTCTATTCCTAATTTGAAACACATGTTCCTGAATTCCTTTGACTTAAATTGGGGTCCGTTGTCCGACACTAGATGTACGGGAGTACCGAATTCTTTAAATAATCTATTCTGTAATATACTTACTCTGGTCGAAGCTAACGCTCGCCGCATGGGATACATCCAGACAAATTTGCTGAAAGAATCTACGCAAATTAGTAGCATGGTATTTCCTAATTTAGAACGCGGGTAGGGTCCTGAAAAGTCTAAATAAATTTTGGAGAACGGGGTAGCAGGAATTTCTGAGATTAATTGACTTATTTGGCTGTTTCTCGCTGGTTTGCTGAGTGCACACAACTTACACCTTTTCACGAAATTAGCTATCTCACCGTTCATATATTCCCAGTGATATTCTTTACGAATTCGATGTATTGTTTTATTTATTTCCATATGTGCTCCAATGGTGGAAGAGTGATAGTATTCCATCAGCATAGGTTTAATAATATCAGGGGGGATTATTCGTAAATACTTTCCGTTCGCTATTCTATAACATAATACTCTCTTACTCAATATGTATTTTTCTGACTTATTTCCTTTATCGAGTTGTTCAATTATTGGTCTTAAACGGGGGGTCTTGTTGTTGATACTGTGCTAAGTCCGTAAATGCAAGAGGAAATTCGGTAATTAAAGTATTGATAATCGGCGTTACTCTACTCTCCTTGTTTTCGTATGTTTTACTAGTCGGCTGGAACGTACATGACAGTGTATCGGCAACTACGTTTTGGGTGCCTCTAATATGTTGTACTTTAAATTTGAAACAATTTAATCTTAATACCCATCTTCCGATACGACCTAACTGTTTTGGGTGATTTAGTAGCCAAGATAATGCTTAATTATCCGTTTCTAACAGAAACTCTTCATGTTCTAAAAGGGCTTGAACTTCTCAAAAGCGAAAACGATAGCTAAACATTCTAATTCGTATGCGGAGTATTTCTTTTCTTGATCTGTCAGGGTGCGTGATGCGTAACTAATAGGTAGTCTAGAGTTATCTACTTCCTGATATATTACTGCACCTAGGGCTACAATTGAACTGTCTGTCTGCACTACAAACGGTTTTGTAAAATCGGCTAATTGTAGTACTGGGGGTGATATGATGCTTTCTTTTAGTTTATCGAATACAGTTTGGTGTTGCACATTCCACTCAAATTTAACTCCCTTCTTTCTTAAAGCATTCAGAGGTGCTGCAATTTCGGCTAGATTTGGGATATACTTGTGGAAATAATTTATCATTCCCAAAAATCGGGCTATTCCTTTCGCATCCCGCGGTGGTAAAAATTCTCTGATAGCACGCGTACGCTCGGGGTCTATGCTTACCTTTCCGTTGGCTTTTACGATGTGACCTAAAAATTAAAATTGTGTGACAGCAAAATTTACTTTACTGGGGTTTACGGTTAATCCAGCTTTCTCCAACCGGGATAGTAATTCACGTAGATGTTTAAGATGTTGGTCAATTGGTTCGCTGTAGATAACGATGTCATCTAAGTAGTGATACACAAATTTACATTTTATATCATGAAATAATTTTTCTAATAATCTGCTACATACAGAACTACCTTGGGATATACCAAAGGGTACCCTCGTAAATTGGTACAGGTTGAAAGTGACGGCAAATGCGGTTAGACGTTTTGATTCTTCCGAGAGGGGTATCTGGTGAAATGCCTGGTTTAGATCCATGATGGTAAAAATTTTTGCTTTCGTAAAATAATGAAAAGCACTGTGGATGTCGGGAAGCGGGATAGATTCGAATTCTATCCGTTTATTTAGTTGCCTGTATTCCACAACTAGTCTATGTTTGTCGTTACTTTTGGGTACTAAAAACGCGGGTGATGAATAAGATGAAGTAGAGGGTTCGATGACTCCTTGTTCTAACAATTTGTTAATTTGGTTCCTCATTACTTCCATTTTTGGAGGTGATAACTTGTATGGGGCTAAACGTATTACTTTATTGTCGCTCAAATTGATTTTGTACTCTATCAGGTCCGTCAGTCCTAACTTTGGGGTGAGGACGTTGGAGAACTGTTCTATTAATGTCTGCATTTTCCGTCTATCTTTACTTTCCACATGACCTAATTCAAACTCGTGATGTTTTAGATGTGTAGAAGTAGTTCCAGTACTTTCTCTGTTATTTGCATTATCATCCAAATTATATTTTTGTGAACGATCGAATCCAAAATAAAATTTCTTATCGTGAATATTGTAACGTACCAAATTTGGCAGTTACATAGAGTAACCAAATATTACGTCAAGTGACGGGAGATCATGAAAATATTTCAGAGTACATAAAATAATCTAAACAAAAAGTGTGTATCTACAGAGATATATTATTGAAAAATTCCAACAAAGAAGAAGGAAGAGTAATATTGCATCATCGAGTACAAAAGAGAGAAAGAAAATGACAACGAGCCAATATAAAATGTAGAAACCAGGCCCAATAGGTTCCAACCAGTGAGGGGAAACAACAAAAATCACAACCATTAAAATGAAGGAGAGACAACTCAAGAACAACCACCATGATGGTAAAACAACCAATTTATTTATTAATATAAATACTATGGAACAATGACTACCACAAATGGAAATATTGAAGAAGATGACGAGAATAAGTGAACATTGATTATCACAAGTAAAGTACACCCCAGGAGAACACAGATAGTGAACAACAATTAAATAAAAGAAGAAAGGAAGAAGAAGAGCAAAGGAAACATAACATGAAGAATGAAGATAATATATGGACAATACGAGAAATCACCATTCACCAAGTATACTAGGAACTATACTAATGACCGGAAGAAGTATAAGGATTATCAACTATGAAGAAACCAGTGTTTAGTATAATTAAGCAATCACAAACAGTAATAGTGAAAACTTAATGTAAGTGTGAGAACCTGTAACAAGTTAAACATTTTTAACCCAAATAAACCCCACAGACAATACAAGTGAGAAGGTTTATAACAGAGGAAAATGCGTTACCATTATAGTGGAAGAATCAAAGATTAAATAGTTAAAATGCACAGACAATTAGTGTGACCAGTTTAATCAAGATTGTAACCCAAAATAGATAATCATAAGACCACCAAGAGAAATGTGACATAGAACAGTAAAATCATTGTTCATAGGAACTGATAATAAAAGCTTTGTAGACCTTAAAATGAGATATAACTGAATGCCACGGCAAGATAGAATAAAATATAAAGAAAGTCCAGAACAAATAGTAACAAATAAGCTGGTTTGTTAGGTATCAAACAACCAATGTACCAAAAATTAGGTACAACACAACAAGAAATGTAATACTATTAGATTAAGAATACTTGTGTTATTGTTTAGGAAAATAGTGTAAACATGTGTATTACTTAACAATTAAACCATTGTGATAGAATACCATAATGAAATCATAATAGTAGAATCAAATACTGCATAAGAATATGTTGCACATTTGTTACCAGATAACTGATACATAACCTCATAGAAAGTGCACCTATAACATAAAATAATATATATTAATTAAACCAAGCAACTATCAACAATTGTTTCAATCAAAGACTAATTATGAATAGTAATGCAAACTAATAAATAATATTTGTACTGAAATACACAGCAAATAAAGCAGATTAAATATGATAGCATAAAGCCAGATGTAAACAGACACTCTGTGACAAGATAGTTAAGCAAAATGCACTATCAAAACTTGTTCAAAGATGACTAAAAATGTTATCAGTAGTTAGAAAAATATCTAGTACTACAATGAGAATATATCACAATCATAATAATAGTAGATTTATAATCAAATTATTAGAAACTAACTGACTATAATTGTATAACCAGATGTAAACAAACACTATGTGACAAGATAGTTAAGCAAAATGCACTATCAAAACTTGTTGAAGGATTACTAAAAATGTTACCAGTAGTTAGAGAGATATCTGATACTACTATGAGAACACATATCAAATGTAATAGTAGTAATTTAGTAGTTGATTTATTAGAAACTAACTGACTGTCATTGCAAAACCTGATGTAAACAAACCCAATACTAAGAATTGGAAAGCTTTCAGATAACTAAAGACTGATAAATACATTAAATAAACAAGGTACTATAATTGTACACTATTTTACGCGTAATTTATAACATTATATACCTTATGTGGTAAAATAATTGAAAAAGTGACAAATTCAAGAAATGAGAACAGAAGGTTTTTTTGATAAGACTATTAATATATGGAAAACAACATTTTTCATAGAAAAAAATGTGAACAGATGTAAATAAATGTATATATTATTGTTAGAATGCCAAACAAATGTAATTAGGTAAGAAATAATAGCGTTATAAGCGATTATAAACAATCGAATATGGTCGTTTGAGGACGCCATTACCTAATATTGTTTGAATGGTAATTACAACTATTTTCTGTATGAAAACGGAAGAGAAATGGACTCGAGACGTTTAATAAGGAGTGTTATAGTGTAATTGGAGCAAGATATGGTGAAATAAACTTATTTATAATAAGAACCACGATACGAGTGTGTGACATGGCTTAGTGAGTTAATAATGGACGGATTCCATCCTTGTTTAGACTTAAATTAAAGCCGCAAGTGTCCGCAATCTATTGCCACTAACCATTCGACGGTACGATAATTAATAAAAAAGTTATAGCATTTATAAAATTTTCAGTCATTTTGTGTATCAACGCTTACGTCATATATAGCCTCTAACCCAGACAAAAATTTGTAAAAAATTAAAAGTTTTATTTAACAGAAGTGTTTTGGGGCAAAGAGTTTGACAATTTAAACCAATCAAAAGGCTTAAAATAACCAGACAAGCAGGAGACGCTTTGATGAAACATTCAGTCGTTCCGCATCATTCAACGAGCAAAGTTCATGAAGAAAAGTGTCAAGATTTTCTTGGATTTCGTTGTCCATGACGTGTCCGTTACTTAACTAAATAAACTGTCAAGATTATTTAGTCAAGATTTTATTTAAACGGTGCGCGTCACATACATAAGTTACGCTACACACACTAACCTGTACACAACAGAATAATAACGAGTGTCCAGTGCTAAGTGAATTAAAATAATAAACCGGCCAGTGTATAATAAAGGTCGTGTTTTCGTGTTTTGTGTTTTATAAAAAACAGGGAGTACTCTATTTTTATTATTTAACGAATTGAATTGAAATAATAATTTTCGGTAGTGAACGAAGAATTATTGTTTTGGGACTGCACTAGTCGTAAGTACCGAAGTGCATAACCAATGATGAAAATTATCAGAATTGAAAAAATGAATTATATCGCAATCGTTAATTTAAAGAATATATATATTACGATTTTATCGTGATTAAAGAAATCGGTATTAATTTAAATATCGAAAATACGAGTGTAATGAATAGTCGTTCATTTGACTCATTTCGTTTGAATTGACGAATAACTAGTTTATTGCGAAAAATATTCTAACCAACTGATAATTATACATCAGATGCAATATGAATAAAATATATGTGTTTATATTATTAAGAATTTAATGAATAATTGACTTATTCAAAATAACTACTTACTTTTGTTAACTAACCTAGAAATAACAACGACAACTTTGTCACCAAGTAATGATTCTGTTCTCAAATAGTTTCAATCCAATGAAAGCTATCACAAGAGTTTTTTTATTATAGATTTTTTCTCTTGCCAATAAATGATTTTTATAACTAACGAATAAATAATAATAGTAATTTTTAACAGTGCAGCACAAAGCACGTGTTATCAAAACAACTGCTGTATCCAGTCTACTCACCGTACGATAGTACGATATATATCGGTTTATGGTACCGACTTTTATAATTTTCAATATTTGTTTGTTTTTTGTCTTAATTCATTATTAAATATTGTTAACTAAGATAACATCTTGTATCTGGTATCATGCAACTTCCAAAAACACACGAATTTGGTAATGTAACTGAGTAAAGAGGACATAACCTCGTTAACTAAAACTATTGTACCAGACCCCAGTGTTACCAGCCTTGAGATATAAAGAGCTCAGGAATTGTTTAGAGTAATTAATATTTTGTAAAAACATTATTAATTGATTGTTTTTTAAAAGAGTTAATGGGATTTTAGAATTGTTAATAAATCCCAATTTATTTACCAGTGGAAAGAGTTTTTGATTTTTATTAAAATAGTTTAATTTTTACGATCAGTTCTATCAGAAGGTGGCGGTAGAATTTGAATGTTCAATACAATTCAAATTACAGTTAAACCATTGTTTTTCTTTATTGTGCATGTGCATTGTTTAGGATATTCAAATAGAATATCCGTATATGTGTATAAAGTGTATGTTGCAGCAGAAGAAGTCACCAAACAGAACATTGATAACATCCACATATGGTAAGTGGGGAGGTTGACAGTGAAGTGCTAAATACTCTTTTAAACTAAAGGAATTAAACGGGAACACCCACAACAACGCTACTAATAATCACACAATAATAATAATTTTAACTTAAGTAAAATATTGAAGATTGATTGAAGTTAACACTTCAAATAATAATAACATCTACTCTATTAATATCTGTTCTATAACAATATCTAGAATTATTCCTGTTTTACTGATAAAATCAGCTCCCAATATTAACTCGGATCCTAACTCGTCGCATACCAACATTGGAAAATACCACGTTAGATTTTTAATTTTTACTTTAAACGTGATGATAAGTTTTATCATTAAATTTTGTTTATTAGCTGTAGCGCATCTAATATTCACTGATTGACTGCGTTTAACTAAGTTGTGTTTAAATAATTTATCGGCTAGCTGTTGACTAATTAAACTTCGCGTTGATCCGGAATCAATTAATCCGAGGGTGGATGCAACACCGAGGTCAACATGTATATACGGTAATTGACACTTACTGAAATCACATTTACTAATAGCGTTACATTTATCAATAAATTTTCTAACATAGGGGTCTAATTTCCTTTTGTTATTATTATTTTGTTTTAATTTGTTGTCTCTCAGGGGTTTACCTGTTTTCACGATGCTGCGGAAGACACATGATTTCGGATCTCCCGGCCTTACATGTTTTTTGGATAATGGGTTTTCTGATAGTACTGTTTCCGTTTACAGTTTCTACTGATGTGTCCAGGTTTCCCGCAGTTATAGTATACATTTTCTTTACGTGGGGTCTCACTGGATTCCTGTCGAGGTTAAGGCTCCTTGGACTTACCATGGTCATGAAAATTGGTTGGTCGACGAAATGGTCGTCTTTCTCGATGAGTTCTTGCATTTGAGACTAGGGCTTGCGTTTCCTTTCTATGTTGTGTAGTGGATAGCGACGCATGTCTGTTCTGATCTGCGTACCATACATTTGAAGAATGAATATTACATTGTTCTAGATCTGCGAAAGTGTGGGGCCTATTTATTAGTGCTAATCGAGAGCGTTCTTCTGGAGATAAGCCTACTAGAATAGTATCAACCAATTGTTTCTCACTCCAGTCGACTTGCAGTAGTCGTGAAGATTCTCTGATGTCTGCAATATAGTGGGCCAGTCTTTCATGGGCTCCTTGTACTCGAAGTACGGTATTTCTTTTAATCTCCTCGTAAATTCCCGTGGGAATAAAATGTTTGATTATGGTAGTATGAAGTTCTTCTACTGGAAGAGTCAAGTTTAATGATTCCAGTTAAATTCGAGTTAAATGTTCTATTCGTTGCGTGACGCGCAATATTACAGTAGGTGATTTTTCGTCATGAATGTTTTGAGATAACAACACCAGTTCCCTATACTTCGCATAACAGGTTTCTCGTTCGCTGTCATAATCGAGTTCACGTAATCTAACTGCGAGGGTATATCTGATCTGCTTTCGCGTAATGTTTAGCGCAATTCAGAGACTGTTACGTTCGCGTGAGGTAAACCGCGTAAAATAGCTTCGTAGCACAATTCATCTTTTAAAAATAGATCGGGGTTAAATACAGCCATTTTTGAAATGTGAGTGACTATAAATACTTATTCTACTATTCGCATTAAATTCTATACTACTCTTTCTTGTTTTCACACATAAACGATTAAAGTTCACATTTAAAATTTACATTGGTAGTGAGAGAAATAAATTTCAGAGAAAGAGAAATCTCACACAGGCGTCAATATACATTCAACGAAGGGGGAAATTCTCGGTTACTACGCACAGGATGATACACGCTTCTTATACAATAGAACAATCGAAGAGGGTTGGGTATTGTCTAACTCAACTTTGCGGGAGGTAACTATGACAGTTTTACACAGGCGTGGACAAGAATTTAACCGGTCAGATTTTGTTTACAAACCGACACATTGATGAATGAAATTTTTTTGACAAGTACGTACCTGATGTTGTTTCGTATACCTGTGGCGCTAAGTTAGCATTGTGTAAATGCCTATATCTAATTCACAATTAAAGTTACCTATTTACTAAACCACTATAATAATAATTATCATTTTTATTTTATTTAAAATTTTAGACACATATTAAAGTACATGAATGAATAGATCAACAGGGTGTTACAATATTACACAATTACTTATTAAACAAAACAAAGTGGCGCATTTTATATGCGTCACGATGCACACAATTATTATTATTTTTTTTTTTTACAAAGCAGGGTTGCGCATCTTATTACGTGTCACCTACGTTATAACATCGGGAACCTGTGCATACTTACCTCTGATCTAATCAAATTTTAATTACTAGATAAACCAGCAGTAGTTATAACTAAAGGAATAAAGGAACTTTTACATGGGGGTCTGATGATTTATTCACTCACTGTTTTAGTGTAAAGTAACGACATCTCTTTATTAAATCATTACTACAACAGCTCTACATAAATATTCCCATATAAGGTTTTCTGAATAAAAGATTACAAGTTATAACAGATTTTGATAAAGAACTGGGGCAAAACACATGGATTTATCAGTGCTAGCATTATCCACGGATCCGGGACCTTAAACTTGTTTATGAGTTAAGCTCGCTTATTTATATTCTATAATACTATTTGGGGGCCATTTGAAGAATGGACTTAATCTAAAAATTTGTATCAGTGAAGCTATACATATACATCAGCATTATTCGGTACTACAAATATTTTGAATTCTAAAGCATACTACATCTTATAAAGTGGTAATCATTAAAGTCTTTCTATTTTTTTTTTTTATTTCAACTGTCTTTAATAATTCATTGGTTACAATTTTAATTAACCACGGAGAACAAGTCTCCGTGTCACCTGCCATATCCATCAGTTTACTCGTAGTCAGGGTCCTTGATCCTTATGGTGTTCGTCAGCGGTTGATCTTAAGTGGAGTTAACTTTCCTGTTGAAGTTCCTGAAGTGGTTAGTTCATAATGAAGTAGCGTGGAGGTTCTCAGAAGTCTCGTAGTTAAACATCGTTAGTAGTATAAGTGCCGTAAATGTTCTTGTTTGTTGCAGAATCGCACGTCACATTATTGTTTATAAAAGTTCTCACTTTTGGTAGCTCGTACCATATTATTTAAAACAACATGGACATCTTACAAAATTAAACAAATGAGATGTCATCCCTTACACAGTTATTTATGCATTTCGGTTTTTTAACATTTAGACTACTACCACATTAATTTGGCAATACTTTTGCTACACATTGTTGTAACTGTCTTCTAAATACAAATATTCTGTCTTTTTCTGAGACGTGGTTCAAGCGCGTGTTTTCTACGCGAGCGCTTCATCTCGACTCTCTACTATGTAGGAAGGGTCAGTTAATCGCGCGGAGTTTACGCGTCGCAACAAAATAGTTCCACATTTATCCTCTATTTAAGGGGTTAAAGTTTGACCTTTTAATTATCCAAAGATATTCTTAATTACAGACTTCATTATAGTACACTACTGTGGTCTTGTTTATTTATTTATTTAATATTAATTTTCAAGGATTATTAGTTTGTTTAGGGGTCGGTATTCAAGTTAATTCCGGTTAGCGCATGTCTATGCAGGGTTAAATAACAAGGATTTCCCTATCAGTACACTCGCATTCCTTTTATTTTATTATTAAAACTCTTTATTAAATATTATTATGATTTATGATAGCGATAAAATTTAGTTTAAATGTGCAATTTATTAAAATTTAAAATTTCTCAGCTTTTACATTACCTATTTATTAATTATTTTATTTTCAATTAAAGAAATCGTCACAAAACAAAGCCACTCGTATACAACAATTCTTTCAACTTAACGATACTCCAACGCACACTAAAATAACACTCAATAATATGACTGACTTCTTCAGTAGTGTTGCACTACATATAATACAAGTAACCATTTACAGATCTACAATAAATAATGCATAATCACTTGATACAAAACGCACAATGAATCGCCGCATATAAAAACCGATTCGCTGCTTTGGAAACGTCGTTTTATACTTTGAATAATAGACAAACGTCTGAAAGGCGAGTCTGGAAAAAACGAGAGCGTTACGCAATCCTGCCGCTCAGACTATGCATGCAAAGCATCACATAGAAACTCATAATCTTTATCTCAACCTAGCAATATTATTTAGTACCACTTAAAATTACTCAGTAACTTAATAGCTTAATACGTATTAACTTACTTATTTAAAATCTTGATTTCCATAAAAAACTTGAGAATTATTCAAACATTTCTTTAAATACTAATGCTTTTGCTGTGGCTGTGCTCTATTCATGAAACGTTCTTCTCTTAACACGCAAACATTTCAAAATTAAAATAACCCTCTAAACGTAAGCAGTTTCAACCACAATTTTACGGTTAATTAGACTTGCCTTAAGTGCAGTAACGTTGTTCCACGTGTAGTTAAAAATTGAAGAAAAACATTTCATTTTGTGTTTAAAAGTTACGTTATTTTAAGAACTATTCTCTTGTTCAACATTTGTTCTTAAAAACATAACACATTTGTATGTTAAGTGTGATGGTAATATGTATTTCATTATTATTAGTAGTGTAATTTATGTTAAAAATTGTTAAGAAAATAATGTTGCATATAATGTAAAATCTATATGTTACGTTTATATATGATAATGTCCTTGTACACAGATAAACATTTAACATAAAGGAAAAAATATGTACACAAAACGGTTAATGTTTATTTTCCCTTCGTTCCTTACGAGAACGTGTATTGGTGTTGCTTTTTGTGTTTATTTACTCACAAGGCGGAGCAAGGTTACAAGTGACTGAGTGAGTTACTTCGTCATGCCAGTCGATAGCGAAGTCAAGAGTCAGTTGCAGAAGATAAAATATACAACTAATATTTATTCTCCCACAAACCATTTTTGTGTTTTCTTTTTTATTTTGTATCAGTTTTTCAATATGATTTAATATCACCTAATCCATCTCCCCTGCTGAAAATATCTTCGATTTCAATTTCATCTATATACGCTTTTTTTGTAGAAAAATGATGCCAAATATAGGCCATGCATTATCATTATTGAATACTGAGTTACCACATACAAACATAACATTCTGCAAGTAGTTAACATATTAGTGTGTAATATGTATATTACTGTTTAGTGTCCCTGCAGGAGTACCACATTTTACTCTCCTTGTGTAATCCAACATTCACTAAAATATTAAAATAAATTTCTAACAATCGATAACTAAAAAAACAATAGACATATATCCATCAACAGAAATAATGTCAAAAAATGTCAAAATTTTAGGCTTTAGTAGTGAGGTCTTTTTGTTTAGCTTAGATTCATAATTAGACTTGTTTTGATGTACCTAATTAGGCTTCAATAAATTTGCTTTTCTGTATCAAATTTTTTCAGTAAGTTTTGAGTTTAAAACGCTATTTATTATTTTTTAAACACAATTGTTTACCGTCTATTAAACGGAAACAATAATGAATATTGTGTTAATATCATGATTTAAGTTAGAAGGTTTATAAGTTTAAGCCTACGTAGTAAAATGTGTTTTGGATTATACAGTTGTGGTTAACATAAAATTAACTTGGAATGATCTAGTCTTAATTCTTATCGTAATAGGCTAACGTTGATAGCCACGAACTCTTTTGCTTTCATTACGCAGATAAGAAACACTCAATTTAATTTCGAAATTAATGTAACAATTAAGAAAAAAACGATGGTTTAAAAAGAACAAGGGGAAATATTTACAGCTCAAAATGTTTACTGATGTATCTTAACTATAATTGTTATTTAAAATTACACTGTGAATAGTATTTTCAATATATAATTTTTATTTCTAAATAATAAATGATTTTGAGCACTGTAAAGTAACAATTGTAATCATATTATTTTACTAAAGTCAGTGTAACAAGGAAGTTAAAAAGTTACTTATTATTTTTCAAGAATTTTATTTATTAAAAATAAATGTGTAGAAGAGCAGAGAACGTGAATCTTTTAAGAAATACAGAAAGAAAAGAGGCAAGGCATAACGCTAATTTCGTCGGAAAAATGGAAAGAATATTGTAAGAACATTTAGTAGAACACAGGAAAAAGTATGGTAATAATGGTGGGTCACACAACGTGGGAACAGTAGTGTGATTAAAATTAGAAAATAATAGAAAATGTATGCGCTCCCTTTTAAACATGAAAAAGCCTTCCGCCCTGGTAGTTTCTACGGTAAAGTTGTCAAGTTCAAAAGCAACAAACAGTCTGGGCATATACAAGAACTCTTCCAGAATTACATAGATGGGCAAGAAGTACCAAGCAAATAGAAAGTGTCCTTTATATCAACCATACACAAAAAAGTGACAGAAATAACTATGGCAACTATCGATGCATTACAGTCGCCAACACAATTACTAGGATATAGGACAACTCTTAAAAAATAGAATTAAGAGTGAATATAAAACAGACGAAGCATAAGAACAAGCAGGTTTCCAGGCAGGTCGGTCCACAGTTGATAATTTAATTTACATTACACAAACTACATGAAAAGAAATACATGGCGTATAACAAAGCGGTCCAAATCCTGTTCGTTGACCTAAAAAATAGCTTATGATAGTGTTGCGCTAATGAAGCTGTAAAAAGCTCTTTGAAGAGCCAGTGCCATTGTAGAACTAACTAAAGCAATAAAACAATTTATACGAACAGTCACAAGCAAATATGAATATAGGAAATACCAGTGGCGGCTGGTGGTTGAAACACTTGGGGGTTGCAGTTGGGTTGGATGGTACTAAATTGTTTTATTATCTGAACAGAAAATGTCCAAGTCTCCTCCCCTCCAAACCATACGTAAGGAAAACAAAATAATGCAATAGTGTCACCCACACAACCACGAATATTTATTGTATTAATCTTTTTTAAATTTACGATTAAATATTCTGTTACCTGATTTTTTATTTTGACTAAATTTGAAAGATCTGGTGTAGCCTACCTACTCTCGTAATTTAATTTTTTTTCTCAATATGACGTAAACTACACAGCGTTTTTATTAAGTTTACGACAGAATTCATTGTGTCCTACCAGTTAAATATAATAAATATCTTACACTATGACACCTTAATCCTTTATATGTACTACTATTTACATTTAACGATGAATTGGACTGACACTTAACTGACACTAACAACGAACGTCACAAAAAAATCGACCAACACTAACTAACTCAACTAACATAACATAATCTTGACAAATTCCAACCTGGCGCACCACGTGTTATTTACGTACCAACAAACAGACTGGTGGCGCCGTAACGAACAAGCGGGGTTTGCAGTCCCTAATCACACCAAGCGAGCCTATATCGCTGCAATAGGAGCACCCGAGTCTAGCCAGCCACAGTACTCCAGTGTATTTCTCCATATACAAAGCGCGTCACAATTGCTGCATACTTGCCATGTACACCGCGCCAAGAGCGTGTACGGTTTTTAGTATTGCTCTGCCCTTTTCAATCACCAAATGATTATCTACGATTATTTAGCGTGAAAACACTATTATTGGTTATTTTTATATTCATAATTCTATAATTTAAAATACAATTGGGGATTTAATGGGGGTTGTGCAACCGTGCAACCTAAGCACAGGCCGCCAATGAGAAATACCATTTCACAATTATTAATAGTAAAAACAGACTTTAAATAAGGATGTTGTTGTCTCTTACCAACTTTATTTAAAATATATGTGGAATGTGCATTAATCCAATGAAAAATTAAATGCTAAAGTATGGGAATACCTTTGAATGAGCATAAACACTCTGTGTTTTCCCAACGATTAGGTGCACGCAGTATAGGATTACAAAAACATTACACTATATATTAATTAGGATATTTGATATATGACGCGCAAGAGTATAAAGGAAGGCGAAATGGGGTTTAGAAGTGTATTTGAATGAAACAGAATACACGTGTTTTGGAAGACACCAACAGAACATAGTACTCGACAGCGGCCGTCATATCAAACGCTGCACGGACTAAATATACGGTTTATATCAAAAGCTGCACTGTTTAAAAGTCACAAAAAACGGAACATTAGACAAAGAAATCCGTGAACGAGGTATAAAAGGACTGAAAGCTATTGTAAATTTAAAAATTTGCAATATAAACAGCATAAACGCATTACCAAATAGAATAAATGCGGATACCAGAATAAGATACCACTCGGTTGTTAAGAGTAACCTAATCCATAGCTCAGAATATAGCCACTTAAAGAAAAAGCAGAAAAACGTTGAAGGTAACGGAAATGAACTTTTAGAGAAGGGTAGCAGACAGATCATGAATGGAAAGGAAAACAAATAAGATACATAAAAGAAATTATGGAGGTAAGACGCACATTTGTGTATGATATCAAAAGATAAACAAATTATATGATTTGGACATATTAGCAGAATGCCAGAAGAAACATTACCTAAACAGATTTGCAAGAAATCCAGGAGGAAGGTGACAGGAGAAGCTGCCTAGAACGAGCTAACATTGTGGCACAGATGAAAAGATGAGACGACGTGGTTTGGAAGTGGACACCGAAATGGATGGCGATTGGGTAATGGAAGATGTGGGGATGTTATAAGCCGATGTAATGAAAAAGATTCTTGTAACACATAAGATCCGCTTAAATTTGTAGCCGTATAAAACGGATTAGTTGCTTTACATTTAACGTAATAGGCACGTCCTTTTACCTGATTAGGTAAGGGAAACGATCTTGTGTTTGCTCGTAACTTTTGTTTGAATGTGCTCCTAAACCCTAAGTTGACAAGTTTGACAAACGACGGTTCAATTAGACTTTAATCGATGTGAGTGTCTTACGCCATGTGGTCGTCTTAAAGACGGAATTATAGCGACAGGTTAAAAACATGATAAATGTTTGTTGATTATTAGACACATTGACACTATGATTAAATAAAACAAACGTTATGAATTGTCAAACATGATCTGACAGAATTTACTAAGTTTTATTCTATTATACCTAGTTAGTGCATAACAAAAAAGTATATTTAAAATATGGCTGCAGAAGACTAAGAAGAAAAGGTCGTAGAAAACCCCCTATAAATTACGTCTGATTACATTTTCCGTGATTTTACGAGCTATCTTCCTTTTAGTTAGATAAAGATGAATACGAAAAATAAGTTAAAGTATAAAACACACTTCCCTCCTCAAAAAACGTTGTCGTTAAAAGGGCCCTGTCAAAGTGTAATTAAAATAATATAAATACAAAGTAGACAGGGCACGAAAAATATATATTAACTGAACAAAATATTAACTAATACAGGCAGCTAACACAAGACTGAGCAGGAAGAGAAAAAATGTTGCATGCGCCACTGCTTCAAGCGTACGCAGTTTCTGCGGTATACCTGCTGTATTTTTATTTATTAAATTAAAACGACTGTAACAAAAAATGATTAATCAGTGCAAACAACTATATAACAATCTGCTTGAGACATTTTTGACAAAACCTAGTACGTAAGTGAGCAGAAGTCGTTCTTCAAAAGTAATAAATTGTTTGTAAATCATTATTTGAAAATTGGGAACACAACTCGGTTGACTTCAATCGTCTCAGTTATTTCACTTTACCGCATAAATTATCCAACCCCTTATGCGTTTTCTTACTTACCATCTGTAATTTCTTCAAATATTTTCAGAACAGATTGTCAGACTAATAAAAGTGATCAAGTCTCAACCTGAAAGGTCAGGACCTAATATCCAGTTTCAATTATTAAATGAATTACTTTATTAGCTACTGAATTCTATTTATCTGAAAACTTCTATTTTTACTGTATAGTGTGTTACTTTATAAAATATCAGTCACTTTTTCTTTATTTCAATCTCATTTTGTACGCGTATTTGTGATCTTGTATACGTATTAGTTAAAACTTAAGTACAGTACAATAGCAGTTTGTTGAAACTAGTTCTACAGTACAATAACTGAAGACATTAATTGCGTTCCGTTTTTCTCTTACACTAATGTAATTTCTCTTATTAAAACTTTCGCAATTGAGTCACATAATGCAGCAGTCTCCGTGTTATATGTACGTATGAGAATTTGTGTTAAATCTGCATAAATATCTGATACTACAGCCAGTTTACACCACAAATATTTCAAGCGGTTATGACTTCCATCGCCACACCAATATACTCCCACCAACTTGTAACTACTTGAGGAGATATTTGAGCGTTCCCCTTTGCCGATAACCACAAAATGAATGCGTTATCTACCCTTTGAAGTTGGTCTGTGCTATGTTATTGCCTAGACCTCGTCAGTGTCTCTGTACCGTAGTCGATTCGTCGCTTACATTAATCTTGTGTTATAAACATTATGTTATTTCTAATTATTCTAGTTGACCGACGGAAATCAGAATTAACAAAGATAACAATTCACAGAATTAATTTGTACTGTTTCTATTTTTTCCTTGTTTTCTTTACTTATATTTACCTTTTTTGAAAATATAAATTAAAATAACAAAATACTGTAAAGCATTGTAATATATTTTTAACAATTTGAGACATTTTCCCGCAAGTTAATTTACTCAGTTTGAACAAAACATCGTCAAAGTCTCTTTTATGCAATGTCTTTTTGTGTAGGCTCTATAAAGGTGTCAGTATTCGTTACCTTCAACGTACAATGCTTATTTTCTTTTTGTTCGTGTTGAAATGAATGAAGTTAGAGCAAAGACCTCAAACAATGCGTGAGTTTAAACTGTTTAAATGATGAATGCTACTTGATTCTCTACGTACTTTTACAAAAGCCTATGAAATGGAGGGTTGTGAATCGTTGAATCCATAATAAATACACTTCAAAGTTTGTTACAAATTTTGTAGTTTCTTTTTCAGAATCGGTCTGTATATACCCAACTTTAAACTTCTTTTAAACTTAAATTGTTTCAGTTAGCTATGTTGATTTTGGTCACTCTCAACTTAATGATAACCACTCTCACTAACGCTGACATCACTTTGCCATTCTCTGGATGCGAACCACAAGAAAATACACATCAAACCTGCTTGTCTACCCACTACACATCCTTTCCGTTGAGTTCGTACTCCGCCTTTAAATTCGGTCTGTCGTCTCCCCCTTCTCGTGTCGATATTTAAACGCAATGGTTAAAACCATAAAAATTGTTCATGCTAGTTTTTAAACTGGAATAGAAGTTCATGGAATCTAAGGGGAGCCAGTAGGCCTATTAGGTCTGCATTGGTTTAATTTGCCTTCCTTTCGAACATTTTTGTTGTTGTTTCAATGACATGTAACAAGAAAACACATAACATATTTTTTTCTTGTTTTAAAGCTTCCGTCAAGATATTAAAATCTGCTTAGAGTTTTTTAATCCCATATAAGCATTAATATGACATGCGTGTTTTCAGTAGTATCCAAGTCACTTGTATGAATAGATACACAAACTTTTTCAATCTGTCTTGTGATTTCTTGTTTACAATTGACGACAAGTTTCAAAGCATATGCTTTATCATCAGATCTTTAAGAAAGCCTCTCATACGAGGTCGTCACTTTTTAAAATTCAATTGCATGAGCACTGTAAGCGTTAGTATGTGCGCACCTTTTCACGCTTGGTCGACCGCTGACAGAAGGTTGATACAAACATAAAGGCGATAGCATTTTACGATCAGAATTCGACAGTGCTTTATTCTTGGTTCCACAGACAATGAGTCAGATAGGAAAATACATTAGGTTAATGGATTTTTACGTTCGTTACTATTAAGCGACTTGAAAAAATACTATTATCGACCGATAAAAATAAAGTAAAACATAAGTTTACAAAATGTAAACCGTAGTAACAGTATTTTAATTCTTTACATTTTGGAATATTTTAATTAAGCTTAGTCTAAAGACTTAGTCGGTAAAAATAAAAACATAATTAAATCATCGCACACCCGATTTAGTACGTATTTAAATATAAACTGTCCTTACCCAAGATGTTCTTGGTCCTTAAAAATACTTTTTTTGTACATGTAGCTCATATAACTTACATGATGCACATGCCATTTAAATTTAATAATATCTTTATATTAACAAAATAATAAAAAATTCTATCAAATTTTAACTTTTTTCAGTCGTGAAGGATAAAAAGTAGACAGCATGAAACTTTTTCCCAGTTCTAGACAGACTAATATTTAACCAAGTGAATTGTACAGATAGACCCAAATTTAATTTTTATCTAACTTTCAATGTTTATTTTTACTGACTGATAAATTATTGTCCAGATCGTAGAAATATATTTCAGCGGTCGCGCTGCGTACTGCCACACGTCCATCCCTTGCGTGTTAATTATGATTACTGTTATTAATCATAACGTGTGTCAATTAATGCATTGCACTGTTTCAGAAATCGTTAGAAATACTGTATTGTTGTTGTAATTTAAGATTTAAAACAGTAAATCTCGTTTGCAACATTGAGGAAATCGTAAATTGAACTAGATTATTAAGAAATACAACTAATTTATTACTTGAAGTAATAGTTTTCAACTTAATAAAAAAATTATGTAGCTTTTGTTAAGGAAAGCTTTTAAGATAATGATAAAAGTATTTCCTAAATAATAATACATACTCTGACAACACTTTAAACAATAAGTGCTATGATACAATGTTTTCAATTGACAGAACAGGATACTTAACAAATATTAAGTAGCATCAGACATTGTTTACACAAATATTTATACTACTGTGTCTGTACCAAAGAGATTATAAAAACCTTAATTACACTATTGCGTTTCAGAATCATTCACTCTTTGTTTTGCTGTAATTTCAACTACAGTACAATAGTCCATGATTAAATGTAATTATTATAGTAAATTTAAATTTTAATATTTAATTATAATTTAAAAAATTGAATAAGCTAGTTTTCAATTAAATTTAATACATATATACACTTATATATTGCAACGTTACAAGTATTATAAAATGAATACACTTCTGTCCATGTACCCAACCCAACTGTATAGTGTTAAACACCGACTAGGTCGTAGAATATTTGTGTGTTCTTTGCGTTAAGCGTATGTGGTTGCACAGTAAACGTATTTTCCAAAAAGAAGAGTGAGACGTTGATGACTTGAAATAATTAATTAAAACATAGTAAAAGAATTAATCAACGCCTTCTTAAATATTGCAAAGAAAATTAATTGATTATTAAAATTTGAAACTAGAAAATTCAAATTCTTTTATAAGGTTATACTCTGAAAACATAACATAGCTTTGCTATTCAGCACATAATACTAACATATAGTGTTAAATATCTAAACATATATGATGAACAAATTATAAAATTTTTTTATTTGTTTGGGTGTCTGACTTTGAATCATTATTAAAATTTTGAACTTATAGCAACTCATCTGTAAAAATAAAATTAACTCTACCAAATAAAAATTGAGTAGTTGCTATTAATATTTTTTTCTCTTTGTCCTATGTAACATCTATTGCAATCTTGCCATTCAATGTGTGTGTGTGTGTGTGTGTGTGTGTGTGTGTGTGTGTGTGTGTGTGTTCTTACATTTTAAATACTTTATACTTTTTCCTGTGTAAGGTTTTGAGTGTGTTGTTCTGTTTGTCCACACAATTTTTTTTTCTGTTTGCAAATGTATACAAGTTATATGGGTTATATCCGTTGAGATCTCAGAATGATATACGATCATCCTAAGGTATAGGGTAATACACAGTCAATTAAAATTTTTGTGGGATGTTAACTAACTGCTGTAAGATAGTGAAAAGTTCACAGAAGAAGATTTATATGGATGAAACTAAATAGCAACTACTCTTAACAAATGCAATTAAAGATAGTATCATACTTTCGTAAGGCGAAACTTAATTCTCAGATCTTGTGGAAACCCGTATGTCAGCATAATTGGTTTCTACACGTGTCTTAATCTTGTACCCAAAATTTCCTTTTCCTTTTTCTCTCTTGCCATTTAATTACTGACCAAAACGAGTGAAGGATTTCATAAGTATTAGATACAGCAGAATTATGAAGGAGATATAAGTTGAAGGAAGAAGAAGAACATGCATGAAAGTTGTCGTGTTCGCAACTGGGACAACAAGAACAATGTATAAGAAAAATATGTTTGTAAACTCTTAATGTTCAAAAAGGATAGCCGTTCATTAACCTGTTGGAAATCACTTATTTCTTATTATCCGATTCAGTTGTCTTGTACTCCTTGTTTCTGTGATCTTTTATCAACAAATTTCTATCTATTAGTGTTAGGTAATCTTAGTTACGCACACAGATTTTATTAGCTATAAGTATTTTATAATATACCTAATGTATTTAAATATTTATCTATTTAGCTAAGTATTAAAGAAATTTCTTCAGCGTAAGAATGAACAAAGTGAGCGTGTAAGCACTGCTCCGAAAAGTAACAACACACAAATCACAACGTATGGAATTACGATTGAAAATCTTATTTATGTTTTACTAAAACCACAACTGTAGTCTTTCAAAAAATATATTTCAAAAGATGTCTATGGAATATATTATCCAGTCGTTACTTATTGCTAACAAGGTACGGTTTCTTGGAAAATGAAATATACACTACTGGAAGAGACTACTATTTGCTCCCTATGTGGTGCTTCATATTTCATTGATGTTTGTATTTGCAACAGCTAAATCCACATTCTAGCGTCTCCGTCTTTTATGGAAGTAAGATTAAAAGCAAACTATTACTGTGTAATAGAAACATGGAAGTGGGTAAAATTACTTATGTTGTGTGTATGTTTTGAAAGTGAATTTTGTTGAACTCAAATTCAATAATTAATTCAGTCATTAATTAACTATACAGTTGTCTCAAAAACTATACAATTAACTATACAATATACAATATACAAACACGTGTCAAGCAACACTATACACATATCTACTTACAATAAAGTATAATCGGTTTCGTTGTCACCTGATGTCACTCGGCTATTATGTCAAATGATGGTCACATAATTGACAGAAATCATATTCTTGATGTTGTTAACAGCTATATATAAAGTGCTATTTCACGTTTGTGTTATACTGGATAGATATACACAGCACGGTTTACCACAACGCCATAATATTTACGGGGACTAAGTACAGTACATGCCATTTAAAACGTTTATTCAACTAGCATTTATATTCTTAACAAATTACACTATTTATAAATGTTAATAATTTTGGGAAAAGTATACCCATACTTTGAAAACTCTGTTTCAAAGGGAAGTTGTTAACGGTATTTCGACGTATGCTCATTAATTCGGGTTCAAATTTTGGATTCTGCAGTTTGCAATTTGGATTCCAATTTTTCCAGGAGACAGAATTTATTTTCCATAGATAGACGAGACGAATGTGTGACTTTCATCTTGTATACTTTACACATTTACTTTGGATTCATACACTTACATTATATTCACACTTACGTAATCGAATTAAACATATTCTAGCAGAAACAAATTTAATTTCTACTTGCTTCTGTAGCATTTTATAATTTTGTCTACTTTAGTGGCAACTTATTAAAAAAACATATAAATGTAAATGAATTAATGATATTGTTACGACATCGCAGAACAATCTACGTGTTTGTCGAATGTGCCAGAAGAATCTCGCTCTAATGTGTGCGGCATACGTGACTTTAGACGCATTTGCGAGAGTCTTCTCGAAGCCGCCAGCCGCGCGGACTGTGTCAAGGCCGTAATTAATTACGTAGTTCACACTGGCGCTAAGACGCAATTTGGAACGTTCTGGTATGTGAGCAGAGGTATAAATACATGGCGGCAGCGGCCTTAGTTTTCAGTATTAGTGGCGATATATTTACGGTGCGGTTCGAGTTATTACTGTGTGCGTTCAAGTGGATATTAGTGAAGTGTTGTGTTTTATAATCGGGCGGTAATTGTAATTCAATTGTGTTTAATATTAGTGGACATTTTATTTCGAGTGAACAATTTTTATTGGATTTGTTGTAAGAGACTGTGTTGTTAATTACCAAATGTTTAACTGTGAAAATTAAAGCTGGTGATTAGTCATTTAATTGGTGTCTTGTATTTTGTTGTTTTCCACTGTACCTACGACGATCAAGTAGACCGTCGTAACAGTGGTGTCAGAAGTGGAATAAAACGGTTAATAGTGGAAACAGTGGACAGTTTGTACAAGATGAGGTAATTCGTAATTAACCGGTAAACATGGATGCCAGTCAGATGATGGAAGCTTTCCAAACGCTGCTGCGGCAGACACAGGAAGAAGCAGAAAGACGACAAAAAGAAGAACGAATACAAGAAAGAGAAGAAGCAGAAAAACGACAGGATGGAAAACGCAGGCAGGAGGCGGAAGAAGCAGAAAAACGACAAGACGAAAAACGCAGGCAGGAAAGAGAAGAGACAGAGGAACGACGGCGACAGGAGGCAGAGGAACGGAAGCGTGAAACAGAAGACATCAAAGCATTAATCCAGGGGCAGAAACAGATTCAAGAACATGGTACCGCAGAATTGGGTCTCCTACGAGGTGAGCTTAATAAACAAGTCACTAAAATATCAGAGGTACAAGAATCAATGACATTAAAAATAGCTGAAGTAGAAAAATCTGTCTCGAGTGTTGAAGAATCGATGTCTAATAAAATAGCTGAACTAGAAAAATCAGTCACGAGTGTGGAAAAAGCTATGTCAACAAAAATAAAAGACTCGATTACAAATATAAAAGAGTATATTAAAAATGAAATCGAGCAGTGCCTGAAGTTACAACCAAAACAATTTTGTGAACAGACTGTACCAATGATAAAGACAGAAAAAGACGCAGAAAATAAGTCAACAGAGAAAGTATCTTTGCCTGCAGTAGGGACAGTTCATGTCAAAGCTCCAACCTTTGACGGAAGCAGTCACTGGGCAACGACCCTCCGCCAATTTGAAGCTTCTACATGCGCAAATAATTGGACGGAGAAAGACAAGGCAGTTTCACTCGTTCTCTCATTAAAAGGACCCGCGGCAGAACTACTACAGAAAGTGCCACCTGACAGCCAAAACACCTATGCCGAATTGATAAAAGCTCTGAAACTACGGTATGGTGATAAACATTTGCGAGATGTGTACTACGCTCAGTTGAGAACAAGACGACAACGTTCTGGGGAGAGTCTTCAAGAGTTTGAAGCAAGTATCGACAGATTGATTAGATTGGCCTATCCTGAAGCACCAGAAGATTTCCGAATAAGGTTTGCGGTGCAGACATTTATTGATGGCATCGGAGATTGTGAACTTCAGCAAGTGTTACGAATGGCAAGGCACCGAAATAGCTCAGAAGCTCTTGTTCACGCTCTAGATTTTGAAGCTGCCAAGTCAGCGTCCCGCTACATTAATGAGTTTATGCCATCACATTGCAGTCAGAAGATCCCTGTATCACATTGTCGTTACGCTGCGTGCAGAAAAACAATGTTGTCGGACAAACAATTCAGAAATTCAAGAGATTCTCAGCGATTTGAACGATTTGATAAAGAAAGAAGACCGAAATGTTACAACTGTGGAAAACGTGGACATCTACAGTAGACTGTTGGGAGAAGAGGATACCGGGAGAAGAGAGTGATCGTACCAATTGGAGAAGTAAAGCCTCAGAACAACACAGCTTCCACGCTACATAAGACCAGTGGAAACTTGATTGTTAATGGGTTTGCGGAAGGTAAACCAACATCATTTACAGTTGACACGGGCGCAACAGTGTCTATTGTGCGCCCGGATTTAATCAGCAACCGACGGCCTCAAATTAGCTCTTGTACAATACAGACTGTGACTGGAAGCCCCGTCAAGGTGCTAGGAAAGGTAGACGTACGTGTACGCCTGGGTCTTCTCGAGTTTAGCTACAAAATGATCGTTGCAGACATTGTCGATGAAGTGATTCATGGCACGGACATTATGAATGCCTACGGATTTGTTGTGGACTTAAGAGAGAATGTCCTAAACGTTGGCCAAGAGAAGATAAATCTTTGCATGGCTAAAATGACAGGGTCTACTAACCATTCCATTAAGCGAATGGCATTAATCGAAAAAAAGTCAACAGAGCTGGTCAAGAGGAACCCTCTCTATTGCAAGCGGAAATGAAGGACAAACTAGCAGAGGAAATACCAATAAATGTAACAACAAAAGAAGTGATTGAAAAGCCAACTATGAGTGTCGAGACAAAACTCTTGCTTGTTCCTGAGCTGATATAAAGCCGAGGTGGCTGAAGATGAGATTACAAAAGAGGTTGTTGACGAGAACCAAACAAACTTGGATCAGCCATTGGTAGTTAGGTCATCAGTACATGACGCAACGGGAGTGATTCCAGCGAAAATAGTGGTTGAGCGGAAGACTCGCATTCCTGGGAACGTGATGTTTGGATCACATGAGACTGAATTCGAAGAACCGGAGAATTATCTTTCGCAGGGACGTCCACTTAGACTGCCTGGTCGGGTATTACTTCAGAGACCGTTTGCAAGTTCGGGACGAACAGGCTAAAGGAGGAGGAAGTGTTACGACATCGCAGAACAATCTACGTGTTTGTGGAATGTGCCAAAAGAATCTAGCTTTAATGTGTGCTGCATATGTGACTGTAGACGAAATTGCGAGAGTCTTCTCGAAGCTGCCAGCCACGCGGACTGTGTCAAGGCCGTAATTAATTACGTAGTTTACACTGGCGCTGTACAGTAGCGCGGTAATTTTTACTTTATAGGTTGGCTAATCTGCGCTTTAATTTTTATTGCAATCTGATCAATTCATGTCAGTGCTCCGCACAGTTCGTCACAGACGCTAGTAAGCGGCGGTCGGCTCGCGCCCGCAGTCTCACTGTCACATTTTCTTCTTGTCGCGACAATCAATGTAGGCCTTAGGCCAACACTTCACATATGGCCCTTTAGGCCCGTTCATTAACTTAATTTAAATTTGATACGAATTGTATCCACGATATGCTTATTAGCCAATCTATCACTCAAAATGGTACCTAACAATTTCTATTGTAATTGGGAACATTAAATAAATGAATTAATTACAGTCCACTCGCTTCATCATTTCTGCATCCTGGCGAATCAACTTAAGGTATATAGAACACTTCACACTTAACATTCTTCTACAAATATTGTCTGGTCCACTCGGACTGATCATTAACAGGCGCTAAGACGCAATTTGGAACGTTCTGGTATGTGAGCAGAGGTATAAATACATGGCGGCAGCGGCCTTAGTTTTCAGTATAAGTGGCGATATATTTACGGTGCGGTTCGAGTTATTACTGTGTGCGTTCAAGTGGATTTTAGTGAAGTGCTGTGTTTTATAATCGGGCGGTAATTGTAATTCAATTGTGTTTAATATTAGTGGACATTTTAGTTCGTGTGAACAATTTTTATTTGATTTATTGTAAGAGACCGTGTTGTTAATTACGAACTGTTTAACTGTGAAAAATAAAGCTAGTGATTAGTGACTTAATAGGTGCCTTGTATTTTGTTGTTTTCCACTGTACCTACGACGATCAGGTAGACCGTCGTAACAGTATTATGGTTTGAATTCTTATTTCTACTTTACAAGTTTTAAGTTTTACTCCATAAATTATAAAATAAATCAATTTTTTAAAAGAATATGATACGAAAGAAAACTTATTAGTTTACTTCATAAATTATTACTGAATATTTTTTTTTAAATAACAGTATCAAAATTTTAAGAGAAAATGTATTTTTACAAATAACGTCCCGTATTACAAGAACGCAACAACGTGACGGTCAATATAGGTGTAGTTTATAAAGTAATCGATATGAAATAGAGCACATAACACAACAAGTTGCGTTGTATGGCAAATTTTACACATATCAAAATATAAGCATAAGAGTAAAACGAAATGTGATGAAATGAAACGTGAATATTTTAACAGGATATTAGAAACGGAAGATACGTTTACAATGCAACTGTTTTTTAAGTCGGAAGTAGTTATTTTACGGTTCTCTGCAACAAATAAACCTGTCGGTGCAACACCAACGTTATTATCCCTCAAAACGTGTTACACCAAAAGCTTTGCGATAGCGTTATATATACCCGGTACAAAATACCTCATACTACAATTATTTTATTTCAGTAGTATTTTAAACCTAACAAAAATTATTACGCTTTTTGTTTTGCGAAAATACTGCGATTGTTTTTCTGACAGATAAAAGTTCGTTGCTATTTTATGATGTACAGAAAGCAATATTTTTTACATGACGAGGCTTGATTTATTTATACTTTTACACTTTTACATAAATTTAATTAGTTTATTTTTTGTATGTTTTAACCTACTTAGTGGATATAACTAAATATCATCTTCTACAAAAATATAATGTATGAAATTATTCTTCTAATTTCATTTTAAATTTAATGTCTATATTAAAGTGATCGTTATCTAAAATGGTGTCTGACAAAAATAATTTAGCAGTACTATATGCATTAGAGAGAAAAGTACTGAAGAAATTGTATTCCGCAGTGAAGAAGAGTAGCATATACAGAATAAAAAACAAGGGCCCAGTAAATATGATTATTTAATAGAGGAAGCACAACAAAATATATTAGAAGTAAAAGCTGAGACAGTTAAGGACATGCTCAGAGAATAAGTGAAATTATTATATGTTTCATTGTAAGTGCTCAGCCACAAGTGCAGGCGGGTCGTTTTTGTACTAATAGGAAGTAAGAAGACGTCAAGTTAGTGTCCCTAATACGCATTCTGGTGATGGAAACTTGTTCACGACGATTGAGATGATCACTTGCCTTTTACGGACGCTCTGCTTCAACGCATAAAGTTTATTCTCTCTCCATTCCACATCTTCTGCCACACACTAACAATGGTCGTTGTGGAAACTAGTTTGGCGTCGTCAGATAGTATGGAAATCGCGTCAAATTGTGAACTGTCTGCAGTGTGTCTCGCTGCAGTCTCAACTTTTCCCTTACCTTCATTACCTATATGACCCTGACACTAACCAAAAGTAAAAGGTGAACCAAGGTAATCTAACTCATGGCACAGCGTCATTATCTGTTTGCAATAACGGATCTACTGTTCCGGATTGTCCAAGGCAGTTAGAAAAATCACTGATTCCGTACAGATAACAAATTCTGTCTAACCTCACTGTTGCCGCAACGAAGGGCATTGTATATACTCGGCGCTTTGGGCAGTGTCTAAAAGTCGGCGGCGCCCTTGATAAAAAAACCGTCTATCCACTCCGCTCACGTCTTCGAGCCGTTAGTGCATACAGTGGTATGATCTTTGACGTTTTCCTCCAGGAACGATGAAGATAGGAGTTTCAGTTCAGCTGGGTAACACAATTCCGTGTTTCTGCTGGTGACATCCAGCCGGCAGTTTGCTCCATTCTCGTCTGCTCCCATATTGTTCATACTTCATCCCGATTCGGTTGAATGATGATCAGTAAAACCATTTGACAGTACTGCTAGAGTTTATATTCAACAAATAGTCCAAGGAATATAGCCTGAATGTTTTGTTTTAGGTTTTATTGTATTTCTCTTGCCAACAGTATTCTCCAACGTAAAGAGTAATGAATATTTCAAAACTTATTTTGTCCGTCCCTAATTGATCAATTGTTAAGACGGCCGCATATATAGTCATGTTTGAACATTGGAAACAGAATAATTTCGTAATCCTACCGCTCTGAGACAGCGCGTGCAAAGTCACACGTTTTCTAACTCTTTAGCGTGGCACTGGGTTTTCAAAGTCCTGCTTCATCATCAAAAGTAATGCTATTTCAAATTTTTTATAATCTATTGACTTTTATTTTTACATTAAAAAACATTTAAAATTCTTTTTAACGCCTCTACTAACTCTTCCCTTCTTTGGATTTGTACCTGTATCGTGCTGTTTACACATTGTTTGGCTACCATTGTGTTTCGTCATACCTCTGATATTTGTAATGCCTAAACAACATAACTAATGATGATAGCCTGCACATATGGTTTTATGTTTAAAGGACTTACGTTTTTTTCGTTAAGTTTTGTGTTTCCTTTTTATTACTATTTGTTTTCTGTCTCTCTTTTAGAAAGAGACGTTTCCGCGTTAATGTACTAAAACCAATATGCCAACAATATGCATTTCACCTAACACTCTTATTTATACGACCAAAATCGTAGTTATATATGACGAGGGTACAAATGAATAAGAACTTATTGTCACTACGCTAAGAACTTAGAACATAGAACTAAGACATTTATATGACATCGACTAACGTGTAGTATGTGTCAGGGAATTAGTGTAGTATTATGCACGTATAGTTTAAAACACGTTTTCCAGAATTAAAAAATTACACGTATTCTGATATATTATATAATATATTACTTTATTCTGTTATATTACATGTTGCTTGATCATATTAGCATGCAGAATAGTAAAATGCGTTAGGATAAATAATTTAAAGGATAATAAAACAAACTATTATTAATCCTCAACATGTATTCGAATGGATGTAACTTAATTCATAATGAAACCAAGGGTGTTGTATTTTTAGCAGGCATTTATACAATAGAAAATGTCATGAAATATTTAGATCCAAGAGTAATTATAGCTGTTTTATTTGTCAATTAGATTTCAATATTTCTTTTTCTGCCGTGTGACATAACGTTATTAGATCTATACGACTCCAATCATGCTTAATGTATGTCTGTATGGTTTGCTCCGTTTGAAAAGTCGATCAAGAAAATCGTAATTTAACGTCGCTAACTCATATGACCACTGTACTAAGCTGGAATATATTTTCGACAATCGTAACACCGCCAATTAACCGGAGATAGAGACGAGATTGACGGAGAGCATCCCAATGATACGCCAGAAAATCACAGGAACAAAGGAAGGACAGAATCCGGTCTCAACGTGTATCTTAAATATCAAGAAAGTGAAAAACTAATTACTCTCATTCATATATTAAAAAAAAATATTTTGAAGACGGATAAAACGTGTAAATATATTTTATTTAACTATTAACAAATTATATTTATGGACGCTCTTAGAATGTTTAACAAAATCTGTTCATTACTCCAGAAAACTCGGTATCTGCTTATGATTTATCAACAGTATTGCTAAGAGTAGTTATTTTAATAAAATTTTAATTCAAGTTAATTTCTTAAAATTGAATGCAGTGAATAGTTAATAACTTATTAAAAAATTGTATAAATTATTGGTTCTAATACTTTTGCAATTTCATGTACAGGTCCGTACTGTAATATATGTAGCTACATTATTATAATATAGTGTATGTTTTGTGTAATTATTTATATGTATTACTTTGTGTAATTATTTTGTGTAATACATGATTTAATTTTAATGAAGAGATTATAGCGTATAAAAATGTTATTTTGTATTCATTACCATACTTAATAATGAAACTAAATATAATATACATGTGTAATGTATGTAATATGTGTATATGTGTATGTGTGTATGTGTGTTGTGTGTTTGAGGGGGTGTATGTCTAATATGAAATAAGTAGGTACTATGAGACTAATCTATAATTTTTAATAATGATAAGGTTATTAATATTATTAATTAATAGAGGAATAACAGTACCATTAAAAATTTTGCCGTAGGCCTAATTTTGATAAAAGTGTTGTATACCTAAAAACTGTGTGCAGTACAAAATTTAAAAATGAGGCCGGTTTCGCTGGTTTGGAAATATAATATTTCTAACATGACGCAACATGTAATTTTTAGTAAAAATACCCAATATGTCAAGACTAAACACTCAACCCCCAACATTTCAGCGCAACAAAAATGTGTCCTCAAGCGTTCAAACATAATTCTTCTGTATGACAGCTCCGTTGAACAAAACCATTAAACAGGGTTCTCTTGTGAAAGCTGTCACCTCATGTAAAATTATTAAATTTTGGTTTAACCAGGGTCCTTAACAAGATAAAAATTATATATTTTGTTAAAAGGGAACGTTTTGCTAATGGTGACTACAACATTTACTAATTAGATAACATTTTTTAAACACTGGCAGCCAAGTATACATAGTTTACTGAGAAAATTAAAACTTATTTGTAAGAAACAAGGTTTTGTATAGATAGTATCCGTAGGAAAAAATAAGAGCCATAGCTTATGTCTAATTACGTGAGCGGTTAGAAAACTGTTAAACACAATTATTTATGAACTTATTCTATAACGTGCATAATATTCTTTATAACTAACTATTAAGAGATAACCCCTTAAAACAATTGTCACTCCTGGGTACTGGAATCAATGTTTCTTTCGTATTCAAGTTTAATGATAACAGTCAAGTAACACAGTTTGGAGACTCGCTTGTTATAGTAACGCTCATTAAATAATGTGTACGTGCAACCTGCCACCATGACCTCCAGTGATACGTAAACAGCCAGGAAAATTTAAGGCGTTATCATGAATCTTCATGTAAGTTCAAATATTTAAAAATATTTGAATAAATAAGTCGAATACTAACGCTTAGGTATAAACAAGTACAATATAAATTATGACCAATTTTTATCAACAATAACCTTTAAGTTAAGTTAAGTGCTAACAAAGCGGTTTAATTTCAAACGGTCAGTTGTGGTTTTATTTTACATTATATTAAACTCTTTAAATATTAATTATTTTTAAATGTTATTATTTGTTGTGTATAGTTCACATTGCGTACTTATACTCAAATTGGAAAGTGTTCTAAACTAGTTTGATTTTTACACAAAAGTTATTGAATTATGTATGTTGATTTTCTGCTCATTTAAATCAATCTAATGTATTACCCATACATGCTATCCTTGTAACATTTATCAGTCAGTAAATTGGTATAGAAAACAAACTTAAACAAAAGTTCAGTACATTGGCTTTACAAACGTAGAGGGTAAATATATCCGCAACCACTCTCTAGAAAATTAATAATATTATCTGCTACCAATAATATTATTATTGACATTAATAATATTGTCGTAACACACAACATTTACTGTTAATTATAACAGTTTGAACTAACTGTTGTTATTTTTTGTAATATATTATCACTTTATTACGAAATCCTAAATTCCAATTGCGTACACAATGCTCCGCAAGGTCAAGTTTTCCCAGTGTAGTAAAAAAATTTATATTATTCTGTACGGCAGTATACGTTTATTCAGTTGCAAACGTAAACATACGCAAATGTGGAAAAGTGACTTTATATTACAATGAAAATTACTTATGTTTGCGATGTAATTAAATGACTGAATTTCTGTATTTCAGTCAATCAACAGACACGTCAATATAGAGAACAGTTAAATTTAACAGTCCTTCTTTTTCTGAAAACAATTTTAGCAGTACGTTGTCTTGTAACTGCAACATACGAAGTATTTACATTTTTAAAAATCTCAACTTTTAACACATATTGACAAAAACCTATCACGCCGTAACGCAAAAATCATATGTAAAAACATTCAATAAAATTTGCTGATTTCAAGAATAAATTTGTACGTAGGTAAATACTGTCTACTGCACCAAACATAAACAAATGTTAAGATAGCGATTCTTCGGATTGGTCAGATTTCCTACCAAACAGAAAACAGTTATCGTGTTAATTTTTTTTTTCAGAAATTATAGACTAGGTGCTCTTGTATTTTGAAAGAATAATTAAATCGCAATTGTTGAGATGTAATGTTTATAATATTAATTGGAATTACTGAGTTTCATCGAGGAAGAAAAAGAGTTTGTTTTTCAACATCGAATACAATACAGTAATATCGTAAAATGATGGAACATATAAATTCCATTAATTTAGAAAAACATAAACTTGTCTCTGTGTGAAGTCCAATAGTATATACTCCTCCTGCGAAATTTATGTTCTCATCTGGTACCCATATAACATTATATTTGAAAGACAGAAAATCCCTCACTTAGAAAAACTTAATTTTTAAATTAAATTAACATTTCCGATCTGATGATGAGCTGAGAAGCTTTAAACCGCAAATCGGAATAATTTTTCTATAGTTGTGTGCAAAAGTGATAATTCTGTTTGTGATTATAACCACTAACACAACTTTCTTAATAAAACTAATTATTTTTAGTTTATTTAAATGTTTCAATTTCAAAACTAACACCCACGCACATTTATCTGCAACATGTACGCTCCAAAATTAAGTTAGCAAGGCAGGATGGCAACGGTTGTTATCAGCACATGCTACACACTAAGGATTAGTCTTGTTACAACTGCTTCTGTAATGCTCTGTAGGTCATGTGCAGCATTACCATTGAGACTGTGCAGTGTTTTGTCCAATTGTTAGCAGGCTTAGCAGAACAACCCTAGTGTTACTTCTGAAAATATCAATAAGATCCCTACTGAAGACAGGTCCTTAATATATTCATAATAAATATCATCATCATTGATTGTTCGTAGCGTCCGCCGTCACTCTCCGTTACCTTCACTGCGCTCTATTGTTATCCACGTGTTCAGGTAATCTGAGCTCCCTAACCACTGTTGAATATTTTTAGTGCGTATCCATTGAAATGTAATTTTTTGTAATCTTTCATCTGCAATTTTGTGCAAGTTCTAATCTACATTAGTTGTTTTGTTCCAATCTCTTCAATATGCTGGGTCTGATTCATCCAGACAATTGAAACGTTTTCATTGCCCTAATCCTCTCGTTCCGGACTCTACCAAGGCTACATTCTACATGTCCTCTTCATTGCATTAATTTTTACGGTTATAATTTTTCTATTATCAGACTCCATTATAATCCAAGGTTTAGCAGTGTATAGGCTAGATTCGCCATTTTCTACCTTTTGAAAGCTACATTTTACCATTTTCTACATTTTCCTTGTGCCACCATATTTCATTTAACCTCGTAATTTCCTTCCACCCATACCAAACCTTTGTCTAATTTATTCTTACCATTGCAGTCAAGAAATCCCAGATACTTGCTTGTAAGGCTTTCATCTCTTCATTACCTTCAAATTATTTACGGACTCTGTATGACCAGGTATTGTGTTTTATCACTGTTTATCTAAAATCTCTACTATTCATATTCTTCTTTTACTTTTCTTGTCATGTGTTCAAGATTCTCTTTATCTCAGAGACGTACTTACACTTTCAGGGAATTCAACGTACTAAGGTGCGACAGATCAAACGGAAGAACAGGATTTATATCATAAAAATATCTTCTATGCCTTCGCTTTTTCATCCAGTCCCGAGCTTACTTACGTTCTGTATTTCATGAACTAAACAACTACACCTGTAGCCAGCTTGACATCATCAACAGACTTCGCCTTATCAGCTAATCAATTACTCAAGTCACTTCTAACATCTTCTATTTCTTCACCTTAGGTAGATTATCTAGAAATTCTAGTCTACCTAGCTTATCTAGAGATTACTACTCCAGTCAGTTTTAACGTCTTTAATATTGAGTGAGAGTGTGTATTCGATCTTCAGCTTTTAAGCTTTTAAGTCGTCTTCTTTACCTTAAGCTTTTCATCCTGCTGACCACCCATCCTTATTAAGCACATACGGACTGAAACACTTTTTACAGTAAACTAGATGTAAGAGAAAACTATTGTGCCTGTGATAATCTAACCGCAAGGTTAGTAACGTAAATTCGGATGTCTCCTTGACTCTTCAAATGAATTAGCTTTTGAGCTTTAACGTTTTTTATAGTTTGCTTAAGAGTCTGTAATTGATTTTATATCTCGCTACCCCATCACTACCGTATAAATATAACATGCACACCATATACGCCAAATCTAATATAACGCGTCCATCAATACTAATTACGAAGTTATTGTTACTTAACTCCAATAATAAGGAAGTAACAATTATTGTTCCATTATTGTTACATAAATCCAATAATGTTACTTAACCCGACGGTATGTTTTGGAAGTTGGAAACATCCGAATTTACGTTACTAACCTTGCGGTTAGATTATCACAGGCAGAATAATTTTCTCTTACATATAGTTTATTACAAAAAGTATTTCAGTCCGTATGTGCGTAATAAGTCAGAATGGCTGTTCTCGCACGCGCGCGTGTGTAGCCTATTTATTTGTCAGTAATTTCTCAACGTGTTTAAGGAATGCATCGCGTAGCGTAGAAACATAGACGAGAATAAGTTACAAGAAATTGCTTGCAACAAAGAAGCATCAAAATCAAAAACTATCAACTGTGTAACCATGAAACAATGTTAACGCAACAAAAACAATATTAGGTAGACGCTAATTGCTCTGTCTAAGAAAGTACCCTTCTTAATCTGTGTTTTTTTCATTTAACGTCATTAACGTAATCGTCTTTTGTCTGTTCCGGCACAAAGTAAAGTCATTAAATTCATAAATGTAACCCACCGAAGAAATAATTTTTGTTGTAATTAAATAATTAGGCTCGGTAGCAAACTCGTTAACGTTACAAAAATTTTACGTAATAAGAAATTACGACAACGCAAATTATTCTCACAAAACATAAAATAAAAAAGGTAAATCTTGTAAGGCATATAACAAAAGAAAATTTTCTTTCGCTAATCTAGCCTGTACTGTATCTGTAGGGTAGTGGAAACACAGAATTCAGCGAAACACATCACGACCGTCTACCGACTACGTATATCAAACCTCCGTATCGTTGCTGAGAAGTCCAAAAGATAGAAACCGTGTAGAAGAACAACGAATATACCAGGTATTTTATGGTGCTTACAACCAGTCCTATTTCGGTCTGCAAAACGGTCACATAAGTCAGAGGACACAGACGTGCAGTTGGTATAGGCCCTAAGTCTGCGTTAGCCTAGCATACAACCGAGACTAGATACAATATCGATTTTGGAGCGACGAAACTACTGGCTGCCAAAGAATTGTTGCAGAAGTGAATCACAAAAGAAGCCATTGAAATTGAAAAAATATCGAACGCTTTCAACAAACGAAACGACGGCTTGCGACTTCATCAACTTATTTATAATTCGTTACATACTTTCATAGTTACATACATACATGTTTATGTGTATGAGGTTTATTCGTTTGCATAAATCACAGGAACTCTTCTGCTTTGGACATGAAATGTTATACGCCATTATGACTTAAACTGTGTAAGCTCTGCATTAACAAGAATATGAGATATTGGCTGTATTTATTATATAAAATCAGTCAACCATGTTAAATGAACGCATGATTTTGACTCGAATTGAAAAATAAGCTGTCCATCTTCTGTGCGGTATTGCACTTTACTAAAGTATTTCTTTACTATTAAACTATTACGCATCTTGTATCTTGATGTTTCAAAATTTCTAATTTTTAAAACATGATATAAAACGAAGTTGAGTTACTTTCGAAACATCGTGTGTTCCGGCAGTTTATTCTGCAATACCACGTAAAATGTGTACGGTGTATTTTTAATTTTGCTGGAACTAATTAATGCTGGAAGCATAAATCATCGTGCTTTTAACACGAAACAATCGTAACGTGGCACGTGAGCTTTTGTTTTTCAAATAACTTTCAATCTTCTTATGTTGAGTGTGTGGCAAGTCTTTTCGTAAATTACTAATCAATTATTTCCGTCTGTAGAGGCTGCATATCACAGGAACGTACTTTATCCGATGATACGGGGCTCAAACTGTACAGATTTACCACGAAATTCGACTTTAAAGAACCATTTTTTTGTGACTTTTGTAATATCATTTCCTATCATTTCCCTCTGTTCTTAGTTCTTAAAATAGTGTATATTTCTAATAACTGTGTAGTAAATGTTAAATCTGTTTTCAAATGACTTCAACAGGAGGCTACAATTGATTTCAAAACCAGAGGCAATTTGCCAATTTCTTACGTCGGAGACTACAATTGCAGTTTTGGTTTCTTAATTCCTTTATCACTACACTTGATGGGACAACGTCAAAGTCATCTATCAATCGTAGTCACTCTCACTATTACAGCCTGTTTTTGCGCAAGTTGCTTTACAGTTCTTGTTGAGACTTAAGTATGTGCAATTTTTATTTCATCTTAAATTTAAAATCAGCCTGAAATTACTGACAGAACGCAAAATGAATACCTTATGTTTTTACTTGTATGCAATATGCATTACTAATAAGTAAATTTTCTTTTAATATTAAAATATTTAAAATTTTATATCGACACAGATTTAATGGAAAGCGTGTTACGGATCTTAAAATTTTGTTCTTCCATAACGTTTATGACATTGAGTTTAGTAGCAGACATATTAAGTGTTTTAAATTCAACTTAAATAAATAACTAGAGTTATCCGAAACTAAAGCACAATTTTTATCATAAGAGATTAATTTTCAGCGTATTTTCAGACATTTTCTCAAAAACCTCACAGTTTAATTTTTTATATAAATCTAATTCAGAGTCAACAAAGCTTTTGAAAGTGAGGAAAAGATATCTAGGAATACCACCACATTTCTTGCACCGTTACTTCCTAATAGTAAAACACGAGTGCTTTAAAATTCAAAAATACATTATCTCATGAGATCCATTGCATTATCTCATTCCCTAACATAGTCATAGACGTTTTACCAGGTATCATCAAAAATATTATTTCTTATCCCGCGTAACTCTCAGACTTTCAGACGCTACGTAAAGTCATTATCTTCCATTTCTTGTTGAAACTTTAAAAGAAAATTCTGGTTTCCTTTAGCAACTTAATGAGCTTTGTTTCTTCAACTGGAACCCGTTTGGAGCGTAATGATCATTTTAGACTGCGTAGAATATACCAAAGTTGTATCAAAATCACGTCAACTTTGACATTTTTTCCAAAATGTAGCGTTTCCGTTTTACTATTTTCTCATCTATTTACCTTTTGTCTTTACCACATTTATAGCTTGAACAATTTAACCGTGTCATTTTTGCCTGTAATAATATGGAGATATTACAAATAGTTTTCTGTTTCTGCTGAAATGGAGTTCGGAGTCTTCCAGGGCCACCACCACCTACGCTACGGTATATTGCAGCGTATGTCTCATGTGGTCTCAGAAATATTATCCTGTTTTGATTAAATAATATTAAATAAATTACAACATAGGCTAAAAATGTAAAATATTAATAAAAAAACTATAAGCACTAAAATTCCATTACCGTCAGACCTACTTTTAAAAACAAAAGTAACAAAATGATACTAAATGTAACAAAACTGCTTGCACTGAATGTTATATGTCATTCTGCTAACGGGATAATGTGACTAGCAGAAACAGACAGTACCAGTACCTTCCCGACGATAATCTTTTAAGGCGACAGCATTAATAAACATTTGTGTATAAGCGGCACAATTTTCCTACGATAAAACTTTTACACCTTCACTTGCAGGGTTTAACATCAGTTTGTTGACACAAAGTGTTTGCAGTTTCGTCTGTTTGCAGCTTTTCACAAGGTAAATTTACATTCGCGAAAGATCTATGTCAGGGAGATAGATAGTAAGCTATTCGGTCAGCTTGAATAACGTCTCACGTATTACAGTGTCACATTTGTACGCGAGTAATCTCGTCCGTATCATTTGTCAGTCGAAGAGTGGACAAACCTTACCATTGTATTTTCATAGTTTATTTTACCATACATTGTCCCGAGATCCACATAAAAAAGAGTGGCAGTTTATAGGTTGACTCGGCCAACGTATTTGCTAGATTAGGCCTATATATTAAAATTAGATACTGGCATTTACTTCATTATTTTGATATAATACATAGTTTACTAACTGTTGATTGTGTCTTTATTCTAGATTATGTTAATTGGTGTACCATGCCTAGATTATGAGTGTTGTACACACCTGTACAATATTTAACAGCAATACTGATAGACGTGCGGTGAAATATAACAGGTCGTTCAGCCAAATTATTTATATAGAATTAGACCACAATTGATGCATTGACTTATACAACTCCGGAAGTCAAGGGCATTCTCCACTGCTATTTGCTAACAAGGTCATACCATACATAGATATAACTCTTAAATATCTAAACAACTTTTAGAAAACAACAACCGCCTTTCCAACTAACAAACTGATTAATGAATGTAACCGGTGACCTTTAAAGTATCCGGTATGTTTTCCCCACAACTTTCTACTTTTTAACGCATCTTTCAGTCATTAATATTACAAATGTAATTAAGAAATTGTTAGTAGTACCAGCTTATTTACAACATTAGAGACCCTAGTTCATAAAGATCCAAATGTAAACCATATATTTTTTTAATTACTTTGAGAAATTACAGTTCTAAATTTTAATTATCATTGCGTTCCATTTACGTACTTTTAGGAAAACAGAAGGGCCATAAATATGTTAATTTTAAATAACAAAATCATTACATATTTTTAATTGATAATGCATTAGAAATACATTGTATTCACTTAATTCACACTTATGCATAATATATTTATAATAGTTTTATAAAGTTAGTATCTTTTATTATATTATATATCCATCTACTTGCGACCACTTTGTTTCTTCGATGTGGTAAGTACCCAACTGTCTTCGAATATGGGAAGTAAGCAGAACATCTTCAAAATTGCGTACTTTTAACACACAAAATTGTACGATATGTAAATTTACAGTCAACACGGGTTTGTTGCAATGCAAGACCCAAAATAAAAATTTATTTACTAATTCAAAAAAATAATTTTGCTAACAAGAAAATGTGTACTGCTTCTAGATCTGGTATTTCCTTTTATTATAATCTTAAGTAGATGGTATTATCTTAAAAAAGAAAGTATCTTCTTTCTCATTTATACAAATTAAAAAAGCAATTTAATTTTGGCTTAAAAAAGGAATCAAATTTGAGTGCCAAGAAACAAAATCAAAACATGTAAGTATAAATGATTTTTAAAATTATCCTTATTATTGATAAAAAACTTAACAGTAGGGATGTTTTTTGAACTAATCCTGTTACGATGAAATGTATACTAAAGTAATCTTAGACATTGGTAAAAGGCACTGTTTCTTAGAGCTCAAATAAATTGTGCTGATAAGTTCTTTTGTTCACTAACTGTTACTTACGTAGGTCTACAACCATGTGTATTCTGTATATTCTTACAACGACTGAACCACAAATGTAAGACGTAAGGTACATGATGGCCGACGTGACATTATTCTTGTTTGTTTAAAACGTTTATGGGCTAATACATGTTGTACTTTTATCTGACTTTAATTCCTCGCTTTCCTTTTCCTTGAATGTGGTGGTTAGATTTTATTTTTATTAGATAAACAGAAGACATCTTTATTTTGACAAAGTGTTTTGAAAGTTACTTTTGTCAAGTTTCAGTCTCGTCTGCGTTGGTCTATTAAGGCATTAATGAATCTCATAGCATTTCAGCTCAACTAAATTTTTATGATATTTATAAGAAACAAATGCAAACAGAATATGAAAAATATATTTAAAAAATTGTTTTCAGTATATAAATTATTATATATACACACATGTATATTTTTTATTATTATATTATATATAAAAATTATAATATATACAAGAATAATGTGAGCAAATATGAATGTAATGTATATATATTACATATATTATGTACAAATTATACATACATTATGTATCATTAGTTTAGTTGTAATTTATAGAATTAGAATGTAAACAATAAACAATAACTAAAACCTTGAACGTTAATGTTGTTAGCTTTAAAATTATGTGTTAGACGTGATTAATTGCATTCTCGCCTCCACTCTGCGTTACAGGGAATCCAGGTTAATTAACCTATCACACATATAATGTAATGAACACAGTATGGAAACTAAGCTTGTGCGTTATTGCCAAATGTAATACTTTGAAACCCCTGACTTGCCTCTTGCACACCCAGTCTACTATACCTTTGCAACCGCTTGTCTTCTTATAATGGAATTCCTATGTTAAAGGTGTCGATAATCCTTTGAAATATGCGTCTTAACTGTAATTTACTACAAGCTTCATGCGGTATACCGGCACAACCAATTATTTAATGCATGATATAAGCCATATTGTTGAATATTAACCCTGGTGATTTAACGTTAAAATATTTTATACTTAAGATCAGACTGTGCCGCGGCAGAACTAAATTTTAAACTGCCATGGCTAGTTAAATTTCGTCGGTGCGTGATTGGGAGACTAGAGCTGTTTTCACCAGTATTCAGCAACGAAGCGAGCGACGTAATTCGGTTGGCAGTGGCCGTGCTGCTCATCGCTCACGGCGATGCGATAATGCAGGCCGTTTTAACCTTGTAGTAAAATGCAGCCCAGCTGATCGTGTTAAACAATTTTGAACAAGTTTTTTGCAATCGTCCTGAGACCAGGAAACGTGTGTTCTGGTCTCATTTCTATTCCATCTTCTGGCGTGGTGAGTTGATCCGACGGCTGGGAAATAGACTTCTGGAACTATCGATCTATCATGAACGAGTGAACAGTAAAGGTCGCAGGGTCCCCGCCCCAGTCGGGAGAAAGATTCATGGATGGCGACTACAATACCCGTCACCTCCGCAGAGCTATGCTGTCATGCTCCCCTAAGGCCGTCGGATCCAGCCCATGACACCAACCTATGTCTATGAAGACACCTCCATCAGGGCTGGTAACTGCATGACCAACCTACACTGAGCAGGACCATACCAGCATCCATCACGTATATTACAGGACTGAGTACTTTTACAAACCCAGTGGGGGAATTCCATTTCTAATTTTCACACAACTACACCTTACTGGTTTCAAGAAGAAACATTTATATATATATATATATATATATATATATATATATATATATATATATTGGTCTCTTAAAATTTCATAGTGAGCAACATTTGGTTGAAACATGTCCTGTGTATACATCTCGGTTAATTTATTCTTAATTGTTAAAGAACATGCATTTAAATATTGTTAATTACTTCTTATTGTTAATAGGTTTGCTCATCCTGATAAAGGAACATTGCTAATAATGCGAAAACCTTACATATGTATGCATATCTAATTTGTCAGATTCAATCTGTTAACTGATGTTTGAGATTTTCAATATGATAATGTAAGATAATTGATGAAATAATTTACTGACTGGAATAATCTTATGTAATTATGATACTTGCCATTTTTTAAAATACTTGCACATTTTTGCTTCCGTCTAGGTCAAACACCTAGTTTTAAAACTTAATGCAACGGCAGTTGTAGTTACAGATGGTACTGCAGAGCTTGTTTTTTTAGTCAATGCTAAACAACACCGTTACAGATGGTAGCAGAGCGTGGTTTATAAAGTCTACGGTTAACCATGGTTTACAAAATGGTAGATCAGAACGTTGTTTAGATCTATGTATGCTGGCCAAGTAGGTGACAGGGCTTGTAAGGGAATTGAACTTTACAGTAAAATTTGCTGGTCATGAAGGAAATTAAAGTAAAAATAAATTTTCCAGGGGTTTGCAAAGAGGATATTGTTACGACGGTCTACTCGATCGTCGTAGGTACAGTGGAAACAAAATAAGTACAATACACCAATTAAGTCACTAATCACACCTTTAATTGTTACAGTAAAACAGTTCGTAATTAACAACACAGTCTCTACAACAAATCAAATGAAAATTGTTCACAAGCAGTAAAATGTCCACAGATATTAAAACTCAATTGTATTACAATTATACTGTCTGATTATAAAACGCAACACTTCACTAATAACTACTTGAACGTACACAGTAATAACTCGAACCGCTCTGGAAATATATCGCACTAATATTCTCGAAACGCACTATCCAATATCTCGCATTGAACTGAAAACTAAGGCCGCTACCCCATGTATTTATAGTCACGCTCACACACAAGAATCTTCCAAACTGCGTCTTATCTCTCGTGAACTACGTAATTACTACGGCCTTGACACAGACCGAGCGCCCGAGAGAAGCCCGGCACAGTCGAAAAGATTCTCGCAAAATGCGTATAGTAGCACGTACGCCACACGCGTTACATCGAGATCCTTCTGGCACATTCGATAAACGCGTCGATTTTTCTGTGACGTCGTAACAATATAATATTACATGCATGCAGAGGTTGGTCACCAACTCCAATTTTGGAGTGGATTGAGTAAAAAAAAATGTTTATTGGTGTTTGTGTTTTTTTTTATGTCTTGTGAATTTAAAATATGTTGTTATTCATTATTATTATTGTGATATTATTATTGTTGTGATTATTATTGTTGGAAGAGTAAGTGCAAAGTAGGCCGTAAAGTTATGAGCATTCCTTATTTAAAAGACTGTTACCAGACAGGGTAGACAGGAAGTGGGATTTAATTTCAGAAGGGGAATCAATTGGGCACGTTCCCTGGTAAAGTTGTAATTATGTTTAAACCTCGCCTGAGACATTTTCTGCAAGCTTTTGATCTGTCGGATTTTGTCCGAATTGGTCATGACTTGTTCGAACCCTGCATATCACGTTATACGATGACCTTCCGGTTCGGACATGATTATACTGATTGTTTCATTTCGACTGTAAAATATATATATATATATTTGTGATTTTATTCAATTTCTTTCTTCTACAAGTAGTTTCTAAGTCTTAGAAACCTCTGATGATACTGATATTTTTCAGTGAAACGTGCGTCAGGTGTTAAAAAGAATATACGAATTATATTACTTCCAGAAGAAAGAAATTGAATAACATCACAAATTTATATAATTACTGCAAGAAACGTCGAGTTACTTATATATATATATATATATATATATATATATATAGCCTCGCAATAGAGGAGTTAATCAATAATCAATATACATACATGAATTATATTAATTTTTCATGGGGCGCTAGATCATTATCGCGAGTGCTTAAAAGTGTGGGTTTCAGATGGAAGAAAGGTAGAAGTAAAAGAAGTGTTAATTAAAAAACCATAAATTGTAATGATGTGTTACAAGTACCTTGTGCAAAATAAAAGTTTTCGGGAATCTGGTAGAAACATATTTTTTTAGACGAAACATGGGTTGACAGTAATATACCTGTAGACAAATGTTGGCAGTCAAATGGGGTTTCTGGTCTGCTACAGAATTACAGTGCGGAAAACAGATTAGTGATTTTACATGCATGAAGTAAAAACGGCTTTGTTGCAGGTGCTAAACTTTTGTACAAACTTAGAAGTACTAGTTATGACTATCATGAGCAGATGAACTACGAAAATTAAAAAAAAAATTAGTTGAGAATAAGTTGTTGCTAAATATTCCGCCGGAATCAGTAATAGTTATGGATAATGCGCCGTATCATCCTATTTTAGCTGAAAAGATTCCGACAAAGTATTCTACGAAACTCGATATGATACAATTCCTGAGAAATAAGGGTACTAATTGGCATGAAGGTATGACAAAGGAACATCTTTTTCAAATTATAGAACTCCATCGGCCCAGAGAAAAGCAGTACAAGATTGATCAATGTTTATTAAGCAAGGGCCATACTGTAGTACGGCTTCCTCCCTGTATGTGCGACCTCAATCCTATTGACTTGCCTGGGTGAAAGTTAAAAACTACAAAATTGCAACAGTTACGGAAGTCTTAATTTTACGGAATTGACTGAAATAACTAAGCAAGCAGTAATTGCTTAGTAACTGAAGTAACTAAACAGAAAGTGCCTGGGAAGGTAGAGGACCCACCTTCCCAAGAGGGTCCCAACCTCTGCAAGAATGTTGGGAAGGTAGAGGACTACAACTGGGAAAGTGATGGGATAGTGTCAAACGTTATTGACAAGATTATTTATCACATCAAATTCGGATGATGATAATATCAGCAGTGATAGTGGTGACAATACAGACAGCAGTGACAGTGACCCTGATCGCAGTAGCAATGCTGACAGGGAAGAGGAAACAGATGAGGAGTTAGCTCGCCCTCTTTAAAAAGTAAATGATACATTAGATTTTGAAATGTTAAGCTATGTTAAATTAAAATTAGATTTCAATACTAATAATATTTTACAGTGCCAATTACTGTGCAACACATAGCGTCACAGTTGTGTGTTGGCTTTAATGCTCAATGAGAGGAAAGTGAGCGTTGAGTGAGTTTTGATAATGTCATGTGAATCGGTATTTCTCAGTAATCGCTAATTGTTTATCGCAACTGCGCGTCCGCGTGGCGTATCTAAGCTCTCTCTCTCTCTCTCAGTCCGTGTTCCTCTCATTAGCTCAGTCTAATGCAGTAGCATATATATAATGCAATGGAAAATTACAAACACACAATTAGTACAATAATTCAATTAGGTCTTATATTTCTTGGATTTCGTTGTCCATGACGTGTCCGTTACTTAACTAAATATAATTATTTCACTCCCTACTCGGAACACAAAACTTTTATGGGTAAAAACGTAAAAGTTTTACCTTATAACCTGAACTGGTTTTTGCTTTTAAAAAGCTTCTTCAGAGGTTGCCGCTGGTAGTACTGTCCGTCTTGTTGTTGGCGACGGGATCGATTTTGGAAAGATCGATGTTGTGTGTGTGTGTGGAGTGTGATACGTTCGAATAATGTGTGTGATTTGAATTGTGTCTGTTCGTTTAGGATGTCGTTTTTATTTGTTTTCGTGTGTTTGTATATTTCCAATTGTTCTAGAGTGTCTAGTTTTCGGCCTTTTGTGTGTACGTGTAGAATGTTCATGTTAGTGTCGATGTTTTTGTATGTGTGGTTTGTTTCTATGAGGTGGTTTACAAAGGTGGATTCTGTAGTGGAGTGGAGTGCTTTTGTGTGTTCAATGTATCTTTGTTTGAAGCTACGTCCTGTCTGGCCTATGTAGAATTTGTTGCAATCTGAGCAATTTAGTTTGTAATCACCAAGTAGATGTTTAAAATAAATACTATATTGGCATAGATACGTTGATGACATTCTAATACTATACAGGGGAGACAAAAGACAATGTGAACAGTTACTAACGCACATAAACAAAATACATAACAACATAACCTTTACTGCCAAATACGAACACAACAATAGCATAAACTTCTTACACCTCTCCATCACAAAACTTGAACACAGGCACACATTCAGTATATACAGAAAACCGACTACAACTGACACACTAATACACAACTCCTCCAATCACCCAACACAACATAAACTAGCTGCCTTCAGAACCATGATACATAGACTTAACAACATCACTCTAGATGAAAAAGACTACAAAGACGAACTAACACGATAAAATATCTAACAGAATCCAACGGATACGACAGAACAATAGTCAATAAACTCCTACACAAAACACAAAACAAACAACAGCAAAGACAGAAAACAAAAAATTCATAACACTAACATACACCAACAAACAAATTGAAAAAATAGACCACAAATTCAAAAAAGCAGGATACAGAATCGCTTACAAAACTACTAACAAAACAGAACACACACTATCAAAACACAGACACAAAGCACAAAACAAATTCGATCTTCCTGGCGTTTACAAACTAAATTGCTCAGATTGCAACAAATTCTACATATGCCAGACAGGACGTAGCTTCAAACAAAAATACATTGAACACACAAAAGCACTCCACTCCACTACAGAATCCACCTTTGTAAACCACCTCATAGAAACAAACCACACATACAAAAACATCGACAATAACATAAACATTCTACACGTACACACAAAAGGCCGAAAACTAGACACTTTAGAACAATTGGAAATATACAAACACACGAAAACAAATAAAAACGACATCCTAAACGAACAGACACAATTCAAATCACACACACTATTCGAACGTATCACACTCCACACACACACACAACATCGATCTTTCCAAAATCGATCCCGTCGCCAACAGCAAGACGGACAGTGCTACCAGCGGCAACCTCTGACGAAGCTTTTTAAAAGCAAAAACCAGTTCAGGTTATAAGGTAAAACTTTTACGTTTTTACCCATAAAAAGTTTTGTGTTCCTAGTCGGGAGTGAAATAATTGTACTTAGTCTTATATTTTTTAAATTACTATAACAAATTAGTAATGTTCAGTTTATTCCAAATATTTGAAAAATAGCCGGCCAGAGCCGTTGTCTTGTAAGCGATCTGTATCGAAGCCGCCATCTTGTGAATGTAGTGGCAGAAGCCAAAAACGCCAAAAATTCTTTCCAATTACAGTTTAATCGTAAATATTTATTTTGTATGGTTTTTCTTGAGTTGTACTATTTGAAAAGCAACACTAATAATGTAACACAATAACGTATAGTGCTTGACTGTTTGGTTTGGTTACTCAATTATACAGACGAATTATTAATGTCCAAGTGTTTGCCATGCAGTGAAGGTTATCTCAAATGAATGTGTTTTAAATGTAACGTTATTCGTTACCTGGTACGTATTCTTCCTAATATCACTTAGTTATTTTTTCATACTAGGCTTTCCTTTGTACGTGGTAAATTTTACTTTCTTTCTCAATTATAACCTTTGTATGTTGCTAATAATATCTTTATTGGAAATTTTTTCTTTTGATCTTTACAACACGATTATCGTTCAGTATAACTGTTCTTCATTTTGTATTGCTAGATTGATACTAACATTATTTACTATATCTTTCAATAATAGGCCGCCCCCTTTTGCTTTTATGATTAAACAAGAATGAGACCTACTATTCACTATGACTTCTTAAAAAAAAAAAAATAAATAAACCTCCGCTCAACAGTCCGTTAAGGACTAAGGCGTACCGCGCGGCTTTTTTTTGTGTTAGTGTGACGGTTGTATGGCTAGTACTACGCGCCACCAGCCGCTAGTTGCGGTATTCTCAGCCAGGAGGCGGCGCGCTGTTATCTCAGCGCCTACTCAGTTTGCCTCACGACGCTGAGTGCACGCCGTACTACGGAACCTCCGCCGGGAATTGAACCCGGGACCACGAGCGCATCAGTCGCCCGCGTTAGCCACTAGACCACCTGGAGGCTCCACTATGACTTCTTATTTATTTCAAACTACCGGAATAGCTATGATTAACAATTAATTACCATGCCGCACTCAAAGGTGCCGATTGGCTTTGATGTTAACTGATAAGACGCTTAAACAAGTGACACGGCATCATATTCTAGAACAGTGTTCCGCAACCTTTTTTTACTCACGGCACACCCCAGACTCAACACGGCACACCAAAATGTCTGTCCCCTCAAAATCATATGAATCTTAATATAATTACGAAATATTACATCGTTATGTAATCAATTATTATTATTATTATTATTATTATTATTATAAAACAGGAATAGACTCAAGCATTTATTAACAATTTATTAACTTTAATCCACTGTAGAAAATACGAATTTTAAAGTAAATAACTCTACTCATACCTTCAATGTGATACTTGAGCCTGCTTAGCTGCACACAGACGGCTGATTCGTGGCGGAATCGTTGACAAAGCAAGCCTCATTTCTTCATCGATGGATTTGAGTCTTTCTCTCTCTTTGATGTTTTAATTTCAGTCAACGTCGAGAAGCCCAGTTCACACAAATATGTAGTTGAAAATGGTAATAACACATTAACTGCCATCTCGGAGATAGCCGGGTATTCACTGCTTATTGACAACCAAAATGTTCCCAAAGGCACTTCGAAAAATTTTAATTTCAATGTTCTGTCTGCTTTCAAATCTGCCAGTTCCTCTTGTAAGCCTAAATTATTCGGAAGATGTTTCGAATCCGTAATGAATGGATCACGAGCCCAGTCAAAATCTTCAAAACTCTCTCCAAAATACGTTTTGAAATTCTCCTGCAAGAGTACTGAATGTTCTTTAATTAAGTCCATCAACACCTTATTATCGTCAGCAATTAGCCATACAGTTGGGAACATCTCACACGATCCATTTACAATTGTCTGTATCCACAAATTTAACTTATTAATAAATCCTTGAATCTTATCCATACTAGTCAGAATATTTTCTTTTCTACCTTGCATTTTTCTGTTTAGTTCATTCAAGTGTACGAAAGTATCGGAAAGATATGCCAACTTAGATACCCATTCATCATCTGCAAATAAATCCGCATACTCATGCCCCTCAATAGTCAAAAATGCAAGTACCTCCTCTTTAAGTTCAAACATTCGCGTTAACACTTTACCTCGAGATAACCATCGTACTTCTGTATGTAGCAGAAGTGTAGTGTGCTCTGATCCCATTTCTTGACACAAAACGTTAAAAAGCCGCATATTTAGGGGCCGTGATTTGATGAAGTTCACGACTTTTACTACTTCGTCCATCACAATTTTCAGAGGAGATGGCAAAGACTTAGCAACAATGGCTTCGCGGTGAATGAGACAATGGTCGGTTCGTAAATTAGGATTTACTTCGCGTACTTTACCCACGAATCCTTTCATTCGGCCTGTCATAGAAGCGGCTCCGTCTGTACAAACACTAACGCAATCCTCCCATGTTAATTCATTACAGACCACATATTCATTAGTCGTACGAAATATTTCTTCACCGGTTGCTCGCTCGGGTAGTTCTTTGCAAAAAAAGAAATTAGTTGCAATTACATCCCCATCAACATACCTTATGTAGGAAAGAAGTTGCGCGTGACCGCCAATATCGGTGGACTCGTCGATCTGAAGTGAGAACTTTCGACTGCTCTTTATTTTCTCCTTCATAATGTCTTCGATGTCACTGGATATGTCACTAACTCGGCGGCTGATTGTGTCACCAGAGAGAGGAATTTTTGAAATTTCAGTACCAGCTTCTAAACCCAGGACTATTTTTACCATTTCTTTACACGCGGGCATTAACAACGTTTCTGCTATTGTGTGTGGTTTTTTTGGCCTTTACGATAAGTTTGGCTACCTTATAGCTAGCTTCCTGTACTTTTTGGGTAACACGTACCGACGTAGTCATGAGCGTCACTTGTTTTTTATTTTCTTCTAACAACCGACGAAAATAATTCACATCTTTACTTAACAGAGAGGAATGTTTTGTTGACAAATGTCGTTTCAATTTACTGGGAACCATAGCAGCATTACTGAGTTTTTCACCACACACAACACACTCGGGGATTGGGCATGTTTTGTCACCAAAGAGTTCTGTAGCAATCACAATATTCGCACTACTGCAGAGCACAGCTGTGATAGAACTGAACTGAAATACTGTAATTGTTGTCTGAAATTGTGTGGGTCCTTCGGCGAAGGAAAAGAGCAATAAAGTTTAAGAAGCGCCGACAAACAGGCACAAATATCAAAACAAGGCAATAAAATAATAAAAGTGAGGGAAATTTTTGCTAATCCCCGCAATTTTAGTTAAAAGCACGTACAGCCAGCCGTACACAAAAGATGCGGTGTTACAAAGAACTCTCTTGAATAGAGTTTAGAACGTTTAGAGTTTTGAACGTAAACTGTATTGTATGATTGGTGCGGGCCGCTAAAAGGCTTGCTAAAAGTCTTACGCGGCTTTCTTTGCGGTGAACACAAAGCTTGCCGCCTGTAACCCATTAAACCGGCCCAATATTTCAGGCGAGAATACAAATAACTTAAGATAAGCTAAGCAAACTATAACAACAATACTGAGTAAATAAATTACATTTAATTTCTATGAAAATATAACAGTTATCAGCATGTATTAAAGAATAAACAAGCACCTTCTTACTTAAAATCGACAATTAATTTATTACAATAATAGGTAAAAGTTCGCGTCACACCTTTCACCTTGTGACGGCACACTATTGTGCCGCGGCACACCGGTTGCGGAACACTGTTCTAGAATACACTGTTGTTAGAAATCACTTTCTTCTTCGGCCTTTAGTTTAGTTTTATTCTATATTGTTTTTAAATGTTTATTTCTTGTCTTTACATGGTTTTTATGTTTACTTCATACTTTAAATACACTTATTTGTATCTAAGTTTCACTTTGTTGATATGTAACACTTATCTATAATTTATAAAGTTTATTATAGTTAAACACAATCCTTGTTATTCGCCCTCTTTTGAGCATTGATTAGGACTATCGTCTATGTATGATTTTAGTTTCTGTTTCTTACAAACTGCTTCACCATTTTATACATTATTATTGAATTTAGTTTATTTGGATTATAACACACATAATTTTAGGTTAACTATTTACAGTTGTCTACATACATTGGTTAATATTGCATTATTATTTGTATTTTATATATTACTGTAACTATACTGTTACGACGGTCTACTCGATCGTCTTAGGTACAGTGGAAACAAAATAAGTACAAGACACCGATTAAGTCACCAATTACCAGCTTTAATTTCCACAGCTAACAGTTCATAATTAACAACACAGTCTCTACAACAAATCAAATAAAAATTGTTCACCGCAATAAAATGTCCACTAAAATTAAACACATTTGTATTATAATTACCGTCCGATTATATAACACAACACTTAACTAATAACCACTTGAACGCGCACAGTAATTTCGCCCAACAATAACTCTGGAACCGCGCTGTCAATATATCGCACTAATACTGAACTTAAGGCCGCTGCCGCCATGTATTTATACCTGCGCTCACACACCAGAATGTTCCTAATTGCGTCTTAGCGCTCGTGTGAACTACGTAATTAACTGCGGCCTTGACACAGTCCGCGCGGCTGGGTCTTCGAGAAACCTCTCGAAAATGCATCGATAAACACGTACGCCACACGCGTTACATCGAGATTCTTCTGGCACATTCGACAAACACGTAGATTGTTCTGTGATGTCGTAACAATACTTTCTAATTATACTAAAAGTTTACATTTCATCCAATCCAGTATGATCTTCTCTCCAACCTAACCTTTTTACAAACTTTACAATTTTTAACTAATTTGACAAGGTTTATGTACTGTAAAAATACACATCAGTACACTACGTACTGCATGTGTACTGTATGGTTAAATGTGCGATTATTCGAAACGTACAATATACACCCTATATTTGCTGCGGAAGGTTATTGGCGTTGCATGTTTTCTCACGGTAGGCTGCTGCCAATTTGAAAATACATGGACAGCAGAACATCTGTAAAAAATTATTCAATCGGTTCAGTACTTTTGAAATGGAGATCAACATACAAAGTTGTTACATGCAATAAGCGCCTAGCAACAGATTTTCTATGCTGCATGGTTGTTAATATATTTATTTAAAACGCTACTAAACATAAATTGCACGAAATATATTACGTTGTTTCTACTGTTCCATTTAACTCAATCCATTTCAAATCTACATCATTTGCCTTTAGATGTTTCCAATGTAAAAATTCAACAGAACTAACATCTAATGCGCAATTAATTATACAGTATATATATTACGACGTATAACTTCTACTTTTAATTAACAAGCATTATTACACTTAATCCGCAACAAATGTGTTTTGTATAAAAAACTAAATCTGGCAACAGAGAGGCAATGTAAGAGGCTTAACAGCATCTATTGTTAAAATTCGATTCTACGGAGAACAAAGAACACGAAAGCTTAAACAAACAAAGTACTTGTTTCTTTACGCTTCATAGCTGCAGAAGGCTTATACAGTCCTCTTTTAATCGCCAAACAGCTGTAAAACCGAGTCGAATGAGATTGCGTTAGCCAGAATTGACGCTTTTGAAAGCACATACAGTTGAATGGTAATACTAAGGCAACGACCTAACAATGCGGTCGCTGTTTATTTGGACGTAAAACACAATGGCAACAATAGAGGTTTAATTCAATTATACAGGACGGACACAACAACGAACTTACGTTTACAGCAGATGAATTGCTTTCCATTAAATGTACGTTTACGTTTACATTCCATTGAATGTAACTAAACTCCATAAAACCTTTTCTCTGAAGAAGGCTACGCTTCGCAGTTATTAGAAAAAACGATATAAAGCAACTGATAGTTGAACCTACCTATTGTTTTCTGGTAGTGTTTTTGACATAAACGAAAGGAACGTATCATGTAATAAATTAATTTTGGTATTCAACTAGAAGACAATTTACAAATTTTTGCTGCCATGGAATTCAATCTCCAAGTCGGTAGAAGGGTAAAACCGTACCGTTACATTAAATTGGGTAGAACAAATAGAGAAACACATTTACTTACTTCCACAAATTGTATTACGTAATGATAATGTTTGGATACTGTTACCGTTTATAAAATAATGGCTTTTGAGTTTATCATATGATTTATAAAGCAACTACACTCAATCCATAAGAAAACGTATCAAATAAAAGTTTATGTCGTATTATAAAATATGGACGGCGTAATCGTGCCGTCCTTAAAAACAACTTGTGATATATATTTTTTGTATTAAAAATGTTAAAAAACAAATAAATAAAAATGAATTAACTTGTTAGTTTTTACAAAATTTTTGAAACAGCAGAAATTCATACGCATTACACAGGGACTTATGTTATGACGAATCTTACGTTAGTAACATACAGTGAATAAGGGATTCTTTACGAATGTTAAAACCTACATATAATTTCAAGTTGCGAAATTAGCGTCAGACAATCCATCTGTCAACTGTCAACCCATATGAAACTGCTGATAAAAATATATAAACAGACCCAAAAAATCCGGAAAAATTTATAAATCACGAGAAATTTGTAAAATTAATAAAGAACATATCACAATACGAACATAGATGAGCACAAAAGATATCTAAAGATGTGTGCATATGTAATAGATGTTTATAAAAGAAAGTGGACTTAGACATAATGTATTGCTGTTTTTCTTGTAGCTGCACTGTGCCGGTGTAAACCCGGCTGTCGAAGGTTTTAGAAAATTTAATTCTAAAATAACGCAAACGCAAGGGTCAGTTAAAGCGGCGAACTTTGTACGGCTCTGTTAAACTGCGCGCGCACCCGGTGGGGAGGTTTGCTGTCTGTTAGAATGTAGTTGCATAATTCAGTCACCGACCGGAACTCAAAGGCAACAGCTGGCTCCTGACCCGAACGGATTGTCCTACGCAGTTTTTTCTTCTACTCTGATGGCTGGCTAAATTTACGAGACTTCCCGGTAAGTGATCATAGCTCTTATTGTGTGAGTCAAAAATAATAATAAACGATTAAATTTAATTAACGAAAGGTATGCTGCCGTATGAGAAAGACGAATGCATGTGGTGCGATCCGACAGTTTGTATAATAAACAGATTATTTAATGTTCAGTATGTACAGCTTAAGTTCCTTTTATTGTTATTATAATATTGTAAGAGTCACTGTAATTGTCATTGTCGTTGTAATTTTATAGAATGTTATATAAATTCTAAGCTAAAGTCAGTGCGTAGTCATGGAATTGAATTGTGCACATACATGCACCAGATTGCTCGTGTGTTCTCTTTAATTAATTTTGCAGTAAAAATAACTTGTGAGACCACCCTTAGAGGAAACATTATTAATATTGAAACATTATTAATACTGTGAGTGCCTGGAAGTTAATCATTTTTTTTGGCAAGTTGCAATAATTCAGCCGCCACGTGGCAGTCTAACCTGTGGGATTCTGTCGGAGCGTGTTAAGAGCTCGTGCCAATGACTTTACTCTACGCCTTTTAATAAAATCCTTTCAATTTTGAATTAATCATCCCATGGCAGACCTTATTACTGTTTAAGCAATTTGCAAAGAAATTATAACTGAAACTTTGTGCATTTATCTTGAGTTGGTTGAAGGCCCGTTCTGAGGTTATTAACCTGTGAACTTGGGTGTACATTTTTTTATGAACATCATTTCTAATTTTTATGAATTACCAGGGTTCTCGCCTAAAGCCGGAGATGCTGGTCTTGCTGATTGAACTTCATCTTCATCAGCCGTGAACCATCAGAAACGCACCTGTTCGGAGAAGGAGTCGGGTGACCAACTCAAGATATATCGCATGCTCTTCATAATTAAGGTGATATGAACTCTTTTATTTTTTGTGGCCGGGCCTGCCGTGCTCCTAATTCACAGTTTAAATTTTTTTTTGAAACTATGTGCCCACGTGGCCAGACAGTCTGCTATAGGGTGTGCCAGCGGAACATTCATTTTGAACATTATGTGTTAATGTTAAGGAACACTTTAATAATTTAACTTCATAAAACTAAGTACGATGTTTGTAATTGTGTGCGGCACTGGGGGAGCGTGCTAGAAATTTTTTTATAATAAATTCATTTATATACAGCCATTCGGCTTTAACAGAAAAAAACTTTCATCTTTTTCTGGGCATATACTGATTAATATTTTTTCACTTTATAAAGGTCTATACTGATTAATTTTTTTACTTGTAAAAGCATAGACTGATTCAGGTATCCATCTGGATTTGTAAAACAAAATTCACATTTTATAAACTCATAACGATTGCTTAAAATCCGGTGATGAGGATTTTCTCATTCTGTGATGTCTCAGAAACTTAGAGAATTTCATATGCTCATGGTGGGGCAATTATCAGATGCTAGCTATACATATGGGAGGTCCGGTCTCTCTTATGGTTTATGAATGATTATCATGCTTTCGGGGGTTTTCCTTATTTATTTAAATTAATGGAAATTGATGAATGACGGTGACTGAAGGGCGAACATTTATGACTGCCGGTTTTAGGGCTTGGTAGAAACACTGCCTGTTGAGCATGTGTATTCCAAGGGTATTCGTGTTTATAATATTTTATGTATAATTTTGAGTGTATGTGTCTATATGTTTCTGTACGTGTCTTTATGTTTCTGTCTATGTTAAGCTCTAGTCACAAAAGGGGGGGAATTATATAATCACTGAATGTTATCTGATATATAAATATATATATATATATATATATATATATATAAAATCATTACTGATATACAGACCTTGTCTTTTGACACTATTAAGAATATGGGGCTTATTTATTTATTATGTATTTTGTGCGTTACTCCTGATATTAGGTGACAAACTTATGTGATAATTATGTGATAATTTTTCATTTACATGTAACGGATTATGGGGTACAATAAAAGCTGTTATTGTTATATTACAGCCGAGTTTCATTGCAAGTCCCGTCATACTGGACCCAGCACATTTTGGCTTCTCTAGGCTCCAGCCTAGTTTTAAATAACTTGTGGCTTCTCTTTCAAAAAAAAAAAAAAAAAACTAAATAAAAGGAAATATAAAAAGAAATAAAAAGAAGTCTGTTTTATACATATAAAAAGACATAAAAGGAAAGAGGGGTTACAAATGGTAGCAGAGCGTGGTTCATTCTAGGGTTGAACCCTTGGGTCCTTGGGTGTGACGGGGCTTGCAAACTCGGAAATATTAGGGTGTTGTTGTGACATTGTTTTTCTTAGGTATATGCCCGTGTAGGCTAGTTTTAGGTCGTATAACTTGTGAGTCTGGTCGCACCGCTGAGGCGGGTATTTGTGTTCGGAAAATGTGATAGCTTGAACTGCCGGGGAGTCTCAAGGGTGGCCTGGGTGACAGAATGTTGCGGATTCAGGATCGGAGTTTAGCGTGTGACATTAGCGGGATGCGGTATGGCCCGATCGGAAGTGGGTACCGTCACCGACTTAAGTCTTGTTCACGTTTGATTACTAATTCCCGAATTATGAATTATGATTGCTAGTTGGGTTTTGTGAGTTATGTGTTGGTGAGACGTGTGTGTCGAATTGATGTTTGATGTTATGTGTGTTCAGTGTTGTTGGTTGTTGCTTGTCTCCTTCTGTGGGTCTGAGTAGATGGTTCCGAAGTAGGCCAGGTCTCCGCAGCGCTAGAGAACCCGGGGGGCCTCTTGATGGAAGAACAGTACTCAAGGTTTTCCTGGTTTAGTGATTGGTGTTTTCATGTTTGTCTGGGGTGCGTGTGGTGAATAATTAGAGCATTGGCGGCATGAGTGTCATGAATCCCGACCTATTTTTTAAACATGAGTTAGAGTTCGAGATTAAGTCCCGGGGTGGGAGGCCCCAAGGGGATGTCGCTTCCTTGAGGAAGCAACTAAGAGACGCCCTCTCCTCCGGAGGGGCGACGTCGCTCGTAAAAGTCACTGACGTGACAGCGGAGCTCGAATTGTGTCAGGAGAAGTGGGGGGAGTTGCGGGAAATAATGGAGGATTTTGAATCGGCGCCTTCCAGTCTCAGGGCGAGACAGAGGGTGCGTCAACGCGCGGAGCACCTGCAACATAGACTAGAGAACTTGTCCGCGCAGACTACAATCGCGGAAGTCAGCGCCACGCTGAAGCTGATTGCGGAACAGGTGGCGACAGCATTGAGGAATTTCGAGCCGGTGAAATCTCATCCTCCAGTGAGCTCTCCCCAGCCTCCTGAAGCGGACATAGCGCCAACGCCGAGTCCGGCGGCCCAATTGCCGACGTTCTCGGGCGGATCGAGCGTTTCTTACAACAAATTACCTAACCCCCCGTCTTCCATTATTCAGCAGCTTCCGGTCGTGGACGGACTGGACGTGGATAAATTGATGGCGTTTTTTCGAATTTTGTTTCAGCTGTCCGACTTCCCGGGGATGTCGGATGGCACCCTATTCGAACTCGTGTATCCCTACTGTCGGGGGTCCGTGGCTGAGCGTGTCGCGCGGACTATACGAGGTGGCGGCAGTGTGACGTCTTTCCATCGGGGGGTGTTGGACGCATGCGTGCCTGGCCGATTGCGGGAGCAGCTGCAGCATAAACATTGTTATCGGGTGCAAGCCCACGGGGAGAATTTTGCGGAGTTTGCGCGGAGTATCCGCGAAGCTGTCCGGATTTTAGGGTTGGGACTGCCCGAGAGTGAAGTAGTGCAGATGATATTCGAAGGGGTTACTCCCCAGGAGAGATCGCGTTTAATTTTTGCTGAGCGACCGCGCAGCTATGAAGACCTCGAGAAGATGTGCGTGTTATCCCGGGCTATACAAGCAATTGATGAGTCCCGTGGGCCAGTAAGGGCCAGTCCGGGCGAGTCTCGAGTGGTGGAACGACGGGTCGTTCTGTCCCAACCCCGGCCAGAGAGAAATACCGGCGATCGAGGTGGACAGTTGAGAGGCGTTGTTTGCTTTCGCTGTCGCAGACAGCGGCATGTGGCACCATTGTTATTTTAAATTTAATCGGGGCGTTGTTATTCCTTTTCTTGGATACCAGAGAGCTAACGGAGGTATCCAAGAGGTCGCTTGTCCCGATTCTGCACGAGATCATCTCACTCCCGCCCAGCAGAGGGCCTTAGACCGACTGTGTGAGGAATTTCCCTCAGTATTAACTCCTAAGTTGGGACTCACACATTTATTAGAGTATAAAATTCGTTTGACGGACTCTAGGATAGTGAGGTCGCACCCATACAAATTCGCTCCTCCGAAAATGGCCGCTCTGAGGGAGAAGGTTCAAGAGCTGTTAGAGCAAGGGGTAATTGAACCTTCCAATTCTAGTTATGCCAGTCCAGCGTTCCTGGTACCCAAGCCTGGGGGTAAGCACCGTATGGTGATAGATTACCGGAAATTAAATTCTAATATTGAGGTGGATTCGGTTCCCCTTCCGGATCTCCACTCAGCTTTCGATTGCTTTAGTGAGGCCAAGTACTTCACCGTGATTGATCTCAACGCTGCATATCACCAGATCCCTTTATCCAAGGAAAGTAGACCGTACACTGCGTTTTGCGTCCTGTGGAATTTATATCAGTATACGCGGGTCCCTATGGGTCTGGCGGTGGGCGCCCAAACGCTCACGCGTCTGCTTGACCTGGTTTTTCAAGACGTAAAATTCAAATTCATTTTCAATTATTTGGACGACTTGCTGGTCTACAGCAAAACCTATGATGAACATCTATGTCATCTCAGGGAGGTGATGAGGAGGTTGAGAAGCGCGGGCCTCACGGTCAATCCGGAGAAAGTGCGAATTGCACAGGAGAGCATATCATTTCTGGGGCATCTGGTCTCGCACCGAGGAGTTACAGTGGACCCTGAAAGGACCCAGGGTATCCGGGATTTTCCCCCGCCAAGGGATGCCAAGGGCATCTCCCGGTTCGTGGGGATGGTTAACTTTTACCGACGGTTTATCCCCAATGCAGCGGAGATAGCTGTACCTCTAAATGAATTGAGAAAGAAGGGGGCTAAATTTGTGTGGGACGAAAGCCAGCAGAAGGTTTTCGAAACCTTGAAGGAAGCTATCATCTCCCCACCGGTGCTGCGGATGCCGGATTTTTCTCAGCCGTTTATCTTGCAGACGGACGCGAGTTTGGTGGCGCTCGGGGCGGTTCTGTCCCAAGTCGTTGATGGTGCTAGGCAGCCTGTGGCCTTTGTTTCCCGAACGTTGACCCAGCAAGAAAGAAAGTCATCAGTCTATGAGCTAGAGTGTTTAGCCGTGGTATACGCTCTAGATAAGTTCAGGCGTTTTCTGGAACACGCTGAGTTCCTGCTCGAGACCGACAATCAGGCTCTCTCTTGGCTTCTTGCTCATCCCCGGCAACTGGGTAAAATTGGTAGATGGGTGGTCAAGATCTCATCCTTCAAGTTCAAGGTGCAACACATTAGGGGAACTCAAAATGTGGTTGCAGATGCTTTGTCACGCATGTTTTCCTAACCCACTGAAGTCCAATCTGAGCAACCCTGTTCTGTTCTGCTAGATTTTCCGTTAGCCTTCACTGATGTGTTACCCTTCTGGATGATAGGACCCAGGTCTTCATCGTTCAACTGATGGGGTAACACATCAGTGAAGGCTAACGGAAAGTCTAGCAGAACGATGAAGACCTGGGTCCTATCATCCAGAATATAAAAGAGGGTAACGTGCAGGCCCCTTACTTCTTGTCCAAGGGCGTCCTGTGTTGTCGAGAAAGAAAGGGACGTGCCCCTAAGATCGTGCTGCCTAGCAAGTTAGTGCCCATGGTCTTCAGCTATTATCACAATTCCCCAGTAGGAGGCCACAAGGGAATTTCGAAGACCATTTCCGGTATTAGGAAACACTTCATCTGGAAGGGCATGGATAGGGACATCGCGACCAGGGTCAAAAGTTGTCATCTGTGTGGCTTGAGCAAGCCTGCCCAGAACACAAAGTTAGGGTTGTTGTCATCGGACGTGGCGAGCAGACCGATGGAGAAGCTATTCATCGACTACGTGTGACCCTTCCCGCGTAGCAAGTCAGGTAATGCTTACCTGCTTGTCTGTGTGGATGCTTTTTGTGTGTTTGCCTGGCTACTGCCCTTACGGCAGGCAACAGCTCGTTCGACCATAAGCGCGCTTCAGAACCACATTTTTCAGCATTTCGGTCTTCCGACCATCATTGTCTCCGACAATGGTCCCCAGTTTATTTCGAGCGAGTTTCGGCGGATGTGTTTCGCCAGCGGAATCAGACATGTAACCACTTCCCCGTATTACCCACAGCCGTCCCATGCGGAGAGGTTCAATAGGAACCTCAGGTCCGCACTCATTGCTTATCATGCGGAGCAACAGACAACCTGGGACCAGAATCTGAATTGGTTGCAGCTAGCTTTTAACACGGCCCTGCATGACAGTCATAAGGCCGTGCCCTTTGAGATCATGTTTGGATTCTCGCCCGCACTCCCGTTGACTAACTTGTGGAATATTGATGATCTTCTACCACGGGAGCCCGATAATGGAACTGCGGAGAGATGGAGGGAGGCTCGGAAGAATTTGCTGCGAGCGCACGAGCGGGTCCGTCGACGATACAATCAGGGGCGAATTCCGAACCCTTTTCAGACCGGCGACTGGGTCTACTGTCAAAGCCATCCGATCAGCTCAGGCGCGGACAAAAGAGCCGCTAAGTTGTGTTATCGTTGGTCGGGGCCATATCGTATCCTGGGGTTCGCGTCGTCAGTGACGGCTCGGTTGGAAGAGCTGGGTAGTAATCCTAAAGAGATTACTACACATATTTCAAAATTGAAACTGTGTAGAAGAGGGTAAACGGGGTGACAAAGGGGGGGGGAATAATGGTGGGCTCTGTGCCGGTGTAACACACACACACGGGTGGGGGTGTGCCGGTGTAAACCCGGCTGTCGAAGGTTTTAGAAAATTTAATTCTAAAATAACGCAAACGCAAGGGTCAGTTAAAGCGGCGAACTTTGTACGGCTCTGTTAAACTGCGCGCGCACTCGGTGGGGAGGTTTGCTGTCTGTTAGAATGTAGTTGCATAATTCAGTCACCGACCGGAACTCAAAGGCAACAGCTGACTCCTGACCCGATGGATTGTTCTACGCAGTTTTTTCTTCTACTCTGATGGCTGGCTAAATTTACGAGACTTCCCGGTAAGTGATCGTAGCTCTTATTGTGTGAGTCAAAAATAATAATAAACGATTAAATTTAATTAACGAAAGGTATGCTGCCGTATGAGAAAACGAATGCATGTGGTGCGATCCAACAGTTTGTATATTAAACAGATTATTTAATGTTCAGTATGTACAGCTTAAGTTCCTTTTATTGTTATTATAATATTGTAAGAGTCACTGTAATTGTCATTGTCATTGTAATTTTATAGAATGTTATATAAATTCTAAGCTAAAGTCAGTGCGTAGTCATGGAATTGAATTGTGCACATACATGCACCAGATTGCTCGTGTGTTCTCTTTAATTAATTTTTGCAGTAAAAATAACTTGTGAGACCACCCTTAGAGGAAACATTATTAATATTGAAACATTATTAATACTGTGAGTGCCTTGAAGTTAATCATTTTTTTTGGCAAGTTGCAATAATTCAGCCGCCACGTGGCAATCTAACCTGTGGGATTCTGTCGGAGCGTGTTAAGAGCTCGTGCCAATGACTTTACTCTACGCCTTTTAATAAAATCCTTTCAATTTTGAATTAATCATCCCATGGCAGACCTTATTACTGTTTAAGCAATTTGCAAAGAAATTATAACTGAAACTTTGTGCATTTATCTTGAGTTGGTTGAAGGCCCGTTCTGAGGTTATTAACCTGTGAACTTGGGTGTACATTTTTTTATGAACATCATTTCTAATTTTTATGAATTACCAGGGTTCTCGCCTAAAGCCGGAGATGCTGGTCTTGCTGATTGAACTTCATCTTCATCAGCCGTGAACCATCAGAAACGCACCTGTTCGGAGAAGGAGTCGGGTGACCAACTCAAGATGTACCGCATGCTCTTCATAATTAAGGTGATATGAACTCTTTTATTTTTTGTGGCCGGGCCTGCCGTGCTCCTGATTCACAGTTTAAATTTTTTTTTTGAAACTATGTGCCTACGTGGCCAGACAGTCTGCTATAGGGTGTGCCAGAAATTTAATCGTTTATTATTATTTTTGACTCACACAATAAGAGCTACGATAACTTACCGGGAAGTCTCGTAAATTTAGCCAGCCATCAGAGTAGAAGAAAAAACTGCGTAGAACAATCCGTTCGGGTCAGGAGTCAGCTGTTGCCTTTGAGTTCCGGTCGGTGACTGAATTATGCCACTACATTATGTGTTAACGTTAAGGAACACTTTAATAATTTAACTTCATAAAACTAAGTACGATGTTTGTAATTGTGTGCGGCACTGGGGGAGCGTGCTAGAAATTTTTTTACTCTTAAATATTTTCATCATAGCCAATAGTCATCACCATGCTTACTACAAAATTTATATCACATGTTAGGGATTCTGTTCCGGCTGGTTCAAAACGGGGTTTATATTTTAATTTCATTTTGGTTTAACATGTAAGGGATGGGGGGGGTTTCGTTTTCTTTTTTGGCTGCTTTTGGGGAATAATTGGGGACATAGTTTTACCAGGCACATGTTCATGCAGTTTAAGGCAGGTTTGATTCCTGTCACATAAGGTTAAGCACAGGCTGGCGCGCTCCCACATCTGCTAGGACACAATAGTCCTTATTATAAATTCATTTATATACAGCCATTCGGCTTTAACAGAAAAGAACTTTCATATTTTTCTGGGCATATACTGATTAATAATTTTTCACTTTATAAAGGTCTATACTGATTAATTTTTTTTACTTGTAAAAGCATAGACTGATTCAGGTATCCATCTGGATTTGTAAAACAAAATTCACATTTTATAAACTCATAACGATTGCTTAAAATCCGGTGATGAGGATTTTCTCATTCTGTGATGTCTCAGAAACTTAAAGAATTTCATATGCTCATGGTGGGGCAATTATCAGATGCTAGCTATACATATGGGAGGTCCGGTCTCTCTTATGGTTTATGAATGATTATCATCCTTTCGGGGGTTTTCCTTATTTATTTAAATTAATGGAAATTGATGAATGACGGTGACTGAAGGGCGAACATTTATGACTGCCGGTTTTAGGGCTTGGTAGAAACACTGCCTGTTGAGCATGTGTATTCCAAGGGTATTCGTGTTTATAATATTTGTGTATAATTATGAGTGTATGTGTCTTTATGTTTCTGTACGTGTCTTTATGTTTCTGTCTATGTTAAGCTCTAGTCACAAAAGGGGGGGGGAAATTATATAATCACTGAATGTTATCTGATATATATATATATATATATATAATCATTACTGATATACAGACCTTGTCTTTTGACACTATTAAGAATATGGGGCTTATTTATTTATTATGTATTTTGTGCGTTACTCCTAATATTAGGTGACAAACTTATGTGATAATTATGTGATAATTTTTCATTTACATGTAACGGATTATGGGGTACAATAAAAGCTGTTATTGTTATATTATTGTTATTACTAAAACTTTTAAGGAGGTACGGAATAATGGACGACCTTCAAAAGAGACTGCACCTTAATACTACATTTTTTCTACATGAAGGGACAAATGTTTTGAATACCTATTTCTTATAATTCAGCACTCCAATATCACTTTGATACATTTAATCCTTTCAAACGTATAAGATTTCTGACAAAACGAATCAAAATTTTGTTTACCGTTAGTTCAAGAACTAATGCATCGTGCGTTGTATATTGCACCATTGAAGAACCAACATTTTCTGTCAAAGTTCATCGTTGTGAATTAAAGAGTCGGTTATGTTGTCAGTGACCCCTCTATTCTTATATACGCCCTTTATTTTTCTGACGTATTCGTACTTTCTTTTCCAGCTTCCTGCTGCGATGGAGAAAAACGTTTCTTAACTAATTTTTCTTACATCGTCAGTATTAAATGTCGTATTGTCATTTTTCTACAAAAATTTTATCAGGGAAACAATCTTTTTTATTATATTTTCATAACGGATCAAATTATAAAATTTTACTTTTAATATACTTTCAGTGAAAGGTATATTTTTGTTTCTAACCACTTCAATATTTTTTTTCGGCCTCTAAATGTTGATTGTTATGATAAGGAGCATAGTGTGTTAATAAAACACTTTTCGCAGGCAGATTTAGCAATAAACTCTTCAGCAGCCACTTAAAATAATGTTTACATAAATTATCATTAGTATTAAGTAATCGTTTCGTTATGGTAATCCCCAATCGACTGACCGAACTTACAGATAATTAATACCCTAGAAATTAATCCCATCTCCGCTTTTGCATGCAGTATAATAAATGCTGTACCTTTCGAAATTAGTGCACTTAGTCCTAGTATGACTTCATCCTGCTTAACACTTCCCCTCTTCTGCCTTCTGAACTATGAATAGAGGTTTCGTCCGTATAGCCTCATTTTTGTACTTTGATAGCGACGTCAAAAAACAAAATCTTCTGAATAAAATTTCAGTGGTTTTTTAACCTTTAATTTATATTCTAGTTTTTTACCTGAAACACGACTCAAAGAAAATCTTTTGAAGACTCGTTTTATTATCTTTAAAAATGCCGTCGTTTATTTAATGAAACCGTGTTAACGAAGGAATGCATTTTTTTGTAAAAATTGTTTACTGCACAGCGAACTAAGGGTTTATCAGAATTGTCTAAATCCGGTGACAGGTTTCGATTTACTTTTTTCTCAGGAGTACCAAAACATGTACGTTCGCAGGTTTCAATTTCTATTGATTTGTCCTTAATTATTTTTATTGTAGTTACAAACACGCCTAAAGTCGCTGTATGCAGCAGCCCTTTCTATTATTTTATTTGTATTATTGTCTTATAGATCTACAATCGTTACGTTCATTTGTCATTAATTTTAATTGTAACACAGAAGTTTCCGTGTTTGACTGTGCAATACTTTACCGCTCAATTTAGACATTTTAAAAAAAGTTTCGATTAATATTACGTGTAGAAACAGATCTATATGCACGAAAAACAGATGTACATTAACATTTCAGTACTATGATAATAATTAATTAATTTATTTATTATTAATTATAATTGTTAATCTTTAATTATTGATTATTGGTTAATTATTATTAAATAATTATTAATTAGTAATTATTATTAATAATTAATTATTACGAAAAACTGATGTACATTAACATTTCAGTACTACGCTAATTAAAATAAGACAAACAGAAGAGATATAATAACATAGCACCGTTAGAGGTTTGATTATGAATCCGAAAAAATTGATAACAAAATTGTACAAACTAATTAATAAACATGGTCTAGACTGATACTGAGTTACTGAATTAGAATGCCATCGTATGCAATGTTATATAAGCTTGCGCGCATTAAGGCATTTACGTGAATGATACGTTCGCAGGCAGTATATATAAAACAACTTTGTGTAGACTATACGTGTCTGGATGGAGCCTTAACACCGGTCTGCGAGTGCTCAAGGTTTTCCAGTAAAATGAACAATTTCTTCTTGCAAACCACAAATAATCCTACAGCCATGCCTCAGCACAATGTTTCAGTAACCCTTGGTTATTGTGGTAAAATGTATACGGACACAGTAGAGACTATTCAGATAGATGGCAAAAATATGAAAACAAATAGAACACAAGTAGAAAAAAAAACACTAAACATGTAGATTCTTTGTTCTGTGAGTTTCAACGTTCTGGGATAATATATCTTTAAAAAAGTTGGTAACTCTAAAATTTCAAGAAAATAGACTTCGAAAGCATGTTACAGACAATTAGTGACAATTTTTCTAATTTTAAACATGTCATCATCGTATGCGAGTATTCCTTATGCGAGCTTCCGTACCAGTCTGCCCATCGTTGGCCATACTCCAATCTTCTATTTTCTAAATCATTCTTCACTTCTGTGTTTCAACTGTTCATAGTCTGTCTCTTTTCCTTCTGTGTAGGGGAGTCCATTCAATTGTTTGTTTAGGCCACCTCTCGTTGTCCATCCTCTGCACATTCACGTCACCTCCTGTGGATCTTCTGCACATCCTCGTCGTCACTCGTTTCTTGAACTTTTCAAGTATGTTAATATTAATAATTCCTATTTGATTTCGTACTTTTGAATTCGTTATTCTATCAGTTCGTATCACCTGGCACCATCTACGTCAGTAGTTAATTTCTGTAGCTTGTACTTTGGATGCATCTTTTATTATTTTTCTTTTATAAAATTGCTAAACTGCTATAATTGTTTTTATTATTTAGACAAAGCTTTTCGTCATTACTGACATCTTCAGGTCTTAAACAACGTCTATCAACTGTACGTTGTAGGCTTTTATACTTTAGGCCCCTCCCCTTATGTCATCGCCCCTCCTATTGGTTCTAGCTGCTACCGCTCTTCACGGGAACTTTGTCTACCTTTTTCCGTTAGGCATTTTTCTAACGTCCGTCAAATTGTTTTCAGAATCTCCCGTTAATTTCTTCATTCTTGACTTATAACCTTTTGCATTTCGTCATTTTTTAGTGTGTTATTCTTATTATTTTAATTTATTTTTGTTTATTGTTTAATATATAATAAAATATTTCTTCATTTGTAAAATCCACTTTTATATTCATTAATTTATTTTTATCTTCTTTTTTAACTTTAAGTATTTCTAGTTCTTCTATTAATTTTCTTTTTTGCGGATTGTTTTCTATTTTTATTATTTCCATATTTTCCTTGGGATTTATGAATTTATGGCCTGATTCGTTGAAATGTCTTGCATATAGTGAGTTCGTTACTCTAACCCCTTCTCCTTTTGCGTGTTCATTCATTCTAATTTTAAATTTTCTTCCAGTTTCGCCCAGATATATCTTATTACATTCCCCACATTTTAATTTGTATACGCCGCTTTTTTCTGTTAATGGAATTTCTTCTGTTTTATCATTTTTTATATATTCGAATACATTTTTCGTTTTCTTTATTCCTATCTGTATTTCATATTTTTCGAAACATTTTTGTAACATTTTTGTTTGATATCCTATGTATGTTATTGCTCCTTTATATTTCTTTTCTTCATTTGTTTTTTCTTTTTTGTTATTTTCTATTTCTTTATTTTCCTCTATTTTCTTAACTATTCTATTAATTATTTTAGGGTTGTAATTATTATTTTTTGCTATTTGTTGTATTTTCTTTAATTCTTTTTGTTTGAGTTCTTCATTTTCTAGATAATTTATAGCTCTATAGCAAAATGAATTTAATGCTGCCATTTTATAATTTACTGGATGATATGATTCTTGTGGAATTATTAAATCTGAGTATGTTTCTTTCCTATATATATCGAATTTGAGTTTGTTATCTTCAATTTTAATATTGATATCCAGGAAATTAATTTCTAATCCTCCAATTTCTTCTAAGACGCTGCAAATATTGACCCAACAGAACCAGATTAACAATAGTTATCCCAACAGAACCAAAATAATTAAGTTATTTCAAAAATCTGTTGTTTTTTATCACACGGAAATTAAAATTAGTCCGCCGAAATAACTACAGATTACATACATCAGGAACGTATAATTTTCATGTATGTTAGCACCAATAATATTCAAACACCATTTTAAACTAAATTAAAATTCTTGGGACTATACCTTAACTCAAGTGTAACTTGAGAAGTCCTTCAATGTTTTACTAGATTCTAGTTAAATGTATTGATTAAGAAAAATAATAATATTCTAATCAAATAAAATGTATTATAAATAAAACAAAATGTAAATATTCTAATTATTTGCAGAAAATACCACGTATGCGATGGTAGCACATAAAGCCCATACCGATAAGTGGTGTATAAAACTACATACTTTAGTATAACTGCAGGTGCATAAAACCTGTAAGTACAATGATAAGCTACCAAACAGCGATTTCCTACAAAACGAAAATCATGAGATTGATAAGACTGAGATATATAAGCTTATCAAGCCTTGCATTTCACATCGTATAAATCATCAACAACCTATAAATTCTATTTGTTACCAAAAACAGTTGCGTCAAGAAACATAGGTCATGTAGAAATGAACACCCCACGTATAGTTACAAAAGTTCCAGCCCACTTAAAGCCCACAGACAGTGAAAGTTAGAACACAGATTCTGTAAAATTTATGACATTACTTCTCCACTCAAGATTTAATCCCATTCTTATTCAACACACTAACTCATCACTTTCCACAACAAAGAACAACAATACTCAGTAAACTTTAAACCGAGTTTGTTGTTGAACGCAACTAAAATATTAGTGACATATTAAAAATAATTTTATTTAATACTGTAAGGTTAAAAATTAATTTGCTATACATTAAAATACTTTATAGATATTTACAAAATTATTTAGATATTGTAATTTTATAAAATGTACGAGTATCAAATTTTAATGAATTCAGTTGTTATTTCTATAATAATAGGTAACACGTTTTTCAAACAAATTTTAAGTTTTAAAAATAAATTGTAATTTTTCAAACATTTTAAACAAATATATATCAGAGACGTTACAAATATTCAGCCCATTATTGCATATTGCTCTTTTTACGTAACCGAAAATCACGTGTATCTTACTGTTTATGTTGTTTGGGCTTAAAAATGTGTTAGCCAAACGTTAACTATAAGTCTGTAACTGTTATGAAAATCTGTCTTTAATGTGTACAGTATTTCTCTGCTACAGCTAAAGTTACATCAGTAATCAGTACGAAGTTAACAAAGTTAAAGCGGTAATAGAATTCATCGTTGCGTGCGTCACAGGTCAGAATATTTTAAAATCACTTTGCTGACAAGGTCGTTAAACGATCACGTAGAAGATAGAATCGGCTGTTTACGATAAGAAATGTCCTGTAGAACTAATGACTGATACACACGCTTACTTTGAATACATGGAAGTCACTGTTATAATACTAATGGAATTTGTAGAAAACAATAAGCAATATGTCATATCTATACTGTAAAAAAAAGTAAAATCAAAACCTAGACTTCTACATATAAGATAAAAAATTGTTAGTTATAAGTCTTTAAATTGTTTAGGTTTTTAAAATTTTTATTTCTTCTAAGTAAGTTGACTGTTTTACACATTTTTTATAAATCCTTAAAGCCACGTGTTTGTTAACCAAATACACTGTTACTCACCGTCTATGGCCTTTCCGTAATGTTTTCTCGTGTTTACATGTTTCGAGGCACTTGCCTCATCATCAGAACTTATAAGAACGAATCTATGTCATAAATGATGACATTTGTCAAAATATTAAAAACACAATACGGCAACTAAATTATGTACATAACTTGTTTTAAAAATGTTAGGTGTGCCTTGCAAGACAACACGCGCCGTACTGACGAAATCTAAGCCTTATCTCGACCATATCGCATAGCGGTATCGTACAGTATATTTGATTTATATTGTAATTGGTCGTTCAACACGTGTGGCTTGGTACTGGCGTCGTTGTATGCTTTGTAAATCTCATATTCTTCAAGGGCGTTCAAATAACCCCCTTTACTGCAGAAATGAAGGGGTATTAAATTCGAGCTAAAATCCGTGTAACTGTGATTGTTGTCTATGAGGTGCCTGGCGAAGTTTGACTTGATATTGTCAAGGTTGTAAACTCATGTAGGGGGTCTATGTTCAGAAAATCTTTTCAAAAAACCTCGACCCGTCTGGCCCACATAAAAAGCCTCACAGTCAGACTAGTTTGACTAGCTTATAAACTCCTGTTTTATTTTCAAAACTGGTATGTTCACGGGTGTGGAGATTATTTAAGATGTTATTACTAGTCTTATAGGAAACGACTATGTTGTTGACTTTATTAAAGGTTGACTTAAAAATCCCTGGCATGAAATGCGTATAAGGTGCCGCAATGTACTTGCGTGCCTTTGTTTCGAGGTTCTCATTTCTTTTATTTATATCTTTAGTTTCATTTTTAATAGTGTTACTCTTCTTTTTCTTTTGTTTTTTAAAAATATTATCTATAATTCTTTCGTTGTACCCGTTGTTAAGCGCAATGACTTTAATGGTATTTAATTCTTCGATGTAATCCTCGATGCCAAGGGGTATAGACAATAGGCGATGTATCATGCTATGGAATGCAGCTAATTTCTGTGAAACGGGGTGGAACGATGAGGCATGTATGACAGCGTCAGTCATCGTGGACTTCCTAAATATATTAAAACATAGTTTTTTAGTAACAAAATCCTTAGTTACTGTCAAATCCAGAAAATGTAATTGACCTCTAACTTCATTCTCCAAAGTAAACTGTATTTTGTTATTGATGCCATTCAAGTAATTGTGGAGCTTGTCAATCTGACGATTTGTGCCTTTATACACCATAAAAGTGTCGTCGACATATCTACCATAGAACACCACATTGGAATTATATGTAGGGTTTGCAAACAAGAAAGAATTTTCAAAGTAATTTAAGTACACCTCCGCTAGAATACTAGAGAGTGGGGAACCCATTGCCAACCCCTCCAGCTGTCTGAAAAACTGTTTGTTATGTGTGAAATAATTCTGGTCCAAAATCACTTCCAACAAGTCTAATATTTCATTTATGCAATTAGCATCCAGTTTATTGGTGTTAACAAGGTTAGTTCTTAATAGATTAGTTCTTAATTATTTATGCTAAATAATTCTTTCAGTAACAAAACACAGAAAATTCAAACTATTAAATATTGTTACGACATCATAGAACAATCTACGTGTTTATCGAACGTTCCAGAGGGATCCAGAATGTAATGCGGTGGTGTATGTGATTCTCGACGCATTCGCGAGATCTTTCTGGAAGCCGCCAGCCGCGCGGATTGTGTCAAGGCCGCAATTAATTACGTCGTACACACTGGCGCTAAGACACAGTTTGGAATCTTCTGGTCTGTGCGCGGATGTATAAATAAAATGCGGCAGCGCCCTTAGGTTTCAGTCGAAACAATATGTATCGTAATCTGAAATGGGTCTCACTAATGTTGTGACACTGGTGAATGTGGTCTGCTTAATCGTTATCAGACACTTATTCAACGATAACTATCTTCCTATACTCTGAACAACAAACATTTCTGATATTCACTTAATCAGAATGATTAAAAACTGTAATGAATTTTACGGGTACATGATTGTTTTTATCTCGTGTGTCGCAGGATATAAACGCACAGGTAACAACTTAGTTAAATAATAGTCTACTGGGGAAAAGTAATAAACAAACAAGACAAAGAAATATAAGAGAAGTAAAGAAGAAAACCACTTACATTCTTGTATTACAGAGTTGGAAGATATCTACATTAATTAAAAAAATAATTTAAAAAATGGTTCCGTGTCACTTTTTCTGTTTTCTTGAGACAAAAAAGAAAATTCGTTAACGGTTTTCAAAATGACATTTAGCATGAACTTTGGATTATTTATCGTATAGAAAAATTCTCCAAACTAGTCACGTTTCGAAACAATGAAAGTTTGACGGAACTCACATCCAAATGAACCTCTCCTAATAAGTCAACGAGCTGGAACTAATTAGTTGTTAGAAGAAACTACATTTGTTAACAAACATTCCATAAAAAAATTTTTGATTACGGATGTAATTAATTATCTGATTAACAATTGTTATTTCTGAATATAATAACAATTTTTTTTAATAATGAAAAACACTTATTTTTGACTAAAAATAATTTTTTAAAAACGTTTTGGGAAATTTTATTAAATTGTCGTAAATTACGTCAAATAAATTCAGAAATCAAACAAATAAGGAAAATCGGACGTTCATGACCAGTGTGGGTATAATTCTTAAATGAAAATTCAATGTAGTAATGATACCAGGTTTTCAAAATATCTTAAGAAAGAATCATTGTTACAAGATTTATTTAAAATATAAATTTAAAATGAAGTAATTGCTAATGACATGAAATTATTACCTTTAATTTGAATATCGAGATCGAGATAGCATATTTTGAAATCATCACTTTCCCATATTTTGTCAACCTTCGTACTTACACGCAAAGAATTTAGAAAATATATTTAGAAGATTATATGAAAAGAATACTGAATTTCTCACTTATCCTGTGGAAAATGTTAAACCTTTACGCTAGTCTCATCCTGTGCCCTTCACAGGGCGGCTCCTAGCTACGCCACCGCCCAAGTATATATTACAGGCCTGGGTAATGTAAATTCTACAGATGATTTTTTTAATGCGCTAACACCTGTGTTTCGATGGGCAAATGGAATTCCTGATATCTCAAATAAATCGTCCAGGAAAGCAAACGAGGATACACAGAAAGCGGTAGAAGCCACCAAAAAAAGTATAACCACCACCACATAACACTAACTTACATCAATAGCGCACAAATTCAAAAAAGCAGGATACAGAATCGCTTACAAAACTACTAACAAAACAGAACACACACTATCAAAACACACACACAAAGCACAAAACAAATTCGATCTACCCGGTGTTTACAAACTAAATTGCTCAAATTGCAACAAATTCTACATAGGCCAGACAGGACGTAGCTTCAAACAGAGATACATTGAACACACAAAGGCACTCCACTACAGAATGCACCTTTGCAAACCACCTCATTGAAGCAAACCGCACATACAAAAACATCGACAATAACATGAACATTCTACACGTACACACAAAAGGCCGAAAACTAGACACTCTAGAACAATTGGAGATATACAAACACACGAAAACAAATAAAAACGATATCCTAAACGAACAGACACAATTTAAATCGCACGCATTATTCGAACATATCACACCCCTCACACACAACATCGATCTTTCGAAATTCGATTCCGTCGCCCACAACAGGACGGACAGCGCTACCAGCGGCAACCTCTTAAGAAGCTTTTTTAAAGTGAAAACCGGTTCAGATTGTAAGGTAAAACTTCATGTTTTTACACATAAAAAACTTTTTGTTCCGAGTCGTTAATATAATAGTTGTATTTAGTCAAAAAAAGTAATTGCAACTAAGATACCTCGGATCGGATCAGAAGATGCAGCCTGTGTTAGAGAAGAAATAAAGCCTGCGTGCATTATGACATTGGAAATAATATGCATTAGTTTTACATGAGAGGAAACTATTAAAGGAAAGGTCGGCAACAAGGAAAGGAAACTAATCATCAAGTGGTGGTACACTTGCTTGGATAGTTCATGTACAAACAAGAGGACTTCCCAGTTTATACCAGAAGTCGGTAAATCGGCGCCATAATGAGGTTAGTTATTATGTGACCGTTATCGTCTGGACATAAATGACTCGTGAAGTCACACCGATATGGTGTGTCTGATGGTGTAGAACACGTTCTTTAGGTACTTGCGTTTTGACGAGACCCGTGGGTGGTCGACTAAGTTGCTGCGGGAGCTTCTGACTCTGGATACTGTTCACGTTTGTATTACGAGTCAGGTGTGTCCATAAGAGTCTTCACGTGGACTTTTTTTAAAGGATTCATGTTCAGTAAATGACTCTGTTGCAGCTGTGTTAAAATTTGATGTATCGAATTATTTAGGAATAATATTCATAATACCTAAACTTATTATGGCGTAAAAATAGAATTTTTCCAGTCCACTCGTTCCCAGTAACTTCTACTGATACTCCGCAAAGTACACAAAAGAATGGTCTTGCATGAAATAATGGTGAGTTAATAATATTAAACCATAAATAAGATTAAACGTATAAGAATTGAAGATTATTGACAGAATAATAATAGTAGTTCCTTTTTCATCAAAATAGCTTATGAGATACAGAGCAGACTACCTGTGTGATCTGTAGGCCAATTATTTTTCTCAGGCTGGAAAATACCCCTAACTTTATGACACGCCTGGAAATCAATCCGAAACCTTTAGGATAGTAGGCAGAGTGTCTTATCTATTGGAATACACTAAAAAACCTATATTAAAAATACGAAAATACGACATTATGAAGAAATTACATACAAACGGATTTTATAAACAAAATGTGTTAATCATTTACTGTCAGACAAATGAGTAACGATAGACATGAATGTACCCAATTCTATTTCTTTGAATAACTTTGTGCATTAGACCCTACTTTTTGCAAAACTTAACGTTTTCGCGGTGACTTAAAAAACAAAACACGACAGTAAAAAGACTTAACTATTAATATGTTAATTATCTCATAAACTCGTGACACATTATGAAGTATAAAATTAAGTAAATGATTAGTTTTTTAGTCTGATCGTAATAATTAATAAACGTTCACAAGCCTCCACGATGTTGGGGGCCAAATCTGTAATACAAATTAATAATTGGGGTTTAGACTGTAATTAAGGTTTATTTTAGTGTATGTTGTTTTTAAAAGATTGATTAGAGTTCGTGATTGGTATTCAGTTCAATTATTATTTTTTTTTTTTATTGAATTCATAAAGTGTGTATTAGGTGTCGCCTCAATTATCTTCACAATGTTAGGCCCCACGGGGCTTCACGTGGTTACGTACGTAATTCGTTGACAGTCGAAATAAGTACACAATTCCCTTTAAAATTTAAATAATAAATCTTCTTTATTTCATACTTTTCGTATTATTTTTGCCATAAAATAATATAATAACAATAATTATTAAATACCTCGGCTTTACAAATTTACTCAGTCGGAATGTTGGTAACACAATTTCTATCTCATGGTTCTAGGCTTTTAATAACAAATTTAGAATTAATTGCAAGTTCAATAAATTTACATGAGTCCTTTTGACTACAATTAAATCTACGATAATGGCTTTCGAGAGTACAAAATAATTACAAATCTTTTAATACATTAATTTACAACTCAAAACTATTTTCAACTCTATGACGTAATGAAATTTAATGAGCATGCGCAATCTCGTATGCACGCTTCTGAACTAAACAAAATGGCTATGTCAGACAAAATGACTGACTCTTGTTACTCAGTTTTTGACAAATTACAATATATTTCTTACCTATTACACACAACAAATAAATTATAATACAAACAACTAATAACAGTGATATGGCTATAGCGTGCAATGGGCTGCAGTGTTTAATTCAAATAATTAGTTAGCTGAGTAACGTGTGTCACAGTTTGGTATTACATTCAAGGAATAATAATTTGAATTAATTTCACCCAGTTGCAATAATTTTCGGGTTTGTGCTATAATATTTTAACTTTATTAACAAATTAGCTCTTCTTGGTTCACTAGTATTGGTTTAACTTTTAATTATTTTTCACTGATATATTTTCGTTGAACGTAACATGTCAATGATCTGATTCCAGACTTACGATTGTGATCCAAACTAATAGATCTTTACAACTAGAATTCCAACAATAGACTGTGTTGATTCAGTGAATTTTGCTAGCTTCTCGGTACAATATTTAGTAAATTTTAATTGGTCAAAATCGAATTATATTGTTTACCGATATGGCTTGCTTCTTGGCCAGAATAAATACTTGGTTCTTAGTTGAAAAACTCTCATCTTATACTAAATAGAATCTAAATTACATGACTATATATGAAATCCTTGTTTGATGCCGATTAATTTGACACCTCACAAGCTAGGTTTTTGTTAAGTATTTACTTTTTTTTTGTTTATGATTTTTACTCACATTTTGTATTACTACCTAAAGAGTCTTTCCCAATATACTTGACATTACAAAACATTTGCTATGAACATCTTAAATATAACATGGGTTGTTAAGCAAGTTTACATACTAGTATTTGTATGAGATATGTTAACAAACTTTTTCTTAAATTTCCACTTAATTTATCATAATCACAATAAGCTTCTTTAAGTAAAATTTAACACTATTGTTTTTTGAGACAATATGCTATTTTACATTATAAGTTACAATAATTATAATACAGATATATTCTTTGTTAAATTAATAAAGTTAGTTTGAGATTTACAACAGTAAATTAATATGTAGGTTTTATACAACAAAAAATCACACGTTCCAAATAAGCATGTCAACAGTAATCTTCAATTACATTACACTAAATACTAGAATACATACGTAGTTTATCAATTTCATTTTATAACAGTTATATTATTTTAAAACACATAAAAATAGAAAACATAACAATAACATAATGTCAGTCATCAATCTCTGTTTACTGTCTTACACATTCTTCTAAACAATATTTCATTTCTTTTTAACTTATTAGTTGACATACCCATCATTACTATTAACCAAACCTTATTCATTAATTGAAACAAATATAGCAAATAATCTCTAACTTTACCTGTAAACATTTAGTTTTTTAAACATAATTATGAACAATTTTTTCCATTTAAAATATTATATATAACATTAACTATTTATTTTTATTTTGTACTTCTGTTAGCTTAGATTCCTAAGTAGTAATGTTATTAGTTTTTATTCACAAATCTAGACTCTCAAATTGCTGGATGATTAGGTTTTATATAAGGGAAACCATCACGTTACAATGTACTTCGCTTAACACGGTGGTTTTTCTACACCACACTTATGTTTATTAAAAAAAAATTAATAAACCTAGGCAAAAAAATAAAATAAAAATAGAGACTAAGGGAATGTCTGTGTTTGTGTGTGAAGTGAGTGTGAAAAACCTATACTGGCCAGAGCCAGTGAAAAATGTATTGTTTGTGAGTGTAGATGACAGTCTTAGCGTGAATACACAGTGCGTAGTGTTATTGCTCGAGATTAAATACATATCATTTAATATAACTTACTCGTAAAATCCTATCACCCTGTAAATACTATACATTCTGTTGTGACGATTTAAATTGTGATATTTACAGAATAAAAAAAATTTAATTAATTAAGGCTGCGTACAATTAACCATTTAAATCTCACAATAATAATAATAAAAACATGTAGGTACTAAGTGTGAATGGAAGAAGTAATTAATAAGGGCAAAGTATCCATAAAGAAAAGGCATATTGTAAATAATTATTATGTTCGTATTTAACCCTTTGCTTGCTATCAAGCGCCTACCTGTTGATACCGGACTCGACCTGTTTTCCGAGTCTACTGTAATTAAAAAAAATAATAGAGTAAACTAATGTTAATAATTAAAGTATCTGTAGACACAGATAGTAGCTAAAACAATTAATTTAAATGATGTATTTTTATCTAGCGATAGTCTGTATAAATAAAAAAGTTTATTTAAAGAGAAACAGGAACTATATATGCTCGCGGAATAAACACCCCACTCTCTCTCTCGTCATGTACAAGGGTAGCGGACGAAAAATCGCTCTCTTGCGATGACGACGCCCAGCTGTGCAGACGCACGAGCAAAATGCTCTGTTCAAAAGTTATACAATTTGTTGTTAGTGTGGATTAATTAATTATTATTTTGTATTTTACTAACCGTTACAAAAAGTGTAACATGTAACGTTAACAAAAAAGAAAATTCCAAAAACTTTGTAACAAGAAGAAAGATGTAACTACAAACGACGAGTGTTAATAAAGAAAAACGATGACTGCAATCTTCACCGATGGACGAATCTTTTCAACCTCTGACCTGTGGTCATGGACCATCTAAATGAGAACTCTAGTATACCCTACCGATGATGCAGTTTGAGACATCTGAGAATCAACGAGTATCTGTGTAGAAGACTCTACCTATCCTGCAGACGTATTAAGCCATGAACAACAGAGACCAGACCAAGACGAGGACGACGTTTTAGGACTCCCAAGACGGAACCACATAGAGGCGATTATTACATCCAAGAAAATAGAGGTGACTCGATAGCACGTCTATCGAGGAATAATGATAAAATTTTTTGTAACACAATACTCTGTTTAAGAGACTTACAGAGACGATTGATTTTATAAGAATATAAAAACTTAAATTTGAGAATTTAATTGTAACTATTCAATATCATTCAATTGTAACAATTTAGATATTAACGTAACGTAGTGTTATTAATACCATTCTTCTAATGGAAGATATATGAAGCAAAAAGGTAAAAGTCTTGCAAGATAAAATTTTGAATTAAATATAATTAAAAGATTAGAGACTAAATACCAATGGTTACCCGGATCCGGGGGTATAGCTAGATAAATTTGTTGTGATCCCATATTCTAAATAAAGCATTTCACTTAATTTTACTAATTTAATTAATAACGTCATGGGATCTGTTCTTTGGAGTAAATGTTATATTTCAAATTTTTAATAAAGCAAGTCTTCTTGTTACACACATATACTGAGTATATAAATCAACAGTTTCACCTTCCCTGATTCCTTGTATGTCTTACTGTGTGTTGTTCTGATTTAAATTTCAGCTCGTCTCGAATAAGGCAGCCTGAAATAATTGGCAGAACCAATTATTTTGGGTTCCCTCCGTTATAACTCTAAAGAAGAGGTTATAAGATGCGCCACTCTGCTAGTTTGTTTAAATTTTGCTACTAATAACAAAAAAAAAATTTTGTGACTTGTGTTGCTAAACAGTAATTGTGTCCCTATTCATAAGCTGTTGATTTATTTACTCGTGTATTTTAATATGTATCAGAAATTTAAATAAGATAAAATAATAATTAATATTATAGTAATATAGTATAGATAATTTTATTAGGAAATATGATATGTGTAAAGTAAGAGTAACCTATAATCCAATGTAAACAAACCATGTAGGTACTTGTTAAAAGTCCCATTCATAAACAACCCCCATTCACGACAATCTCGGACATGTAAATTTCCTGTTGGCGATTGTTTAATATTATCGTAGTCGGTCTCCCCAGTTAGAGTGAGAACAATCGGTCACCCTTCTTGTGTGGTGTATTGTTATTTGAAGCGTGTCTGTTCATGTGTTGATAACCGAAGGGGGAATCTTTTGCCGTAAGCATCTGTAAACATGTGTGAGATTTCTCTCTCTCTCTTTCTATGTAAAATGACAACCTTTGTCATCTCATTTTAATTGTTTATTAATAAACGTGTAAGAATACGATTTTTTCATATTGTTATGTTTGTGTAAAATGATATAGCGTTGTATAGTAGTAAATACTAATCGTAGAATAATTAGTTCTTGCCACTTTACGAAAATGGCTGAATTTAATCCTGATTTATTAGTAAAAGATGAGCTATGCTACGAAGCACTTTTACGAGGTCTAAAACACGTGAATGTAACCGTGTCTGAATTACGAAAATCATTACGCCAAACCGGATCAGAGACAACCTCGCAGTTAGATAAATTGCGTGAACTCGATTATGACGGCGAACGAGAAACCTGTTATGCGAAATATCGGGAACTGATAGTATTATCTCAGAACCTTAAGGACAAGAAATCACCCACGGAACTTTTGCGCGTTACGCAACGTATAGAACATTTAACCCGCCGATTAAATAATTTATTAAGCTGGCCCGACGTCACCGTCGTCCCCGTCGATGTGCAGAAATTTGCAGACGAGGCATTACGCCAATTACCTATAATTATTAACGACTTACGTCGAAAGTCAGATGAATCGAGAATGGAGGAAATTGAGCAATACTTACAAAAATTACATATCTCCCCTGTTCAAACCCCTAATGCAGAAGAACTCCCACCACCTAAAGTTCAGCGTACTCGTGCTAGTCAAAATGCGACCACTAATTCTTCGAAGGAAACACAAAACGTAAATTTGAATGTTGAACTCTACGGAAAGATTTCCCACCCAGTAGAGAAAATAATTAATGAGATTCCTTACACCGATGGGTTAAGTATAACGATACTGTTAACTTTTATAAAATACCTGCTGCAAATAAAAGATTTACAACAATTAAACGATCGGCAAATACTGCAAGTGATATTACCCAAATGTAAACCACCATTACGAGATCGTGTACTAGAAATATTAAACTCAAGTCTTTCAGTAGAAGATCTTCATACGAATATAATCAAATATTTTATCGCCACTGGAATTTATGAGGACATCAAAAGAAGTACTGTACTTAGAGTACAAGGAGCTCGCGAAAGACTGGCCCACTATATTGCGGATATCCGAGAATCTTCACGTATACTACAAGTCGACTGGACTGAAAAACAATTGGTCGATACGATCCTAGTATGCTTGTCTCCTGATGAACGCTCCCGTTTAGCACTAATAAGTAGACCCCTTACGTTCGCGGACTTTGAACAATGTAGTATTCATTCTTCCAATGTTTGGTACGCAGATCAGCACAGACATGCATCGATATCCACTACACAAAATAGAAAAGAAATGCATGCCTTAGTATCTGACGCAAGAAGTATACAAGAAAGAAGACCATTTCGAAGATCAACCAATGGCCATGGTAAGTCCCAGGAGGCTCAACCACTCCAGGAAACCAGTAAGACACAACGTAAAGAATATGTGTGTTATAACTGCGGAAAATCGGGACATCTCAGTAGATACTGTAAACAAAAAAGGTATAATCAAAAAACTCATTATCCAAAAAACATGTAAGGCAGGGAGATCCAAAACCCTGTGTCTTCCGCAGCATCGTAGAAAAAGGTAAACCCCTGAGAGTCAACAAAATAAAACAAATAATAATAATAACAAAAGAAAACTAGACCCCTATGTAAAAAATTTATAGATAAATGTAACGCTATTAATAAGTGTAATTTCAGTAAGTGTCAATTACCTTATGTACAAGTTGACCTTGGTGTAACATCCACCCTTGGTTTAATTGATTCCGGATCAACGCGAAGTTTAATTAGTCATGACCTCGCCAATAAGTTATTTAAACATAATTTAGTCAAACGCAGTCAATCTGTAAACATTAAATGCTCAACCGCTAACAAACAAAACTTAATAATAAAACTTATCATCACGTGTAAAGTCAAAATAAAACATTTGACGTGGTATTTTCCGATGTTAGTAAGCGACGAATTAGGACCCGAGTTAATATTGGGAGCCGATTTTATCAGTAAAACAGGAATAATTCTAAATATTCATGATAAGAAATTTTACTTTGGATTCGATCGTTCACGGAAATATAACTTAGAGGATAATTCAAATAACAGAGAAAGTACAAGCACTACTTCTTCTCATCTAAAGCATCACGAATGTGAATTAGGTCATCTGGAAAGTAAAGATAGACGTAACATACAAAAGTTATTAAATCAATTCTCCAATGTGCTCACCCCAAAGTTAGGACTGACGGATCTGATAGAGTATAAGATAAATTTGAGCGATAATAAAGTAATACGTTTAGCCCCATACAAGTTATCACCGCCAAAAATGGAAGTAATGAGGAACCAAATTAATAAACTATTAGAACAAGGAGTCATCGAACCCTCTACTTCATCTTATTCATCCCCTGCGTTTTTAGTACCCAAAAGCAACGATAAACATAGATTAGTTGTAGACTATAGACAACTAAATAAACGAATAGAATTTGAATCCATTCCACTTCCCGACATCCACAGTGCTTTTCATTATTTTACGAAAGCAAAAATTTTTACCATTATGGATTTGAATCAGGCTTTTCATCAGATACCACTTTCAGAAGAATCGAAACGTCTCACCGCTTTTGCCGTGCCTTTCAACCTATACCAATTTACTAGGGTACCTTTTGGTATTTCCCAAGGTAGTTCTGTATGTAGCAGATTGTTAGAAAAATTATTTCACGACATAAAGTTTAAATATGTGTACCACTACCTAGACGATATTGTTATTTACAGCGAGTCAATGGAACAACATCTTGCACATATAAGTGAAGTATTATCACGATTAGAGAAAGCTGGGTTAACTGTAAACCCCAGTAAAGTAAATTTTGCTGTGACACAATTCTCCTTTTTAGGTCACATCGTAAAAGCCAACGGAAAGGTAAGCATAGACCCAGAGCGAACCCGTGCTATCAGAGAATTTTTACCACCGCGGGATGCAAAAGGAATTGCTCGATTTTTAGGAATGATAAATTATTTCCACAAGTATATCCCACATCTAGCCGAAATCGCAGCACCACTAAATACTTTAAGAAAGAAGGGAGTAAAATTTGAGTGGAATGAGCAACGCCAAACCGCATTTGAGAAATTAAAGGAAAGCATCATATCACCCCCCGTACTACAATTAGCCGATTTTAGTAAACCGTTTGTTGTGCAAACCGACAGTTCAAGTGTAGCCCTAGGTGCAGTAATTTATCAGGAAGTAGATAACTCTCGATTACCAATTAGTTACGCTTCACGCACCCTGACGGACCAAGAAAAGAAATACTCCGCATACGAATTAGAATGCTTAGCTATCGTTTTTGCGTTTGAGAAGTTCAAACCATTTTTAGAACATAAAGAGTTTTTGCTAGAAACAGATAATCAAGCTTTATCCTGGCTACTAAACCACCCAAAACAATTAGGTCGAATCGGAAGATGGGTATTGAGATTAAATTGTTTTAAATTCAAAGTACAACATATTAGAGGCACCCAAAACGTAGTTGCCGATACCCTGTCACGTATGTTCCAGCCTAGTAGTAATAATTACGAAAACAAGAGTAGAGAGACACCTATTATTAATGCGTTAATTACCGAATTTCCTCTTGCATTTACGGATTTAGCCCATTACCAACAACAAGACCCACGTTTGAGTCCGATCATCAAACAACTTGAAAAAGGAAACAAGTCTGAAAAATACCTATTAAATAAGAAAGTATTATGTTGTAGAATAGCTAACGGAAAATATTTGCGTATCATCGCCCCGGATATTATTAAACCTATGCTAATGGAATACTATCACTCTTCCACCATTGGAGCACATATGGGAATAAATAAAACCATACATCGGATTCGGAGAGAATATCACTGGGAAAATATGAACAGTGAGATAGCTAACTTTGTAAAAAGGTGTAAGTTGTGTGCACTCAGCAAACCAGCGAGAAACAGCCAAATAAGTCAGTTAATATCTGAGATTCCTGCCACCCCATTTTCCAAAATTTATTTAGACTTTTCTGGACCCTACCCACGTTCCAAGTCAGGAAATACTATGTTACTAATTTGCGTAGATTCGTTTAGTAAGTTCGTCTGGATGTACCCCATGCGGCGAGCTTTAGCTACGACAACAGTAAGCATTTTACAGAATAGATTATTCAAAGATTTCGGTATTCCAGTCCATCTAGTGTCGGATAACGGACCACAGTTTAAGTCCAAGGAATCAGGAACATGTGTTTCAAACTAGGTATAAACCACATTACCACTACCGAGTATCGTCCGCAAGGTTTATAGCTGAGAGGTATTTGCGAAACCTAAAATCTGCTTTAATTGCCTACCATGCTAACGACCATACTTCGTGGGACCAGAACCTATCCTGGATACAATTCGCCTTTAATTCGGCATATCATGAAGGACATAAGTCTACCCCATTCGAATTGTTGTTCAAGTATAAACCAAATCACCCATTATCCACAAAGTGGAAAATACATGAATTGTTACCCCTTGAAATTAGGGATAAAAATATTAGAAAGATATGGAACGAAGCGCACGCTAATTTACGAACAAACTTAGCGAAGTCAAGGAAATATTACGAGCAAAAGAATAAGAATAATAAAGTAAAATACCAAATCGGAGATTTAGTTATGTATAACACGCACTCAACGAGTAGTGCAGTCGATAAGACAACTTCCAAGCTATCTTACAGATGGTGCGGTCCTTATCAAATTCACAAATACTTAACTCCGGTAACTGTGACCCTGTACGAACCCTCTACTCAAAAATATGTGCGAAGGACACATACTTCACAGATAAAATGTTATCTTGAAGAAGAAAATAGTAGAGTGCCAGTTAATTAAATAAGTAAATGTGAAAACAATGTTTAGTACTCAACCGCAAAAGTACTTGAGTAACCTTTGGCTACCTTGTCGTATAAGTAGGTACGAGGCCTGATCAACCTTGAATCCTCTTCATCAAAAGTAGAGCAAAGCAAGAAGTCAGCTGACATCCAATAAAAGTAATGGAGTAATTAAAGAGTAAATTCTATAACGAAGAAAAACTCTCTCGAAAGAAAAGGAAAAATCCGGTAGTAGTAATAAGTAGTAGAGTTAAGGAAATGTAGAATGTTGAAAATACTTTATAATGTACATTTTATGTAGTAATAGAATTAGCGTGTAAAACATGAAGTATATGTATAGATGGTAAGAAACAGCCAGTCAAGAATGACTTATGCTGCTAGTAATTATATACAGCCAGAAACGGGTGAGAGAAATTTCACACGGAACTCCCCAAGCATTCTCTCGGTACATAGCTGACCAAAATTTTAAGAATTCTGTGTTGGTAAGGAGGCGGAGTATGTGACGATTTAAATTGTGATATGTACAGAATAAAAAAAAAATTTAATTAATTAAGGTTGCGTACAGTTAACCATTTAAATCTCACAATAATAATAATAAAAACATGTAGGTACTAAGTGTGAATGGAAGAAGTAATTAATAAGGGCAAAGTATCCATAAAGAAAAGGCATATTGTAAATTATTATTATGTTCGTATTTAACCCTTTGCTTGCTATCAAGCGCCTACCTGTTGATACCGGTCTCGACCTGTTTTCCGAGGCTACTGTAATTAAAAAAAATAATAGAGTAAACTAATGTTAATAATTAAAGTATCTGTAGACACAGATAGTAGCTAAAACAATTAATTTAAATGATGTATTTTTATCTAGCGATACTCTTTATAAATAAAAAAGTTTATTTAAAGAGAAACAGGAACTATATATGCTCGCGGAATAAACACCCCACTCTCTCTCTCGTCATGTACAAGGGTAGCGGACGAAAAATCGCTCTCTTGCGATGACGACGCCCAGCTGTGCAGACGCACGAGCAAAATGCTCTGTTCAAAAGTTATACAATTTGTTGTTAGTGTGGATTAATTAATTATTATTTTGTATTTTACTAACCGTTACAAAAAGTGTAACATGTAACGTTAACAAAAAAGAAAATTCCAAAAACTTTGTAACAAGAAGAAAGATGTAACTACAAACGACGAGTGTTAATAAAGAAAAACGATGACTGCAATCTTCACCGATGGACGAATCTTTTCAACCTCTGACCTGTGGTCATGGACCATCTAAATGAGAACTCTAGTATACCCTACCGATGATGCAGTTTGAGACATCTGAGAATCAACGAGTATCTGTGTAGAAGACTCTACCTATCCTGCAGACGTATTAAGCCATGAACAACAGAGACCAGACCAAGACGAGGACGACGTTTTAGGACTCCCAAGACGGAACCACATAGAGGCGATTATTACATCCAAGAAAATAGAGGTGACTCGATAGCACGTCTATCGAGGAATAATGATAAAATTTTTTGTAACACAATACTCTGTTTAAGAGACTTACAGAGACGATTGATTTTATAAGAATATAAAAACTTAAATTTGAGAATTTAATTGTAACTATTCAATATCATTCAATTGTAACAATTTAGATATTAACGTAACGTAGTGTTATTAATACCATTCTTCTAATGGAAGATATATGAAGCAAAAAGGTAAAAGTCTTGCAAGATAAAATTTTGAATTAAATATAATTAAAAGATTAGAGACTAAATACCAATGGTTACCCGGATCCGGGGGTATAGCTAGATAAATTTGTTGTGATCCCATATTCTAAATAAAGCATTTCACTTAATTTTACTAATTTAATTAATAACGTCATGGGATCTGTTCTTTGGAGTAAATGTTATATTTCAAATTTTTAATAAAGCAAGTCTTCTTGTTACACACATATACTGAGTATATAAATCAACAGTTTCACCTTCCCTGATTCCTTGTATGTCTTACTGTGTGTTGTTCTGATTTAAATTTCAGCTCGTCTCGAATAAGGCAGCCTGAAATAATTGGCAGAACCAATTATTTTGGGTTCCCTCCGTTATAACTCTAAAGAAGAGGTTATAAGATGCGCCACTCTGCTAGTTTGTTTAAATTTTGCTACTAATAACAAAAAAAAAATTTTGTGACTTGTGTTGCTAAACAGTAATTGTGTCCCTATTCATAAGCTGTTGATTTATTTACTCGTGTATTTTAATATGTATCAGAAATTTAAATAAGATAAAATAATAATTAATATTATAGTAATATAGTATAGATAATTTTATTAGGAAATATGATATGTGTAAAGTAAGAGTAACCTATAATCCAATGTAAACAAACCATGTAGGTACTTGTTAAAAGTCCCATTCATAAACAACCCCCATTCACGACAATCTCGGACATGTAAATTTCCTGTTGGCGATTGTTTAATATTATCGTAGTCGGTCTCCCCAGTTAGAGTGAGAACAATCGGTCACCCTTCTTGTGTGGTGTATTGTTATTTGAAGCGTGTCTGTTCATGTGTTGATAACCGAAGGGGGAATCTTTTGCCGTAAGCATCTGTAAACATGTGTGAGATTTCTCTCTCTCTCTTTCTATGTAAAATGACAACCTTTGTCATCTCATTTTAATTGTTTATTAATAAACGTGTAAGAATACGATTTTTTCATATTGTTATGTTTGTGTAAAATGATATAGCGTTGTATAGTAGTAAATACTAATCGTAGAATAATTAGTTCTTGCCACTTTACGAAAATGGCTGAATTTAATCCTGATTTATTAGTAAAAGATGAGCTATGCTACGAAGCACTTTTACGAGGTCTAAAACACGTGAATGTAACCGTGTCTGAATTACGAAAATCATTACGCCAAACCGGATCAGAGACAACCTCGCAGTTAGATAAATTGCGTGAACTCGATTATGACGGCGAACGAGAAACCTGTTATGCGAAATATCGGGAACTGATAGTATTATCTCAGAACCTTAAGGACAAGAAATCACCCACGGAACTTTTGCGCGTTACGCAACGTATAGAACATTTAACCCGCCGATTAAATAATTTATTAAGCTGGCCCGACGTCACCGTCGTCCCCGCCGATGTGCAGAAATTTGCAGACGAGGCATTACGCCAATTACCTATAATTATTAACGACTTACGTCGAAAGTCAGATGAATCGAGAATGGAGGAAATTGAGCAATACTTACAAAAATTACATATCTCCCCTGTTCAAACCCCTAATGTAGAAGAACTCCCACCACCTAAAGTTCAGCGTACTCGTGCTAGTCAAAATGCGACCACTAATTCTTCGAAGGAAATACAAAACGTAAATTTGAATGTTGAACTCTACGGAAAGATTTCCCACCCAGTAGAGAAAATAATTAATGAGATTCCTTACACCGATGGGTTAAGTATAACGATACTGTTAACTTTTATAAAATACCTGCTGCAAATAAATGATTTACAACAATTAAACGATCGGCAAATACTGCAAGTGATATTACCCAAATGTAAACCACCATTACGAGATCGTGTACTAGAAATATTAAACTCAAGTCTTTCAGTAGAAGATCTTCATACGAATATAATCAAATATTTTATCCCCACTGGAATTTATGAGGACATCAAAAGAAGTACTGTACTTAGAGTACAAGGAGCTCGCGAAAGACTGGCCCACTATATTGCGGATATCCGAGAATCTTCACGTATACTACAAGTCGACTGGACTGAAAAACAATTGGTCGATACGATCCTAGTAGGCTTGTCTCCTGATGAACGCTCCCGTTTAGCACTAATAAGTAGACCCCTTACGTTCGCGGACTTTGAACAATGTAGTATTCATTCTTCCAATGTTTGGTACGCAGATCAGCACAGACATGCATCGATATCCACTACACAAAATAGAAAAGAAATGCATGCCTTAGTATCTGACGCAAGAAGTATACAAGAAAGAAGACCATTTCGAAGATCAACCAATGGCCATGGTAAGTCCCAGGAGGCTCAACCACTCCAGGAAACCAGTAAGACACAACGTAAAGAATATGTGTGTTATAACTGCGGAAAATCGGGACATCTCAGTAGATACTGTAAACAAAAAAGGTATAATCAAAAAACTCATTATCCAAAAAACATGTAAGGCAGGGAGATCCAAAACCCTGTGTCTTCCGCAGCATCGTAGAAAAAGGTAAACCCCTGAGAGTCAACAAAATAAAACAAATAATAATAATAACAAAAGAAAACTAGACCCCTATGTAAAAAATTTATAGATAAATGTAACGCTATTAATAAGTGTAATTTCAGTAAGTGTCAATTACCTTATGTACAAGTTGACCTTGGTGTAACATCCACCCTTGGTTTAATTGATTCCGGATCAACGCGAAGTTTAATTAGTCATGACCTCGCCAATAAGTTATTTAAACATAATTTAGTCAAACGCAGTCAATCTGTAAACATTAAATGCTCAACCGCTAACAAACAAAACTTAATAATAAAACTTATCATCACGTGTAAAGTCAAAATAAAACATTTGACGTGGTATTTTCCGATGTTAGTAAGCGACGAATTAGGACCCGAGTTAATATTGGGAGCCGATTTTATCAGTAAAACAGGAATAATTCTAAATATTCATGATAAGAAATTTTACTTTGGATTCGATCGTTCACGGAAATATAACTTAGAGGATAATTCAAATAACAGAGAAAGTACAAGCACTACTTCTTCTCATCTAAAGCATCACGAATGTGAATTAGGTCATCTGGAAAGTAAAGATAGACGTAACATACAAAAGTTATTAAATCAATTCTCCAATGTGCTCACCCCAAAGTTAGGACTGACGGATCTGATAGAGTATAAGATAAATTTGAGCGATAATAAAGTAATACGTTTAGCCCCATACAAGTTATCACCGCCAAAAATGGAAGTAATGAGGAACCAAATTAATAAACTATTAGAACAAGGAGTCATCGAACCCTCTACTTCATCTTATTCATCCCCTGCGTTTTTAGTACCCAAAAGCAACGATAAACATAGATTAGTTGTAGACTATAGACAACTAAATAAACGAATAGAATTTGAATCCATTCCACTTCCCGACATCCACAGTGCTTTTCATTATTTTACGAAAGCAAAAATTTTTACCATTATGGATTTGAATCAGGCTTTTCATCAGATACCACTTTCAGAAGAATCGAAACGTCTCACCGCTTTTGCCGTGCCTTTCAACCTATACCAATTTACTAGGGTACCTTTTGGTATTTCCCAAGGTAGTTCTGTATGTAGCAGATTGTTAGAAAAATTATTTCACGACATAAAGTTTAAATATGTGTACCACTACCTAGACGATATTGTTATTTACAGCGAGTCAATGGAACAACATCTTGCACATATAAGTGAAGTATTATCACGATTAGAGAAAGCTGGGTTAACTGTAAACCCCAGTAAAGTAAATTTTGCTGTGACACAATTCTCCTTTTTAGGTCACATCGTAAAAGCCAACGGAAAGGTAAGCATAGACCCAGAGCGAACCCGTGCTATCAGAGAATTTTTACCACCGCGGGATGCAAAAGGAATTGCTCGATTTTTAGGAATGATAAATTATTTCCACAAGTATATCCCACATCTAGCCGAAATCGCAGCACCACTAAATACTTTAAGAAAGAAGGGAGTAAAATTTGAGTGGAATGAGCAACGCCAAACCGCATTTGAGAAATTAAAGGAAAGCATCATATCACCCCCCGTACTACAATTAGCCGATTTTAGTAAACCGTTTGTTGTGCAAACCGACAGTTCAAGTGTAGCCCTAGGTGCAGTAATTTATCAGGAAGTAGATAACTCTCGATTACCAATTAGTTACGCTTCACGCACCCTGACGGACCAAGAAAAGAAATACTCCGCATACGAATTAGAATGCTTAGCTATCGTTTTTGCGTTTGAGAAGTTCAAACCATTTTTAGAACATAAAGAGTTTTTGCTAGAAACAGATAATCAAGCTTTATCCTGGCTACTAAACCACCCAAAACAATTAGGTCGAATCGGAAGATGGGTATTGAGATTAAATTGTTTTAAATTCAAATTACAACATATTAGAGGCACCCAAAACGTAGTTGCCGATACCCTGTCACGTATGTTCCAGCCTAGTAGTAATAATTACGAAAACAAGAGTAGAGAGACACCTATTATTAATGCGTTAATTACCGAATTTCCTCTTGCATTTACGGATTTAGCCCATTACCAACAACAAGACCCACGTTTGAGTCCGATCATCAAACAACTTGAAAAAGGAAACAAGTCTGAAAAATACCTATTAAATAAGAAAGTATTATGTTGTAGAATAGCTAACGGAAAATATTTGCGTATCATCGCCCCGGATATTATTAAACCTATGCTAATGGAATATTATCACTCTTCCACCATTGGAGCACATATGGGAATAAATAAAACCATACATCGGATTCGGAGAGAATATCACTGGGAAAATATGAACAGTGAGATAGCTAACTTTGTAAAAAGGTGTAAGTTGTGTGCACTCAGCAAACCAGCGAGAAACAGCCAAATAAGTCAGTTAATATCTGAGATTCCTGCCACCCCATTTTCCAAAATTTATTTAGACTTTTCTGGACCCTACCCACGTTCCAAGTCAGGAAATACTATGTTACTAATTTGCGTAGATTCGTTTAGTAAGTTCGTCTGGATGTACCCCATGCGGCGAGCTTTAGCTACGACAACAGTAAGCATTTTACAGAATAGATTATTCAAAGATTTCGGTATTCCAGTCCATCTAGTGTCGGATAACGGACCACAGTTTAAGTCCAAGGAATCAGGAACATGTGTTTCAAACTAGGTATAAACAACATTACCACTACCGAGTATCGTCCGCAAGGTTTATAGCTGAGAGGTATTTGCGAAACCTAAAATCTGCTTTAATTGCCTACCATGCTAACGACCATACTTCGTGGGACCAGAACCTATCCTGGATACAATTCGCCTTTAATTCGGCATATCATGAAGGACATAAGTCTACCCCATTCGAATTGTTGTTCAAGTATAAACCAAATCACCCATTATCCACAAAGTGGAAAATACATGAATTGTTACCCCTTGAAATTAGGGATAAAAATATTAGAAAGATATGGAACGAAGCGCACGCTAATTTACGAACAAACTTAGCGAAGTCAAGGAAATATTACGAGCAAAAGAATAAGAATAATAAAGTAAAATACCAAATCGGAGATTTAGTTATGTATAACACGCACTCAACGAGTAGTGCAGTCGATAAGACAACTTCCAAGCTATCTTACAGATGGTGCGGTCCTTATCAAATTCACAAATACTTAACTCCGGTAACTGTGACCCTGTACGAACCCTCTACTCAAAAATATGTGCGAAGGACACATACTTCACAGATAAAATGTTATCTTGAAGAAAAAAATAGTAGAGTGCCAGTTAATTAAATAAGTAAATGTGAAAACAATGTTTAGTACTCAACCGCAAAAGTACTTGAGTAACCTTTGGCTACCTTGTCGTATAAGTAGGTACGAGGCCTGATCAACCTTGAATCCTCTTCATCAAAAGTAGAGCAAAGCAAGAAGTCAGCTGACATCCAATAAAAGTAATGGAGTAATTAAAGAGTAAATTCTATAACGAAGAAAAACTCTCTCGAAAGAAAAGGAAAAATCCGGTAGTAGTAATAAGTAGTAGAGTTAAGGAAATGTAGAATGTTGAAAATACTTTATAATGTACATTTTATGTAGTAATAGAATTAGCGTGTAAAACATGAAGTATATGTATAGATGGTAAGAAACAGCCAGTCAAGAATGACTTATGCTGCTAGTAATTATATACAGCCAGAAACGGGTGAGAGAAATTTCACACGGAACTCCCCAAGCATTCTCTCGGTACATAGCTGACCAAAATTTTAAGAATTCTGTGTTGGTAAGGAGGCGGAGTATGTGACGATTTAAATTGTGATATGTAATAGAATAAAAAAAAATTTAATTAATTAAGGTTGCGTACAATTAACCATTTAAATCTCACAATAATAATAATAAAAACATGTAGGTACTAAGTGTGAATGGAAGAAGTAATTAATAAGGGCAAAGTATCCATAAAGAAAAGGCATATTGTAAATTATTATTATGTTCGTATTTAACCCTTTGCTTGCTATCAAGCGCCTACCTGTTGATACCGGTCTCGACCTGTTTTCCGAGTCTACTGTAATTAAAAAAAATAATAGAGTAAACTAATGTTAATAATTAAAGTATCTGTAGACACAGATAGTAGCTAAAACAATTAATTTAAATGATGTATTTTTATCTAGCGATAGTCTGTATAAATAAAAAAGTTTATTTAAAGAGAAACAGGAACTATATATGCTCGCGGAATAAACACCCCACTCTCTCTCTCGTCATGTACAAGGGTAGCGGACGAAAAATCGCTCTCTTGCGATGACGACGCCCAGCTGTGCAGACGCACGAGCAAAATGCTCTGTTCAAAAGTTATACAATTTATTGTTAGTGTGGATTAATTAATTATTATTTTGTATTTTACTAACCGTTACAAAAAGTGTAACATGTAACGTTAACAAAAAAGAAAATTCCAAAAACTTTGTAACAAGAAGAAAGATGTAACTACAAACGACGAGTGTTAATAAAGAAAAACGATGACTGCAATCTTCACCGATGGACGAATCTTTTCAACCTCTGACCTGTGGTCATGGACCATCTAAATGAGAACTCTAGTATACCCTACCGATGATGCAGTTTGAGACATCTGAGAATCAACGAGTATCTGTGTAGAAGACTCTACCTATCCTGCAGACGTATTAAGCCATGAACAACAGAGACCAGACCAAGACGAGGACGACGTTTTAGGACTCCCAAGACGGAACCACATAGAGGCGATTACTACATCCAAGAAAATAGAGGTGACTCGATAGCACGTCTATCGAGGAATAATGATAATATTTTTTGTAACACAATACTCTGTTTAAGAGACTTACAGAGACGATTGATTTTATAAGAATATAAAAACTTAAATTTGAGAATTTAATTGTAACTATTCAATATCATTCAATTGTAACAATTTAGATATTAACGTAACGTAGTGTTATTAATACCATTCTTCTAATGGAAGATATATGAAGCAAAAAGGTAAAAGTCTTGCAAGATAAAATTTTGAATTAAATATAATTAAAAGATTAGAGACTAAATACCAATGGTTACCCGGATCCGGGGGTATAGCTAGATAAATTTGTTGTGATCCCATATTCTAAATAAAGCATTTCACTTAATTTTACTAATTTAATTAATAACGTCATGGGATCTGTTCTTTGGAGTAAATGTTATATTTCAAATGTTTAATAAAGCAAGTCTTCTTGTTACACACATATACTGAGTATATAAATCAACAGTTTCACCTTCCCTGATTCCTTGTATGTCTTACTGTGTGTTGTTCTGATTTAAATTTCAGCTCGTCTCGAATAAGGCAGCCTGAAATAATTGGCAGAACCAATTATTTTGGGTTCCCTCCGTTATAACTCTAAAGAAGAGGTTATACTGTTACCGAAACTATTCTTTTTGAAAGAGTAATGCAATACTTCTGCTACATGCAAAATACTTCCACTCCATGTAAAATATTGAAATAAATTAGTACGCTCATTACTACAAGGTAAGAAATAGTACAGGGCGAAGATGCAGTATCAGGACAGAATAACCTAAGATGACAAGGTACAGTTAAGTACAATAAATATCGTGACGGACTGTGTACGTGAACTTGATGGTTTCTGCTGTATCGGCGTTTGTTGTGGCTAATCCTTTATTTTCATTTTATTTATACCTTCATTGCAAATATGTTAATTGTATGTCTAGTTTTTATAAGTATTTATCTAAGTAAATGCTTTTCCTGAAATACATTGATATGATAGTTGTTTTATAACGGTGTATTAAATAAGTTTAACGAAACAGTGAATGAACAAACAAATAACGCTTAACTTCCATACATACGCAATCTCCAATTATTTACTGCATGTTGAAATAAAGTTGTAACTATTTGAAACGAATAGTATGATAACCATTCCAATAATGTTAACAAAAATAAAACTGAATTTAAACAAAAGATAATTAGTTTTACAATGTTACAAGATAACTTCACGTATAAATTCATGCTTCAGGGCAATATATTTTACCTGAAGACTTTTTGTCTTCTGTGGATCGTATATAGTGTCCATATTTCACTGAAACTGAAACCTTTAAATCTTTCAGTATGCCTTCCGAAAGTAATAAAAAAAACTTTAAAAATACTTTGCTCGCGTAATTTCAAAGTATAGGCCTATAGTAAATACGCCTCTCTTATGCATACACGTGAATCGTAGTTTTAAAATTTAATAACTCACTCCAAAGGAAATATGATTAACACAGGGAACGAGACAATTAATGAGGTTTGGGTTACGTCTTTTGGAAGGAAAACGTTTTAAACTTAAAGTCTAAAAATTCTGAGAAATAATTAAAACAACAACAAAATTATAATCACCATCATCATTATTATTGTTGTTATTGTTGTTGTTGTTGTTGTCGTTGTTGTTGTCGTTGTTGTTGCTATTGTTGTTATTGTTATTATTTTTATATTAAGTATTCATTACCATCGCGTGAAGACATCCGTCATCAAGGACTGAATTTTGAACATATACGTGAAGTCAGTACTAATAGAGCCAATTAAAAATATTAATAGACTATAATAATATCCGTTAACATGCCTACACTATAGGAGTAGGCCTACATATTCCACAATATTCCCATATTCCTATTAGGGTAACAGTATTGGGTAATGCTTTTTAAACAACATAACAGACATCAAAACGTGTAGGACGCAAGTGGTAAAATACACAAAACACAAAATTCCGGACTTTGTTAGAATGAGGGATGATTGTTCTTTAAAATTCCATTTTTAAAGAGAGATATTAGGTTTCTACTAGGTCTCGTTTCTTGACATCAGTTATTCCTAGTGGAAAGATAAATTTATAATTAAATTTTGGTAATGAAGGAGAGTTTATTTTACTTTTCCTTGTGTGTATTGTTTTATAATGTTATGCGAAATGTGTTTCGTAGGAAAATTAAAAAAGCTTTCCTTTCCTTACTCTAATTCCTCTTATTTCCAGCCAAGAGGCTTTCTAATTATTTTCATTTATTGCACAGGTTTCCCGTAAAAGTTTTTAAAATCAATGAAGTCTGGTGTATCCACTTCTGTTACATTAAATAGATTGCCTATCATTCAACCGTTCGGATTTCAGTCACCCATTATAATTAGGTCCACGTTTCAGGTTAAGAGTACTTTGTTTTCTTCTAATGAATGTAAATGTTCCCCTTCATTCTCGGTGTGAATTCAGTTACTAAAAATGTATGTGTAATGTTAGAAATATTGTAGGCAGAAAGTGCATACATATACAAAACAATTACGTATTTACTTTTGTTTATTGTCTAGCACAATTGTCAGAATGGAAGACAACCCATTACATTTATTTTGCAAAAACTGGAAAAGACATAAACCGATTTCATTAGAATCTCTTTTGCCAGCACCGTTACGCAAGATATAATAATGTCCTGTCCTTCTCCCTACATTGTAAACTGTCTAACAAGACATATAACCACCATATTTTAAGTATTAAAATATAAGTAACATGTCATGATAATTGAGGGGGACAAGACCCATCAAGTATTTACAATGAAAACGTCAAGCAAGAGACTACATAAACAACTAATAAAGAAGAATGAACTCACAACGCAGGAGTTAATAAAGTAATGGTAATAATAATTAATAACAAGAAAGAAAATGCATTAAATAGTGATTATACAACAGAAACCATAACCCAATAGATTCGGTCAGTAAGAAGCCAATAAACCAAGAAAGAAACATATTATGAGGAATAAATAATAATACGGATGACATCAATCAGAATGGTGACCTAAGAAGAACCACAGGAATATAATGACAACGAGATGAGAAGGTTTAATGTGAAGTAAATAGCCAACACCAGTACAGTACTAACTGAGAGACTTACAAATTGTAGACAAAACACTAACTGACTAACTTAGATGACCTGAATCTGACCACTAGTCTAGTAAATGAGTAGGGCATCCCATGTTAGCCAAGACAGTGAGAGTAACGACATTATTAGTACAATAAGAAGCTGCAAACAACAGCATAATGACATATTATGCACAGCATTAATGTAAATAAAAAGAGAATCAAAATTGTCTAATAACTGTAATAATTGTTAACTAAGTAATGGGAAAATGATAACAGAAAGAAAAAAGAACTAATTAATGAATTACAGGTGATAATTAATAACATAGTAAATTTTAAAATAGTAAATCTGATCATAAAAACAAGATTAAAAATGTAAATTTGTATCAACTCAATTCACCCATTGTTGCTACAAAGGGAAAAGACACATAACCTAAATACAGGTACTTTCCACCTAGATTCATATTTATTAATAACTAAAACATGCTTAAACTAAATTCTCTTGTACACAAAATCAAGTAGAGGTGATAAGGTTTCTACCAGTACCAAGATCAGCTACCTAGAGTCGCATTTATGTGAGTATTAATGAAAACCAAGTGAACAAAAACAGACAAAATGAGAAGCACCATGTAAAACTTAAATAAAAACGTACTGTAAAGTTATAGAGGAATAAAAAGGGGGACACCTGTATAATAAATAAGATGTGATATTACTAATATGATAGGGTAAGAGAATTATTGTCAGTAATATTAAGCATTATAATCATAATTAAGCACATCTGTCAAGTGACACTAGATGTAAATACTGTTGTTCAATTCTCTATACAAAAGAACAGACAAATGTATCAAAAACACCAGATTAGTAATCAATGTAACAACTATTGTGAACTGTTTTGAACCAGATAGTGGCCTGAAAGGACACTACTTAATTAGAAAAGAATTAAAGTAAAGGGACAACTGATAGTACCATTCAAAGGTCACTAAGTAGACTAAAAAACCAGGGAATAGCAATATATTCCCATTAACAAGTCAACCAGTAGTTGTAATGACACTGTATATATACTTGGGACAACATAGAAATTGCCCAGAAACTATTTCTCATAAATAGTTAATCAATATAGTTAGTAGACTCATAGGCCTAAGACAATGTTAGCATAGGAGTTGTATTTTGTTCATAATTGTAAGTAAATAATAAGTAAGGAGTGTCGAAGGACTTGAAAGGCATAATCTCGAAGAGATATGATTGTCATTAGCTAGTTATAATCCAAGAATATATAAAGTTAGTCATAAATAGTGTAAAGTGTTCATCTCAAACAATATCTTCCTTAATCATGGACGAAAACATATCATGAGTGGACTTTAAATTAAGAGCCAAATGTTCGCCATGCAGTGGTAAGTTTAGATTCACAATCTAAGCAGTGATAAGAAAGTTATGTCAATTTTAAAATATTTGAGTTAGTTTGGAAAAATGTCTAGCGTCAGTTCGTAATCTCGAACCCAGCAACCCAAGCTTGTTACAACAATTAAATAATTTCGCGAAGGGGGTATGTGCGCTAAATTAAAGATCGTCAGCCAATCAAATAAGAGAAATCGACAAACTTTACGAGGATCGCAGACGAGAACGGCAGCAACATACGTCACCTCGAGGCACTTTTTGAATAAGCTTTGATGAGTACAGACGGCAGCTCGACTTCGCCAGAAAACACCTGTTTAACCTAGCTTGTGCGCGTCGTCGATGTAAACAAAAACAAACCTAACCTAAATTTGTGCGATATAATAACAACTTTACAATTGAAGCTGAATGAAGAATAAACAGTGCGACTATACGAATTGCTAAGTGTATAATCCCTAGCAATTCCGCGATAAAGTAAAGTGTTTTTTTAATATTAATTAAGGAAGTTGAGAAATGACGATATTTATCAAACAACATTAATGCAGTGTGTATAGACTAAGGTTGTTAGTCTATAACACAACAGGTTAAGGTTGTGTGCAATAAGGAAATTGCACCCTATTAATTTCACTCAGCAATTATTTATAGAGATAATCCTCAGATTCATTTTATATAATTAATAAATAAGAGTTTTGAAGACAATAATAGTTTGTTACATATAAACACTGAGTGTTTTACAATAACACACCTAAATGAAGTCATTATAACGTTAAACCAAGAGTCAACTAACGATAGTTAGTAAGAAATTTGAGGATTGTCAGCTGACGAAATTAATTAACGAAAGTTAACCAATGCAATTATAATTTTTGTTTATTAACATAGGAAGAGTCTGCTACTATGTGAATATTTCTTTATATTATTAATAAAAGCATGTTGTACCAAGCGACATAATATACTGATAATTAAACGATTACCTCCTTGAAGGAATCCAGTATGACAATTCAGATGATTCTTTAAGGAACACTGCATTGAGTTATTATTTTATTACGTTCACGTTTTATTATTGTAAAGAGTTCTTTTAACGTTCATTAAGTCATTTAACATTCATTGTCGATTGACAATTAAACCAGCTAACCTATATTGCCGAAATCAGGCATGGTTATAATTTTATCTGTTATACATTAAGATGTGATTGAATTGTAATCACTCTCCGACTACCTAATAATGGTAGAATAAGTTTTTCTAGTTACTTTATTGGTATTCTGCAGGCTAAAAGAACCTACACCTTAATAAAATAGTTAACCAAGAAATATGTTAATCTAGTCTGATGTTTGTAGATCAGAACTGCCAACCCTGAGACAACTTTTATAAAACAAATTTCCAATGTAAAGCAAATTTGAACCTAGAACGATTTATAATATTTTAAATAATTAAAGAGATGTTAGAATGAAATCAATTACAATTTTCATACAGCAAATTAGAATCAGACAGTTTTGTTTCAATAGACTAGGTCATTACAAGATAGGTGAACGTCTCTCAATGGATGGCACGACAGACAGCGGCAATTCGAATTGTGATAATTAAATCTAAAATTAGATTGTCAAATCAACACTTCGAAGTCAGCCAGAATCACGTCAAGTAAGTAAATATAACTAAATGTACTTTCAGTGAGAGATCAACTTCACCGATTGACCTAGTCGACAGAAGAACGTTACACACGAAACGAACTTCGAAGAAAAAATAAATTGAACTGTATTATCAACACTTTAAATATTTTCTTTAAACAACGTCAAGAGGCACTCACCGAATTAATTAATGGAATTAACCCAACATTAATTAATTTAATTAAACAATTAAATCAAATCAAATTACATTAAAAGTTATTAAACATAAACTTTACATTTAAAACAAAACGTAAACAATTGTAACACCCAGGAAACAGATCCTTCTACAACTGTAAAATTCAGAACTGAGGAACCTCTCTTATAATACAGTGCAGAAACGTCACCACAAGAAATTGCGATTATTGCTTTAAAATAATTGGGAATTACGCGGCTACTTTAAAATAATACTTGTAATTTATTCTTCTATAACTCTTCGATAATGAGGACTCGATCTGACCATACAATTAGTTATACAGGCCTACTGTATTATCGTTGTTTGTTAAAATCTTCAAGGCTCCAATACGTCTTAAAAATTTATAATCGTTTGGTCTTGAATTTGTTTACATTTGTAACGTTTATATTCCACTCGAAGAATTGAAACTATGGTACTGCCGCATAGTGCAGTTATAACCACAAGTGCAGTTATCTTCCCTTAAAACTTTCCTAAATTTACCTTATCATTTTATGCAATAGGCCGTGAGTCGCGTATGATTGTATTGCAGTAAAATATCTGTTACAGACTTTCAACAGCATATAACACACTTTTGTAGCAAACTGTATTTTTCATGATAGCACTTATGGCCCTATTGTACTGAATAAACCTCTCTCAAATCAGTATTGTGTCATATCGTAATTTCCAAAAATTTTGAATTTTGGCCCTCTTGCGTTCACTGTGCGATAAGATAAAACTCAGGACAAAAGAACTGCATACAAGTTTTCTTAATGACGCTTAATGAGGTAAATAAGACTTCTGTAGGGTATGAGTTTTGTTTTAGATTATGTAGTATATACAAATAACACTGCATATCAATAACATTTCTTTCAATACACGTGTTATTGAATTAGCCTATACTTAATATTTTTCCCATTCTACGATGTGATATCCTCAGGGTTAAAATCCACTGATTCTCAAAATAGTTTTTCAGCTTAGCACTAAGGATGTCACATCATAAAGTAGGCGTTGTCTGGTTTTAACAATAGTATCGTTAAAACATGGTGGTCACCCAAAAAAAAATTGTTTTAAAAGTTCTTACCCACGCAAACCTATGAGTAAAACACCATAATCACTTTATTTCACTGTCATCTATAAATAAATAAAGTGTGTGTGTGTGTGTGCGCCCGCGTGTGTGCGCGTGCGTGCGTGTGCGTGTGACTTACGTACACACATTTAATTAAGTTACATTCACTCTATGTTACACTGAAAAACTAATTAAATAAATATTAACTCTATTAAATAAAATTAATATTGTAGCATATCAGAATTATCACCTTAAAATTTAACTTAATACAACATTAATAAAGAAGAAGCTATCAATAGTGAGTGAGAAAAAATAAATGGTTAAAAAATAAATTAAAGAACCTGATCATTATAGTCGATAAAATGTTAATAAAATGAAACTTAATAACAAAAGAAACTCTTGGTCCATATATAAAAGAAACCAACTATATAAAACCCCAGTACAACAGCATATACCCAGTAGGTTGAGGAGCAGTAAATGAAAAGACAAAAGTAAAAAGTAAACAAAAAATTAATAAGGGCAAATTTATTAAATTAAGAAGCAGAAAACCCCAAGATACAAAACCAATAACAAATTAATGAAGAGCTGTAAATGAGAAAATAAATGAAACAGAATAATCAAGTAAGATTCATTGAATTAATAATATAAGGACATGAAACCACAAGATAAGGAAATACTAATATAATAAGAAAGAAGAGACGAAATATGTCAAGGTTCCTAAAAGGAATATAGAAACAAGAAGGGCTATTCACTAAAATATTATGAAGAATGAATATACCAATTGAAAAAAAATTAAAACCAATGATAAATGTCAGACCCAATAACTCAAGTTACAGGATACAATGCAATTAAAATAAATTGTAAACTAAATGTAAGCCTAATTTAAGAACAGAGTAAAAACAAACCAAAAGACTACCAATAGTGTAGCAACAAACCAAAAAACTACCATAGCGTAAAAACAAAAGACTACCATTAGTGTAGGAAATATAAGGTGAAATACTATTGAAATACAATAAAAGTTAGAGACTACAGTGAGTGTAGAGAATAACAAGTGACACACAATAACTAATTTATACACTTGAAAGTAATTAAAAATTTATAATGAATGAATGAATTAATTAATTGATCAAAATAGAAAAAAAATTTATATAAAACATTAATAAAAAATTTTTTATTAAACTTATAAACAACAAAATTTTTTTTCTTATCAACATAATACATTATTTGTTTGTAATTGGTTTTATTACAATGTGCAAAGTATATTTAACTCCTTATAACAAAATATTTACTTGGAAGACAAAAACAGAAGCAGAGAATAAAGTTAGATACAAATGACAAACAGACCCGTGCCTTCTAAAAGGATTCAAGTCTCAAAGACGACACTATTAAAAGAAACTGGATTTGTCGGTCTTATTCATAACATAAATGAGGATTTACACAGTGATGACTAGAAATCCTTTTAAAACTAATTCCACGACTTTGTTAGGCCTTTCAGAATTCTCACAGACAAACAGTTTCTAAATCAAAGAAAGCAAAGGGAAGTAGTAATTAAAACCGTGTTCCACAAAACATGTTATTTAGCACGATTCCTTACGATATTATCAATGGAGGCTTTTGCATTTGAATCCAAATGTTCCGTAAACTAGATGTAGGCTTTATAGGTATGTTAGAATAAAAAAATGGATGTTTCATGGGACACACGCCAGGAGTGAGAACTTAAGTGTCCAGTGGCGATAAAACTATTTCTACGCGTAAATGTTTCCTTGTATGTATTTGGAGTGAGAGAGATTGTACTATAAAGAATTAAAATCAAATAAAAGTGAAATGATAATTAAATGAAACGAGGTCATAGTAGTGCTTATATGTATTATATAGTATAAGGAGTCCATATTTAAAATGAACATAAATAAAATTATACCACATGTCGTTTAATTTTCAGTAGGCCTATACGGGCTTGCACTGGGCTTACATCACAAACAATATGTTAACAAATGTTTTTTTCAAATAACAATATGATTTACATAACATCTAGTTAAAAATTAGAATGTGATAATAATTATATATATAATTATATACTATATTATACGGCATTATATATTTGTAATAATTATATTAGACATCATATTATAATTAACGTACGCAGTACAATATCATTCAATTTTTACAAATTATAAAATATCTAAATTACTAATTCGAATTTTGAAACATACACAAATATATAACCAAATACAATATAAAACCAGAATCTACTAAATAAACGTACAAAGTAAAAAAATATACTAATTTATACTCTTTCAACATGTCAAACATTTACCTAAACATTCCCATTGACGATACTGTAAGTATTATAATAAAAAATAAGTGTTACCAATTTTAAATTGCTTTATGAATTAAACGATTGAAAAGTTGTGTAAATATATTAGGGTAATAGTGAACAACGTACAAGGAAAGATTTTAAAAGTAAAACTTGATCTCTCAGCATGTGAGTACATTTTTTTAATGATAATTATAATATATTTTTATACTTCAAAATTATTTAGATGTATTTAAACATCTGAAAATGCTCACATTCTTTAAAATATTATGTTTTGCTTAAAGTGTACATAGTTGTCAGTGGAGACGTTTTTGGGTAGCTGTGCTGGGAAAAACGGTTTGACTAATCTGCAACACTGCTTAGTCGTTTCATCTATTTCGTTACACATGGAATCAGTTTCCTGCCCTAAGAGGCGAAGTGTACGAGAATGAGCCCGACACGGTAGTAACTTGTATGACATTCTCATTTTAAAACTGTAATTCTTATAATGTAATCATCATAAAAATTGGAAAATATATGCCCCATTCCGTAAGAGTAAACTGTTGAACTGGTATCTAGAAAATGTTTCCTGTGTAGTACCATAGATTTATAATGTTTGTAAATATTGTTTTGACCTTATAGTCCAGTCAAATTAGGAAAAATAGGGAAAATAATTTATAAAGTTTTGATACTTTGCCATAATACTCATTGGGAGTCTACTAGTTGGAAACAAAAAGTTCCCTCCCCTAGGGGGTGTGCGTCCACCCCACCCCACCACCAAAAACAGCACTTTTTAGCCTGTTTTTTCAGTATTTATTCAATTTTTACGCAAAACCACTCGATTTGTCACAGCAAATACTATTACAAAAAATATTCCTCATAAAATGCTACACGAAAAAGATGCTATGCATGTTTTGTGTACGAAGTACCGTTTTGGTGTAACAGAAGCCGGAAAAAGGGCGAAAATAGGTTAGCATCTAATTTTGTCACGTTTTCTGCGATTTTTAACTAAATAAAAATAGCCCACGTAAATATATCCATACTATATATATTTAAGGAGTGGTCTTGGCGTAGTGGCTCGCGTGTGGCGCTGCTACGCTGTCGGAGCGGGTTCGATTCCCCCCGGGCCATCTGATTTAGATACGACCGTTCCCCCTCCCAAGGCGATGGCAAACCAGCGAGAGGTACCCTGTCTAGCGTAAACTCTCCCCAATTATGCCGTTCGGATCCGGAGTTAAACTGTAGGTCCCATATATCTGTGAGAGACTCCGTAACACACGCACCACGGGTATATGCGGAGAGGGTACAAACCAGTCGAAAGACTGAAGGACCCAATAATATATATTTCAAATATATGCGTGTATATATATTTTTTTTTCCATATATATTCGTACTGGAACAGGAAATCTTTTTGGTTTCTCACATTTGTAGAGTTTTGTAAGTTAAAAAACCCGTTTTTAACCTGTGAAAAATCCCCATCATTCAGTGATTTGGAATTGGAAAAGGACCAAGTGGTAGATAAACTTAAAATTCAGCTTCTTGACGCCATTGGTCGTATTAAACACCGAGGAAAACTTCCCAGTTATGGATTCAGTACTATGAGCTTGTTGAGCTGGCCTTGCATTTCATTCAGGCAGAGCGGATGGGAAAATGTAAACTCCATCTAAAGTGTGTGAGGGCTATACTTCCTATCTTCAATGCAGCAGGACTGAAAAGTGCTGTTTTGGGAGCATCGGGGGTGGACGCGTACCCCCTAGGGCAGGAAACGTTTTGTTTCCAACTACTAGACCCTCAACTAGTATTATGGCAAAGTATCCAACTTTAAAAATTACTAGCTGGATACCCGTGCTTCGCTACGGTGATTATCAGAGAAAAACATAATGTAAAATCAAAAAATAGAAAATAGGTTATTTGTGAAGCTTAGATACCGGTATTTTGAAACTAAGAGAAACTATTTAAGCTATTTAAGCTCGATCAATTCGAAGATGATCATGCTTGAAAATGATGAATTTGATCAAGCTTGGTTAATCAACTATTAAAACTTTAAATTAATGAGTTGTTAAAAATGACGCAGGAAGGATACAACTAAAACACCAGCATTATCAGTATTGCGGTTTTCGCGTTTTATGGCGGATAGGCGTTAAAGCTTTCAAAACTCTTTCTTAGTAAGCACCCAGAAGCCAAGACGAATATATGTGCCGAACTGAGAACTCAAAATAAACCCTCAACGCCACATAGCAAGGAATAGAGGGACAGGGTGAACTGTTTCGCGATTATTTTCACGCCTCCTCGTTATTATAGGTTAGATTTTAAAAAATACTGTTTTAATAACTCAGCAAAAGCATAAAGGAAAGTAAAAAAAATAAACATTAGACTTCCAATAAGCGTACAGTTGAAAAAAAGCTGCATTATCGGTGTCACGGTTTTTAGCGGTTAGGCGTTAATGTTTTCAAAACACTTTCTTAGCGAGCACCTAGAAGCAAAGAGTAACATACGTGCTGAATTTCAAGTTTGTAGGCTTTATAGTATGGAGATTTCGTGATGAGTGAGTGTATGAATCAGTGAGTGGTAATTGGCGTTCATATATATACATTTACCCTACTTGCCCTTTTTTGGTCTAATTTGACTGGACTATTAGGGCCCTGTAGACCAGTGGGCGCTTGGTTATTAATATAAATTTCCTCGCTCCGATTACTGGACAGTGTAATAAATACAATGTGCTTTTTCACAGTTTGGCTCAGCCATTGAAACAAGTACATACCGGAGTAATTATGTATGTCTGAAGTGTAGTACAGACCACGCTACCTTCTACGTCGTTCTGCTCAAGTTCGGAGGATAATTCTCCTAAACCAATTTGATTGAACAAAGAGGAGTCATTATATTATTCATACTAAGAAAAACTCAAGAGCTCTTCACTTTCTACTGACACTGAAAGCATAGATTACAAATTACAAAAACTGAAAGCTTGTGTAATCGTTTAAAGCCGGATAAATCACAAGAAATTAATTTTTATGTTGTGCGTTAAGTAACTTAAAAAATATTAATCCTAACGTCCGAGCTAATTACTGTATGGTGAAAGATGGCTATGACATCTGTTGTGAAATCTACAAATAACATTTAGTTTCGCTAAAATGTGAGTAAAAATAAGTTAGTAATACACACACACACACACAATACAATTTATGCGTTTAAATAGATTTTTAGTGTTTCTATCAAAATATATTTTAAAACCCTTTAATTCGGTGAAATGAATTTTCAAACCGGCATTAAATACAGCACAGCGTAACAATCTGAACCGTCCGAGCTGAGATTGATAAACAAATGTAAAATTCTTATAAGAGGATTAAACGGTTTCACATAAAAAACTTTAATTTTTTTTTTAGTTAGACGTTAGGTTATTCTTAATAAATTTGTATTCCATAAATCGACAATACAAATTTTGACATAAGTACATCAGTTTATATATAGAACTACAAGGGACCAAAGTTTTACGCAATGAATCGCTTGAAACATAGATTACAAAAATTATATTTTAATATTTCTTATAAACTAGGAATATGACCTAATATCGTCATATTAACATTTCCTAGATACAGTTTAGACTAAACAAAATGTAAAAGATAGATTTGTTATTGAATTTACATTCTTAAGGATAAAAACAATATTAATAATTAGGATACTGTAATTTATAAACTTTTTACATACTATTGTCATGAATAAATGAGAATTGTTTTAAAATGATAAAAGTTGAAAGATAAAATTCTTCGGACTCTACTGTTACCTTGATTCTTTTTAATTATTAATTAAACATCTGCGTGTGTTCCGTATTTCATACTATAAATTAAATAAATAATTTAACGCTGAGATATAAAAATAGTAATGCATAGCTTCGCACCGTTGTACGAGAGGCGCCATTACACAATCTTCTGGCACGTTCTTGATGTTTCCAACCACGGCTTCCGGATTGTGGTCGATTTCCTACTGGCATCCAGGTCAATCTTGTCACATACTACGCCACACATACCGAGTCTAAAAGAGGTGTTTCGGTAGCTAGTGTAGACACAGTGTTAGCTGTGTAATGTCAAGCGAACTGATACAGCTCGTATTATTAGCTGAGTCGCAAATTTGCTGAGTCAGTGTGCGTTATCGAACAACAGTACTTTGTGTACAGTGTTGTGCTCGGATTTATGTAATTATTGATTTGTATTAATTATAGTTTAAGTGTTAATTAGGTGTTGTTTATTGTTTCTTACAATCATCCGAGTTGAAAAATCGTAATCTTGAAACATCGTTGTATACAGTTCTCTTGTTCACTGAAATCGTTATTAAAATTATAATTAGTGTTCAGTTATTTAAGTTCTACTGCTTAAATATTACAATCAGTAAGATTGTCGTAACATTATGTTTCTGTTAATGTTGTTTATATTAGTTTAATTATAACCATATTAACTAAGTTGCATTCTTTCAACTTCTCTGATCCTACAGCTTTGTGTGAGCCTCTTCTGCAATACAACATCATTATCCAATTTCAAACATCTAGCTTCCTCAGACCATCTTTTACTGCAGCTGTAAATTTTAGTTTAAGTCTGTCCCTTTTTCTTCCACCGTCTAGGTGTACCATCATGAATTCCCTTTCTGTCTCGCACCCCTGTATACAAACGATATGTCTGGCCTATTTAATGCCACACTGCTTTTTAAAACTGTTACTCGTAAAATTGCATACACAATGAAACACTGAAAATTTAAGTAGGAAAACATAAAAGATCACACCACAACCCCTTTGATATTTTTGTTTCATTCGTAACAAATGACCAGTAAACATCAAAATGTCGCCAAAGTCAACAGCGGTTTTGAAGGATTTCAATCCTGTAATTACGTTTCTCATTGCTGAATTTACATCGGTTGAATTCATAAGCTAGTTTTTTATAAAGTTTATTATAAGAATATACATATTATTACTATACCATATAAAAACATTAAAATCAGATTCGTGTGTGCGCGTATAAGCCTATCATTAAACGGTCCCGTTATCAAGAATCACATTAAATTACGCTATCGTAAAATTTATAGAGAGTAATACTTAAAAAAAACAAAGAATTAAAAAGGAGCCGATTTTGCTATAATCTAATTAAGACATGTAAAAATCCAAATACATTGGCTTAAGAATTAGGTAGCAATCATTTACAGACACAAATTATTCACTTTGAATCTAGCAACGAATATAGGCAAAAACAACATTACATTTGAACGACAATTGAACATTAGGTGTACATTTTTACAGGTTTCTCCAAACGAACAAGCATTCGGATTCAGTAATAAGCAATGTATTTGAACTGAGTCACGTACAATCTGAATTGCACCCTTTATCGTTTTTCTTGATACGTTTTGGTCCCTTTAATACCAGAATTCTATGCACGTGCAAAGTGTCGTTTTAAAAATCTTATCAAGTGTAAATCTGTATTATCAAGCTAAAATTGTTTTCATAAACACTAAGAAACTTGCTAAAAATTAAGTTATGCTTAAATAAGGCTAATTAAAGGAACAGAAAATGAATAGGACTGATTAACGACTGCAGTCTCTTTTATCAGCAGCTTCATAAAATTTCTTGTTTGCTTCTACTTATTTTCAGTTGTTGATGTTGTGTAATATATACTAAATAATCACTGCGTTACTAAATAACATTATATAGACTGTATGTATTTACATGTTCTTAAATTTATTTTACCATTTTTTCCTCTATTTTTTACACAATGGCTTTTATAATTTATTTTTATAGGGAGATTAATAGACTATTAATGGCATCGCTAATTGTCGCAATTGACTTATTCGGATAAACAACGTCAGCATATAGATTAAAATGTTGGTTGTATAAATTGTCACTTACAGTCAGTGTTTTAAGTAAATAACTGATGAATTTCTGTTGAAGTAGAAATGTTTAGTTTTGAAAGTAATAGTCTCTCAGTCGGTAGTCAGTAGTCATGCCATTAGTAATATGGTGTCATGCAATCGTTTATCATATTTTTATAAGCTCCTCAGTGTATACATATAGGCAAAAATAGATATACGTAAATAAAGACGTACTTCATACACACTTTGATTAAATGTGCGTAGTGTAACTATACTCTACAGATATGTGTAAGCATATAGATAAATACCCGCGTTACTCTAAATACGTGTAATCCAACCACGAATTTCACGAAAAAGAACGGCGTGCCGTTCCTAAAGCCAATCGGGTAGCCCAGTCTCTATCCTTGGGATAACCGTAACCTAAATGTCGAAGTATCTCTGAATCAATCAACTAACTATATTTTGACATAGATGAAATTATTTGCTTAGATGTGTATTAATGTGCTGTCTATAATCGGACGTCACCATCTCTTCCGACGTCTTTACCTCTCTTTTTTAAACCTTATCTGTTCCCTTTTTCTGTCAAAAGATGTCTGTTCATCCTTAAAGAATTTAATAAAATGCATTACGCGCTTTCTAAAGCAGCTTTTATAATTTATTATTTATTAACTATAACTTCTTAACTTTTTTAACTTTCTATTCCAGATAATTAAATTTTTTTTAATGATTATCCACATTTATTTTCTAAAATTTTCTCTTTTAATTCATTCACCAGTTAAATAAATATAATAGACCACTTTGTCTTCTGTCATGAATTTTAACTTTTCCATGGCAGAAGTGATTTCTCGCATTCCTATCTTTTATTCATTCATATTAGAAAACTTTTTCTACCCCGACTTTCTGTGACCATTCGTTTTCGAAGTATCTTTGCTTGACTAACGTGATTATATGCAGTGCACTTACTTACTTTCCACAAGTCTTTTCCTAAACAGCATTTTAGCGACTTGGTTTGCTTTACGAAATTCTTTCTATAAATGTAAGCGTAATTTTTTATGTAAATATTAACTATGGCAAGAACCGTCTAGAAATAGAAGTCTCTTATAAATGTCTACAGATCTTACTATATCGTTATTAACTACTAATTACATTATTATTAAATATCGTTATTACTAATCGTTAGTATATACGAGGGTCAGCTGAAAAATTCGCGGAGCAACATCTGTAGCTTAACAGTAAAACTACAATTTTTCGTGTGCTGCAAGATTTATATTTTATGTAAACTCCTGTTAATTTCCAAATCAATCTATTAATTTATTCATTGTTTATAAGCTGTATATTAGCGTGTAATGCGTGTTTTGAAAAACGGACAAAATTAAACATCGAGGTGTGATTCTTTGTCAAAAATTGTTTAGTTCCAACGGAAATTCATAACAAAATTGTAAATGTGTCAAGAAATGCTGCGACTTCTAAACCAACGGTTTTTAAGTAGGCATTTGAGTTTAAATGTGGTCGTACGATCCCCCTTCGCACTGGACGTCAAAAAATGCAACAACTCCAGATGCAGCAGCCATCTTGCACAACGCTTTTTTGCATCAAGTTCTTGAGTTAAAGTATGATGCACACGCTCACGTGAGATGCCTACGATTTCACCAACGTCATCTACTCCTCAATCTACGGTCTTCCAACACTATGAATTTTTTCAATAATGTCATTTTTTGTTGTACTTTTTGTACGTCTACTGCTGGTATCGTCTTCAGTCCTTGTACGACCACATTTAAACTCGAGTGTGCCCCCACTTACCGTTGTTTCTGAAAGCGGAGCATCTCCTAAACCCATTTACAATTTCGTTTTGATTTTCCATTGGCGCTAAAACGTTTTTAACAGAGAATTTATCAAAACACGATGTTTAATTTTTTGCATTTTAAAAACACGGGTGACAGAAAAATTTCAAACAGCTGGTAAAAAGTGAATAAATTGACAGATATATCTGTCAACAGATACTGCGCAGATACTTAAACTGATATATAATAAGCATATGTAGAAATTTTCTCTGTAATGGATATTTTAACTTTATTAATTCATTGTGTTTCTTACTTAACATTATCTGTTTCGTAAACAAAAATATATTAATTTGTGTACTTACGATTATTGCCACACACCATTTGATCCGTGAACAAACATAAACTAAATTAGTCCACAAATAAGAAAGAGTTCAAAGTTGGGCCAAAAATCAATAAATATAATTTTGAAAGCTGTCAATTCTTTGTGTATAAAACAAAAAAGAATATTAATATTAATTAATGAAGTATACGTCTCTTATAATATAATCTGGGGAGACTGATGTCGAGTAGAAATTTGGCTGACAACAAGATTGGTTCTTAACACTTATAGCGAAGTATATGTTATTGGACATGTTTACCAATATCACAGTAAATAAAGTTATTAAGTTAATAAACGATAATAATAAGGGAGAATACAGGTATAAAAAGCAATTGATTAAAGTAATTAAAGAATGTGTAAATCAGAACTATTTTAGGTTTAATAACAAATGTTATATACAGAAAAAAGGATTACCTATGGGGTCTTCATTATCCCCTATTCTTGCAGAAATATACACGAATGATTTTGAAAAGCAATTAATAAGTTTCACTAAGTATAAAGACAATATAAAATTATGGACTAGATACGTTGACGATGTATTAGTAATTTGGGAAGGAAGCATAGAAGAAGTGCATGAGTTTATAAATGAGGTAAATAATAGGATAAAAACTTACAATTTAAAGAAGAGGTAGGAGGTAAGAAAATAAATTACTTAGATTTAAACATAGAAATTAAAGATAATGAGAAACTACAGTTTGGGATATTTAGGAAAGAATCGTATTCGGATATAATTATACCAAGAGAGTCTTACCACCCTTATAGATATAAAATGGCAGCAATTAATTAATTTTGTTATAGAGCTCAGAAGTGTTTAAAAGAGACCGAATCAAAAGATAGGGAGTTAAAAACGATAAAGGGAATTGTAAGGAATAATAACTATAACACCAACATAGTGGATAAAGTTATGAAAAGGGTTAACATACAAAAAGCTAAAATAGAATCAGAACAAAAGAATTATGCAGGGTCATTGACATACATAGGTTCACATACTAGAAAAATTATAAAATGTTTTAATAAATACGGAGTAGATATAGCTATTAAAAAATTTGAAACGGTATTTGATAAGATAAGGTGTAAAAATATAGAAAAAATCCCAGTATTACAGAAAAGCGGAATTTATAAATTAAAATGTAAAGACTGCAACAAAGTGTACCTAGGTGGGACAGGACGAAAATTCTTATGCAGGTTGTCTGACCATAAACGTGGAGAAGGTAATAGAACAACGAATTCGTTATATGCAAGACATTTCATAGAAGACAACCATAAGTTTGTTAATCCTTTGGAAGAATATGAAATTGTAAAAGTAGTAAATAACACAGTTGAAAGGAAGCTTATGGAGGAGTTAAAAATATTGAAAGAAAGAGAAAAAGGGTTAGACAATTTAATTAATACTAAAATTAAATTTGATAATGAAGAAATATTTTATAACATAATTAAGAAGTAAATGATAGAGGACAGATAGATAAGATTAAGAATTAAATTGGATTGGACTAATTAGGGGTTTTTAAAATAAAGGTGTGTGACTGGCACACATGTGTGGATGAGGAAGACTAGGTTTAAAAGGAATGCACACACACACACACACACACACACACACCACTGAAACACAAGGAATTTGCTAGAAAAATATGTAACTGTCCAGATGGTGGGACAGCGCTGAGGGTGGGGAGGGACATTGAATTATAGCTTGTTGTGTGTGAGCAGGGTGGGGGTGAAAGGTTTGTTTTCAAGTTATTTGTTTCATATCCGATCTGACGATGAGCTGTGAATCTTGAAAGCGCTAATCGGAATAATTTTTATATAGTGGTGTGCAACAGTGATAATTCTGTTTGTGATTTTAACCACTAACACAACTTTCTTCATTAAAGATCACAATTTAATCATTATCAAGATGAACAATTCCAATTAACTAGGTCAAGAGGTAATTGGAAACTGGTGATTATACCATGATACACATCTCCAGTTATTGGAACATTTTAATTGAAAAGCATGAAAAAACTGAATAAATTAAGAATTAATATTAATCTACACAACCTAAATGTTTTAGGTTTTAGAACCTAAATCAAAGCGTGTTTTTTGTACATATATTTATAATGTCACAGTACAATTAACAGAAATTTATAAGGGTTTTTACAAAAAGAAACAAACAACAGTATATCATAGATGATAGCATATCAAAGCCCTACCAATGTTACATATTATTGGTTAACAGAATTCTACTTCAAAACTTTTTTAATAAGATGTTTAAATGTATAAAGTGTATTGGAAAACAATTCTAGAAATTAGTCATTAAAACTACAATACTGGATAGAACGGAATATCGACTACTTTTAATGTAATGGGAAGTACACACATACTGTTGCAATTATTCGGGCTTCTGCCGAATGCAACGATTTGGCGCATCATCAAATTAAACGGAATTAAATCAATTAATTCGCGATATAGAACCGTTTCCGTACTTTGCCCAACGTCCTGACGTCACGCCGTCCGCCCCGTTCGCTGTCTAGTAAGGTTCTAACCGGGCGAAATTAGTCAGTCGACATTCAGAAATAACCGTGAGCAGGACTACTCCTCGTCTCCAAGTCGACACATAAGTGCGGAGCCTTTTACCAAGGTATTTATTGTCAGTTTGGCTAATATGAATCAGTACCAGTACCTAACTGAATTGCTTTGTCATTTTGTAACTAGATTGTATGCATCTTATGTAAAAAAAAGAAACAATTGTAATCTGTAACATATCTTGAAGTAACATGCTTGTAAACGAAGCCTCTTAACAAAAGCCAGTAAAATGTGTGAATTTTATGTCAATTTAACGATTTTTTGTGTTAGAAAATAGCTATGTCAGAAAAAAAAGATATGTAATTTTATGCCAGTTTGATATTATTATGGATCTTAAAGCTTAACTTTATGATTGTAATGCTTGTATTATAAATGAATGTTAAATGTAGTAAAATTTAATGTGTGAACGCGATAATGCGGAACGTATTCTAAAAATTGTGGAATTTGCAGTAGGAACTTGGCTCTACGTTGGGACGAGAGTTCCACGTTAGCGACGATAGCTTCATGCTGGCGATATTAATTTTGGTAACCCGTTAAAAGAAACAGAAACTACAGGAATCCAGTGCTCCTCATGGCTTTACTTTACCGATGTACGCAGATTCTACAAGCTACGCGAAGAGTTCGGACCTGCAGATCATAAGCACGTGGCATTAATTAAATCTCCTTGATGCCATCGTATCATGCAGGCTATCCAAGTAACACCTTAAATTCTTATTAACACCTCGTGGTAATTGAAAACTATTAATAAACGAGGATATACGAACATTTAGTAGTAACACAGACTTTTATAGATAAGTGAGAGTAAAGACAAAAGTCAGTGACAATGTGTAGATGCTCGCCATGAGTATTTGATTTTGTACACTAAAATTGATACGTGTCACCAAATTGTTTTAATTAATTTAGCTAACAGGCGACTTTTCTCAAGTATTGCAATTCGAGTAATTTAGTTCTGAGATCATTTAGCACTTAGTTTGTTCTAGATCCAAAGATCTAATGATTGAAGTTTAATATCCTGGCTGATCAGTAATTATAAAGGCATAAAAAGAGGCAATCTCTGTTTTGTTTAAACCAATAAACTCATTTAACTCTGCTAACCAACCGGTGATTTGTTTTTTTAATATGCGCCCTTCTCATTATTCATAATTCAGTCGCCAAGTAAGTTTGAAGAATACTATAACTAAGAATAATTAGAGGTATTAGTTACGTTTGTTAGTTATTGTGATTTACTGTGTTTTACTTTGATATAATTTTGTTGTATTGTGTTGTGTATGTTACACACCTAAGGTTAGAGAACCCAGGTAGGTGGGTAACAATACTCTACAAACCTTCATTAGTTCACATGACGGTAGAAACACGTACAAGATAGAGACTTATATTAAAATGTATTACTCAGGAAATAATTAAAAGTTCTTCGTCATGTACCAGACATCAAAGACAGCAAAGTCACAGTTATTATTTTATGTTTTAAAACTTTAAATTGTAAGAAAATTCTAGTAGGAAATAGTTCAAAGTAAAGAAGATTGACGTTTCTCATAATCATTAATGTTGCTAAGACAATTATTTCTAACAGTTGAAAGCTTTTAATATAGCAGCAAAAGTTCAGGTGTAATCAAGTTCTTTAAATTATGGTGTCACTTTAAAGAGCGCTAGTACTAATTAAAAGAACAATTAATGTATCGAATTAAATAAATATAACAAATATATATTACAGACATGTAGAATGCTTTTTTATTGTACCAGTCCTTCTTTTTGCTACAATCCTTTAATCTATGTACCCTTGGCCATTGGTGTCATATATAGCATATCAAGTAGCACACTATTATAAGTATTAAACTTCTACACAATTAAAATAGCTTAAATTTCTTTTTCCATGTATTAAATCAAACAACAAATACAGCTAAAATATGAAATACCACACTAAATACATCCAACCACAAAGAGTGCAATTTTAGTACGTGCCTAACAAGATTATAATGTAGTTTTTTTTCGGTGTTTGAGACCAACCAATATGGTCGGACTCGGGCTGTTTTGGAGACTAGCTCTCTTCAGCCATGTGGGTAAGGGATTTTAGGGGAGACGTACGCCAGCTGACCGGGCCGTTGAGAAGGTGGAGGCACATAGTTGGGAGAGTGTTGTTTGTTAGTTATATTGTATGCGAGTGTAGTGGGTAGCCATACGCGAGCGGGAGAGGTAGATGAATGTGGCCGTTATAGTTGTTTGGTGGCATCTTTATTCATTCATTGTGTTTTGTTTATTTCTTCTTCGACGTTCTTTTTGGGGGGGGGGGCAAGACAGGGACGTGTGACGCTGGTCGCCGAAGCTGTTAGGTGACGACAGGGTGCCGTCAAGGGAGGCGGAAGGAACAGATTTGAGGATTATAAGCGGGTACGTAAGTGTGGGGAACTAGAGTGTGTGTTTTCTGTGGTGAAGTGAAGATAGGGCTTAAAGTTTTAGAGTGTGGGGGAGTTTGATAGTGTGTTGATTATTTAGGCTGCTTTAGTGTGTCAGGTCACTACCGCCGGGGAGAGACGAGTCATTGGCGGGGAAATAGTATGCATTGCTTAAGTATGTCTGTGTCTTTGACGCCGGCGGGGTTGGTGGCGAGGGGGAGGACCATTGGCTATTGTAAGGAGGCGATTTAGTAAGTAGGAAGGTCGGCTTGTGTTGCGGGTGTTTCTATTAATTGAAGGGACTATTGATTGTATGGAATTGCGGCGGGAGGCTGTTGTAACCGGTAACATATAATGTAGTTACCGGTATACGTACATAAATACAACAAAAATTTAAGAACACAAATGTTGTGTTTGGTAAGTGTGACATGTGTATTAATTATTATTTTTTGTGAAACCCTTAAGGTTCCCGGGAGGCTTTCCTTGCGTGGCTTAGGTACCTAGTTTCTTCTTGGTCAATATTCCCGTAATCATTTACATAGCCTCCACTAGCATAATAAGGTTGCGAGTCGGCGGGCTGTTATTCGTGTTATTTGGGCGTAACATAATTATTCCTTTCATTTAATTTATCTACTCGCGTATTATCAATTAGTCTTATATTCCTAAACAAATCGTGATAGTTTGTTCTAGCGTCTTATAAGACAGAATCTGCTCACATGGTTACTTTACTCAAAGATACTTTTACTCGCTTGTTTCCTGATCCTCTATTCGAAACGTGTGAATTTTAAGTAAGAAAACTTCCAGCTACTCTTGTCGATATGATTACGTCACGATCCTTCGGCAGCCTCTTCCACATCGGAAATGACTTACTTTCAATAAATTGTGTAAATACTTTTTCCTTTACGCATGTTTCTACTAATAAGTTTTATTTCTTTAATTTTGTTCATGTCCATTTCAACAATTCCTTTAAACTTTCTTAATACATTGTTATTTATTGCATTTTTTTAGTATTTTCTATTAGCCTCCTGTCTCATTCCTTTCAGTAATAACAATGGATTTTATAAAAAAGAAGATGATAATTAAAGTTTTTAAAAACTCAAAAAATTCTATTAATTTTTTTCTGAAAGTGTTAGATTTATAAGGGTCGTCAAACAACAATGCGGCTAGCAGTTAAAAGCTATCATGTAATATTTCAAATCATCATTCCTGTTCTAATGTGATATTCTAGTGCAATTCGTTCATTATTTAATACGGGTCGTAGCATAACTACTTATACATTATCAATTAGAGTAAACCACCACAGAGTAATCTATATCTATAAAAATGAATGTTTGTTTGTTTCTTTCTTTCTTTCTTTGTCCCGTATGCGTTCCTATACCATTCATCCGATTGCGATGAAACTTCGGTGAGTTGTTGTGCGCACGCCCGCGAAGGTTTATGAATTTTTTTCGATGGGGTCCTATGGAGGGTTCTTGGGGTCTTCCACATCTCCTCCTAAGCCACTGGACCGATTTCAACCAAACTTGGCACAAATATTTTATGCAACGGGAGAACCAACATAGGGTAGGTGTTTTTTCGATGGGGTCCTTTGGGGGGTCCTTTGGGGTCTTCCACATCTCCTCCTAAACCACTGGACCGATTTCAACCAAACTTGGCACAAATATTTTACGCAACGGGAGAACCAACATAGGATAGGTGTTTTTTTCGACGGGGTCCATTGGGGGGTCCTTTGGGGTCTTCCACATCTCCTCCTAAACCACTGGACCGATTTCAACCAAACTTGGCATAAATATTTTACGCAAAGGGAGAACCAACATAGGATATGTGTTTTTTCGATATGATCCTTCGGGGGGTCCTTTTGGGGGTCCTTTGGGGTCTTTCACATCTCCTCCTAAACCACTGGACCGATTTCAACCTAACGTGGCACAAATATTTTACGCAAAGGGAGAACCAACATAGGATAGGTGTTTTTTCCATGGGGTTCTTTTGGGGGTTCTTTGGGGTCTTCCACGTCTCCTCCTAAACCACTGGACCGATTTCAACCAAACTTGGCACAAATATTTTACGCAACGGGAGAACCAACATAGGTTATGTGTTTTTTCGATATGATACTTCGGGGGGTCCTTTGGGGTCTTCCACATCTCCTCCTAAACCACTGGACCGATTTCAACCAAACTTGGCACAAATATTTTACGCAACGGGAGAACCAACATAGGATAGGTGTTTTTTCGATGGGGTCCTTTGGGGGGTCCTTTGGGGTCTTCCACATCTTCTCCTAAACCACTGGACCGATTTCAACCAAACTTGGCACAAATATTTTACGCAACGGGAGAACCAACATAGGATAGGTGTTTTTTCCGACGGGGTCCTTTGGGGTCTTCCACATCTTCTCCTAAACCACTGGACCGATTTCAACCAAACTTGGCACAAATATTTTACGCAAAGGGAGAACCAACATAGGACAGGTGTTTTTTCGATGGGGTCCTTTGGGGGTCCTTTGGGGTCTTCCACATCTTCTCCTAAACCACTGGACCGATTTCAACCAAACTTGGCACAAATATTTTACGCAACGGGAGAACCAACATAGGATATGTATTTTTTCGATATGATACTTCGGGGGGTCCTTTGGGGTCTTCCACATCTCCTCCTAAACCACTGGACCGATTTCAACCAAACTTGGCACAAATATTTTACGCAAAGGGAGAACCAACATAGGACAGGTGTTTTTTTCGATACGATCCTCTGGGGGGTCCTTTGGAGTCTTAAAAAACTAACTTATTAGATCTGGTTACTATGGCAACCCAATGGAATAGATTCTGTTCTAAATATATTATCGCATTAAATTGAAGACCACGCGAACGAAGTCTTTATATATTATATATATATACAAACACTTTCTTTTTTTGAGTGGCATTGCAACGCATGCCGGGTACTCGCTAGTAACTTATAAAACCACATCAGTACAGAAGAACGTAAAATCACTCACCTTTTATTCTATTTGTTTATATAGGCCTAATAATTTACTGTGTACTAATACACAGCAACACAGTAATATTAAACGTTATAATAGACTGATATAATATTTAACACAGGTAAATAATAAAAATGCAATTGATTACTTTTAGGATATTTCATTGATTGCCAAAAATCTATCTACATATTAAGTTGGTTAATATGTTGCAGATATAAGTCTAATGTAATGTAACCAGCCCTGAGTATCGTTAGCGATCCTTACTCAGGTAGCCTTACAAATACATACATTAGATTTTCACAGTTATATTTCTTAATATTCTCTCTTCAAATACAAACTGCTACAAGCTAGTTATATTCCTTCACTGTTTTGAGAGGATATAAAAAAAAATTTTAATGTTTAAAACTTAGTTAATTAAACTTAATTTAAAATTAAAATTCCAAGCTTAATTGATTAAATGTTTAAAACTTAACAAAAAGTCTAACAGGATGCTGTTTGCTCCAGGTCTTTCATTGGAAATTACTAGCAACATCTTAAACTTGGAGAAGGTCTGCCTTCATCTACAGAAATATTTGACAATGGCACCAAGAAGCAGAAATACCCATAATACATACTCATAAACAGTATTTTCATAACACTTGAAAGACAAAAGTTAAAAGGACGAAGTGTAATATAAAATACTTACTGGTAGTAGTTGAACTTAATATTAATTTTTTTACTCACAAAATTTCAATACGCTAACTTAAAATTACAGATCAGATCTATAGACAGGTACAGGATACAAATTAGAAACCGAAATAAGCTACGATGAATTTTTTTATATATGTCAAAACAAAGTTATGGTGTATTTAAAGAAACACAGAAGTTGAAAATGATATACAGAATTTTAAAAGACTAATAGTTAAATTGCTAAAACTTGAATACGTAGGTTCCGTAAACTTACTTTTATTAAGCAAACAAAAGTTATAGGTTACTATTTCGACAACATCAATTACATAATTCTATTTCCTCTAGAGGGCGGGTACATTTTGTGTGTACCCATCGTCTGGAACTATTTAGTTAATTAATTCCGTCTCTAAGTAAATACAACGCCCAGACATCAAACATTGCCCCATATTTACACTAGTTAAACCCGTAGCTTCATCCTCCAATTTGTCATTGTTATACAATCTAATTTTGAATAACGGCTGTTCATTTGGTGTCCTTACCCCCAACGTACTATTGATCAACACCTACATTTACAGTAATTGTTTTTTAATAGAACGTTCCTAAATGATAATGAATATTTTACGCGTATGTAATGATTTAGAAACGTTGTTTTAAACCGTGTTTCAGTTGCATACTAAGTAACAAATTACTAGTGGATTTTAATTTCCAGATATACAAAGTTGATCTGATATAGCAGATACCATAAAGAGTAGATGTAAATAGCGAAATTCTGTGTTAACAGATATACTCTTTTCTCTTAAAATTATTTTAAAAAAGAAGGGAAAACTAAAACTAAAGTGACAAACATTTTCGCTATACGCTTTGATCACAGTAGACAAAGTGTTTAATTTAGTAACAACAAATGTAATTTGGTACATTGTTTTGCCTGGGAAAGAACATTATGATGAATGCAAAATTATGGCGGTGAAAATCAATAGAAAATTCTATATGTGGTGAAATGTTTCTGATTTGGGCTACACAGAGTTACTGGAGGCTGCACCCAGATATCTGAAACCACGCAGGTAGTGGTATAATAATGTACGCATTGAGAGTGTGTTTTAACAGAGTGGTAGTAATAGCAGCAGCAGTAGCAGTCGCAGTAGTGGTAGCAGCAGCAGCAACAGCAGCAACAACAGTAGTAGTAGTAGTATTAGTAGTAGTACTAGTAGTTCGTTTGTTCCAATGTAATTCGAACGGGAAAAGACAATGTTAAAAGATGTCGGTAAACACAATTATCATTTTCCTATGATAACGCAAACCACGCATAGTAAATCTAAATATATATATTTTACTTTTCGTAATTATTCATTTTATCTAATAAAGGGATGCTTTATTAAACACTTTATTTTGAAATTTCAAATAAACGGTTTGTTCATACGAATTATTTTTATTGTGAAATGTTCCTTATACGTTTGTGGGTGAATAAACTAAATTTAGGTTTTCAAAGCAGCTTAACATAAACGCGTATGTGAGTATGTGAGTAACCATACAAGAAAATACATTCTTGCATTTTGTTGTTTTACGTTTGCCTTTAGTGCTGTGTAAGTTTTATCAGATGCGACCGCTAGAATGAAAGCTAGCTTAGGCAAACGTAAAGGTTTGTTACAAATTTTATTTAAAAGTTAGTGTTCCGTAGTCAGCAATAGTTCATTACGTATTAAGAACAGTATTTAATGAACGTTTATAATCCTTTGTACGAAAGTAACCCCGGTAGTCTTTGTATTTAGAGATTGTTAGCTCAAATGACGGTAGAGACATACTCAAATGTAACAGAAGGGTTAGGTGGGACAATTACCATCCTTACAATTTATCACACAACGTTTCGACCACCACTAAACCACTAACGGCTTCAGGTGTAAGTTAACCTAATAAATTAAATACAAACTTAAACCTACCAGACACTTGTTCACTAACAAGCGTAAACCGTCATAACAATAATAAACCACCACCATCTGCAAAGTTGCAAAATTAAATACAACTGTAGGAAAACTATACAAAAAAAGAACTGCTACTTATACTCTAAGTCCGCTGGACAGAACCGGAAAGCACCGCCTCACTGAAGTAAGTTTACACAACGAACAACTTTAATGTTCACTGCTAAAAAGTTTGCAAATATATACCAATTACATTGGTATAGTTCCAATTAGCCATATGAAAACGACAACTGACAATGGAAATATTACTATGTGTTCTTACCCTCGTTTTTTGATTTCATTGTTTACCAGAATAATAATTAGGCCTATTATGTTTTAATAAATCCATAGATCGTTGTTGTTTTTAGCACTTTCATCATATTACAATTAGGCCTACATTAAGTGGAATTACTGAAAGAGTTGCTGAATGTTTGTACAAATAAATATTATTTGTTAGCACCTGTAAACAAAAATGCCTAGGAATTTCCATTAACACGCTACTAAATAAATGACAAATTAAGTTTATGTGTACTCTGTCTTCAAAGACAACCACAAAATTTTAATTCTTTAGAGTAGTTTATCTAAAGTATATCAGTTACTACTTCACTTTGAAGATGCAGGAATGTTATCAAAAACACTATTTCATGTTTTTAAAAAATATATTTCCTTTTTGTTAACAGTCTGATATATTTTCAGGTTTTAGAAGCTACTTTTCCTCCTCGGCCTATGTCTATAATTTGACATGAACACACTATGTGTTGTTTTTTGTCAACAACCAAATGTCAAAGCTGGTTCTGAAAATTGTTGCTGATATATATAGAATATATTTTATTGTAACATACAAAACTGTCAGGTAGAATACACGAAGTAAATACATAAAGTTATGTTACTACAAAGCGTATTTTGACAAGTTCAATCAGGTGTGTGTGTGTGTGTGTGTGTGTGTGTATGTGTGTGTTCAGTGTTAGTTGTACGTGTTTGTGAGACGTGCACTGTCAGGAAATGTGACACGCAAAAGAATACGTTTTACTCCTTTAACAAAATAATAATGATAATATAACGCAATACGTTGTGAGAACAAAAGTGAAGTTAAGTGGAACTGGTTTTATTATAATCGGTTTATTGAGAAACCGATGTTTTGTAATGTACTATTACTTACGTAGTGCATTCTACCCTTCAAATTACGTTAAGAATTATGAAATTTCCTATTGCATAAATTATATGAATTAATTTATAATTTTCGAAAAAACCCTTATAATTACTATGTTTAATGATTATCTGAAGTGTTTTATATAACAAAAATGGTACCGTTTCCTTGATAATTCATATGCTCGCCGCCTTCACTGCCGACGTAGTTTCTAGGTAACAGTTGTCACATTTGTACCTTATATCCATGTGCAAAAATGTAATACATTTTGTATGAGTAACACATATGTATTAGCTACACAATTTAACGTAATATTCTCGTTGTTACACTCAACTTTGTATGTTTTTACATACAACTTTCATGTTTTTGTATACATAAATATACAAATGCCCACTGTAATCTGTTTAATATGTTGTTTATCAATATGTAATTCCTCAGTGCTTTCTTATAGATCTGTAACAAAAACCGATTCAATATATTCGCTTTAGCACTACAGCCCATCTGAGTCCTGGCTTCCAACACATTATTCATTGTCTCTTATCCGTTACCATCTCAGCACAAACCCTCACATCCATTCGTCTTAGATCTTCCAGCACATCATCCAACCATCTGATCCAAGGTCGACCCCTTTTTCTGCTGTTATACATCTGCGATCTTAGAATTTTCTTTGGCATCATCTATCCGCTCTAGGTGACTTAGCCATTATAGCCTATTTCTTAACCATTACGAATCTTACAATGTACTCATCCTTTAATAGCTCATCTATCTCCACGTTAATTCTTATTCTCCTCTCATCATCTTCCTTAGCCGGCCCATAAACACGTCGTACAATTTTTTTTTCAAACCTTGTAGTGTTTTTTGTTCTTTTATGCCTAATGTTCACGTCTTACCTCCATACGCAACAATCGGTCTGATAAGTGTCATATATTTTCATTTTTGTGTTGTGACTAATGAGCCTGCTTATGCATAGCCTGCATTAGCAAAATTATCAGCGTAAGCACATTATTGCCTTGTCTTACTAAATATTGTTCCTCGCTGATCTATGTCTTTAATTTCACAGTGTAGCACAATAACAAAGAGGGAGGCCGGTAACCCATCAACTTGCTTAACTCCCTTATTAAATAATGCAAATGATTCACTCAACATATTCTAATACTTAATTTTGGCATCTGTGTATCGCATTTCCATCATCGTTAATTTTATAAATTACAAAGGAAGTTCCAGATTCCGCATGATTTCATAAAGTTTTACCCTACGCCCACTATCAAATCTCTCTCTAAAGTCCACAAACAGCGTGTAAAGATCTACGTCATGTTCATAGCACTGTACTGCCTGATAACAAATGTATGTCACTAATTAATTATCGAGATCAGTATTTTGTATGCCGTGCTGAGTAACGATGCAATCCAGTTTATTTCACTTCAATATATATTGCAACAGAACACAGGATGATAAGATATGCTGTTTATATCAGAGTACATGAATGACGAGCATTTCTTGTTTAAATTTGTTTTATGTAATATTTTGTCTTTTAGTCATAAGTTTTGTATTTAAAAATTGATAAGCATATAGGTTACACCAAACTCTTCATAAAAAGATGTACTATATTGTCATGTATTTTTTGTATGAATTTGTGCGCGTGTGCGGGTGTGATAATCTGCGATCGCTATAGCGCCAGTGGTAGTTAACCGATTTACATGAAAATTTGACAAGGAATTATTTAAGTAAATAGCTTCGATTTGTGTATACTCTGAGGTTTGTAACTATTTTAGAAATATGGGTTTTTAAGTAAAGAAAAACTCAAGTGTAACTCTTATCAATGAGAGGCTAATAAAAATTGTAGATAATTTCCATGCAGGACTATGCAAAATTATACAAAGTTTTTCATGAAATTTGTGTATCTGGTCGTTCCATCAATCATGTGACTTGGGCTTGGCATATCAAAATACACCAAATTCAGTGAGATTCATACGTTGCAGACCTAGGATGGACACAGTCTGTCTGTCGACGTTGCTAGGGGAAGTTGTGCCCGGGTAAGAGAGTTGTTCTCTTACAAACGTAGAAATATCTTATATAAAATAAACCATAAACCTTAAAATTCTTAACGAAGTTTTGCGATAAGAACCGAGAGGGTAAATAATTAGATAAAATTTAAAATATAATACAGTGCTGTGTCGTGTAATTTAAGATATCCGCTTAGGGAACTTAAAGACACTACAAGATATCGTGGAAGCAGTCAAACATAACTACGACACTCTGTGAAATATCGCCGCTGGAGCCGCTTGCTGTAGAAGAGGACGACGAGACGAAGAGGACGCCTGGACGAAGAGGACACCAGGAAGGAGTGAAGCTGTAGAAGAGGACGACGAGACGAAGAGGACACCAGGAAGGAGGGACAGGAAGAAGAGGACGCCAAGGCGGGACCGACGAGACGAGAGGAGGACGTTGCAGCAAACAAGTAAAGTCGATTTATATTATCGAACAATACAAACAATTAAATATATTAGCAATACATGACAATTTAAAATACATTATACATCTTTATAAACAATATTGGTATATAATAAATAATTTTTCATCTCCTCCATAATAGACTTGTATCGATTTTTACACACTCACAATATCCTTCTTAGAATAATAAAGTTTGATCTGTTGCAATATATACACATACACACACACACACACACATATTTTGCAATTACTTTAAAAATGCCCATATAATGGCATTAATTATAAAATATGTTGCTGTCTTAAATCAATTAAAAACTGTTTAAAAATGTTATTTTTTTACATTTTATAAAGCTAGCAAAGTTGACAATGGTTAAAATTATTTAAAACAAAAATTATACTTTGCATTATACATGCTAAAACATAGCATAATTCAGAAAATTGAAGCTTCAAATTTAAAAATATATAAAACACAAAGCAAAAGGAAAATAATTTCTAAGAATTAATCTGCTGCACTATTACAAGGTGTAATAAAACAGGAACGTAACCCCTCAAAAGGATAAACACAATCCCGCCAGATACTCATAGTCTATGCTACTTGACACGAAACATTGATATAAGGCTAGATAATGCTTCAAGTTATTGCCCTATGTACATTTTCCTCTTTCCAATTAAACTACTGGGGGTTGATTACAAATGTGTTTTTTTTATTAGTGTATTGTCCTTTTTTTAATTGTAATTAGAATAGAAACGTAATCCTTGTCCTTCGATAAATAGAAGCAGTTTCTTTAAAACAAAAATGTCTTGTATTTTTTAACGCTCGTTTTCCTCTTCAACTTTTTCCTTGTCTGGTACATTTTCCTCACTCATTATAACCTTTGCGGATCTAAACGAAATGATCTGTAATCTGCGATGTTACTCATGAGACTGACTGGAAATCTGAAGATGAAAGGTATGTTCCGAAATCCGTCACTCAACACATGCAAACACAAAGTCACGCGAGGTGTGTTGTGTCATTTTAACTTGTTACTTCTAAGTAACTCGAATCCCAGAACAGATATGTATATTAAATATAATGTTTTTAAGGACATTATTTATTTTAGTTATGTAATAGTCGACGTATCCCTAGTGATTAATTTTAACTGCGTTGCATTCCTTAATTTGTGTTATTTTTAAAAAAAGAAGAGGATGGCAATTTCGGTCGTTATACACACTATTCAGCAGAGATTTTAGGGAATAGTTAGCAGTTAGTTTCTTACACTAACCATGTTTTTATTTAAAATATTTGTATTAAGTAATATTTTCTCATAAGTAAATGCTTCAATTCTACTTTTTATCAAAATACGCGTGACAATAACTTTACACAATGTTCTTATAACGTCTTACTGTTCTTCTGATAATTAGGTATATATTATCTGTTTCAAAGTACAACGAGAGAGAGTCTTTACAAAATTCATATTTATAAATTTATAAAGACATGCTTTACTTTTTGTTTTTATTTAGTCGTATTAACAATGTTGTACAATCGTCACACTTCATTCGTTACAAAACCCCTTTTTCTATACCTTCAATTCACCTCTCACTCACTCCTCTCTCTCTCTCTCTCTCTCTCTCTCTCTCTCTCTCTCTCTCTCTCTCTCTCTCTCTCTCTCTCTCTCTTCCCCATTTCTCTCACTTCCTGCTGGGTGCCCGGGTGACACATTAATTAATATGAGACCCATAATTAAATAAGTTATGCGACTTATTTCCCAGTGGAACAATTCAGTTTCCATTTAGAATTAAAGAAATAACGCTACCAGAATTGTAAAATAAACATTACTTCATCGCAGTCATATTTAATGGAAAAACTACTTTATACAGAGGTGACCAATAATGGATGTCACTAAAATGATTAGTAGATCTTGGAAAGAAAGGCACTGAACGGGAATGCCTGGAAGAGGTCAACCAGGGTTCGATTGTATCACCATCAGAAGAAGAAACAAGCTGTCGTGTGCGGACACTACTGTAATTGACAACATTGTAATTGTACAAGTGACATACAAATTACAGTATGCGCAAAAACAAACAGTACTGAAACTATGACAAAGTTTTATGTGACATAAATAATATAATTAACATAAGTTAATTTTCACGCTTTATAGGATACAGAATGCGTTTTATATGGTGTCCCGTTACTTTCAGGCAATTCTTGTAACGCTCACGTACATTCTTAAACATATCCCTAGAATACGATGCTTCATTCCTCCTACGCACATTTTTACTAATTCAGCAATTATTGCCTGTGCGTTACCTTGAAACTGGTTTGCTTTAGCATACCTCATATCTAAGTGTCAGACAGGGCAAGATCAGGTGAGTTAAAAGGATATAGTAAGTCTGTTCCACGGAAAATTACGCTGTTTCCGAAATTAGCATGAAGAAAATGAAGAGAATCCGTCATATCGTGGGCTCATTCTGCTGGGACCACTGCGAGCGAGGACACTAATTTGCTTTTCTTTGTGGATGTTACACAACGATTCAGTTTAAAAAGTGCTCGCCAAGGACTTCTTTCCAGTCTGCAACATCTGTTCGAGGAACTGTCAGAGAAAGCTAGGTCGTGGTTTAGAAATTGAAAATGGTGGGTAACACTGAAAGGCCTCGTCCGGAACATGACAAGTAGCAATTGAGCGAGTAAACACGATAAAGTTGAGAGAAATTCTATGTTCAAATTTGGTGTCAAAGTAACTAGACAATCGGTGACAGTCTTTTCGCTGTATGATAACGCTTTCTAAAAAACCGAAATTTTAATGAACGCTAACCGTGCTACTAGATGATGATTTTTGGACAGTTAACAAAATTCTTATTCAATATGTGGCAAAATTGATCAACTTGAACTCAAAACTCCAAATGAGCGAAAATTACGTTAAACGATGAAAACAAAATTAAGGTTAGTAATTTATCCTGCCTTGATGTAACCATTTTCACCTATAACAGGAAGAAACTAGAATAAATAATTATATCGATAAGTTTTTATAACAACGATTGATGAAGTGGTTACATGTGCATCATATGCTTATGTCACTTTCAGTAGGCCTACTGTTTGTTTTAGCGCACACAGTACATAAGATGCTAAGTTATATTCTATTCACAGCGTTAATCCTTTTCACTGAATAAATTTTATATTTATCAAAATTTCAAGTGCTTTTATAATCTTATATATAGGGATAACTGTAAGTTTGTAAATCTTTGGTTACACTGGAAAATCAAAACTGAAACAGGTGAATAGCCACAATTATACAATTTAAAGTGGTTAACCACTTTATACAATTTACAAAAGACAAAAAATGTAATAGCACAAGCCAAAAGAAGCATTTTTAAGACGAAAAGTTTGTTAGCATTCACAGGCGTTCTTAGGAAAGTAGAAGGCAGTTCATATGAAATTTCACTTGTCGCATTTTTTACTTATGCTTCAGAAATTTGCTCTTTAAGAAAAGCCGAAAAGGAGAAGCTTCAGGCTTTTCAAATATAGTGGTCGAAAAACTACTGAATATACCATGGACAATGAAAAATTATGGTGTTCTGACAAAAGTGGGAAGGAGAACGCTGCTTAAAAGCGCTGTAAAAAGTAGAAGTAATATTTTTGGCCATTTATTGCGACATTCCAGTTTGTTAGTTACTTTTCTTTAAAGACTGATGGAATGATGTAACTTTAGAGAACGAACAAGATAAGATATCATAGACGAGACCAAGGAAGGAAGAAAATGTAAGGAAATAAAGAGATTACAATAGCCGGAAAAGAAAGAATGTGCAGACCCATCAACCTGTGGGTTGAAAACGAAAAAAGAAGGGAAGACGAAATTCATGTTCACTAACAATTTACTTTAAAATATGCAAAACCCGTTACGTCCTGTTTATAGTTGACAAATGAAGTAAACACTAAAGTCTCTAATCGCTCACAATGCCACATCATACAGCCCCGGCTGCATTTGGCCAGTAGGTTATATTAGTACTCGATATGTGTAGCAGTTTTAAGTCAGTCACAAGATTAGTCCTAAACACGTATTTAGAATAATCTAGTCGCTATTAAAATATTCTCCGTATTTCTATTAGTCTGGTAAAATTCCTCTCTAAAACATTTGTTACTTGCACTCGATCCTTTTCAAGCAACTTTAGGTGAGTTCGTAAGAGGATGTACTACGCAATGAAAACTTTACTTGTACTAGCTCCATCCATATATCAACTCAGCTCCATCAGACACGCTGGATCAATGAAACAAACATCTCTTTCTGCAATAGGGGAAAGATCTTTTTTTTCTTTATTCCGCTTTATTCGTCTTCATGATATTATGTCTATTTATTATCCTACCACTTTGTCTAAATAAATATTATTTATATAAAATTATTCTTTTCATTCGCGTACTTTACACATATTATAATAAACTAATTACAAATGTAGTCTAATACAAAAACTTTATATTCGTAGATGCGTTTATGTGAAAGTAAAAATTAAATCCGCAGACATTACATGCAACCGATTTTATTTACAGTTCCTTTCCATTTTCTCTAGTAATTAAATTTTTCCGTCGAAGGAAGATACTGTTTTGTCTAGCAAAAGAACTATTGCCACAAGACACAAAATTAATGAATTTTTCTGGAGGGGGTTGACTATAATAAATTATAATAAATTTTGTACCGGTAACTATAATAAACAAGTAATATTTAAACGTAATATTTATACAGTTTAAACATTATTATTTGTGGCTAATATGTAAGTTGCATTTTTCATGGCGGCTAATCATATTTGCATCCGAATAATGTATATTTATTTGTATACTTGATTCCGCTTCGTTCCGCTATAAAATCTTGATTCTTCCATATATTTCAACTAAAGTTTTTCTCTTGTAATCATTCTAAAACCTGAGTCTCAGAAATGAGCTTTCTTATGTTAAATAGATTTTCTTTAGCATGAAAAAAGGATTTTATTAGAGGTAATATGTAGTATAATGTCGATCAATATAAGGCACCGTGTAATAATACTGAATTATTAATAATATTAAGGACAACTGTAATGTTTTACGCAACCAGAAAAAAGTTAAGAACACTCTAGTAGTAGACTTCCTCTCTCAGCAACGATGAGGGTGCTCTTACAATTTCTAGCATAAAAGTAGGCGACCTTGAAAGAGGTTGACTACTTTATCAGTGCTCAGTGGTCGGCCATCAAATCAGTTTACTGATGCTGCTTAGTTAGGCGTTTTGACAATATTGTGCCTATGTTTATAATTGTTCTTTTACAGAGTTTCCTAAATTTCACAAAGAAGGCTTATAACAGGTAATAAATATTTGTAAAGGACCAAATCTACAATTTACAATAAGCCTGACGGGAACGTCAATTTTGTGAATTGTCGGTAAATGGTGAACTTTCGGTTAATCGCAACATGTAGTGATTGTAGTGATTTAATGTAGTGCGGTGTTTAAACTTGATCTAAACATGTGTTTATATACTTCAACAAAGTTTTATAAAGTCTAAGTTTTATAACCGTAGTAAGGCTCTTAGGGGTAGATAGTTAAGTACCTTGCTAGAGGTCCTTAGTAGGCCAAACATGCCAAAAGTATTGTCCGTCTAACAGAAAATTTAGTTTCTCTTGTTTTTTTTTTTCTTTAAGTTTAACAAGGAGCTTTTAATGTTTACATTAGTAATATTACTATTTTTTCTAAAATCATTAGGTTTCAAGATACGCTTTCAAAAATTATAAGGCCATAATAATTTTGTAATTCAAATTATATTTGTTGCAACGGCGACTTATCTGGTACTTTGCAGAGCTTAAAATACCTTTCATTTTTTGGAAATAGTCGTGAGTAAAATACTAACAACGGCACCTTTCTTGTCTATTTTGCTTATAACGTTAACATAATTAGACCATGACTATTTTAATGCATGTTTTAATGTTAGTTTCGTTTGTCGTTGTTAATCATTTATAGATTTAACACAACGTACAACACTCTTTTCTCCATCAGATAATTATGAGATGAAATCTAGTACGTTTAAGTTCTTATAAAGGTGGTCTAATAATTTGGTAACGAAATGACTATAATCCTTTGTGCACAGATCAGGCCCAATGTCTATGTAATTCTAATATAAAATTTAATTTCCTTTGGTATTTATCTTTAAGTTAAGTAAGAGACTTAAGACCTGTTTACATTTAGCATTTTTACTAAATGCTAATGTTTCTAAAATCATCAGGTTTCAAGGTACACTTTAAAAATGGTGAGGACGTACTATTTTACCTTTGTAGGTTAATCAATTAATAGTTGTTGCTACGGTTAAATTTAATCGTAACGAGAATTCTTTATGATAACGAGAATTCTTTATTACCTATATCCGGTGTAAAGGAAACTTTGCTTTTTTAAACAATTAAATAAGTGAATAGCTAACCTCAATTTTTACAGTTAAAAACACAAAAACATTTTTAATGTTTGAATTTAACTTAATGTTTTCTGTTTAGGTTCTATTACACAAACTTTTAATATATTAAGTCTTTTACATTTTTCTGAGTCTATCATGGCTACAATATTTCAGGACAATTCACGTATGCTTAAAAGGAGGCCGTGTCACAGTTTTTTTTAACTTATACTACTGTTTAATCCAAATTAAACGTTTCAGCAAATGCATTTAGATGTATGCAGTACTGAGTTTTACGAACTCATGGAACACATCGCTTATTGTGATGTAGCAGCTTAGTAGATATTGCTACTATAGGTACATTGATTGTAACCTTAGGAATTAACTTGTGCCATCAGTGTCATATTTTAAACACGCTTATTAACTGTAGGTCTAACTATACTATGTTTGGGAGCAGTATACTACGTACATTACAGGAATCGGAAATCATTATATAGTAGACAGTCCTTTTTAATACAAACTTGGCTGAAAACTAACTACTAGTTGAAGCGCTTTCAATTTGCGTTAGGCAGATCGCACAAACGCTACAAACAAGATGTCACAAATACAATAGGCTAAATGCTGTTTACATTTACCGTTGCCACAGTCAAAGTCATTTATTATGCGCAAAAATAACAAGAACATATTTGACATTAGTAAAACGTTGTAGTATTTGCTATTTATATTTCACGACACTTAAAATTATTCTCGCTGCTTTCAGTCGCTTCCAGAAATGTGTTTTCAGTTTTGTCTAATGTTGTTTTCCTCGTGACAATTTCCTAATAATTTTAAGTATATTAGACATCGATTTACATTACTTTCGCCTGTTTACTTATTCGGTTTGTAATACACGCATCCACATTTAAAATTATATTTAAAGAACTGGTATATCCCAGTGTAAAGACTTACGTAAATATTTGAAAACGTTCTCAGATACTACAAGAATAAGCGTTTAAATATCATTCTGGAACAACCACAAACAAATGGTATTTATGAACATTCAAAAGTTACGTTACCGAACTTCAAACATTGCATCTTTACACTTGCACGGTGAAAAATAAACATAAGACTACGAAGTTATTACTTATTAGGCTTTCTTGATAACAATGTAGCAATATAATTTTTTATCAGAATCTATGTATGATATTGATTATACAACGCTACAGTGACCGTAATTGTATAATTACATGTGTGATTCTGTAAAAATTACAGGACCCTGTAAAGTTCCTCTTCTGTATGACCCAGATGGCAAAAGAAAAATGGGAAGACTAAATTTGAGCTGCCAAGGTGGAGTGCAACAGGACGCAGAAAGGTCAGGAATCCGCAGCTGGAGGATGGTTGCATCGGACAGAGACCACTAGCAAATCTCCTTCAGCAGGCCAGGATTGTAGCCCCTGATGACGATGATGATGATGATGGTGGTGGTGGTGGTGGTGGTGGTGACGAACGACGACGACGACGGTGATGTATGGTCAAAATAATTTTATTTACTGTTCTAATAAATTATCTTTTTAATCTTCATTAAAATCATGAAGATTATTACCAATATGCTTTAGTAATAATTTTAATCTTCATTTCTTTCATAATGCCACGTTCAGATGAAAAAACAAAAGTGGCTACATGACTATTAACAGCGGCAAATGCTGTTCCAGACGTATGACGATCATTCTGCGCGGCGTTATCAAGGCCGTATATTGACTTAGATTCTAGCGAATTTCAGAGCGCCTATCCGGAAATTGAAGGATTATTCTCGAATCTGTATGACTATAAGCACTAAACTTCGACAGGCTATGTTAATTAGCTACAAACAGTGTAACCGCGTGCAACAAACGTGCAGCGTTACACCAAACGTCAGAATATGTGGAAAATGTACCCTCATTAACACTTTGCACAACACAACATGTTAGTCTTTGCATGTTTGCACACTGTTATATCATAATATAAACTTGGGTATTATATTCTATTAAGAGTACATTTCAAATAAATTATTTTCTCGTGCTACGCTGAAAATCATTACTATATGGTTATAACACAGGAACTGGAAATAATCATGTTTTTTAATAAGCGTAAAAAACTAATTATTAAAAATATATGTTATATAGTTAAACTACAAAATTTTGACAACAATAAAATCTTAATATTTTCATTATCTAAGGCAATAATATATTGTTACGATATCACAGAACAATCTACATGTTTGTCGAATGTGCCAGAAGAATCTCGCTCAAATGTGTGTGGCATTCGTGACTCTAGACGCATTCGCGAGAGTTTTCTAGAAAGCCGCCAGCCGCGCGGACTGTGTCAAGGCCGCAATTAATTACGTACTTCACACTGGCGCTAAGACGCAGATTGGAAGGTTTTTGTCTGTGAGCGGAGGTATAAATACATGGCGGCAGCGGGCTTAGTTTTCAGTATTAGTCGCGATGTGATTACAGTGCGGTCCGAGTTTATTGTCGGGCGATTACAAGTGATTATCTGGCGATATTACTGTGTGCGTTCAAGTGGATATTAGTTAAGTGTTGTGTTTTATAATCGGACGGTATATTGTAATACTATTGTGTTTTAATATTAGTTGACATTTATTTGCGTGTGAACAACTTTTATTTGATTTGTTATAAGAGACTTTGTTGTTAATTACGAATTCTTTAACTATGAAAATTAAGGCCAGTGATTAGTAACTTAATTGGTGTCTTGTAATTTGTTTTCCACTGTACCTACGACAATCAAGTAGACCGTCGTAACTGTGGTGTCAGAAGTGGGGGTAGAACGGTTAACAGTGGTAACAGTGGACAGTTTGTACAAGACGAGTGTAATTCGTAATTAATCGAAAAACAATGGATGCCAGTAAGATGATGGAAAATTTCCAGGCACTATTGTTGCAGACAGAGGAACGACGACGACACGATGCAGAGAAAGCTGAAGAGAGACAGAAAACCCTCCTGCTGGAAGCAGAGGAAAGACACAGACAGGAGGCGGAAGAAGCAGAAAGACGACAAAAAGAAGAATGAAGACAAGAAAGGGAAGAAAGAGAGGAACGACGTAAGCAGAAAGCAAAGGAACGTAAACGTGAAGCAGGTGACACCAAAGCGTTAATTCATGAGCAAAAGCAGATGCAAAAACATACTACCGCAGAATTGGGTCTCCTAAGTGGTGATATAGGTGAATTACGAAGTGAGCTTAATAATCAGATTACCAGAATATCTGACGTCGAAGAATCCATGTCAAATAAAATAGCTGAAGTAGAAAAATCTGTCTTGAGTGTGCAAGAAGCTATGTCAACAAAAATATCTGAAGTACAAAACTGTATGGCGAATATAAAAGAGCAAATTAAAAATGAAGTTGAACAGTTCATGAAAAAACAACCAAAACAATTTTCTGAACACACCGTACCAATGATAAAGACAGAAAAAGGTACAGAAAATAAGTCAATAGAGAAAGTAACTGTGCCTGCAGTAGGGACAGTTCATGTCAAAGCTCCAACCTTTAACGGAAGCAGTCACTGGGCAATGTACCTCCGCCAATTTGAAGCTGCTGCATTCGCAAATAATTGGACAGAGAAAGACAAGGCTGTTTCACTCTTTCCTGCATTAAAAGGACCTGCGGCAGAATTACTACAGAAAGTGCCACCTGACAGCCAAAATACCTATGCTGAATTGATAAAAGCTCTAGAATTACGGCATGGCGATAAATATTTGCGAGATGTCTACTGCACCCAGTTGAGAGCAAGGCGACAGCATTTCGGGGAGAGCCTTCAATAGTTTGAAGCAAGTATCGACAGACTAATTAGACTAGCCTATCCTGAAGCGCCAGAAGATGTTCGAACGAGTTTTACGATGCAGACATTTACTGCCGGTGTCCGAGATAACGAACTACAGCAAGTGTTACGAATGGCAAGACACCAGAACAGTGCGGACGCCCTGGTACATACTTTGCAATTTCAAGCCGCCAAATCAGCGTCTGGTTGGACAAGTCATAAAGTGCGCGCGCGGTAAAAGATCGCGACGGCACAGGCGAAGAGGAAGAAGAACAAGGAACAGAGACTCGACGGTCGGCGCCACAGAATAAAATAAGAAATGATGGAAAACCGAAGTGTTATAGATGTGGGAAACCTGGACATCTACAACGAGATTGTCGGGTTAGAATTCAGCAGCAGGGAAACGAGCAATAGTCGGTGCAACGGGGCGTGTGCTGACTAACTGGAGGAACGAAGCCCCTAGACAATACGCAATTTCTACACTTCAGAAAAACAGCGGGAGCTTGGTAGTTACCGTATTTGTTCAAGAAAGGCCAACCTCGAATACAGTTGACACAGGCGCAACAGTTTCGATTGTGCGCCCCGACGTGGTGAAAGATCTCAAGCCAATCTGGTGCTCTTGCAGCTTGCGAACAGCTACTGGACGGCCTGTAAAAGTGTATGGAAAAGTGGAGATACACCTACGCCTCGGTCGACTTGAGTTTAATCATCAAGTACTTGTTGCAGACATTATGGATGAAGCAATTCTTGGTGTGGACGTTATGAATGCATTCGGATTTATAGTCGACTTCAAAAACAATGTCTTGAGAATCGGAGGTGAAGAGGTAATGCTATCAACAATGACGACAGCAGAAAAATCGATGGACGTCATAAACCAAGTGGCCGTAACTGTTCCGCCAAACCCCGAAAAGATCATCATGGTTAGAACCGATGTAGATACTAGGGGCAACCAGTGCTCTATATTCGAACCCCAGGTAGTCAGCACACCGGGCATACTAATTGCCAAAAGTTTAGTAAAACCTGACGAAACCGGAAATGTACCTATTAGAGTGGCGAATATTTTGAATCAAGCTATCACTTTACAAAGCAATACGCTCCTAGGCAAATTGACTCCTGTGGCCTGGGTAGCCGGAATAACGCAACGAAGATCCAGTTCTTCGGATATTTCCAAATTACCACAGGAACTGCAAGAATTATTGAACAGATCTTCTAACGACCTCTCAAGTGGTGAGGTAAAAGAACTCAGACAGTTTTTACACGAATTCAAAGATTGTTTTGCAGTTCGGGGACAGTCACTGGGAAGAACCTCTCTTGTGCAACACCGCATCAATACCGGGGACACAACACCGATACGCCAAACTCCTCGAAGGCCTCCATTATCTAAACAAGAGGAAATGTCTCGGTTAGTACAGGACATGTTGACAGAGGGAGTAATCGAACCTTCGTCAAGTGCTTGGTCCTCTCCTGTAGTGCTGGTAGCGAAGAAGGATGGTGGATTGCGTTTCTGCGTAGACTACCGGAGGTTAAATGACGTTACAAAGAAACACTGCTATCCATTACCTCGCGTTCACCATACACTCGACACGTTGTCCGGAGCACAGTGGTTTTCTACATTGGACCTGAAGAGTGGATATTGGCAAGTGGGTCTTCATTAAGAAGACAAGGAAAAGACCGCTTTCTCAACCCCAAGTGGCTTTTTCCAATTTAACGTCATGCCATTTGGACTCTGTAATCCGCCGGCAACATTTGATAGATTGATGGACCTGGTACTCCGAGGCCTGACATGGAAAACTTGCCTTGTTTATTTAGACGATGTCATAGTCATCGGGAAGACTTTCAAAGACCATTTGAAAAACCTTAAGTAGGTTCTAACTAGAATTCACGGTGCCCAACTGAAGCTGAGCCCGAAGAATTGTTCTCTATTCCAGAAGGAAGTAGAGTATCTGGGCCATCTGGTTTCGGCAGCGGGTGTTAGCATGGATCCTAATAAAGTAGACACCGTAAGAGACTGGCCAGTGCCGAAGAGTAAACACGAAGTTCGGAGTTCCCTGGGGTTATGCTCATATTACAGACGTTTTGTAAAAGGCTTCCCTAAATTGCTAAACCACTACATGAGCTAACGGAAAACAAACGAAACTTCCAATGGTCGAGAGAGTGTGATCAAGCATTTAGGATTTTGAAAATTGCATTATGTTCGCAGCCAATTCTCGCTTTCGCAGCTTCACAAGGGAAGTACATCGTAGAGACAGACGCAAGCAATACTTGTCTAGGAGCAGTTTTGTCTCAAGTGCAGAACGGTGAAGAACGAGTAATAGCGTATTACAGCAAGACGCTTTCTAAACCAAAGAGAAATTATTGTGCTACAAGCACAGAGTTGTTGGCAATTGTCACAGCTTTGGAGCACTTCCATAAATACCTCTATGGGGGAGTGTTTTCACTACGTACCGACCATGCCGCACTTGCATGGTTCTTGAGATTTAAAAATCCGGAAGGACAGTTGGCAAGGTGGCTCGAACGTCTGCAAGAGTACAACTTCAAGGTACAACATCGGCAGGAGTGCCTGCATGGTAATGCAGAAGGCTTATCACGAAGACCGTGCCCGGAAGACTGCCGACATTTCCACAGAAAGGAAGAACAAAACTCAAGCGAACATGTTCAAGCCATCACTGTAGATTTCCTGGCAGACGGCTGAACAACACACGACTGGCGACAAGAACAGATGACTGATGAAGACATCGGACCGATCTTGCTAGCAAAAGAGGAATGTCGCCGCCCGGATTGGCAAGATATCTGCCATGTTTCCGAAGTGCTGAAGGGCTACTGGGCACAATGGGAATCTCTTACCTTAGAAAACGGATTGCTGAAAATGGCTTGGGAAAGTGCAGATGGACGAGACGTGGTTATGCAGTTGATAATTCCCCGAAGTAAAGTGCAGTCTGTTTTGAAGGAGATGCATGATGGAACATCTGGAGGCAGTCTTGGCGTTAACAAAACCCTTGACAAAATACGGAAGGGATTCTATTGGCTTCATCTTCGGCCACGACGTAGAGGAATGGGTTCGGACGTGTGAAATATGTGCTGCAAGCAAGGGGCCACAAACCAGAAGCAGGAGAAAAATGAGACAGTATAACGTTGGATTGCCATTCGAGAGAATTGCCATAGACATTGCTGGACCATTCCCAGTTACTGACGATGGAAATCGGTATATCATGGTATAGATGACTACTTTACTAAGTGGGTGGAAGCCTACGTAATTCCAAATCAGGAGGTTACCACTGTAGCAAAGCAGTTAGTTCACAACTTCTGTTGCCGTTATGGAGCCCCTATGGAAATCCATACGGATCAAAGGAGAAATTTCGAATCTGGAGTGTTTAAAGAATTATTACGTCTACTCGGAATTCGAAAGACCAGGACAACGCCTCTGCATCCTCAGTCGGACGGGATGGTTGAGAGGTTCAATAGGACACTTGAGCAGCATCTTTCGAAGGTTGTTGACGAGAACCAAACAGCCTGGGACCAACGTATACCACTATTCCTCATGACGTATAGATCATCAGTACACGACAAAACCGGCATGACTCCAGCAAAATTGGTGTTTGGGCATGAGATTCGTCTTCCTGGGAACTTAATGTTCTGATCAACTTAGACTCAGTCCCAAGAGCCACAGAACAATTCCTCGCAATTAGAAAACCAACTGCGAGAAATGAATCGCTTTGTAATTGGACGACTGAAAACACTGATAAAATGAAAACTCGATATGACATTCGCAGCAATAGTGTGAGTTTCCGAGAAGGAGATAAGGTATGGTTGTTCAACCGAAAGCGCCGTCGTGGTTGCTCACCTAAGCTTCAGTCTAACTGGGAAGGCCCTACACTGTGATAAAAAGAATCAACGATGTTGTTTATCGGATTCAACAGAAAGGGCAGCGAAAGTTCAAGATCGTCCACATAGATCGCCTGGCTAAGTACTACTTCAGAGACGGTTTGCCAGTTCGGGACGAACAGGCTTAAGGAGGGGGAAGTGTTACGACATCACAGAACAATCTACGTGTTTGTCGAATGTGCCAGAAGAATCTCGCTCAAATGTGTGTGGCATTCGTGACTCTAGACGCATTCGCGAGAGTTTTCTCGAAGCCGCCAGCCGCGCGGACTGTGTTAAGGCCGCAATTAATTACGTACTTCACACTGGCGCTAAGACGTAGTTTCGAACGTTCTGGTCTGTGGGCGGAGGTATAAATACATGATGGCAGCGGCCTTAGTTTTCAGTATAAGTCGCGATATATTTACAGTGCGGTCCGAATTTATTGTCGGGCGATTACAAGTGATTATCTGGCGATATTACTGTGTGAGTTCAAGTGGTTATTAGTTAAGTGTTGTGTTTCCTAATCGGACGGTATATTGTAATACAATTGTGTTTTAATATTAGTTGACATTTATTTGCGTGTGAACAATTTTTATTAGATTTGTTATAAGAGTCTGTGTTGCTAATTACGAACTGTTTAACTGCGAAAATTAAAGCTGGTGATTAGTGATTTAATTGGTGTCTTGTAATTTGTTTTCCACTGTACCTACGACGATCAAGTAGACCGTCATAACAATATGTTGTAAGGCCATTATGATATACAGCAGTTATTTTGAATTGAATTTCCATTCAACTGCAGAAATTGTAGTGTAAACTTGATATATAATTTGACATTATTAAAATCATTAATGGTTAATGTGTTCTCACACATCTTTAAAGTTTGTTCAGTTTTAAATTTATCAGTGGATTACGTATGTGAATTAAATCTACAGTCACCTTGATTTCATTTTAAAATGTTTTGAAAGTACGAACACATTTTGATTGAACAAATGTTAATAACGATTGTAAAGTGTGTATAACGTTACACATAAATAACATTTATAATAACCATTTAATTAAATGTTAAATTAAAATATCTAAATGTTAGGTTCCAGTTTCCATATATTAACTCTATAAAGAAGATTTAGAAGTAGAGATTAATAATTGTATTTATGAAATGTTATTTTGTTAGTAGTCTGAATTAGGAATGCAATATCTGAATGTAGATACCATTCCTATATTGTAAAATGTTTTTATAAGTTACTGTAAGTAATCAGTACAAAAAAGGTATGATTCAAAATACCAGATTTGGTGGTGGATAGTTGTTGTGTTTTGGTTGTTTGGAATCAATGCTCGGTGTTGTAGTGGTAAAGGAACAAATTATTAATAAATATTATATTAGAATAGAAGGTCAGAAAAGGGTATAAACTAACTGTACTATTAAAAACTTTGCAAGTAACAACAGATAAAATCTAGGCCAGATAGTAAATTTAGACTACATAATAATTGACAAATCTAGTCCTATAAACCAACTAAACTGATGATATTTATGTAAGATAAACCTACCATATAGTAATACAGTGTAACTTATACTTTATAAAGGTATTGTCAGAAGATAAGTAAAATTATAAATGAAAATGGAATGTAGTAACTAACATTTCAGAGGAGGAGTCATAGATAAATGAATTATATTTAAAAACAATAATTAATGAGATAAATTGCAAGAAATTAAGTAATAATAGACAATTATATCAATTTTAGATTCAGTATAATAATAATTATATCAGAAAAAATGGCTATTGTCTGGTCAAAGACAGGAAACACATATTTGAACCTACTATTCCAACATGAAAGAAATATAACTTTTTTAAATGAAAACTTTGTAAAACTATATTAATTAGTATCAAAATAAGGAAAATAGATTAAAGAAACCGAATATGTATTTAGTATTTCATACAGTTAATTAATAACGAAAATATTTTCCGTGTATAATGTATTCAAATAAAATGTATCGGAAGCTAAGATAATTTGAAACAATGTATAATATATATTAAATTGGCTAAGATTTTCAGGAGACGAAGGAAATGAGAACAGTTAATTATTATCCGTTGAAGCGAACACTTAAACGAGGTTTTTCTCCGTGTAACCTAACTAATGGCGTACTATAATTAAACCGAGTTCATTAAAAATTTTTATAAATTTTTTAATTTGAATTATTAACTTGTGAAACAGTGAAAACGAACAACGAACAGTGCATTACATATAAACAGAACCACACACGCCTAAATAATTGAAATAACACCACTACAATACATTTTACGGACGAAACAAAAAAGGTTAAATACGACACATTTGACAAAAGTGAGATAGACATAATAAAACATATTTACACCAAGTGAACTAATAAACACTACACCAGGAACACTCATTTAACTCCAGAACCAATATCCACTTTTGCTGAGACGAATAAACGGTGAAAGGACATCTTTATTGGAAGAAATATTCGTCGAGGTTATAGACGTTTAACTGCGCATGCTGCTGTCGGCCACTTTGATTTCTCGTCATTCTCATCAAGGTGAAGCAAACGAATTTCTTGACTGCATTGGTTCGAAATATATACTATATAAACTTCATATATTAATTAATAACGTTGTAATTGTTAGTTTTAAGACATTTCTAATTGTAAGTGTTATACTGTCTTGTCCCTACCCTTCTCTGGCTATTTTAACATAACCGTTCAAAGAACATATTTTATATCTATATAAAAGTTTTATACTAAAGTTTATAAACTTATAATAAACTTATTTAAGTTTATTAGTTTTATAAACTAATATAAAGTTTTTGTCGACCGGCCCTGAGTACGAGTCGATATTGTTGTCAAATATCGATTATTATCGATATTTTTTCATAAATTTGTTAATAAACCTTCTATTTATGCAATTTGGTTGAATTTTTCTTTAAATATACTTAAAGAATAAGTTAACTCAAAGACGCAGACTAACCGAAAGGCGGTATATACGAAAATAAAAGGCTCATCAAAGAAGAAGAAGAAGAGCCGTCTATCGACTAGTACTGGAGTTAACCAGATTAACTTAAAAGTGATTTACAGAAAGTGACACCACTACACTATCAACCACAATACCATTAAAATTATAACACCAAACAATAACCACAATTAATTCTTAAATATTAGTAATAAAAAAGAAGACACAAATATTTTTCAGAAACAACAAAACTTTTTTATTTTGAAATAAATTTTTTTTTTTTTTTCATTCTTCGAATTATAACACCATTATTTTGTAACCACGAGAAACGTTACAATATATACATATATAATAATGTAAATGAGTGTGTGTGTGTGTTTGTGTGTGTGTTTCTAAGTCTGGCTTTATATATATATATATAATCACGTTTATCCATCATTAGCTAAACATGCAAGTTCTGACCAGAGAAGTTCATCTTTTTGAGACCCCATATATAAAAGTTACGAGTAAGCTTAGACATTTTATTCTTACATATTCGTAATCAGCATAAAAAACCGTAAAAATATATATCCGTTTCAAGATAGTTTGTTGAAAAAAGTTGAATAATAATTACCCTGTTAACTTTATCGTTACAAACCACTCACACGTTTAAAAAAATGCATTACTATTTTATCACGGATATCGGTTTAGCTTTTACTGATGAAAAATATGCACAGTGTTGCCACAAAATGTATATAAAGTCACGAAGGTCACAACGTTGCCAAGTCTACTGAACGTAAGCAATTCCTGCAGCTGCTGTGTCTCGGCTGTGTATTCCAGTCGCCTACGTTTAATTCCTGTATACGATCTTAGTTATTTTTAATTTCAGTACCGTAGTAAAAATAATCTTTGAAAGACGTAATCAACTATTTTTCAACGCTGTTATTAAAAAGTGGGTTAATCATTCAATGACAGAAAACATATAAGGTATAAAATGTTGTGATCACTTTATTCACACGTTCTTTTCTTGACACGTAAATAACTATATACTAAATAAAGATATAATAAGTATATCTTCATTGTACATTAGTAGTAAACCAATAGAAACGTCTAAAAAAACACGTTCTTCTTCTGTGTATCTTCTGTAATTGTTAATTATATTAATTGAGATTTTGGCTACTTATAGAGATTTAATTACTGAACACAATGCAGTTTTCAGAATTGCTGTATATTTATTGGTTTTGAAGTTATCGCAGGTTGAACTGCAAAAATGGATCGACTAAAATTTACTCATCTGCCGCGTGTATCACTGACGAAAGTAGAGCGAGATAGTTGCTATTATACCCTTTCTGTCTAGCGTACGGCGCAGCGCACAGTGTCCTTTTCAATACAGTATATTTAATGTATCTTTTAAATTTCAATAAATTTCAATGTAGATAATGTAGAATGTAGAAAATGTAGATAAAGAAAATGATTATGATATTGATTATAATTATAATAATTGGAAGCTTGTTTCAAATATATTATACTACATAGAAATGTTTATACACGCACTCATGCGCGCACGCGTGTGCACGTACGCGCACCCACCCACGCAGGCATATTATATATATATATATATAAAATTTGTGATGTTTTTAATTTGTTTCTTCTGCAAGAAGTATAATTTCGTATATTCTTTTTAACACCTGACGCACGTTTCACTGAAAAATATCAGTATCATCTGAGGTTTCTAAGTAAATTAATAACAATCGAAATAATTCTATTAATATAAAATGAACGAATAATAAAAAATTCCGACTTAATTTTACATCTTGTGCCATTTTGTCAATGTTATATGTGGACAGACTTGCTTACTTTTCTATTAAATGTAGAAATAGATTTTACCATTATTTTTTGCCGCAAACCATTTAATCTTGTTGTTTAATCCTTTTTCTATATGAATAGCTCATTACAATTATTGTTAATATTTCGTGTAAACAGCAGAGAGATGCTAAGTAGGACATTGTCTCAGGTAAGATTGCATGGTAAATCACGACTCGCGCGTATTTCTTCCACCAGTCGGACGTCACGCGGCAATAACAGCTGATCGCTAGGTTAGCGCGGGAAGCCGGAATGGCCCCCCCTGTGTTGTGGCTATTCAGCGCTAACACCACAAGATTTCTCATTCCCGTCAACATGAGTACCTACTCAAGGTCAAATAACATTCTTAATGTTGTAATGACAGACGTGTACGTTTACAAAACACTGTTTTGGCTGACACATATATACACATCTACGTCTGAACTCGCAACCTCTTATTTATCAGCTGGCCGGTTTTACGTTTCCACCAAACGTGTTCAAGAAAATCATATTAAAATAATATGAATATTTTATAATAAAAACATAATAAAAATAATAATAATATACAATTTAAAAAGTTAATACACTACCTCTTGCTTATCCTAAGTTTTGTGCAGTATCACTTTTCCAAGGATTCATAAAATTGTTATCTCGAATGATACATGGATCTTGTAGAGCTCGTAATCCTAATGTTCCTTGCATGATTGATGGAATATGTACACATAATAACCGAGCAACATTTTACGTTAAACTATTGAAAATAACAATGGTTTTACAAAGTACCGGAGACGAGATGACGGAATTGTTGAACTAAAAGGAATACCGTATATCATTTGATAATCGTGATTCGTTCAATACAATCGCTTCCTAATTCTACAGTACAATGCTCACATCAATATTGAAAACCGATAAATACATGTATAAATAGGCTTACCATACGTCCCGGTTTGACCGGGATTGTCCCGGTTTGACGACCTGATCCCGGGGTCCCTGCCAGTTTGTCAATTGTCCCGGTTTGAAAATTGACGAGAGTAGTTTCCGTCCGGGCGAAGACGTTGTGCAAGCTAAGCTCCCGATTTTTGGTTAAATCAATAGAAAAGAGAGTTTGAAAGATTAAAAGTAATTTTTCATGAATGGAAAATTCAAAAGCTGCAGTAGTGACTTTTCACGAGTATACACATTCAAAAGACTTAGGGAGCACAAAAATCCTAATGTGTGCTACACTTGCTTTCCTTCGAAAAGATGTAGAATGTGGCTGGTAGTATATCCATGGTCAAGTTCCAGAGGAAGAGGAACTCGATTAATTCTTTAATTGTTTCGTAGAACAATAGCTAGACAATGATTAGTGCCACAGGAGTTACGGAACTGCTACTTCCGACGTCATACAATGAATAATACCGTACAAGCACGCATCAGAAACTAAACAGCCACGTTGGAAGACCACATCCAAGAATAAAAAACATTATCAAATGTTTATAATCTGAGGCAGAGAAATGTATTCAGAACACGATGTAACGATGGAGTGAAATTTTTAAGCTATGAAAAGGACGAAAAAGTATACTGAATTGGATAAACTAAAAGATATGAAAAAGATTCTGAAGTTGGGATGTTTCTCAAGATCACGTCGTCCGTTCTACAAGTTGACTAATAAAAATAAATAAAAAATAACCTTCCTTTTTAATTTAGAGAGAGAGAGAGAGAGAGAGAGAGAGTGAGGGAGCGGCTATGCAAGTGTGTGTGTGTGTGTGTGAGTTTTATAAAAATTGTAACTTGGTAAACGTAGTTGGTAACAAAAAATACATTTAACGAATTATAAAAACATAAACACAATACAGGGTGGATGTACATACATCGTTGTTTGTGTGTTCGCAAGTGGGAGGTACTCTCACGTATCAAAAATTAATTACGTGTCTTATCTACTTGAGTGTTCGCAAGTGAAACGAGTTGCAAGTGCCACTGTTCGTAAGTGGGAGCACACCATCGTCGGCCGGATACGAAAAGCAGATTAATTTACCTGGTTTCTTCGAGACAAAAGCATCAACATGAATCAAAAAATTTAACTTGCAACCATTATTTTAGTAAAACGTAGATGATTGTGGGTATCATAGCTTAGGCTTTTAGAGCATAGGCTTGTACATTTATCTAGGATTTACATTATGTAGCTGATGATAGAAGTTCAAATGCGAGTTCCTGGTCCCTAAAAACATGGGTATCTCAGCTGGGAGAGTGAACTCCAAGACAAAATACTGATCCTTCAAATGTGTGCGTGTCGGGTAGGTATAGGCCTACTCTGGGCTCCTTAAAAAAGCTACTGCTAAAATAACAGTGATTTGTTCTAATTTTGTTTGCTACATAATAAGGTGACGCCGTATAACATTAAAATTTGGGTTTGGCAAAGATTATCAGAATTGGCACATTCAACAATTAAAAGTTTTGTACGAATGAGCAGAAAGTAATGGTATTTAAAAGGAACTATAAAGACATATCTTATGGTCATAAACAAACCGTAGAAGAAATTACTATTGTAATCAGTATAGTCATATTTGGACAGGTGTAGAAAAATATGGAGAAGCCTGTACAGGTGTGTCGGTGCTGATGGGAACACACATAAAAACGTTTGTATGAGATTAAACGTATGTATCCAAGATAAATACCGTTTTATCTACAACAGGTGGCTTCGAAATATGAATTTGGGGATTTCCCTTTTATTTAGGGGGAATTGTTATAAGGTAAATACAGTACAACCTGTCACATCCGGACCTGTGATATCCGGACGTATCTCCAAACTAATTTTTGCAATTCTGTAATTGTTAATTATATTAATTGAGATTTTGGCTACTTATAGAGATTTAATTACTGAACACAATGCAGTTTTCAGAATTGCTGTATATTTATTGGTTTTGAAGTTATCGCAGGTTGAACTGCAAAAATGAATCGACTAAAATTTACTCATCAGCCGCGTGTTTCACTGACGAAAGTAGAGCGAGATAGTTGCTATTATACCCTCTCTGTCTAGCGTACGGCGCAGCGCACAGTCTCCCTTTATGTACATAAATATGTAGGAAAAATAAGGAAAATATGTAGCTAAATATGTAATATTTAAGAAATATGTAGTATTAAAATACTTTCACATCAACAATATAATTTACATTTTACGAGAACATAACAGTGCCCTCTTTGAAAGGTTTTGAAAATAATAGGTGCTTCATTTTAAACTTTTTAAAATCACTTTCAAAACATGCAAATATATTTTGAGCAAAGTCAATGTAATCCATAAAATACTAATCAAGTTCGGGGCTGACACTAATCACCAGTTAGATTACCACTTCTGTTACAGAAAATAAGTTAACCCTCAGAATACACAGTATCTGAAAGTTCAACTCTTTGTCGAAGAGTTTACAATAAGACAGCATGCATAAGAAATGAATTACTTTTCAATTGTTTATTGTACTTTAGAAAATTTATGAAAACATATTTTAGAAAACAGTATTAAAAAAGAAACCTTGATATTATAAAATTAACAACAACAAAGTATTTTACCTATGGATTTCTGTAGTATAGGACATGAGTATAAAGTAAAAAATTGAGAATTATTAACTATTTAACAAAGTATTTTACTAGGAGAGTTGAAATTACTATAAAATTAAAGGTAGATTTTTGACTTGAAAATCTATATTGTATATATATATATAACTCTACTATAACTCTGCATAAGAATAAAGTGTCCATGTAAGTTTTTTTTTCCACTGTTTAGTTGCACAATTAATTATTAAATACTTTTCTATATTGTCTGTTGACATGGACTGTCTTCGGTCTGAGAGTATGTTTTTATAGATAGAAAAGGATCTCTCGACATCACATGTCGTCACCGGCGCATGTTTATATAGAGGAATCGTACTTGGAAGAATATTCTCAATCGATTCTACAGTTTCGCCGTTACATATGCGATAAATGGTATGTAAAGTTGAGTAACCAGGGTTTCTATTCAGCACAGCATTTAATTTAGTAGAAACTTTGTCACCGACTTCACCCTGCACAGCATTTAACTTGTTAACTGCTTCTTCAACTATTCCTATGGCCTCTTGGAGAGTCAGACCTGCAGTCTCCAGTTTCTTGATACAACTGAAATGCGTTTTGATGTACGAAACTGAACATATCACCTTAGAGTTGTTGAATGCAGACAAGGATTCGCTCGCTGACACTGCAGAATCGGGAGATAATGTTTCCACCACATACTTCACAGCTTCAAAGTTGTCACTGTAGAAATTTACGACTTCGATCCAGGTTCCCCATCTTGTAATTACGGGTTCTGGAGGCAGAGGTGTGTCAGGTAGCCTTTGTTTGTAGCACTGGATACGGTAAGGAGCTTTCAAGAACACCTTTTTTGTTGCTGATATTAATGTATTTACTTCGGGGAAAAGGTCTCTGACAGTTTCAGCTACTCGATGCAATCCATGAGCCAGGCATGTAACATGTAGTAGGTTGGGGTAAAACACATTTAGAGAATTACCTGCTTTTAACATGTATGCTGCTGCATCTGTATACAACAGCAGTACCTTCTCTTCTTTAACACCATTTGGCCATAACAAACTTGGCAAAATACAGCTTTATCGTCAGTTGTAAAAGCACTGTCAATCTGTACCCATGATTTTAACTTAGATGACAAAGATGATGCGGTCGGTGCCATGATAAAACAAGGATATTTGTATTTAAAACTCTTAAGAACTTGCGTTGAACAATACCGCACAATATATTATTTAAGACGTCTTTTGTCCAACAACGAGAATCCGCCAAGGCAAGAAACAAGCAAGCGCAGAAGTGTAGGCGAAAGACAAAACACTGACTTGACAATAACTTCAACACACCACACTGCACGCCAGATTGTTATTTACGTGTAGGCTTACACTCCGAGAGCGTCGATAATACTGGCGTCAAAAATCACATTGTGCCCTACAATAGCATAGAGTTATATAGATATTTGTTTGTTTAGGTAGATGGAATCCGTTGCGAGAATTGCAAGATCTGCGAAGAGTATTTATTTACCGCGGACAGCACGTTCTTTCCCCAACGACCCCGCTGAACGTGCGAACAAAACGTAAATGAGTGGGGCCGCGCATACCATTCTCATCTAACATCCCGTGCAAAATGCCTTACTTGTCGCTTGAACTCGTAAAAAATTTTACTTCTTGAAAGTAGAATCTATGTGTGCAATTGCAACAGATGCAATATTTTGCCTTTTCTTGTAATAAATTTAATTGGACCTGATTCTGATTAATTGCACATTTGCGCATCTGAGTAATGTTGTTATAGGCCTAACTATTTTTTGCCATTTCAATTTTCAAATTGAAGTAAAGTATAGTAAAATATGTAGAAATATGTAAGATGGAGTGAAATATGTAATATGAACAAAATATGCAAAAATATGTAAAATTAAACTCGCGGATAAGACACCTATTGGTATGATTCGCCGATATCTGGCTTTTCCGTGTAAATGTGCACTCAGCATTCAAATATGTAATTACATAAAAATCCGGGCCTTAATCATCACCTACACCTGCATAAATATGAATGTAGGGGCTACTCATTACAGTATTCACTTCCCCTTCCTTTGTATTTTGATTTGACAGCATTACAGGATGTTTACACTACCTTGTAAGCACGTATGTTTCCCCTTCTGTTTTGTCCAATATACAGTAGATTTGATAGAAATTTTAAATGAAGAAGGAAACTGCTACTTGGTAAATTAATATGTATTGTGCTTTTAAAAGGAAAAGAGAGATAGCTACCGTTTTTCTAATTCTATCAGTAGGATAGAAAACAGATATAATATAAAATGTATGAGACCCCATTAATATTAAGTATTTATCTCTAAATCACCAGTCGATTGTCTCAAAATAATGCGAAAAATAGCGAAAGAAACTACCGTGTAGTTATTTTTATCTCGCAAGGGTGTGTACGATGAACTATAGAAAAGAAACTTGTAGATAAATGTTTTTAAACAATGCCGTTTGGTTGCTAATCCCCGACCTTATAACTTTTTTATATACTTGCTTTTGTATAGAAAAGTCTTATGAAGTGAAAAGAAATTAGTAAAAGAGAATGGAAAATTCCAGGGTGAGGAAGAATATTTAACGTTACGAATTATAAAACGAAGGAGATATTACAGCTGCAATAAAGAGCAGGCAACGAATTATATCAAGGGCTCAAGAGAGAAGTAACGCAACGGAAGGCTGATTGGAATTCCTCAACTTAAATGTGAAGGAGGTATTGTATAATATTAATACTACCTGTAACTACCGCAGACCTTCCTTTGTCATAAACCGTCTCCTCACCATTCCCGATGGACCTCCTCCCAGAAACCCCCGCCAACGGAGAAATAGAAATAATTAAGTCTCTTCGTCATACTTACTACACCTGGCTTCCTTATTGAAAACTTAACATCTTAAATTTTCCTATCTACCTATCCGGTCTTTATCCCTCTCCTTTGTGCCTCCCCGCCTTACCTTGACGCCTCTCTGACACCTCCCTCCAGCTTTGGCGTCCTGCGTTACTCGACTTCGTCTTGGCTGTCGTTTGACTTATACTTTTATTATGGCTCTACCATCACCCATTTGGCTCTGCACACTACGTAAACACACAAATACACATCCATACACTACACTCTATCCTGAATGCCTCCACCTACTTCGCCACCGGTCCGCGCTGCGCTGGCGTGCGACTCCTCTAAATCTCCAATCGGCGGAAGGGTGCTTGCCCCAGATCAGCCTGAGTCTTATCCTCTGAGACAAGTCTCAGACAACGCAAAAAAAGGTATAATATTATAGCCTACTGTCTACTATGACTGTGAGACGCGAATATGACAGCAGATACGCAAGAATGTAGGAGGCTACAGAAGAATAAAGGAACGGTCCAACTTCGGATATTATGGCTTAAGTAATCATATTAGAAAGGATTATTACAATTTATTTTATACACCACACAATATATGTGATAATTTTAATTTTTTATTTATCTATAAATTTTGAAACGAATTAAGACCTGTATTAACATCAACCGTTGTGTATATAATTCTTTTCACTCAGACTTTTCACAAAGTTTAGTGATATATTAAAACCATGTGTAAGATAATCAATTTTTGTGAAACCTATAATATACCCATTAAATAGTGTAGACTAGACAAGTATGATAGTAGCTTAATACAGTCTTTTTTCCGGGATGAAAGGGAAATTATAATATTGTGCGCTTAAGAATGAAACTTTTTTTGTTACTAGACCAACGTTTATGAAAATCTATTTGGCTTCATTTCTCAGATTGTAATAAAATTGGAATCAATTATAGCCTATATCAAATTAAAAATTTTTGCCAAAATTATTTGTTACTAACCAAGTTTACTTTATTTTCTTAACCGATGGATTTTTGCATATCAAATTCCGTTTATTAGACATCGATTTTTCAATATAAAATTGGTCTCTAGATTACTGATTTGCGTTAATGCGTCCAAGAAAAATAGTAGTTTGATAAACCTTATTACTAAGTTTTAATGTTTGTTTACATACGGCGTTTTCAAGAAACTGTAACAGTGTTAGAATAAATAGGCCTACTAAAAAATTTGATTACATACCTGCACCTAGTTTCGTATACAGAAGCAGTGTAAAAAGTATTTTGTAAAGCTTTCTTACAAAATTATAACATAACTGAAGCCCAAATGATGTTTAAGATTTTGCACGTTAAGTCATATGAAGTTTACTTAAGAACCTGTTACGTTCAGACTTCCTGAGATACAGTTATTGAGAAGAACAAGAGTAACAGAAAGAAAGAGAGAGAGAGTGAGAGAGAGGTCAAAGTACATGATGTTTACTACAGTTGGCTACTTATAAGGAACTTGAAAATAACTAAACTTATTGTAATGTAGAAAGTTAACGAAACATGAACCAAAAGCGAGGATTATGTGCAGCAGACTCAAGAGTATTATTAACAGGATCCAAACAGCCTTTGGTGAAACGATTATTACGTTAAATAATTTATTCGCAATTAAGAAGTGGTACATTTTGAAGAAACGAAAAAACCGAGGATGAGGAACTTATAAGTTGCTATTAAAATATGTAACTTACCTTTTGGATACCTAATTATTTTACAAGCAAGTTACGGAAACTATAAAAAAAAATTAATTCTTAATATATAAGCCTTCACGTATTATTTCAAAAAAATTAGATTACTGCTCACTGTGATATACGAAAAGCAAAAATATAATTAATGTAACATTACAACTCTTCAACTCTGTAAGATATAAACTCTTCTGCTTCTGCAGGTTGTTATTTATATTATTGGTACTTGTAGAAATTTTTATTAATCAGAATGGTGAATAAATTTCCAACGGATGGGAGTCAACTTGAAACATGTTGCTTCGGTACTACTGTATACCAACAACTGCATAACTATATTCTTACAAATGATATTCGGTATGAATGAGAATAATTAAAAATTCGTAATTCTCTCTCCCCCGTCTCTCTTCTCCCCCTCACTCTTTCTCTGTCAATTTTCCCCATCTACCTCACTAATAGGGACAAACCTCACTACTACCTTTAATTAAACACGACTACCTCACTATTAATTTCCTTTTATTTTCATTAAGTTAGCACGGCAGGTCCTTCTGCGACTGCACCCAAAGCGCGCCTCTTTAAGTGTTTGTTGAAATGTTACACTGCTACAAACAGATTACTCAAGTTTGAATGTGTAGTCTGTACAAACACAATGAATGATTAAACAAACAAACAGTGAAGGATTGTGTGTAACACTGAAATTGTTGACAAAAAGAAGAAACTGTACGAGTTGGCGCGCGTGCGTGTGCGTGTGCGCGCGCGAGAGAGAGAGAGTGAGTGAGTGAGTGAGTGAGAGGGCTGAAAGAGAGAACACGGGCAGAGGTAAAAAAAATCTGTCGCATTAAATTCACGCCAACAACATTCTTAATGTCGTAATGACACAACAGGATGTAATTTCGAAACTGTTAATTTCCTTCAAGTGTGTACTAAAGTAAAGAATGTTACAATTTATAAGTTGGTAATTACACCAGGTAATGCTAACAACCAGTAGCCTACTGATTCGAATGTGTGTGTGAAGAGGGCTTTTGAGTCTGATAATAACGCTATTACCTACTTGACACAGAAATTCCCGTGTCACCTGCATTTTGTATTATGCAAACGTTCGGAGGATGTAAATTTTTCAACAACATTGTTGGAGTGCCAACCTTTAGAATGAACCGTTGTGGCGGAATGCAAGATTGATTTAAAGAATTCAAAAATTCTTGGAGATAGTACACTATATTTTCAATATTAAATACGGTGTTAATAGATTCTTCGGACTTATTTATTATCCCCAGAAAATTTTTCCAAACTTGTATCATTATTTTCCTTCACAGATTCGATTCTTTGGGAATAACCACTTGTAATTTTTATCAAGTAAACACTTGACGTTTTGCACAGAATTTAGCAATTAATACAGTGTTGTACTATTTACTATGTCCCAGTTTTTCGTCAATTTCTGTGAAGCTATCGTCATTAGGAACACTACCGTCACCGAGGTGCAGTAAGTTTGTAGAAAAATCACCATCTCCTCCTCCTCCTAAATGGGCTCTCATATTGCTTTGCAAATTTAGTCTGAATAGCATTCCACATCGCCGAGGACTTTAAACACACTGAGACAATATCAGCGCGGGTTCCTCTTGCAGTTACCGGTAATCTCTAGCGAGAATCCTCTGAAATAACAAATGTTACGCTACCCACTAATTTGTTACAATTTCTTAAGTCTTGGAGAGTTTGATTGACCGTTTCTATACAGTCCACAAATCGCCTTCGTTTTACCGTTCATGATTAGTTTCCGTTTTGATCGCTCTTTCTTTTGTCATGCCTCCTCTTCAATACGAATTGCTTTTTTAATAGGAGTCAGTGAGAATACTTGACTTTTTCTTCTTGGCGCATTTCTATTTTATTTTTGCAGTCGCTTTCGGATAAGGGCGAATTTATTCTGGTGTCAATTGTGATAAGGTATTAGCAGATGTCTCGTTTATTTCCGACGTGGGAGGTCCGGCTACTGTGGTCTCTTGACAATCTTTTGTTGGTGTTAATCTTCCTTCATAATTACTTTTGTCTCCTATCTCTCTGTCAATTACAGGTGAACACAGAAACTCTTCGATACTGAATATATTTTCATTTAATGGCCAAATTCCAGTTGAACTAAAACCTGCTGTCAGTTAGATGGTGTAGCTGCCTTTGAAAGAGCATCTTTTGCTAGCCCAGGTATGTCATGGTTTTACCTGGGCTTATTGTCATCCAGCTCTCAGCGGCTGCACCGAAACAGGCCATATAAACACTTGTCTAATGGCTGAAGTCAGATTGTAACGGGTATGAGGTATAAACTGTTTCATAAATAGTAAAAAAAGAGAGGCTGTAATTTATCTTGATGGATGTGCTACTCCAATACAACCTGCTGGTCCATAAATAATCAAAGTGATATCTACATAACACTCTGTGGATATAACGATAAGTGGTGGTTTCCAGCTGCCATCTATGAAAATACCACTGGTTTCACCCTTTTCCAAAGGGGTAACCCTGCTGACTTGTTTATTTCCCTTCAAACTGACAACTTTGTTAGGACAGTGCACTGTCGTTATGCTGCCTGGTTTCCTTCACATTCCAAATATTGTGACAGTAAAAATGAAGGCGACTTATCACAGAATTCCAATATTGAAGAAAGTTTTATGTTATGTTTATTAAAACTAAATGCTATTGCAAAACTTGTTGCTTCAGCCTCTCTAAAAGACAACCTTGAATGTCGCTGCATGAAGCCAGTAAAACAATCTTTTACCAGCCCAGTTCACCAGAAAATCGACATTATTTGCAAACAAGTATTCGGAGGCTAACATACGAATATTCTTAGGGTACTAACCATAATAACTAACAGAATAGTGCAGATCATAACACAAAAATCTGATTTTTCTTTTTGTTCTTTCCTAAATACAAGTTGTGGAAAACGCCGAGTCTTTGTAGGGTTTGTGAGCTACATCGCCCCAGAAAGTTTTTCACTTGTACGTTTGAACCAAATATGAAAAAAAGAAAACAGAACAAAATGTTTTACTTACATTGTACCAACATACCACTTTCCTTCTGGTGAAATTGAAGGTACACCTTTAATTTTAAAATTAGGAATTGATATTAGAAATAACCACTAATTACCAATAGTAAAGACTGTAAAAGATAAACAAAATGTAATCTAATAAGAACCAATAGATATACCAGTACTACATAAAGTCAAATAAATCAAATGTAATACAGAAACACAAAACCGACAATAATCCATTGTTGTATATTATAACTATATGCTTGCCATAGAATGGATGCATGACGAACAAAATTACTTGTAAACTTATCATAAAAGAGTAGGAACTAAACCAACAACATTGAATGAGGCAGAATACTATTCGAATAAGTAAATTCAAGGATTATAGCCACCCAAATACTAATAATAACCATAATAATAAATAAACCATGTTGACAGCTAGATGCAAGTAATCTTGGTTACTTTAAACCAAAGCAATTTTCAGTATAAATGCAGAATGAACTACTGCACAATAATAACAGTGCTATCAAAACAATGATAAGAGATATTCAAGCAATAACGAGAATAATTTGATAGGATTACAACCCATATAAAAAGGTAACTTCCTAAAGTATAGTAAACTCACTTAACAAACTATAGTTAAGGTAATAAAACCACAAGATGAAGAAAAAGGACACTATCAGAAGTGACAATGACCAATGCAGTATGCATAGGCCATAATAAAATGTTATTAACTATTAATGTTATAATAATATTAAGTATCATATACATGTTGTGTTTATGTTAGTGTCTATACAGGAAAGTACAGAGCAACTCACCGCAGCTAATAATAGAAGAGTCAACGCAACTTCTTCAGAATCGAACTCATGAAATGGAACAAAAAACATTCTAAACTATTTAAACAAAATTAATAAACGATGTCAAAGAGTAAGTAAACCGATTTATTCATATCGGATTCAATAATAGATTGAATTGGGTAGAATAAATCAATAAACCAAAAATTAATAATAAAAACCAAAACGTTAAGAATAATAATAAAACAGACAATCTCGTCGTGCTAAAATGTTCATACACACTTTTTAAGAGAAAATTACTTAAAACTTCGAATCTAACAAGAAAAATATTGTGTCGAGTATTCATAATGCAAACCCTTAGATATCAAATATGAAATGAAAATATAAGTACCAAGTAAAATGTATATTCTATAGCCGGCAGAATAAGGGAAGGACAAATAAAATAGAGGCAGGATATCAAGAGAATGGAAAACATGGGACTACCTAAACAAGTAATAAGATACAGACCTCAGGGAAGACGAGATATAGGTAGGGCAAGGAAAAGAGATGCCTTCAGTGAAGGCAAAACAGGCTGTAATCCTATACCTTGACATGGAGAAGATTCCTAATACTTAATAGCACACTTAAGAACAAAATATTGGTATGGAGAATCATACACGACTTCCATGTTCTAAGATTTATATTTAAAATCATTTTCGAAATGAAATATTTCCATTGAAACTACTTCTTTCTACTTACTGCTTCAGCCACTTACTGTGGGCACTAACGTATACCACCTCACGTTATCGCACTTGATTTTCACTGATGATGGAAGTCGATGGCACTAGCGAAACGTCTGGTTTTGCAGAAAACATTGGTCTACGGCCAAACAGGCCGGGAAGGAATTTTAAAAACAAACTGCTTCTTTGTTGTCAATAACGTAGTACATATATACAAAAAATTATCAGGTAAACTATTACGTTACAACAAAAAAATGTTTCAGGTAAACTACCCTTTCCCCGTAACCGATCTTCACCAAAATCAATAGGCCTTGAGTCCTCTATAACTCGGGCACATATGTAAAAAAATATCTGATTCTGTTTGAATTTACGGCAGTTATCGTTCGTCATGAAAAAATTTCTCTTGTTACAACATATAATATTGCAGGTAAACTACCCCTTTATCTTAACCGATCTTCACAAAAAACAATAGGTCTTGAATACTCTACAATTCAGGGCTGTATGCAAAAAATTATTTGATTCTGTTTGAATTTGCGGCTCTTATCGTTTGCCATAAAAAATCTAGACAGACACACAGACACTTTTCGATAAATTACTTTTTTTCATGTTTTGAGGGTAGTATAATCAGAATCTGCAAAAATCTCTAACACGATTTTTTTTGCCATCACCATACTTCCATTTCCTTATGGAACATGAAAGTAAAATCAAAGTAAAATTCTGATGGCAACAAAAATCAAATATTCTATCAAAAATTGGGGATATACATTTTTGGTAGGTATTTGGTAGGCCTACTTGCATTGCACAAGGAATGTGTTATTTTCAATAGGTTATTGATAAAAAAAGACTTACAAGTACATTGATTTTTATTACAAAATTTATACAAAACAGTTTCAATTCTAAGGTATCAATAATTAATAATTATTAAGGATAATGAACAAATTATTTCTTCATAGAAGATACATAAAAACATTGCAAAAATAATACATATCAGACAAATATTATTACAACAAAAATACCACACAGACATTTGGGCTTTGTTACTTTATCAGTAACTATAAGATTACATTCATAAAGTACATAGAATATTTATTTACAAGAACATAATTACAAAAAGTGAAAACACCTTTGATGAAATAAACATTTTATTTATTACATCAAACATAACTAAACTCAGATGACAATATAAATGAACTAAATATAGGTTTTTCTGCGAGGGAGTGTAGGATTGATTAGGGGTTCAATTAGTTGAAATTATTAAAAAAAAAAAAAGCATAAACTATAAATAGAAAAACTAGACTGGTATGTTTACAACAAAATGAAAACTTCAAGTTACATTTAAGAGATATTCCGTGTCAAATCAACAAGTGCTACAACCTGACCCTCTTAGATTTATTTGAAATTAAGTATGCATGTAGTATTCATAAATAGTAACACAAATCAATTTTTTCACATTTTTCTGACGAAAGGTTACTGAGTAATGGGTGCTCAAAAATGAAAAAAATAAATAAAATTTTTGACTTGCGCAACAATATTGATTTGTTCACAACTTGTGTTCTAATTAAGCTAGAACAATGACATCGAGTTCATTTGAAAGCTCTTTTAAAGGGCTTTCATATGATATAAAACATAATTAGTTGAAAATATATATATTTTTTATAAACACATCATTATTGCATTTACTGAATTTTGAAAAACTGTATTTTTAAAATTCTCAAAAAAATATATGTGAAAGATATTGTTTTCCTCTACATATTCTGAAAGTTTCAACTTGGGATGAGCATGGGATCACTATCAAAAGTAATTTTATGTTTATCACGATTCTGTAAAACGTCATTCAGATCGGTGAATTATTATTATTTTTATTTTCCTACCCGTGACAATTTTTCAGAATCATAGTTGGATTTATTACTTGGCCTACAAAATTGTACTTTTCTTTCATACAAATAACTGTGTTTTAAAGCTTAGCACTAGCTAAATTAATAGCTCAAAATTAATAAATTGACCTACATATCTAAAATATATATCTTAATACAGTGATCCAGGTTTTCCGTGTACAAGCAAAAAAATCTCATTTTAAAGACTATATACAAAATGGTTGGTTGGTGTGACTATCTCCCATCTGTTTAGTATTTTGTCATCGGATAATATTCAGTCAGCTGTTGTCAACTGTTGTTGAAAGTGACCTGTACATTTTCTTTTGGTGTGACATAGCCTATAAAGTGAAAAAAATGTGATTAATTCTGAAATGTTGTGTTTTGAAATTAGCTTAAAGGTACTTTTGTACAATTCTCACAACAGTGTATAAGTTTATATGCCTACAACCAGTTAATATTGTAACGAGACATATGAGCCCAAATATTTCAGTAACCCAAAATATTAACACATGTCAATAATTGAGTGAAAGAGACAAACCAAGTGTTTCTTCTAAAAGGCCAAGCATGAAACTACATGAGCTACTCATCACCAAGGATAAACTCACAACAATAAGAGTTAATAAAACTAATGGTAACTAACAAGTGAAATAACATTATAAGAAAAAGAAGATGCACCAAACAATGGTTGTACCACAGGAACCAACAACCCAATAGTTTTCGGTCAGTAAGGAACCAATGAAGACAAGGAAGAAACATACTACGAGAAAGACACCTAACAACCATGGTATAAAATATAGATTCCAAGAGCCAGTCAACTATAGAACATCTTACCCGTATATGCAATGACTGAACAACTTACAGATTGAAGAGATGGACAAGAACTGACTAACTGAGATGACCAATATTGTAACGCAACAGAAATGCTAGCACTCAAGTTACATAAAAACAAGGTTCACAGAATAATAAACAAGTCAATATTTAACCCCATGATAGAACAAAGAGCTAATAATTATATTTATAATCATAGATACAGGTAAATAAGGATGCAAGGTAATATTAACAAGAATAACCGAACCTGTAAGTTAGACAATAGTTGATGATATATGTTTAATGAAAAACAAACAAAAAATGAAACAATAATTTACTAATAGCAAATAAGAATTTTGAGTTAAGAGGTATTATTTTGTGACAACAAATGTTATGATAAAGTTTATGTTATGTTATACCAAATATGTGTTGAGTTAATGAAAGATAATGAAACAAGATGTATTATTCAATGACTGTTGTAGAATGAAGTGTGAAGCAGCTAATTAACGTTAATAGATTTGAATTTTCTTATATGTGATCCATAGGTCAAGATAAAATTGTTATTAGATATGGAAAAAATAATTGTTTATGTAAATGTTAATAGTTAAGATTTAATTATATGTATGAATTTATGTAAAAGGGGCTATAGATGTGTACCAGTTATAAACACAGGTAGATCTGTTTACAATAAAAGGCCTAACAGCCAAAACCACTATATAACCACTCATAACATAAAGGTTAGGTACATCAATTAATAATAATTAATGAATACGATTTGAAGAGCTAGAAAAAACATTAAATTAATAATGATATATAATAAAATTTATACAAATTATGATAATACCATAATGCCATGATATCGATTAATAACATTTAATATCGAAAGTGGATTAAATATAAAAAAAGGAAAAAAACCGGCTTATATCAAAAAACCAGCAGAATATGTGTAGAAAATAATAAACCAACTATCGGTAAAGTTACATTCCGATAGGTTAGCAAATTGATAAGGAATAGACAAAAAATATATGAAATAAACACTACATTCAAAACATGTGGAAGGAAGAAGTCGTGTGTTGCTAGGGACGACAGAAGAAGAGGAAGTTGTTAATTTGACAATAATTGCTTTGATGATCTGAATGTGATGAGATTAAAAAACCAAAGAATTATCTATTTAATCGGAATATTTTAAATCATCAGACACGATTATAAAACACAAAATCCTAATGACAATGTTTATGACTATCACCAGTACAGTTTAATCCAAATAACACTACAGTATGAAATCACAATAGAGAATAAATAACTGGATTATACAAGGAAGAACTTGAACTGTCCCATATCCGAAGGGAATTGATGATATATTAAACCAAATAGAAAGAATTAACAGTATCACAATTAATAATATTCACTACACCAGAAGTTATAACCTTTCAAAAACACGGAACAACACTAATTGCTTCAACCAAGAGAAGAACGTATTTGGATCCTGGCGTTGCAGAAGAAGCATCAATCGGGCTGTAAACCAATCCAAGCTGTAATTCCGAAGTGGACAGGAGAAGAATTCCATTCTATTAAATCGAAGAAAGAAAATCGTACGGCATAATTGTCCAGAACAGTAAATTTATCAATCAACCGCCTACACGATTGGCTTCGTTCTAGTCTGGTAAATTATTATTATATTAATCATACTAACTACACAACACTTTAAATTTGTAAATCTTGCATTCTTATCTATGTATTTTTAATCTTCCCCACAGTTACAAGAACCTTCACACCCTGAATTAAATTAATTACAAATTAAAACACACTATATAACTAAATTTAAATAAAGTATCAGAATAATCAACAATCGATTCATACAATCTATAGCTCAAGCGTATGTTAATTAGAACATATATTATTCAATGTTAAAGAAGTAAACAAATAAAGAACCTTTATATATTGGCAAAATCTTGTTATTTGGAGTATGGTTTAATGAGCTAGGAATAAAAAAGTAACTGAATAAGTATAGAATAATTTGTTAACATAAACATTGAAATAACCTATAAGTTTCGTTGAGCCGATACTACAGCGCTTATAGCGGAATTATCTGACACCAAAGAGAGAGAGAGTAAAAATACAAAATTAGACAGAATTCTCTTCAAGATATAATAGGGTCAGTGGCGGCGATAAGGCCCCCGCAGACCCCGCGGCGCGGGGGGGCCCCGCCACTCTGGCCCCTAGAAAAAAATATGAAACGAGCTATAATAGGAAAAAAAGTTTTAATGGGGTCCGACTACCGGCAAATTTGTATTTAAAATACGAAATATACGTTTTATTTAAGTGTATAGACATGCAAAAAAACTACGTTTTCCGAAATGACATTACTGTTTGTAGTTTGTAAGCGAAGCTTATCTTATCTCTTGTGGTGCCCGTACGTCCGTGCGATGAGTCACTCGTCACTGAGGAGACGTAAACAAACACAACACAATGTAGTTCAGTACTCAGTAGTTCGTCGCATCTCCTGCGCGATAGTACTGTATTGCATTCATTTCGTAATTTAGTGCCGTTTAAGTTTAATGACTTAACATTTGATTTTAGTTTTTGTATTTTGTGTAGTGTTAGAGTGTTAGAGACAGAGTTTATAAAATGGAAAGTAAGAGTGAATATTTAAGTGGTGCTACGAAAAGGAAACTGCAAAAACAACGAGAAGAATCTAAAAGTAAACTTTCAAAAACTCGACCCGTTTTTAAAAAAATCATCAAAATGTGAAGTTGAACAACCCAAACCCGGGTCAAGTGCAAGTAATGAAAAAGAAACAAAAATCGGACTTGAAGTTGATTGTGACAGTGACAATAAACCTGATTTAAACATTAGTCCGTCGGATACAAGTGATACAACTACGGAAACAAATAAGCAACTGCAACATGAACAAGAAGAACAACTGCTAGGCATTGAATGTGTTCGCCAGTCCGAAGACATACCTGGACCAGAAAATCAGTTTGAACCAACTGAAGTTATAAGTAATCACGCAAATAAAACTAGTTTAGCAGGCCCTTCCGATCCAAACTGCCAAAGTTTTGAGACAGATATTGCATTCTATAAAAATCAAGCTACAATGACAGACGAGGTGAAAAAGTTAATAACGTTAAGTGAACTTTGTCAAACAAAGGGTCCTTTCCCGAAGGATTCCGTTTCTAAGCGGTCTTTCAGTACAGCATATTATTCTTTCAAAACTGCAGCAGGCCAAATTGTTCCCAGGTTTTGGCTTTGTTACTCTCGTAATCTAGATGGAGTCTATTGTTTACCATGTTGGCTTTTCAGCCAAAGTGCTGATGCCCAAAGCTGGCGTGAAGGCGATATTAGAGATTGGAAAGGTCTCAGTAAAAAAGTTAAAGTTCATGAAAGTAGCAATGCTCATTTACAATCTTGTCTCACGTATGCCACTTGGAAAAAGAGTAAAACGGTAGCTGATCAAATTTCCGATGAGCGGGAAAAATTGAAAGACATTTTCATACAGATTGTGGATGTCATTCGAACCATGGCACTGTGTTCATTGCCGTTTCTTGGCCATAGAGAAGCATTACATGAAATAAATCCTGAAAGTGGAAATTTTTTGAACATACTATCTTTAATTTCTCGCTACGATTCTCTCCTTAGTGCACACTTAGAAAATGAAAAAAAAAAACAGATCAAAATACCTCCACTATGACATTCAAAATGAAATCATTAACTTGCTAGGAAAATCATTATTGACTGCCTTACTAAAACAGATTCACTAGTCTCCTTTTTTTTCTATAATTGTTGATAGCACACAAGACATTTCTAAGATTGACCAAATGAGTGTTGTAATCAGATACATTAACATAATAGAAGAATCTCCTGGCAATTATAAAACTGTGATTAGTGAGTCCGTTTATGGATTTCAAGAAATAAAGGATCCCAACAGTGAGGGGTTTCAAAGTAAGATTTTAGACTTTTTGAAAACAAATGAAATTGACATTAGTAAGTGTAGAGGTCAAGGTTATGACGGTGCAGCAACAATGAGCGGGAAATACACTGGGTTACAGAAAAGAATTATGGATATAGTCCCAAACGCGGATTACGTACACTGTGCTGCACATAACCTGAACTTGGTGATCAATGATTCAGTATCAAATATTTCTGAAATAAGACAATTTTATGACATAGTACAGAAAACTTATGTGTTTTTCAGTGAAAGCTTACATAGATGGCAAGAACTTAACACTGCTGTTAAAGAAGGCAGCTCTGCCAAAAATCTAACTTTAAAAAAGCTATGTCCAACAAGGTGGTCTTCTAGACACGACTGTCTGTTAGCTTTAAGAAATGATTTCAAAATTGTGATTAAGTGTTTGACAGAAATTATTCTATACAGCTCAAAAAAACCCGAGGCAGAAGAAGCATTAGCAATTAGAAACCACCTGGAAAACTTTGAATTTATTCTTGTGCTCTGTCTTGAAACTAAGATTTTAGAGAATGTAAATATAACTTCGAAAGCACTACAGAGGCCAACTGTTGACCTAGGCAGAGCGTGGCAGTTTCTAAGCCGCGCTTGTGATGAGTTAAAAGTTTTAAGAAAGGACTTTGCCGGCTTTCTTGCTGGTGCTAAACAGTTGGCCCAGACATGGGACATAACTTGTAACATGAAAAATAAGCGTAAGCGAGATGTAAAACGCTTCTTTGTTGAATTATCAGTTGACCATAGAATTGACGACCCAGTGAAATCATTTTAAGTAAAAGTTTTCAATGCAACACTAGATATTGTAATAGCTCAGCTACAAATGAGATTCGAAGGATTGCGTTGCATTGATGATAGGTTTTCATTCCTGACGCCTCAGAATTTAGTAAACTTCTCACAAGAGACAATAGTGGAGAAAAGTAAGGCTCTGGTAAATGTGTATCCTGGTGACCTTTCCACATCACTGCCTGACCAAGTAATATCCTTCAAAGCTCTGATGGCCAAAGAAATTGTACACAAGAAAAGCATTCGAGAAATGATGAATTTACTGGTTGAAGAAAACAGCTGCCTTATGAGCTGCCTCCCAGACTTAACTACAGCTTTGCAGCTTTATTTAACCATACCTGTCACAACAGCTACAGCGGAAAGAAGCTTTTCAAAACTTAAATTAATTAAGTCATACTTAAGAAGTGCCATGGCCCAAACTCGGTTGACTGACTTGGTACTGTTAAGCATTAAGCATGAAGAGACACAGAAAACTAATATCAACGAAGTGGTTGAAAAGTTCTTAGCTATTAAAAAAAGAAGACTAGGCTTAGGAAAACAGTGAACTTTGGTTGATCCTCATCTGTAAATACTGTACGTTACTTGAGTTCGAGTGTTATTGAATTGGATTAGACTTAAGGAGAACGTGTATAGAGTATATTCAAGAATTTCACAAATTCAGTTACAAACTAATTTAAATGTTTGAAAAAAGCTAGAATGTTACTTTGATATTCGTTTTTAAATAATAAATTTTTAACACTCTGTGTGCGGTACTTTTTCATAATCTGAATTTAGATCTTTGACGTAAAAATAAATAATTCTTTTTATTTTGGTTTTTTTATAGTTTGTATAGAACTTTGTCTATTTAGCAACAATGAATTTTAAGAGTTTGTATACGTGTAAAACAGCCTTTGCAAATTGCAAACGCTTTGTGATAGACGAGAAAGTATTCACAAACCATTGTTGTGAAACACACGTAAATAGAAACTCATTTGAGTGTTTTTCCCTATTACGTATACAAAATTTAACCATTTTTATAGGGCCCCCTAATTAGTTTCGCGGGGGGGCCCCCGTTTCGTTAGCGCCGCCACTGAATAGGGTTGAACGGAATTATAAAATAACTCATTAATTATTTAAGTTACAGGTACACAAACACTGATAGTTTTTAGAGAGCTAAGTTAATAATTAATTACTTACATCAATACATCCCACAACTCCAAATATCTCCGAGATTTACATAATTAAAATAATTCAAAACACATTGGCATAGGTGTATGTACAAATTGACAAACACAACAGTGGGGTTTTAAGGAGAGGAAACCCATTCCTGTACAATATACAACAGATAATATTATAAATGTATAGGACAAGATATGTTATAAAAGAATGAAAGTAACTAGACTGTTAACTGAATAGAAGCTGTGAATAAAGTCATAGTAACATGTTATGCATAGCACCCATGTAACATAAAGAAGTATTAAAATTGTCTCATAATAATAACAAATATTACTCAAATAGTCAAACAATCATGTAAGATAAGAAAAGGCAATAACTAAAGAGTTATTAGTTATCATTAATAAAACCAAACTTGAGAAAATAAGGTTAAAAGAATGTAAATTTGTATCAACCTAACATACACATTGTTGGTACAAATTTCACCTAAATTCACATCTATCAGTAGGAAAAGCCTACCTAAACCAAAATGTTTTGTGCCTTAAACCAAGAAGAACTGATAAGATTTCTACAGGTACCAATATAAGATACCCAAAATGGATTTTAAATAAGAATTTAAGTAAATAAAGTGAACCAAAACCGACCAAAAGGGGATTCACTAAGTAAAACGTGAACAAAACCACTTTATAATACCAAATAGAAGTAAAAGGTTAATGTCTATACCACAAGTAAGGTGTAATGCCACTATTGTAATAGTATAAGAATATTATAAGAAAGGACATAATGTATTATAATCGTAATTAAGAACACCTGTCATGTGACACTAGGTGTAAATAATGTTAGTCAATGATATACACTAAGGGACAGACCAGTGTACAAAAAACACTAAACCAATTATAAAGAGACTACTATGATTAAACTATTGTAACTAAATAATAGTAGAAAGAGATAAAAGAATACCAAATAAGAATGGAAATAAGTGTACACCTCATAGTGCAAAATAGAGGTCAGAGAGAGATAACTATATAAGAATACAGCAGTTCTATAAGGAGAAATTTACCTCCAAACTTATAAATTTTGCACAATCATCTGGCGATATAAGAGCTTCTACAACAATGGACTCTGTAACAAAGAAAGAATTTTAGCTAACAGAGAAAAATAATTATCATTGCCAGTATCAACAAAAGTGCAAATTACTAAATGAAATAATTGCAATTTTATGGGAAATAATGTTATTAAACTAATTATGTACTTTATTAAGAACTTTTGTTTTCCAGCAGCTTCCAAAACTCTTTATATAAAAAATAATATAAACAAACTTATTTAGAGCTTCTAACAATACTTATCTTAAAATTATCATATGATTATACTTTCCAAAGGAAGCCCCTGATTTGAAAGCATTGACACATAATACTACTAATTAAAAATGATTCCAACTACTATGTTACTAAATTTTCTCATTTAAAATGTAAATGGGACTGTTAATAACTTTATATTGTTGTTATTAACAAGACAAAAGAATCATTAATGGCTATTTTATTACAAACTTCAAAATCTCCTATAAAGCTTGCTCAATGAAATAGGACATTCCTGATGCAGAAAATTAACTTTGCCATAACACAAATTAAATAGGCTAACACCCAAACAAAAAAATGCTTTGAAAAAAAAAAATAAATGAAATATGGTATGAATTAATTGTGCTACATTCAAAGCTGATTTTCTTAATTGATTTAAAGTACCTATACAAGTCTAGTTTGTCAAGTAAAGATAATTTAGGTAAACCTAACACTACATATGAAACAAACATTAAATCAAATATGCTAATGTTACAAAATTCACAAACAGAAAAAAAAAATTTTAAATTATCTATAGGCTAAATTGCTTTGATTATATTACCTTCTCCACTTCATATGTTTTCCACATCAATATCATCTGATGTCGATACTACTGATGGTGCAATAATAGTCATTTTTTCCCAGTCAATTCTGGAAAGTTCAGGAGGAACCTGAAAGATCATTACAAAACTCATACATAATTTTTCACTAAGTTAATAATTATAATAATATTAAGCTAATAATTAATAGAATAATTTATTTTCTTAACCTAGCACAATATTTGTAGGTTAGCACTATGAATTTACAAAAAGTTAATGGATTTTGTGTACATTTCTAAAAAAAATTAAATTTACAGCATAATCTAGTAGTTATTTTATAGTAATCTATTTTAATTTAAATGAACTCAAGTCACTATTGCTTGGTTACATCCCTGCACTGAAGATTCCTGAAAAAGATTTCTAATATAATCACACAAACTCGAAAAACAAAAACTGTTCAAATGATTAACATTGAATAATATAATCCTGATTATAAAGTTAACTAGAGTTTAAGGGGTGATTTTATACACCGAATATAAGGTAACATGAATAAATTAACACTGAACTTACTACGTTCCCAGTCAAATATGAAAGTAAAGTATGAAAATATATGTAGACATGCACTATTGGTGTAAGTTCTGGAGCTAAAGATAATTCAACTGTGACACAGAACTTAGTCTATTATACTTAACACCCAGGCCTATAAACTTTTGATCTTTTTCTAAAAGTAATTAATTTTATTTCAGAGTTAGGTTAGGCTTACAGGCTAATCCGCAGTAAGTTTAGCTAAATCAGTTATATTATCATAGGCCAGACTTAATCTAAATAAAATTATTCTGTGTAAAGGTATCAGTAACTTGATATTTATACAGAATAAGCATTTAATACAGAATACATATTTCATTTAACTGGAGTCAGTTCCCTCACAGGGTCTTTTTCAAAAATGGGTTAATTAATTTTATATTTTTAGTTGATTAGAGTTAAGGGGTGCTTTTATACACTGAATATAAATAACAATTAAAACTATATGTACCTTTTTTTGCTGTACGTCTCCTAGGCCTACTTTCACAGTCATCTGAAAAGTAAAATATGACAATTGATGTAGACATGCAAGTATCTGGAGCTAGAGACAATTTACTGTGATAAAGAACTTAGCCTATTATACTTAACACCCAAGCCTACATAACACAAACAAATTTTGATTTTTTCCTAAAAGTAATTCATTTTATTTCAGAGTTAGGTTAGGCTTACAGGCTATTCCGCTGTAAGTTAATCGGCTAATGCCCTGCTAGTTTGCTAGTTTTGTTAACATAATTAATCACTAACTAACTAAGTGTGTTTGATATTTATGTAGCATAAGGTGACGCGTATATGACAGGTTTTATTAATGCAGTAAAGGAACAAATCTAATTTAAATAGTCTTTGTATTATTTTGGAATTCAATTTTTTAAAGCAAATGATAATACCTTATGCACCTTTGTAAAGGTTTTTACTTATTGGGGATAAGTGAACTGAATTAAAACACCAAACAAATGATTTTTGTTTCACAATCAAAACAATACGCCTACTGTATTAAATTTATTATGGCAATTCTATTTACCCTAAAACACTACAATACAAAACTCCAGAATTTTTGTTTTTGTATAAATTGGCCCGCTAATAATGAAAAAATAAAATTGTATTAATTAAATTAGAATGCTAACTTGCTCAATTATTAAATTTTGGGCAGAACACAGTGCTATTAGGCATAGTTGGTTCTATAACAGATACGTGTTCGACAAAGTAATCTAGACATGAAACATAACCTAACGTATTTCTTTTATGAATTTTATGAAAAATGCTGAATTTGAAAGTATATTTAGAGTAATATAGCTGGACTGAAGAATTAAATAAAATTTGTAACTAGTTAAATACGAGCAGAGTTCAAATTAAATATATTATAGTAAGGCGTACCATCTTGTGTTAGGTAGGACCACATTTTACGAATAAAATGATTTACAAATTGGATACATTACACATATATAGGTAGGCTAGAGTAGACAAAATAATTGTCAGACTTACAGGTCTTTATATATCTATAATAAAGAAACTTTGGTAAATATTTACCTGTGCTACACCATACGCCATATTAACTGAGTAGTTGTGGGATCACCACTACATTTTGCCTTAACGTAATTCAATTGCCTACAACGCAAAGCATTACATTTCAGACTCGTGGGTGGCCGACTCATCAGTTTCCTACAGTATCCACCGCTGAGAGTGATTTTGGGTAGCCGGCTCACCGCACATGCTTTAGTCTACGGCGCCTTCGGCGCCTCCGAGGTTACTAATAATAAACTCGCGGTGGGCTGAACGCAAAGCTTTAAACCGCCGTTTGGGCTCAACGCAATTTTGAACATGTAAGAATCATGTAAATTTTGTTTTGGAAACGCATCAACATGATTTCCAGTCAAATTCGGCTCACCGTCTACACAGTCAATATGGCGATCATTCACTTTTGCATGCATCCTTATGGGAGTATTTATTTTATTTTTTTTCTTCGTAAATAGCTTCGACCCCCGTTTAAAATTAATTTTCGCGTGTTTATATAACATAGAAGAATAAAAAAAAAAAATTCACTTCAAGATTGTATGGTGGAGCACAGGTAAATATTAACCGAAACTTTATTTAATTAAATTGCTTCAGTGCCTTACAGGGACTTTTTTTTAAAATTAGTTAATTACCCCTTGGGTAATTATGAAGATTCTCATCAATGCTGATATTGCGCTGATATATTTTTATTATATTCTTCTATGTTATATAAACACGAGAAAAATAATTTTAAACGGCGGTCGAACCTATTTACGGAGACAAAAAATTAAATTTTTACTCCCATAAGAACGCATGGCGTTAGCCTAGGTATATTGTATTAATTAAATTAGAATGCTAATTTGCTCCATTATTAAATTTTGGACAGAACACAGTGATATTATGTATAGTTGGGTCTATAACAACCGGTAGGCCTAGTGTACAACCCAAAGTAAGCGAGACATTCATACATAACCTAACAGCTAATTTCCTACAAACAACGGAGAACATACACTAAATAAATGATCATCTTACCTTTCATTATTATTCCTAGCGCCTCCAACATATTTTTACTTCGACTTGCAATCACAAACACTTCATACGAATTACAAAATTCTGTCCCACACACGTTAGAAAACTCAACGAATTACCGCACTAGACGACTAAACAGAATAAATTATGGCAGGTCCAATATTTCGTTATACCAACTAAACAGAATAAAAACACACTTTCCTCTGTAGTGTCTGTCTTTTTTACACATGTTACAAATTTTATAGAATAATTATTACGAATGCCAATATGGCCGACTAACTACCCATATTTCATTATATACATTTGTATATATCGAACAGGTTGTCTGGCTTCAGCGTACAGCAAAAATACGATGTATAAAAATTTGTATAAGTTTTTCGTACGCTGACACACCATAACTTGGGCAAAATAACTTCTTCACCTACAGATGTACTTATACAAGTTCCTCAAATTTGTTTTAGATACCCTGGGTAAAAATTGGCGTGTGATGAAGAAATTATGCGGCGCTAAGTCTATATATATATATATATATATATATATATTGTAACCAGATGTTTACGTGTGGTGTTGTAAAAATTAAAGTTTAAGTGTTGTTCGGTGTTAAACGTGTCAAAATGTATGCTCTCAGTCGTGTACGGGTAAACCGTATTCTGCTCTGCTGCATTCAAACGTTGCCGCCTCGCCACCTGATTGGCGTACAGCTCTCTGCAGTATTACCCAGCTTGCGTCTCGCTTTAACGCCTTCACTTCAATAATTACTAGTCGTAATTCTAAATTAACTGAATCAAACATACAGCATTGCAGATTGAGAACATTTATTAATCCTTTAGAATATTTCACTTGGTTTATTATACATCAAAATTCGTTTTCGGCACCGGCTATTACAATTGTGCAGTTGGTACTCGCTCAGCTCAGTTGTATACAATCAATCAGTAACGTTAGTTTACAGTAAAAATATCGTTTTTCTCAGGGGTGTAAAGTCCTTTCGGCTACAGAAATATGTACTTACGGCTAACACACACAAAGTTATAACAATTCTTAGAACTAATTACATAAATAAATCGATATCTCATTACATTTGACTAAGTAATCACCAATGAAAACTTGTGAAGCAATTTTGGGTTATGTTTCGTTTGCCAAAGGTTCGTTATTAAAAGATTCGTTAATTATTTGTCATATTTTACTTTCTTAATAATTGTTAATTGGTTAGAGTTAAATAGTGAATTTAAATAAGTATTTATTTTGACTCGGAAATAGTGATCAGTGATTTTGAAATAGTTATATTTAATTCAGACCAAAATTTGTGAATACGCTTTAAGGGATAATGTTTATACTCATCGGTTACTTGTTGCTGAAGATCCTGATGTCGTCTTCTTCGATAGATAACTCCTGGGCTGTCGTCTTCTTCTATGGATAACTCCTGTCGTCTGTTTCCCTCGTCTCGTCACTTCTCCTTGCTGATTCAGGCCTCGTATTTCTTCAGTTGGTGTCGTCTTCTTCTTTTAGGAGGTTCCACCGATCTTCATATAGTGTCAGTGGTCGTCTTTCTTCGTCACGGCGTCGCTTCGTCTTCTTTGGATCACTACGGTTTGTTAATTTAATTTTTTATAAATAAAAATTTACGTTCAGGATTCCCTGTACTATTGTAATTGTCTTCCATTAGTTTTAAATAGTTTTGAAATTACTTGAAGAATAATAATTTAATTTTGATACGAGAGCTACTCGGTCCACTCTCTGGCGTTGGTTAATAATGACTACTGAAAATCTAACGGTTTTTTGGCGTTATTTTTCTTGTTGCTATGGTTACTTAATAAATTATGCTAATTTTTCATTGGTTATTAACTCAGGTTATTGTTAGGATTTATCGTCTTTTTTCGTCTATTTCTACCAAAATATCTTCAACTGAAGATTATTACTTTATTCTATTAGCTAGGGTCATCACATTAGTACCATTCTTCCTAATTTTTCATGGTGAACATTTTGATACCCCTCATGCCTAGTTTTGAATAGCTAATTACATTTTTACTATTTTCCCAATTTTATATCTTACATATATTTTATTCAAAATTAGTTGTTAATCACATATTTTGGTACTATGAATACCCACTTACATGGTTTAATCATTTGGCACATTCTGCCTTAACTCTGGATTATTATTTGTTCTCAAATTAATAAATTTATGTTCAACAGTTTGGCCTAGAACCTAGATTCCATTCTACTTCCATCTAACATTTCTTACTAACATTTCTGGTAACTCTAATACAATTTCCAAACAAAACAAATAATAAACATCAGTATCCATAACTCTAATTCTTACTATTAAATATTTCTTTTCAGGTTCTACCCTGAAATAACTTTTAACTACTGTCCTCTGCTTACCCTACAATTTACTCTATGCTATGATTTTCTGAACACTAACAAAATTCTTAATACTTACTTAAAGAAACTCTTATAATACTATTGACAAACTGTTCCTTGCATGATATGTCCTATCTACTATTCCCTTCACTTAAATACAGTGTTAGTCCTTCTTAATTTGCTATTCATTCTAATACCTTAACTCTTACCTTAATATATAATCCTGATATCTTATTACCTAAATTAACAATATTACAATTAGTTCAATCTTACTTACTAGTGCACAGTTCATCAAAAATTGTTTATCTGTTTAACATAGTTGGCTTACATAATATTTGGTTCTACACTCCCACTACACTTTTCCTTTCATTAGAAAGTTTCTATAATTACTACCCTGCTCACTTTGTTTCATTATTCTATACCTATCACTTCACTACTTATTTAGTTTTACACACTTTTTGGCTTATTCACTTGTTTATTCATGGGTTGTCTAATTACTTTAAATCACTGTGTGATTATGGTCATGTATAACTATTTACCTCCAAATCACACTGATCACTTTTGGTCATCATTCTAATATTGCTTTTGTTTTGGGCTCAAAGTATTGTTTATAGCCTTTGGCCATTATTATTACAATTAGTTTGGGGTATGGTTAGCTTCTAACCCCCCCACATTATATTATACAAGTACATTCTTTAAATAACAAGATACATGTGATACTATTACCCTTCATTAGTCTTATTGTCCTAGCTACGTCTCATATGCTACAGACATCAATTCATTACTAAATTTACAATATTCTGTTCACTTTTTTGGGATGACTTGATTGTACTTAAACTTCTTCTTCACTGTCTCTTGGTTTTCTTTTGGTTCCTATCCGATCTATTGTGTCAAGTCTGTCGGGTTAATAGTCATTTGTCATTTATTGGGTTACTGGGTTATTGATCTTTAAGTTCATAAGTTTTTGCCTTTTACTCTTATTTTCAGCTGTTTATTTTATAATTAAATACCATTGAATTCTTTGCTACCTTATGTCATGTTACAATATATATATATATATATATATAAGCCATGATAAATTTTGGTATTTTATAAAAACTATTATATTCCATACTCAAGTGAATCTACAAACTAGTGTCTTTATTTTGTGATTGTTTTCTCACATCTGTTTCAAAGGAAAATGCAAAATATTCTTATTAATTATTTCTGTGACTTAGTAATTTGTGTAAATTACATTGAATATGTCTTGATTTTACACCACACTGTTACATGTTATAATCAACAGGATGATTTTACTACTTCAGAAACTTAGCTGCGCATTACGTTTACACGAAGAAGCTGATTACAAATGTACAAACAACACAAGACGCTTGCACTAATGTTATAAATTTTGAAGTAGTGTAATCTGTTACATCTCAGACAGTTATAAATGATCAGGTTCTGGAGATACAGTGACTAATTCACCTAAATTACATGAATATGTTGTTGCTGTTAAAGAGAGAAGGTAGGAAGTCAGTTACATAAACATCAGATACTACGTAGAACTAAGAAGAGAACGTTTAAAAAATTAAATATAATCTGGTTCAAAACTCCAACATTTTTCTGAATAACCTGTTTAATTTATTGTATGGTAGTAAACCTTGAACCGACCTAAAATTCGTGAGGGCTTTTTAGACAATGCTGTATACATTGGAAAAGGTATAAGCATATTATTATAAGTGAAACGAAACCCAAATTAGAAAGACTTTGCAGAAAGCATGGTAAATGAAAAATTATCTAAACGTAGGTTACAGTTCCAGTAAGAGTTCGAAGACAAAGAAGGAGAACGTCATATGTCACATCGCTTGCTTTTGACTGCTTCCTTGAAATTGATAAACATTTTGCATTACACAGTATACATTGTACACAGTACATTATAGTTCGTGAGCTTAGTCAATATATGGGCAGGATACAAGTAATCTAAAAAAAAAAATAATCTCTTCATTTACAATTTTATAACCAAAAAATTTTTCAGAACTTCCACTCAATTGAGCATTTTAATAAAATTGAATTAATTAGTGATTGTACTGATACGTAAACAATAAGTAATATATTTAAATTTATTAAATACACACTTATTACATTCTACAGATATTTTTCCAGACAATTGTTTTACCAGTTACGGCAGCTTCAGAGGTTAGATATGAACTGAGGAAATAAATTGCATGAATGGTAGGGGAAGGGTGGAGGTGATGTATGACAACGGTGGCAAATGGAAAAACCCCAGACAAACGATTAGAAATTAAGGTGAATGTGCTATTGTTTGTTAAAACAAAGTAGCGTTATTGGATATTTATAAATCATATACAGTAAGCTTTTTTGTGAAAACAATTTACAAGTCAGACTACGTGTTACTTAAACTAATATAAATATTGTTTCGAGGGTCACACCGATTGTCGTGTTGTTTAGTGGAAACAGAATAACTAACACCAATGGCGTCATTAATTACAACTTTAATTAGACACAAATACCAGTTATAAATCAACAAAGCGTCCTTATACAATGATTTACGTTAAATTTGTCCAACAATAAATTTCATCTTATTACAGTTTTGCACTAATTGACACAATAATCGCTTTTCAATATATCGCTACAATAACTCCGAACCGCACTCCTAAAATCGCCAGGTGTAGCTGAACTTCTTAGCCGGCCAGTGACGCTTATGTGTACTCCGCAGAGGTTCAAACCTAACTTTCCACTTTCCGGAGGACACGGCGAGCATAATTTGCGTAGATGCAGGCGCTAGAACAATCTGAAGACTAAGTCAAAACCCGACCTTGAACGCAACGTGCCGGCTGCATGTGCTAGACTAGTCGAGAAACGCTTAGAAAGACAACCTCGAATTTTAAAAGCGTTACGTAATTCTCGTTCATCTCAAAGAACATAGCAATATGTATAGTGTAATTACTAGGAGTTTATAAATAACATGCAGTAAGCTTTTATGTCCAAACTAAATTACTGGACTCAATTTATAAGTAATGCAATATGTAATTCCCAGTATAATGTAAAATATATGTGCAATAATATGAATACATTTAATGTAATGAAAATTTGTGTGAGTTTCTGTGTGTAATATTAAACTACTCTAACTAAAACAGTTTTAAATTATTAACTGGATTAATGTTGAGACTGTCCTCTATAAAAGATATATGAATATCCTCTATGTATAAATAAATAAAATTTAAAATATTCTTTAAATTAACGGAGATATTGAAAAACTTGTTTATTAGTAATGTTTTTCTTTTGTTTTTGAGCTTGTTTAATTTCTATCGGCTCTTAAAAGATTAAAACTTTAACTTTACGACTTCGGTGTAATAATTTTACATTGTCTATGTCTAATGTGCGATTTTCTATTTCTATACAATGTTCAGCACAGCCAGCATTATATTTTTCATGAATTATAGATTTATCGTGTTCGATCAGGCGTTTTATTAGAGAACGGCCAGTTTGACCAAAGTAGATGGCATTTGACCACAGTTATTACAGTGAATCTGATATACACGTCTACCGTCTATGATGTTTAGTGGCTCTTTGTTGACCTCGGACAGTAACCCCAATCTCAGCCAATCAAAAATTTGTAGTGAACATTTTACCGTTTTAAAAAGGATGTTAATGGTTTTGTATCATATATAGTACACTCTACGTATGGTTCTACGCCTGCATTAGCAACAGCGGAACTTACAACATTGTTGTGAAGGTAAAGAAATAGTCTTGTCTAATCAGACGAAAGTAGTGTATGGTCCCATTAAAATTACTACGACCTGTATTGCATATACTCTTTGAAAACTCATCTACAGCACCTAATGTTGTTAAGTGTTATTCTCTTGGGAAAAGTGTTTAAAATATACTAAAACAACACATTTTTATTCATTTTAGATACTACATATCACAAAATAGATATTAAAGTATAGATATTAAAGCCCTCAAAAACATTTATATATTATTCTGTAACATCAATTTGTAATTTGAAATATTGATTAGCATAAAAATATGTATGATACTTAAAATTGTTATTAAATGTAAGAGATAAGTACGACATTTCAATTGCTTAATGTGATATTCTGACACTGTGACATGGGCACCTCTTGTTTCAGGCATCCTTAATACACAATGTCGCGGACTAACCTAAGCCATCGTCATTCAACAACAAAAATATTTATAATTGCGTTAATGGATTTGACTGAAATAGAAATCCAGTGCTGTATAACATTAATAATAAGTCAAAACACTGTGGCAAAATCAAAAACAAGAAAGTAGTCTGCGGAAAAAAAGAATTATCAAATATATGAACTAAACAGTAAAGTTGTAAAAGTAAGAATAATTTTTAACGCGTGTAAGACACTGTGGGGCGAACAAGAAGAATTAATAAACCACAGTTACAGAGCATAAATAAATAAATCGTCCAAAAACAAAATTATTGGCAGTCGTGTAAAAAAGGAACAGGCATACGCAGAACAAACAAGGTGTTTTTCTCAATTTTCTTTTTTGTAATTTCACAAGGAGATACACAGGTATCAAACACAATTGAAAAAATAAATTCTATAAATAGAAATACAGTGTTGTTGATATATTCTGGCTTTATATAACTCAGCTGTGTAGGCGAATGTAAGACGCATATTGTTCTGTGTGTAGGCTATATATATTTTTGTGTTATAGATTATTTTGTTCCCCTTCTACCATGATTGTATGCTGCAAGCTGAGTTCAGTTTTTTATATGCGGTCGTGTTCATTTTATAATTTACATTTTATGGTAGTGTAACTTTAATGTTTATTCATAGTAGAAAACCATTAATTTAAAGCGCATGGAGGATTAAACAGAAAAGTGTTTCCAATTATCAGAATGAATGCTATAATTATGATATAATTATCATAATTAATTATATTAATTATGACGTCATTTGAACCCATTAATATTGTTCGTAGCACTAAAGTACGTTGCCCTAACTCGTCTTACTGTAAATAACTGGGAAACACATAATGAATAGAATCGACCTCTCACTGATCACGAGGATAGGAATTACGTAAATATTAAGCGTATTAATAACTGTGGTGACGATGCTTTCTGATACTAATTTTTCTTGGAATACTGAAATAAAATTATTTACCGCACTACAGACAAAGTAAACATGAATAATAATACACACATACGTTACGTTAAACTAATTAAACGAATTTAAATATTGAAAATAAATATTACTTATTTTGTCAAAAATTTGCGAAAAATATGATACGGATTAGTTACAGGCAATCCTTAACTATCCCTAACTATTGGTAACTTAGAGATGCATAATAGATTTTTGTTAAGCATAGGCATAGATCGTAAAATAAACAAATGTCTTATATTCCATTAAGTCGCGTTGTTAACAACGTGACTTTTTAACTTAGCTTACAATTCTCAATTGCTATAGGCGGAATATGTTTAATATCTTGGCATTATTGCAAAGAGAAACAATGATATGCCAAAGGTTTAGGTGTGTGTAAATTTAGTCTGGCGTTTTATTCCTGTCAAAAATTGATTAAACAGTCCTGCTCCTGTCAAGGAGTTTCAGAACAGGTTGGGCATCACTTTAAATAACCTGGAAATTATTCGACTGTATCTGATGTTTGAACAGTTAATAACACCCTTATATTGAACCAAATAAACTGATTAATAACGTTCAGCACCACATCACAGTATTTTTTATTACTCATTAAAATTTTAATAATGAAGTAATTAACAAATAATTACTTTTTAATTTTTTTATACACGGATTCGCACAACTGCGAGTCTTCCCGTACGAAAATTTAAGCACTGCCGCCAGTAGTTTAATATAATAAAATTTTTATTAAACTGCCTAGGTTTTCACATTTCCTGTAAAATGTATAGTTTTTAAGTGTGTGACGATTTAAAAAAATATTTAAATCGCACAAATAAAAAATTGCTTTCAATATAAGTAAGAGTATTATCCACCCCTTACCTATGCCTAGATTCATGCAAGAACGTGCAGATTGTCCCGTACCAACACGTTAAGAACGGTGTTATTTAGCTAATAATAATAATTACTTTAATTAAATAAAATATGTACAAAATAAATAAAGAAATTCATAATTCGTAACCAAAAGGTAAAATAATGTATTACGACTTAATTAGTAAATAATTAATATAACTTAAAAGAACGAACTATTTTCTTAGTGCGTAAAACCGCGCAAGCTACTGACCCCTTGCCGCTAAACATTGCATTCACTCGCCCGATAGACACCGAGATGTAAGGATGTAGCTGCTGTGTTGTGAACATACACATAGGTGTATACCGTTAAACAATATTTAATCAAGTTTATAATGAGTTCGATTTGACCTATGTAGTATGACAATAATAATAAAAAGGAAATTATAATGTAGTGCGTGAAGAAACATGTAAAGAATAAAAAAGAAAAAGGAACTTAGCCGACACATCTCTTAGCAAGCTGTAAATGGTGAGAAATGTTAACTACCAGATTGTAGTGCTGATAAAATATGAACTGTAACCAAAAGTAAAATGTAAACTACCGACTCCGAAAGAAGATAACACAAACAGCAACCGGATGAACTTCTAGAACCAAAATCTAATCGTCTAAGAAGAGACTACCAGAAACAATCAACCTCATTTAACATCAAGAGGAACCGTGGATAACTCCCTAGAAGAGGACTGAAGATGACCATCATGGACCCCACAGCATACACATTGTTATATTCAGGTGATATCAAAACATAATATTTGTAACTCAAATTCACTGAAAAACAACAAGACCAGTAAAAAAAAAAGAACAGTAAAGAACTTTTGATAATTTAAAGTTTAATATATATATTTTTGTAATCACTGTAATGAAGTAGTACTGACATTACGATGTTTAGATTTAAATTAATTTTAAAATTTACAACCAAATTTATTCTTCTAATAATTTGGTTGAAGTTGTAATAAAAACATAACTAAGTTGAAACCCGGATCCGTGGTAATTAAAACAATATCTAGCTGAATGAATTTGATATAGAAAGAATAAAGAGTAAAATATACAAAAGATTTAATGCAGAAATTTTTTGAATCTGAGTTTTAAAAGTAAAGTAAAGTATGAGAGGTAAATATGTTAATAAAGAGATGTTTTTGCTAACACCCAACGAGTGAATAAATTTATACAATGCTTGCTTAATTCCTGAATAACACAGTGTTATAATTTGTTAGTGATTAAGGTTTACTAACAACGGCAGCTAGTTCAATTAACAGGTAACAAATTGAACTGGTTCCCGACATTTGTGATATCTTAACAAGGGAGACGTCACAAAATTGCGCCACTCTGCTATTGCGTAAAAATAATCTGCTCTGTTTAAAAAAAAAAGAAATAATTGTGTACATTGTTATAATTCATTAACAGTAACTTTGTAGAATACATAAATTTATTCACTCTGAAATCGGGAACAAATAAATGAGTAAAATTTTTATTAAGATATACTAATATTAGTATCGTGACATTGCCGTAATAAACAAGTCATCGCTGGTAAATATTGCATTCTGAACCTGTCGGTATGAACAAGCTGGTTCATGTTAAATACGTGTTGAGGAATGTAAACTCTCCCCTTTTGTATGCACGCATCTCATTCAAAACCTCCCCTCGCTTACCTGACAGACAATCCTAGACACGAATTTCCCCGTTCTGAATTGTCCTACCTGTTTTACCACCCTATGCTAACAATACGACTCCCCAAAACAGCTGACCCTTTGTGCTATTGTTAAAGCAATTAAACATCGTATATGAAATTTCTCTCTACTATACAATGGTATTAGCGTTTTGTTTTGACTAATTATATATGACAGTACAGAAAATTGAATTGTTGTGAGATAAGTTTATTTTGATTAATTAATATAAGATTCTATGTGTAATAAGAGATATATGTATGTGTTTAAATGAAGTCGAGCTTTACAAGTGTTTAAGCTGATATAAGATTTGTCGTACGTAATACTTCGTTTATTTAAACGACGTGATTAACAAAAATGGCTCAATTTAACCCTGACTGGTTGTTGAAAAACGAATTAAGCTATGAAGCATTATTGCGTGGTCTTCCATACTCAGATGTAACTGTCGCGGAACTTCGCAAAACGTTACGTAAAAATAAACCGGACAAACCCTCATTATTAAATCGTTTAAGTGTTTTAGATTTTGAAAGCGAAAAGGAAACATGCTATAACAAGTATACAGAACTAACTTCGATCGCACAAACCCTGCGTGATGAAAAATCCCCCGCAGTAATTTTACGCACCACCCAAAGAATCGAACATCTGACCCGCCGTATCGCCAATTTGTTGAATTGTCCCGGTGATAAAGTTACCCCACCGGATGTACAAAAATTCGCGGAGGAAGCATTACAACAATTACCCGAGATAATGCGCGAATTACGTCGAAGATCCGAATCGTTTAGATTAGAAGAGATTGAAGAAGCAATTACAAAACTAAATATTTCCCCTACCCAATTTCCTACTCAAGAACAGCAAACCGGTACTGTAAAGTTTCAGTTTCTGCAGGAATCCAATATCGATCCATTTAAAGAACGGTTAACTGATAGTCAAGAAAAAATCCAACCAGCAAACGTTACGTTACTCCCTAATGAACTAGAGAATATGTCTCGTACCTACGATTTACCGTCTCACTTGCCGACGAATCAGTCTCCTGAAAAACCGAGAATGACGACTCCATTTAATCTAACTACAGAGCTTTATGGAAAGATAACCCACCCTGTAGAACATATTTTGTCGGACATACCAATCACTGATGGGCTGAATATTACAAAGCTCCTAGATTTTCTTAAGCATCTTTTACAATTAAAGGATCTTCGACAACTAAGAGATGACCAGATTTTACAAGTAATTTTACCTAAATGTAGATCTCCTTTAAAAGATCGTGTGTTAGAATCCGTAAGGCATAATCACCCAGTAGAAGAACTTCATACCACCCTAATAAGACATTTCATTCCCACCGGTATCTACGAAGAATTGAAGCGGAATCTAGTACTTCGTGTACAAGGAGCATACGAGAGATTAGCTCATTATATATCTGAAATAAGAGAATCTGCTTTATTGCTGCAAGTCAAATGGAGTGAACAACAGTTAGTAGACAATATCTTAGTCGGACTATCCCCCGATGAGCGATCTCGCCTAGCACTCATGAAGCGACCATCCACTTTCTCCGAACTAGAACTATGTTGTATACATTCCAACGTCTGGTATTCTGACCAGAACAGACGCGTTTCTATGTCCCAGACTCAACGCAGAGATTCATTCCGAACTCTACCAATTGGAACAGATACTCGAACCTACCGCGATAAACGATTCGTAAGTACATATAAAACCCGAAGCTACCCCCATATTTTATACTCTAGATCAAAACCCCGACAACCTACGAGCGAAGTAAATGAGGAAAGAAGATGTTATAACTGTGGAAAGGCCGGACACATTAGCAAGGTATGTAAACAAAAGCGCTACCAACAGAAAACCGACCAATCAAAAAAACATGTGAAGCTGGAAGAACGAAAATCCTACGTCTTCCGCAGCAACAGAAGGAAAGGTAAAAAAAATAATAATCATAGAGTAAAAATACATAAAAATAAATGCATAGACCCTTACCTAACAAGATTTATTGAGAAGTGCAACTCTATTGGTGCATGTAAAACAAGTATCTGCCAACTACCCTACGTACAGATAGACCTTGGAGCAACGAATACCCTTGGTTTAATTGATTCCGGATCTACCCGTAGTATAATTAGTCAACAGTTAGCCACCGTATTAGATAGTCATAATCTGATTAAACGTAGCCAAAACGTGAACATAAAGTGTGCCACCGCAAATAAACAAAACCTAAAGATATCGCGCAGTATTACGGTGAAATTAAAAATAAAGAATTTTACTTGGTATATTCCCCTGCTAGTAGCTGAAGTGTTAGGACAAAACTTAATTCTAGGCGCTGATTTCATAAGTAAAACTGGCTTAATCCTTGATATGTATGCAAAACAATATTTCTTCAGATTTGATCGTACTCGAAAATATCAGTTCGACTGCGAGTCAAGTAACGACGTTAATTGTGAAACCTCAACTATTCAATCAGAGCATAAAGAGTCTAGTCTGAGTCTATTCGTATAATTGATTTACGAACAGAGAAATTGTCACTATTTACAAACGGACACACTTGGACGGCTGACTTGGTTGGTAGCGACCAAGTAATTCCCAACAATATCCACCAACAGATTCGTAAGATCAATTATATACATCAAAATCCTATTATTGAACAGAAGATAGACGATAACGCTAATGAGGACTTATGGTCCCAAAAGATCCAAGAAATCAGGGATTTCCGGAGCGGTATAACAGGAGAAAGATTGCAACAACACCAAGCAAACAAATTAATTAACATTTACGAACAGTATAAATCAGTATTTTCTGACGAGCCCGGTAAAGTAAAAAACTTCCAGTGTACTCTACAATTTCGAGACACAGTGGACTTTAACCGGAAGTCATACCCCATCGCGCAATCACGAAAGGAAGCAGTAAGATCTGAAATAACTAAGATGATTAACCGTGACATTATAGAGAGTAGCCAATCCCCATGCACAAGTCTTATCGTGGCTATTCCTAAGAAAAACGGACAAGTCTGTTTATTCCTAGATGCGCGGGAAATTAATAAAATGATTATTAATGACATGACTTCGCCCGGTGAGATTGAAGAGATTTTGAAACGGTTCCACGGTACCAAGTACTTTAGTACCTGGGACACGGTGTGCGGCTACTGGCAGGTGGAATTGCACCCACAGAGTCGCCAGTATCTGGCCTTCATATTCGAAGGGCGGAACTACCAGTTTAAAAGATTGCCCTTCGGACTAGTGAATTCGGTAGCAGTCTTTGTACACTGCATGGACCAGATACTTGGCCAGGAAGCACTACAATTCACCACCGTGTACGTAGATGACTTGCTAGTGTCCTCAGAAACTTGGGAGGAACACTGCTACCGTGTGGAACATGTGTTAAGGAAATTAGCTGCGAATAACATCACGCTAAAGCTAGAAAAATCTCACTTCATAGCCAAGGAAATTCAATGCTTGGGATTTATATTGAACGACCAGGGAATCTCACCGTCGGCTGAAAAAGTAGAAGCGATTCAAAACTTTCCAACACCGAAGAATCGAAGGCAATTACAGTCGTTCCTGGGACTCTGTAATTACTACCGCAAGTTCCAGGAAAAGTATTCTGAATTAACCGCCAAATTTCAGCCGCAACTGTCATCCAAGAATAAATGGATATGGGGTATAGAGCAGAATGAAACCTTAACGCTGATTAAACAAAAGTTCCTTGAACCAATCATCCTTCGCCATCCGGATTTCAGCAAACCGTTCTTCCTGAATTGCGATGCCAGCGACATTAGCCTTGGCACAACACTGTATCAAGAGGATGAGGAGGGCGAACATCTCGTGATTTGCTTTGCCAGTAGAGCATTAAACCAGTGCGAAAAGAATTATCACGTCACTGAAAAAGAGTTGTTAAGTGTAGTGTTCGCGTGTGGAAAATTCCGCACTTACATCCTTGGTTACCCCGTTACCGTCCGGACAGACCATAAGTCCATATCGTTCTTAAGGAGATGCAAGCTCAGTCACGGAAGGTTGACCCGGTGGATACTGTTACTACAAGAGTATGATCTTAAATGGGAGTACATCCCCGGAAAGAAGAATGTCGTTGCGGACGTGTTGTCACGCATTGACATTGATAAGCAAACTTTCGAGGGGGAGAAAGAGAGTGTACTTAAAGTATACCACATTCTTAGTAACAGAGCCGATCTAGAATCATTATTGGAAAACGTGAGCACCCACCAACAAGCAGACCCGAAATTACAATCCATTAAGACGAGATTGGAAGCAGGGGACGAGACTATCGTACGATATTATAAAAGTCATAATAATATACTGTTCATACTACCATCTTTGAGGCAGGAGAAATGGAAAGTTATCATTCCAACCCATATCGAAAAGGAGATAGTAAATAACTATCATGTTCGATATGGGCATATGGGCGCCTTAAAGGTGATAAAGGCCCTGGAAGAGAGCTGCCACCTAAAAGATATTAACCGGAAGGTCCGAAAATATATAAAGAGTTGCCGCATTTGCCAACTCGTGAAATCGAATAACGAGAAAAAAGAAGGGCAAATGATTCCAATAACATCTCAGGCGAAGATGGAAAAAGTATTTTTGGACATCTGCGGGCCATTTCCCCGCAGTGGGGGTCGTCACAGATACAAGTATCTAGTCATCGTGATGGACCATTTCACGAAGTTCATCAAGCTATACCCAGCAAATCGGGCGACTACAAATAAAATTCTCGACATCTTAACCAACCAGTACTTCCCAAACGTCGGAAAACCAGTTTCGATCATCACCGACCACGGAACCCAATTCAAGGGGAAAAAATGGCGGGATACCCTACTGTCAATGGGTGTCCATACTTATAAAACCTCGGTATACCACCCGAGCAGTAACCCGGCAGAGAGAGTATTGCGAGAGGTGGGGCGAATATTACGAACTTATTGCTACAATCAACAGAGGAGATGGCAAGAATATCTAGAGGCCACGGAGGAATTCTTCAACCTGGCATACCACCCAGCCATAGGAATTACCCCATACTCCGCCATGTACGAAAGACAACCCCCAAGGGAGATCGAAGAAATATTGGAGTTCCCGAGGGAAAATAACTATATTTTTGATAGAATTACATTTTATAACAAGGTGGCCGAAGACCAGGAGAAACGGCGAATTAAATATCATAAAGGTATGAGTAAAACAATTACCTATACCATTGGTGAACAAGTATTATTAAAAAATAGGGAGTTACCAAGTTCACTGGAAAGGATAACTAAGAAATTATTACTCTTATACACTGGACCCTATATAGTCTCCAAAGACAAAAATAATAACACCTATGAAATCAAGGAGATGGGTTCTGATAAAATTAAGGGTGTATATAACCAGGCATCCATGAAGAAGTATCATAAAGAGTGAAAATTCTAAAACATTGTAAGATCACCTTACTACCATTATTTTGAGAAAAAACTTTATGGAAATATAGGAACCCCCAAAATTCAAAAATATTGTAAGAACATCTTACTACAAGATTATTTATGAAAACTATTTGGAAAATAAATAAAAAGAATTTTGAATATTGAAAAACCCTAAAAATTCCAAAAACATAGTGAGACCACCTTACTACAATTTATGAAAGAACCCATTTTAGAAAATAAAAAGAGAAGAATTTTGAAAAGTTAAACACCTACAAAATTAAAAAATTAAGTAAGAGCACCTTACTACAATCTAGAAATGAAAAGACTATGGTGAAATAACAAGAAGAGAATTCATACCATATTTATGGTACTAATACCATATATTTACCATATTTATAGAAAATCATTATGAGATATATGAAGGAAAAAGAATTTAGAATTAAACCAATCAATTCTGCAAGAATAATAATGTCTAATTTCAACCAAATAAAGTGTGAAAACCTTCTATAAAATGATACAAAAGGAGAAATAAAAACCAGTGATACGATTGATTAAATACATAAACGTATGTGGAAATAAAATAATAAAACTTTGAAGTGGTAGAAGGAGAAACAATGACCTCATTAACAAATTAATTAAAACATTCATTTGAAGGAACAAAAACCAAGAGAGAAGTAATTTAAGAAAAGAATCAAAGTTATAAATGTAATTAAAGAAATCAATAATGAAATGATCATGAAATAAGTGTCAAATGTAATAAAGACAATTATAAAAAAATTCTAGAACATGGAACAAGTGGAACAAATAGAAAACTGAGAAACAAACAAATATATCAGAAATATATGCTACAATAAACAAAAGCAGATTGTAATAAAAACCAGAAAGGAATAAAGCATTAATAACCAAAAACTTTATATGATAATAACCATTGATAATTATAGTAATAAAAGAGCTTCCCACCATGATATCAATTGAAATAACCATCAAGTGAACAAGTCAGAAGAACAACTGAGATAGGAATATTAAAATCTCTGAGCAATATAAGAAGTGAAGTATCCAAAGATATTTTTTAAATAGTAACAAAATGTACTATTCTGATGTAATTTTTTTTAATAACTGTCTGTAGATAATTCCAGCAGTATTAATATGTTTTTTTGAGCAGAGATTGTTTGCCTCTGTACTCAAATAGAAGTGAAGTATTGGACAGCAGAGGAAGTAGCGTACAGTGCCTCTCTGAACTGAACCAGCTCACATGTTAGGGAATGATAGGGAATAAATATCCCAAGGATAAAATACTAAGAAGAAAAATGAAAATAAAATAGTAAATATGAAACTCAGATGACTATTACTATCAAGGAAGATCAAGTAAGAATGAAAAAGATGTAAGCTCAAGTATATATAAGAAAAATTTTGAAATGGAAGGAAGCCAAGAATACTAAAAAACTATAATAATTATCATAAGCAATTATTTCAGACAAACCAAGTATAGTCTGAAAAAATCACTTCTGGAGGAGGGCAATCTGTAGCGTGACAGATATTCCGCTAATAATTAATTCAATTAAGATCATATAAATAATTAAATTACATATAACCAAGAATTTCAAATGAAAATAAAATCACACTTCAAGGAAAAACACCAATATAAAAGAAAAACAATAATTAAGTAATAAAAATGCAACAACAAAATGCAAGTAAATAAATTAAAGGAAACTCATATTAAAAAATCAGGAGATTACCCAGGAGATTAGGAGCAGGTGATAAAGAAAATACCCCAGACACAAGAAGAAACAAGAAGAGGAAGTTTAGTATCAGGTGATAAACAAGATACCCCGAAACCAAGAAAGAAGAGTAAAGTTAGTAGCATGATAAAGAAGATACACCAAACCCAAGAAAGAAGAAGAAATTTAGAAGCAGACGATAAAGAAGATACCCCGAACCAACCATCGGACAAAATAAAACAAAGTACCTTGGTTTACCCAAGAAGGAACCCAAGAAGGAAGAAGAAAAGAAATGAAGATATAGGATGGGAGAACCACAATAAAAAACCAATTATTAACTACCATGAACCCCAAACCAAATGTTAATACCATTAAAGAAAGTATAACACCCCAAAACCTTATGAAATTGTAATTTAATTATAGACAAAAGTATCGAGTAGTATGATAAGAAGTGCACCAACTAAAGTTATTATATGGTAAAATAAACAAATCTTCACAGTCCATTATGACTAAAGGTCTGGTCTGAGAATATGATAAAACTCAAACATAAGTCAGAACCAACAGTGAATGTGTACCATTGCAGTGTTTTTAAATGTAATAAACTTCAAGTTAATGTGTAACTATAACTTAAACAAGGTGCTATTAAATAACTTTTATATTTTATAATTAACAGGTGATGAAATATTCAAATGAAAAATATTTCCTATATTTCATAAATAAGGTCACTTTATTATATCAAAACATTCATAGTAATGCTAATAATAAAGGAAGTATGTGGGAAATGTTTACTGTATCAAGGGGTTAGATAATAATACAATATAATCAGAAAGGACTGAAAATAAATTAAGTTTAAATAAAATTAAGAAATTAAATGGCTAATAATGTTCAGAGCCTGTGAACACCACTTTAAAAGAGTTCTAATAGAATAAGGTTTATATTTAGAGTAAGATGTTTTAATTACATAACAGCATGAATACAGATTAAAATGTTTAGGTATGGATGCTGTATTAATTTGTAAAATGTTTAAAATGTATGTTCAAAATAATTCCAGCCAACATGTCTAACTTTGAAGACTGTTAATTCATGTCAAATATTATTTTTTGTATTAGTAGCATGAATTATATGCTACTGGTATCAATAGTTATGTAAACAATTTTATTTCATGTTATGTTAACTTTTAAAAGTAAGAGGAGGTGTAGAATTAACTTTATTTGAAAAAACCATAGATGTAAAATACTAAACTCTAGGCCAAATAATGAATTCACAAAAATTAATATAAACTGGTTAATTAACCAATGAACCATGTAAACTAACAAGATTTAGGTAAGGTGGATCGATAACTAACTACTGTAAATGATCCTATGATTTAAAAGAGTACCGGTAATATAGAAAAATGTCTTAAATTATTAAAAATTTTCGAAATGTAAAAAATAACTATTTCAGAGGAGAAACAGTAAATTAATGAATTATCACTAAAAGTCAGTTCAAATGTTAAATTTATAAGACTTAAGGAAAGGAAAAGATTTGTGACCATTTGGAATTTATTATAATTATATTTCTAACACCTAAAATGGCAGGAATTTTGTACAAGAACAGGAAACAGAGTTTTGGGCCTAGATTTCCAAAAAGACAGAAATATGGCTATTTTAACAAAAATCTCAACAAATATGGACTATGACATATCAAAGTAAACAGAATGAGATAAATAAACCAATTATGTGGTTAATAGTTCTTGAAAGCAAAGTACCAACCAGCTACGAAGTCGCTAGTCAACGATTGGGTATAAATTGTATACTACGAACATTATATATTATTAACAATTTGTCATTTTTTACTTTTAAGACTTATATTTTTGTACATGTTATACTTTCTAGGCCTACCCTTCTCTGACTATATAAATATAATCGTTATAAGAACCTTTTTCAATATTTATATAAAAATAACCTGTAATTGCAAATCGATATATCCCTGTGAAAGAGTCGAACAATTGCTCAAAATCGATTTAAAATCGATTAATAAGAATTATTATTAATAAATCAAATTATTTCAATTATCTGGATTTTACAATTATTTCACATCTTAAATTAAGAGTTTAACTAACTACAGGACTTACTGGAAGACGATAAATCTTAACTGAAGGTGATATACTGGAGCAGCGCTGAAAATCACTAATCGATTACAGCAAGAAGATAATCAGATTAACTCCGGATTTAGTTAAGGTCTACCAGAAGTGTAAAATTTAACCAAAATAAACTCACAGAATTTTAAAATTTTAAACAAAACACAGAACCAGGATTATTTCTAAATTATTACAATAACAAACAAACATAAATTTTTTTTTTAACAAAAATTTTTTAATAAAATTTTTTTCTTTTCTTTGAACCTATACAAAGAAATTATTTATTTGTAACCAGTGTAAACAGGTCTAAGCGTTACAAATTGGCGTCCAACTAGAGGGCTTAATTAATTAAGCTTGGCAGCGATTATACCGTAGAGGAGGCAAAATGCAACGACGAGCTACTTCTAAGAAGAGGGCGGCAGAGGCCGAAAAGGAAGTCGACATGGGGGACAAGGAGGCAACGCCTGTAGAAAATGTGGAAGAGTTATTAAACCCAGTGGAACCTAAACAACCAGTACCACCAGAGGAACAACCTGAGAAACCCTCACAAACCGAGAACACGACACTACAAGAGATGTTCAGGGTGATGATGGAAATGAGAAAGGACATGGAAGAAAATAGCAAGAAAATGGATGACAACAACCAGTCCACCAAGGAAGATTTGAGGGGAATAATCAAAAACATAGAATCCAAGATGGAGGAGAACAAACAATAACAAACAAACATAAATTTTTTTTTGAACAAAATTTTTTTTTAATAAATTTTTTTTTCCTTTCTTTGAACCTATACAAAGAAATTATTTATTTGTAACCAGTGTAAACAGGTCTAAGCGTTACAATATTTATCAGACAACATTTCTTTCCAAGTTTTTAAGTGTATTTTTTCTCATTTGTACACTTTGCTTGAGTATTATTTACCTACATCGTCCCCAATTACCAGTAATTTTGTTTTCTTTTAATTCATCTTTTTTCATCATTCAGAATGTATCCTTCCAGTATAATTAATAGTTGTATATACCACTCTCATATTCTTATCTTGTGACACGTTATTAATGTTATTGTTAGTACGATATTATAATAATATTGTAATGTTACAATATTGTAATATTGTATTGTTATTGTGATCTTATTTTGCTATTACATTATATAAGTAAAATATGTAGCATTATGTGTCGAACAACTTTACTTTTTTAAGATTAAGACTGAACACACATTAGTCTTGTGTTTTACAGCATCTGTTTTGTACTGTGATAACAGTCATTGTTAAGGTAGATTAAAAATTTTACATTTAGCTCAAGTATATTAACAATTTTGTCAGTCAAGCTCAGATTTATAAGAACTGCTATCAGAATCAACAAACTGCTATTTCGCTTAAATCTTAAGTGTTTTAAAATGTATTTTATTGGCGGATTTAACACAATTATAAGGAAAAGTGGGATATTTTAAAATATTTTTTGAAGATTTTCTAGCAAAGACCGTACATTCGTGCCAAATCGTAAAAGTTATTTTATTTAATATGAAGTGTTAATCATCTTAACCATAAACAAATAATGTAATCTTATCTTATATGCTATCCAATAATCTGTGCATACATGATATTTTTATTTCAGTATTAAAATATGAAACCTTGTTAAAACTTGTTAATTTTGACATATGTAATAAGTACTTCATTGTTCTGCTGGGTGAGATGACTTAGTGTCATATTCATTGATATAATGTAAAACAGTCATTAAAATATGTGTTTATTTTTAAACCATGTAACATTATTGAAGCCTTTTTTAAAAGTAAGTTTACTGTTTTGACATAACGAATAGACACTGTTTTGATTTACAGTTTTTGATATATTCAGACTCTCCTGACTTGCTTATCAAATATAGTTTAAGTTCGTTTTTTAAATTCACGTTTTCTTCTAGGTTGAAATAAAAAATGAACTATAACGCACTTAACGTTTCACAACTGGAATTAAGAGACACAAGATGTAACACTACGTCGCTGCTTGTCGGTACTGCTGGTGAATATTAAGTAATGTAAAACATTCTGCTTGTAAAGTCCATTAGTGTGTTCCAGCTCAACGTAGACTATTTTACCTAGTTTGTTTGTACTTCAGAATGCCGTTGAAATGCCCCTTTGTGTCACGAGCTCTCGTGCTTGAGTGAGTGACTAGCATATGACTACATCATTACAAGATACATCACGGTCGCGCAGAACACGTAAAACGGTAAACATCACGTCTCGTCTTACTCGGTACCACGGCAAGGCGCGCAAAAACCTAACTTACTATATACGATTGGCCCAAAAAGCCGTACCTTGTTTCATAAAGTTAAGCTCCTAGATTTTATGAGTTATTTACATAACTGCCGTACTTTGTACACCAAAAAGTTTATTTATGTTTTATTGTTTTTGTTGTTGTCTTTGTGGTCGTCATCGTCGTTACTTTTATCGGTATTTACTTTGTACGATTCTTTTGTTCAAGATATCTTACTGGTAGAATATTTATTACATTTTTCTTTGTTAAATCTTTGGCCAAGAACACTTCAACAAACATTTTGTACAAGTTGGGAGGCGCGTTGAATCCTGAGGGGTAGAACGCTGGTTGGGCGGGCTCAATCACCGTCGCCCGGCGGGTATCGACAAACCTGCGTAAGCGCTTCCCGTTCGGAGCAGTCAAGCGATTGATCCAATCGCGAAGCTTACAGTTCAGATTGTCTACCCCGATGACTCTTATGTGTACATCGAAGACGGCCATCAAGTCTGGGTGCAAGAGTTCTCTGTTTGAGAAAACCGCCAAGAGCACCACGAATCTCCACAATGGAGTGGCTCCTAGGTAGGCTCTGTAGGTAGGTCGAGTCGGTGGGCTGGGGCTTGAGTTAGCGCCTGGGATGGTGCCAGAACCACAGGTGGTTGCCTCAGCCGCTGAGGCTTCTTAGTTACCCTAGGGAATCAAAGTCTGACTGCATATAGGCTGTACAACGTAGCGTCGTACCACGCTGGAATCTGAGTTCCGATCTGCCTTCTGAAGCTCCTGCCTCAAGGAAATCGAAGTGTAGAATGAATCTTATAGAATCTGGCATGCTGTGCTCCCGAGCGAAAGATCGGGAGACAAAGATTTAGACAAAAATCTACCGCGTGGGTTTCTACTAAAGATAGCCTCCCTTGGTGAGGCCGATGCCCTTAATTTTATTAACTTAAGACCAAGGCCTAATAACCCGACACATAACCAGACGAATAATATGACGCCGGACGTAAAATCCTGAGAACTTTTAAACTATAAACGTTGATAGTTTTATGAAAACCTACGAAAATTAAGACAGCCATGTAAAAGGTGCACATGCGTACCGACGTTTCACAAAGAACGATTCCGTACACTTTCAAGAAAAACACAGAAGTAATTATATAACTATCAACACGTCGAATAAAAGGCACAAAAGTATATCTGAAAAATTAAAGAAATTTTAATAAAATTTGTAAATTATGTACTATTAAATCTATTCTGTATGAAGTTAAAGCACAAAAAGTTTGAAGGTGGTAAGTCAGTGATACAAAATATAAGTGAGCTATCTTTTAAATATTTAATTTTGTGAAAAAGTGTCAAGATAATTGAAATATCTTGAAATATCTTTATAGAAATCCACAAAATACGGGAATTTGTGTTAAAAATTTCTTAGGACAATAAAACATTTTCATGAATAACGCCGTCCATTAAAGACTCCGACAAGAGTTATATCCACGCGTTACGTACGTCTTCCACTTGGACCAACGGTACACATTCCGAAAGTTCACAATCAGTATAAAAATGTCAACGCACTATTAAAGTTCATGCCGAGTATCAGGAATGTTATATAAAAATTATGGCATACTCTAAATCTAGCAAAAAAAGGAAGATTTATCATGAAGAAATGAACTGAAATAATTGCAAAAAATGGTTAGGTGAAACACTATCGCCTAATTTATCTGAAAAGTAAGTTGGGCAGCGTAAGAAGGCGGTGTCATCCTCAAATAATAGACGATTAAGTAGCTTTATGAAATTACTTGTACTTTAATTTCAGTGTGTGTAATCAGGGCCAAAATGAATTGATATGTAGGTAAATTATAGCTTCATTACTTATCTCATTGTTTATGATGAGTCATTAATTACACTGTATAATGAGACTGTATAAATGTATTCCACTAAGTCTTAACGTGATTTTGTATACTAGTTCATGCTATTGCTTATAAATTGAAATGTTTAAAAAATCACGCTGTAATCAAATATCAAAATAATATTGATTTAAGTTAAAGTCCGTTTTGTCATTATGACTGTTCGTTTTAATAAACTTCTTTCTAGGTTATACTTATACAGGGTGATTCAAAATTGCACGGCAATCTCTCGCAAGCTGATTCTATAGCTAAAAATAAGAGAAAAAGTTCATATAAACATAGGTCCTAAAACGGTTCGTTAGCGAGTTACGGCTCGCGAACCAGTTCGCCCTGATTTCTGCTCCCAAGGTAAAATGACGCCATACTAAAATTCTTGGGGTATAAATTGAAGGGTAAATTTGGTGGTTTCTTATGATTTGTTATCTGGACAATTGAATAAAAGAGGTCTCAGAGCTCTATCTTAATCAGTTTCTAAGAAAGACTGTGTAAAACCCAAAACATCTGAGTCGAAAAACACACATTTTTAAATTTGGGATACAATAACTTCGTTAATTTGCCAATGAACAAACACAAATTTCTAACTAATCTTCTAAAGAATTTAATTATGAAGAAATTTATGTGTTTAATGTTTATTAAAAATAAGTACAAATTTGAGAAATTTGATTTTAATTAAAAACAAAACAGACCAAAATGCGTCAGAAAAGTTAGTTAGAAATTTTTATTTGTTTATTGGTAAATTAACGAAGTTATTGTATCCCAAATCTAAAAATGTGCGTTTTTCGACTCAGATGTTTTGGGTTTTACACAGTTTTCTTAGAAATTAATTAAGATAGAGCTCTGGGACCTTGGGACCTCTTTTATTCAATTGTTCAGATCAAAACCCATATGAAACCACCAAATTTACCCTTCACTTTATACACCAAGTATTTCAGTATGGCGTCATTTTACCATGGAAGTAGAAATCAGGGCGAACTGGTTCGCGAGCCGTAACTTGCTAACGAACCGTTTTCGGACCTATGATTATATGAACTTTTTTCTTATTTTTAGCTATAGAATCAGCTTCCGAGAGATTGCCGTGCAATTTTGAATCACTCTATATATTGTTACAGTCATGTAACTGACTGTGATCAGCTTTTATCACCTGGACTTTACATGCAACCGACAAAACAAAGATATTTTGCACAAGGAAAGATTTCAAAGCTAATTACATTAGGAGAGCATATATGTAAATAAAACTAGACGTAAAGGTAGGAGTTTTCTTTCAAAGGTAAAAAGCTGTACCATTAACATTACGGCTGTATTGTTGTTTACAGCTTACTTGTGTGAATAGAACTTTTATACAACTTTAAATAAAACGAAGAACGTATTTTTGGAAGCAAAACACGTTTGACAGCTAACAAAATTGACACTAAAATTAACGTTCAAAAATAGATTTTAGGGGAAAATGTTTTGTTATTTTACATAAGAGTAAGATACGGTCTGTATTTTTACAAGCGTCTTTAACAATTTCAGAGTTTTAACAGTCATTGTTGTTTTATTTTGCTAAACTCCGTTTCTTTTGATTTTTATTCATACATTAAGTGTTTCATTAGAATGTGCATTTCATGTTATAATTTTAATTCATTTCACAGTTTAACAGGATATAATGAATGTATAGTATATTCGTCATGAAGATGAAACAATTCATTAATTCACATCGGGTGGAACTCGCACAATTCTCCCATTGGTGGGGTCGACAAAAGACCTTTTGCAGTACGATGTAATTAACGGTGGCCAGTTAGAAGTGACAATTGCATCCCAGACTACTAACAAAAACATTTGATTTATTAAAACAGTGAAAGTTACATAACATGAGTTTAACTACTTGAATGCTGTTTTAATTTACTTTATTTTCTTTTATTTACCAGAAAGCGACTTGTTTGTATTCATTTAAAAAAATCAATTGCAAATAAGAAACTCGAGAAAATTGTTGTTTCTAAAGGAAAATTTTTTAATCGTTGATCGACGTGGAGATCTCAGAACCCAAGTAATAAATGTATTTTGCAACTTCAACCTGTAATCATATTCAAGTGAAAGCAACATTCACGGATAACAGAAAACATTAAATAAGAATGTCAATTATAATTGCAGTTTAACATTTGTCAAGAGCATTTTAATCCAAATTGTTATTGAAAAGGTTATTTTAGAATTAAAAATTATATACAAAACAAAATTAATATTCTTGGAAAACATTAACATATGTGAACTACTATCATAGTAGAATCACTACCAATGTTATATTGTTTAAGTTTACAATTACAGAAGACTAATTGACCAAATGTTTACCAGAGTGTAATACAATTAAACCTTTGTATAGGATATTAGATGTTATTACGCGTATGATAATTTGTAAGTAACATTTACTTTATACTCAATTAATGAATAGTATATTCTCTAGACAATAGTTATTCTAATAAATAAAATACGGTCTACAGAACACAAATGAATAAGTGAGTAGAAATAAGCTTAAGTTATGATTTTCAAACCACATATAGTAATATAATAGATATTTACCATATATCCGTCGTGCGACTTCGTTTTTCTCGTCTTATTTTGACGCGTTTCGGCAACGAATTGCCATCTTCAGAATCTTAATCACTCATATGAGATCGTTAAAAAATTAAAAACACTAAAATCATTACGGTAAAAGTGCACTTTTACGATATTGGAAACTCACAGACGCGAACATGAAAGTTTATGTTTCTCGAGTGGACTATATCGATCGACTGCTTTCGCGTGGACAATATCGATCAACTGATTCACTGTTTATATAGCCACTGACAAACCTGTTTTGCTTATTATAGCCCATATGTACTGTGACATTTCATTTACTGGCGCCCGTGTGCAAGTATTGCCGTGTCGTACAACATGTTATGTGAAAATGTAAGTTTATCATTCAAGACATAATCACTGTTGATTTTGACGGCTTTATATATTTCGTATTCCTCAAGCGCGTCCATGTATTTTCCTTTCCTGCAGCAATGCAAAGGCTGGAAATTTGTCTCAAAATCACTGTAGTTATGATTACATAGTATCAGGTGCCTGGCAAAATTAGATTTTGTTTTATGTAATTCCCTTCTGGGAAGATGTTCGTTATATCTTTCTTCAAATGGTCTGCCTGTTTGGCCTATGTAGAACATGTCGCATGAGCTGCAATTCATCTTGTATACGCCGGTTCTTTTTCTTTCTGGTATACTGTTTTTTCGGCTAAGAAGTCTCTGAATGTTGTTATTTGTACGAAAGGTTACAATTACATGGTGTTTCTTGAGTTCGTTAACTAGAATATTTGGTAAAATGTTTGTGTAATCTGCAGATATGTATTTATTAACCGGAAGTGTGTTATCATTGTTCGACTTTTTTAATTTCTTCTCTTTGTGTTTACTTATTAATTTATCCACTAATGAACTTTTATATCCGTTAGCCGCTGCTATGTGCTTGATGGTATTAACCTCTTCAATGTAGTCTTTTTCACTTAACGGTATAGTTAGCAATCTATGCACAAAACTATTGTAAGCTGCCATTTTATGCGAGGTGGGATGATATGAATCGGCATGAATTGTGACGTCCGTTGTTGTGGCCTTTCTATAGATTTTAAATTGAAGTTTTCCTTCGTTTTTTAAAATGGTTAAATCTAAGAAATTTAATTGATTTTCTTCTTCTATTTCAGATGTGAATTTAATCTTATGGTGTATGCTGTTTATGTGACTATTTAAGTTTTGTATTTGCCTTTTTGTTCCATTAAATATCATAAACGTATCGTCGACGTATCTACAATAAAAAATGATTTTATTCTTGTATAATTTATTCGATATTATGTTCATATTCTCATAATAATTTAAATATATATCAGCTAATAGTCCTGACAATGGCGAACCCATAGCCAGACCGTCATCTTGTGTAAAAAACCCGTTGTCAAATGTAAAGTAATATAGTAAATCAGAGATTTATTGAATAGTGAAAGTTCCGATATCAGACGCTTTAGATATCGGCGTGTTTCTCGTAAATCCCACTAATAATTTTCTTTAACGGTAATTCAAATGTACCATGTAATAGAGCTTACCATACCGGTCATTGTATATATCTAATAAAAAATGTATTATTCATTTTAAAAAAACACATGTAATTTTAATGCACTAAAATGTTTCTGATGTAAAACCTAGGTACAAACGAAATTTAACTGCAAAGAAATGTCGATAGCTCTATAATTTTAAAATTTCCGAATCAAAGCAATGTGACTGCCTTTGAAGAAATATCAGTGTTTTGGAACATTAGCTCAAGAAATGTTTCCCTAAATATTTTATAAACGTTCTCCTCACCTTTTTGCTCTTTTAGGGCGACATTATTATATCTTCATCTGTTACCAAGTGACACACTTCAATTCCATCGTAACATAACTGTTCTTTAATATGAAATATTTTACACATAGAGCTAAAGGAGGAAAAAATTGTTTGTGAGCAACATCGAGTCCACTGTTTCTTACTCTACTGTTATTATTAATAATTCTAAATCTAACTTGACAACAACGTTCTCTAGACAATCATAATCGTTTTCCTTTGGCAAAATGTTAGGCAGTAGTTATGCAGAAGAGCAAACCTTTTTGTTGTTGGACATTAAAAATCTTTGCTAAAGAACTTCGTACTTTACTTTACTTTCTAGAAAAAACATTTTCTATAAGGATTTTTCAAATTTTAATTTTTCGCCTACTTATTTATTTGTCTGTTGTATAAAGACAGTTACTTTGTAAAAGTAATAAAGGTAACATTTGACCACATTTTACTAATTTTGTAGTATAATTTTACTTACGATTCTACACTAACCAGAAATGTTAAGCTACATTATGAAATATGTTAAGCTAGTATGAAATAGAGCCCATAAAAATTAAATGAAGAACAAAGGCAATTCCATATACAGTATACAGTATACAGAATACTGTGTGTACACTGAGTACATAAAATATAGAGAATCAACAGAACGGCCGTAAAGCTGCTCGATACAATTACGTAATCAAGTCGGAAAGCGGTTGGTACAGTAGAGAAAAACTTTTGTGCGAATTTAACGGTTGCAGTACACACACGCACAATTCTGGCACTATATAGTCCAGCTTCAATGACTTGGTTTTATTTTTAATGAGTCGTTTCTCGTTCAACAAAAATAGAAGATAGAAAATAGAAAGTTACTACAGGTCTAACAGAAAAAATAATTTAATTTCGTAAGGCGTAAAAGACGTGGTATAAAAGAATCACATTACGATAATACTGTGAACGTTAGGTTGCTGGATAACGGAACTCAAACTGTATTAGAGTAAAGAGAAATATTTGCTTGCAGATAAAAAGTATTTATAAGTAGCTTTACTACTTATTGCTCTATTTGCGCAATACCATGTTTTGATTGATTAGACCCTTCTTTAATATTCCTTTCTTATTTCAGTAGAAAAAGCTGTATTCAACGAAAACACAGATGCACTTAGTTTTTGCGCAAGATATAATGGTAATGAATTAAACAATTTTGTTATTGAAGATGTATATATGTGTATCAACTTGAGCTCCTAAGATATATAACATAACGATAACAAAATAAGTGTCGGTACTAACTTATATAGGTTTAATTATAGGTCCACATATAAAGTTACTAGGAGAACTCCTAATAGTGTATGTAAAGAAAAACATTAATCAAAATAAATGTCGTTTACTAGTCAGTGTTAAGATATAATTTTTCTATTGTCCCTTGTTAAATTTCTGTTTCTTTCTTTGCTCCGAAAAGTTTGGGTTTTGATGAATAAACACTATTAGTTTCTCAATAATGTTACATGCAAGAGATTGGAATGTTTCAAAGCTCTCCTTAAATTTAGTAATCATGTGGGTTAGTCCAAATATTTTAAAAGTATTTGAAACTAGTTAGTACCGTAAGCCTCTTTGTATTAACACAAAACAAATATATTCCAGTCTAGTCAAATGTGAACAAATTGCTTCTTTGGTAACAGGAAGTCAGCACGGAGTGTGTTGAGTCTTTTAATTGTATTATCCGTATTTCAATCTTTAAAGTCATATTTTATCAAAACATATTCAAAGTTGCCAGAAATATCTTTTTTGTTAGATACATTACAACAGCGCGTATCGTTTCGATCTTAGCAATTTCAGGGAAGGACTAAAAGATTTACGTTTTATCACACTTACCTGGTTGTTTTTCACATTTTTAAAGCCTTCCATCACTAGCGAGAAAGTAATTATTTTTTGCTTATCTTTTACACAGCATTTCAAAGTTCTTACGGTTGGCAACCGTGGCAGACATAATCTAATATTATCCTTTTTTGCTGGAGTTCAGCTGTTGTTTATTTTTTGTTGCTTTCGGTTGTTACGAGACAGTTTTAAGCCGTCAGTAGCGGGACTTTAAAGAGAAAGTTTGACTAGTCGATCTCATCTCTTTGTGTATTCTACATAGCTCAAAATATTTTTACGATAATTTTTAAACAATGTAATTTCTAAAGTCAATATAATCGTATGTAACAATTTATATATTACCTCTATGTGTATTTAATTAATATATCAAATGTATTTCTTATAACGTACAACGTTGTTGTATTATAGTGTTAGAATGAGACACAAGGTAACAAATACTTTGCAATTATTGTTAAATATTATTTTTAATAAAATAATTTAAAATATGTTCCTCGCACGAACATCACTTGTTTTATTTTTCATTGGACACTGAGCGGTAAACTTTACATCAATTTTTATGCAAGAAGAACTGAGTTTAGAGAGGTACATTACTTATATTACGTATAAAGAGTGCCTAGTTTGTATCAGTTTCTAAAAATAATAACACCAAGTTGACCTGCAAGATCAGCGTTTCCCAACCCACTGCTGGGTCCCGTGGAGGCGTTTGATGGGTCGCGAAGTCAGGCTCGAAAATGTATTTACTGTGTCTTAAAAACCTATTCCATTTAGTATTAAGTAAAATCAAGTATGCACAATTTGTTTAGGCGTAAAAAAGGGTTTTTATTGTACTCGATATTGGCAAAGATATGATTATAAACTGAGTCCACACCTCTACAAAGAATTCCACAGGTCCTAATCGGTCCCATGAAGTGTTATATCTTTCCAGGTAGGTCCCAGTCTTAAAAAGGTTTAGATCCAGTGTGCTAGATCATTTGTAATATATATTGACACCTTTCGTGTTTTAACCTACATTTTATGTGTTTTCTACACAATATAAGTGACAGCATATACTGTGTAAATAAATAGATTTTTAACTGATTTTCCAATTATACTTAAAATGGCTGTTAACAGTTGCAGTTCCACCTTCAAGTCAGAAAAGAAGCTTCGGTTCCATGATCAAATGTAACAGAAAAACAAAAATGTATTAAGCTTTATACCAATTGTTAAATTAGTTTTGAAAGGTTTTCGTCGTTCCTGGTACAATAAGTGGGGTGCGTGTAATTACACTAACTTAACTACAACATAAATTTATTAACTGTTGTTTTTGATACTAACTCTTCCCAGTTTGCAAGCTGAACATCCAGTAATTAGCCACTACCAAATTTTTGATTTCTACAAAAAACAATTACGTCCGTTTACTGCGTTCGAACAGGCCTATATTGTAGTTACTATTACATAATATGTGTGCATTACAATTCTTATACAACATTATATTATTCTTAATGCCATAATTAATCCTCACATGTTGCTTCAATTGCTTTCAAGAGCGTTTTAGTTGTGATTTCTACACAGCAGATTTAGTATATTTTTTCACACATTATTAATACTGAGCGGGACATGCGTTTAAACAATTTTTTTTAGTATCTTAACCTGAATATATTAATCTGTGGCTCTATCTCCTTTCAAATACTGCATTAGGAAGAATTGTTAAATATAACACGCAATAATACGAGTATAAAATACTAGCTTAATTTAGTAACGAATATTATTTTAACACAGAGACGAATCCTCATAGCAGGCAACGCAAGCAGTGCTTGTCCAAAGGAAATCAGGCAAAAGAAAATAAATTATTACGTAACCAACATTATTGATGTCACAAAAAACTGTTTCACATGCATTCTTATCTCTCATCTCTGCGACGCATTTGTCACCTATCTTCCAGTCAAAATAATATTGATGACTTGATTTGATCAAAGTCATTAATATCTCTTTTCTTCTAATTCTGTGCTATGTTTTAATAGCTGGCTGATCTCTCCACACCCAAGGTAATCACTTAAAAAATGCTTCGGTGCACTGACTATGAGTTGGTAAAATTCCATAAATTTTAGCATTTATTTAGGATTTCATAACTACGTTCTCATTATCTAGCCTTCTTCTTTATATAACAGTTAGAAGTAATCAAACTTATAACAATGTACGATGGTTTGCTGGTACCTTCGTAGAATGCTAAACTGCGCAGCACCCGGCTCTCAGAGATACTAAAAAACAAACATTCTTTAGTAGTAGTCTAAGCCTCTAGGAGCGCCGGCTAGGTGAAATTGCAGCAGTTTTTTTTCTTGTTGATTGTTTTGGTTGTCGCTGTTTGAGGTTAGCTCCCCGCGGTTTGTCCTGGGTACTGGTTGTTGACATTACATTTTTTTTAATAGGAAGTAGAATCATAGCTTGCTAAACGCCACTTTTGTCATACTCGTACTAATTACACTTAGTTATTAGTATCCCGACTGGAATACCTAGAGGTGTACTTGTAAGTACTAAAAATCCTTTATACATAATTACACTTGTTGAATATTTTTCTCACAGGGGCACAACCAACTGCGTACCTGAATATTTTTTAATAATTATTCAGCAATGTAATTCTATGTATATTGTGTTTGGAGCCAATGCTTGCCCTACCCATCAGGTCAGGAATTGCCATTGGTTCAACAGGCAGTTGCTCTACGATCCCAACCATCTCTCCGTTCTCAGTCTCTAACCATTCCCAACCATCCACTGTCCTCTCTGCAATTGCCTCGACATAACCGTTTCACTTATTCACTGCTCGCATCTTTGTCTAGGCCATCCTCTGTTTTGATGCTCTAGTAGAAGCTATTCTATAATTTATTTAACTCTCTCCTTTCTGCCATCATGGCCAAACCATTTTATCTCATTTTTTTCCAGCTTCTTAATCGTCGTTTCTGACTTAACCTTATTGTTATCTTTCGATTTCCTATTTGAGCTAACTTAGAATATTTACTGCGTCCATGTCAGTAATCTATTGTAAAATAATATATATATATATATATATATATATTAATATATATTAATAAAATAAATATATAAAATAATATATATTATAATATTCTATTATAATCATGACAAATTACAGATCTAGCTTTTTATCTCATCTTCAGTAGTTCTCATCTAACTGAATACAACCCCTAAATAATTGTACTAGCTGACTTTCGTTATCTCGTTTGTATCTTCAGACCTTCAAATTATTATATTCAGCCACCACAAATTCTGATTTCTCAATGCCTATTGCCGAATCAGATTGTGCGTAATATCAATTACGATTTCTAATCGTAAGCATATAGATAGAATCATTACGGTTGTCTACAATTTAATAATATGCTATTGAAAACATGTGTAAACGTATAATGATGCCGTTGGTTACACGACTAACAGAGGAGAGGAATATGTTCGTCGCCTTAATATATTAAAAATGGTCACTGATCCGGTCTATTCAATTAGTATAAGGTTTGTCGGACCACGTATGAGGTTAGAGTTTATGCATGAGCACCTTACTTACTCTGCGCATTGTTGACCACAGTTCAGCTTAACGGTTCAGATTAGAGCAAGATCAACTATACACGAGATGATTTAGGTTGTAACAAGCATATTGGCTTAAAGCTTAGGGCAATGTTACTCTACATCATCTAGTCCCATTTTAACTGCGACCTACTAACGTAACCAATCTCTAGCTGTTAAGTTATGGTGCATTGGTTTCTATTATTAGCTCACAGCCGGTTTGTGTCTTGTTGGTTTGCGCGCGCGCGTGTGTATTAAAATGTTATAGTACTATACGCTGTGTTTGCAATGTATATTATTAATGACAATAATCTTAAGTAAAGAAACCCGTATTTTATTAATAATAAATCTTGGCAAAAAAGTTATTTTTGAACCCTTGACAAAACATATATCTTTAGGGATAGATACACAATTATGATATATACTAGCTAAAACAAGGACTGGAAGCTTTACACAAGAATACAAAAAGACGCTTTACAATGCAATCAATAACATCAGCAGTGGTGTTTTGGGTAACTATTTTTATCCACAGTCAATATTCCAGATGCAAAGCTTCGATAATCGATGACGAATGAATATTGCACCTGATCAACTTTAATTACACGCTCTATGCTAACAGACCTATTCTACAGAACTAAACATTTTATTTTGTAACTTTCACGTTTTACTCGTTCAATACATACCAAGCACTTGCAAATATCGGTACTCATATGTCAGTGCTAACAAATATTATCATGCATTTCATTATGTTTCTTCATATGCACGATTCGAGTGAGGCAGAGACGTAAGAAATCGTACACAGAAAAAGAGCGAGTCTTGAGTAGCCAACTACAGTTAAATTATTTCAGGAGACATACGTATTATAAATGATTAAGAAATGATGGTTATGAAAACTCATTGGCTGACGGACACTTGATGTTACAGGTATACTGTCAGATATTAAACGAATGGAAACCAATAAGAAAATCTAACGATCAAAATCCCCTCAAATCCCCAATTGAAAATGGAAGAAGAATGAAATGTAAGAACGGGCTTAAAAAACGTGGAAAATAATACAGAAAAATAAAAAGCTCTGACGTAGTAACAAAAAAGGACTCGATGGACAAAATATAAATAACACGGGTCTTAACTCATACTAACAAATGTTTACTGTTCAACACACACGCACACAATCTATAAGACCTACTTTTTCAAGTAGCCTTGTAATTTATGAATAGACGAACCACTTGATTTGGGTTCACAGTCCTGCCTTTAATCAAGAATTATTTTTAAATGTTTCCTGGGAATACATGTACTGAAAAGAGACTGATACACAACTTTTGGGAAGCCCGGCTCTGCCCGACAGCGGATTACCAGGATTTCTTTCTTGGCAACTGGGGAGTCGGTTTCACCGCTGAGAATCCTTAGGTCTGAGTCAGCGAATTTGTGGCTCTCTCTAATAATGGGGCTATCAGCTATACTGGAGTGGACAACTGACCTAGCCACCAAGGAGCACTACCACTGGAATTCTGATCTCAGGAAACTTCCACAAAGAGCCTTAGCCACGACCTCAAGCAAGTCCAACTCTGCCGACACCGCAGCCGAGACGGCTTTAGTACAACTCTATGCCTTCGGTCGCAGAAGCCTGGGGCGACATGAAAGTAATCTGTCCAATATATGGTACCCTAACATGCAGTCTACCTAATATATGAAGTACTGAGTAAGAAGAAAGAAAAGAAATAGTATATCAATTTCCTGATTGGCAAAGTCTATGACAAATAAAATAATATAATTTATATTTATGCTTATACATATTTGTTATATGTATTTCAATAATTTAATAATGTTTATATAAAAATATTTTTAATGTTTTTACCTTAAATGTCACTTTTACTTTTGGAGTAAGTATTATAACATCTAAAATTGATATCAGAAATATCTCTGTAAATTAGAATGATCTTTTGATCAAACCACATTGTTAAGAAAGAAAACACAGACGCAATTTCCAGTAGAAATATGAATATAAAAACGAAATTGGTTTTTCCGTGGTCAATTTTTAAACCTACGTTTACTGTTAAATATTTTACTGCGTAACATTCGTCGCAGCATATAGGAAGAAAATGTTGTTTACGGCTACAGTTGACTGGGAGGTAAACTAATTAATAACGTGACTTGACTTGTAAACCCCTCTAACTACCTCTTTTAATAAATGTAGCGGTTCCTTGAACCTAGAGAAGCTGGAGGTAAACTTTGTTACTTATTAGTGACAAAAATAATGTTTTTGTAACATAAGTTTGAAAATTACATTACGACTATACAAAGTTAGTAGTATACATCTTAACGACTACCATCTTATGTTACCATATTTTCAGTTAGGGGAGGGGACATTTATCTCTATTAATACAGATACAGTGACTGTACAGATAATATTACAATGACTGTTTGTTCATTGCTAATACAGAGTCGTTAATTAATAATAATTCAAGCTATTATTAGTTACTTCACGCGAACTTACGTTATTTATCTTTACATAAGAAACGTGAAAATCTTCTCAGTTTTTCCAGCTTGGTTTATGAACAAAAATAGTTCCTTCTCTATGATCGCCATTCTTCTTTGAACATATTGAATACAAATTCACTCAGGGAGTACATCCCTTTTGCAACTTACTGCAGGGTATAAATTATAACGGTCACTTAGTTTAAGGTTGAACTATGACCACATAGAAAGTAAACTCTCTAATTAGAATGACGAGTTAACTCATATTCATTTACAAAAAATTGCTCAAGTTTTAGAGTTTCTCTTGTTTTGTCATTTCAGGAGTTCTTGTTAATGTCAGAAATATCTTTTTTTTACTTTTAATGTAATCATTATAGTAACAACGCTTGTTAATTGTTGTTTAAAGGCAAATTAATAACTTTTATTTGAAAAATTGCTACTTTAGTGAAAACATCAAAAATCATAAATAAATAGCAGGATGATTTGTTATGTATAATTTTTGAATAATTTTGTTGTTCTATGACGTTGACTTCTCCTGTGTACTGTACACTTATATTACTACCAACTGTATCGTTGTGTATGCCATTAGCAGCTTTGCACGTTTATTATTTTTATCTTGTTTACAAATTCTCATGTGTCTGTGCTTTATGACTATAATGAACCTGATACTGTTTTCAGCCGTATATTGATAAACCGAAATGCAAATATATGTTTTTACGGGACCACAGAGATATTGCACAGGTAAAATATAACGTTTTAGTGTTGTTAACATCAGATACCTTTCCTCGTTCTTGAATGATATTTGCAAATAAATGTTTACATTTAACTGGGCTGTACGTGTCTAACCAAAAATAAGGCATCAATTTTCTTCTTTTGACGCTTTTTCTAATCGGTTGGGGAATTAGTGTCTTACGATTTGAACATAATTCTTGTTTAGAGTATTAATTTCACTACCTATTCTTAAATAAAGCTGTTTTTGTACCACGAATTTTATACGTAACATACTAGAACATGGTGCATTAACAATGGTTCTCAGCATTTTGTTTTGGATCTTTTATATGTTTTCTGTATTCTTCCTGAATACAGAATAATTTTACTTCTGACAGTTCTACAAAGTTTTCATAACTGAGACAGATTTTATATTTTTTTTTAATAACTGGTTAATGTAATTCTTGTTAGTGCAATCTTCTCTTTGGCTTATGAGAGCTTTAGGAACCGTTTTCCTATTTCTTCCGGACTTTGACAGCATAATCATTTAAGTTGTTCTCATAGAGATTGAGCTTTTGATTAGTCTAGTGATATTGACTAACCTCAGCTTTACATGACATTAGTACCCACCAGCAATAGGTAGCTGCAATATGAATTCATCAAAGTATACGTTTTTGAATAAAACTGTTGTATTTTATAAACAAAACGTTCAAATAGCTATCCAATAGGACAGCAAGGTCAATGTTGGAGAAAGGTTGAGAAACCGTGCCATAATAGACGCACTCGGAGACTTCTTACCGCCAACCTAAAACTATATCACGTTCCAAGGGCATGGAACCACGCCTGCACTCATGTTTCCTAAACTGTAAAAACCGACCGATCTATTTATCTATTTATTTGTAATTTAGCTTCATATCTTCGAGAAAATATTCGTCGTCAAAAGTCATCCCCAGCTGAAGGTATACAATGATAGGGGATAAGCTAGCATAGCATACGATGGCGTCGATCAGATAGTAACTGTTTACGCAGAGACAGATCTAAGTTTATACGTCATTTGAAAATCTTTTATGGGTAAATGCTGACAGTCACTGAGATTATTTACTACTTTGAATTGTTTTTTTTTATCTAGGAACGTGACAAAACATGTGTTTTTGCTATATTTAAATCTAGAAACACGGGTTGATTACACGGGTAATCTTCTACATTCTTTGGGCAACTATGTTGGTTTTCTTGTCAAACTTGAATTTCAATTTTCGCCATACCTGACGGCCTTTCCTTTCTTTTTTGTTTTGTTTTCGCCTTCGATCTCCATTGGTACAGTCTTGGTGTTACAAGCTAAGGCTGCAAACGTAGCCAACAAGGCTTTTGAAAATTGTTAATATTTTATATTTTACTTAATGTTATCACTCTTATTTGACAAACGTCGAAATCGTAACTTTATATTGCTTCTGTGATAACGTTGAAAAACAAAAATTTTACATGAGTTACATATTTTGTTATTGTGCTTTCAAAGCCATTAAATTGCATGAAATTTATGGTATTTGTTTACGAAAGTCATGTCACACGTCCAAAAATTCTATAAAAGGTTTCTTGCTGTTTACATTAGTAGATGATGAAGTGCAGCAAACATACTTTATATAGTTTAAATACTTCACGCAATAAAATGTATTATTTATATGTAGTTAGCCAAAGTACGTAGGTGTTGTCTCCTACAATCGTTGCAGGGATCTGAAGGTGCGTCGCTAGCCCCAGGGGAGTAAGAAGACGCTGAGGAGCAAACGTATATGATCAATAAATTTCGTCGCTTAAACCTTTTCGCATGAAGCTATATCATCTTATATACTTTATCATTTAGATATATTTTTTATATCATTTTATACACTTTTCAGCTTTAATATAACGTATTTTACTGTTTATTTGAATTCTTTATTATGTTACTTTACTAGGATTTGTAAAAGCTAACACTTTTTAGATGTAAAAGATTTTAATTGAATAAACAATACTATACGAAAATTTTGTAAAATAACGTATTGCCCCAATCTAAAATTATCACTCGATCAACATTCCATTCGTGTAGTGGTGAACAGTGCACTTCAAAATACTAACAACAAACTCCTTGATATGTAACAGATATATCAATCTGTTTTTGTAATGATCAACCAATTACATCAATAAACTCACTGTCAAGGGGTAAAGGTGTCCCGAATAAACTCAAGAATAGAATTTTCCCGAGGTCACGCTGGGAAAAGTATCTTTAAAAAAGTAGCGGTGACCCAGTAATTTTGAAAACTACTGGTCTTGACAAATAGCTGCAGTACAAGGAGTACAAATTTGAGCAATCCATCCAATATAGTTATTATTGCAGTTTGTCAAAAATGTAATATTAAAAGACCTTTAATAAAACGGAGGGATTCTCAATGATAACATATCAGTTATGAATTCATATTGCGACTTATTTTCTTTTTTAAATTTCTGGTTTTAAATTTTTAAATTTTTACAACTATTAATTTTGTTTTTATCCGAAATTGACCAAGACAGAATTTTCTTAAAGACGGGAACTTTTACCCCTTAACTCCTTATTTAAGGACTACTGTCTCAAATTACTTATTCAATGAAAGAATTTATATATGCATGACTGTGTGTATGAAAAATGTGTGCTTGTGCAGAATGTTTTAATACTTTAACAAGATCTCAAAAAAAAGAAAGAAAAAATCACTGTTTAAATCACTGGGAACGGAACATTCAAGAGCACATATCACAAAGTAAGAAAGAACAGTACCTGATATTGTAGTAAATGCAAATGCAAATAATAACCTGCTTCATTTGATTAACTGTATATTTGCTGAAAACTATTTACAAATAGCGGTATGCAAGACAATCACTAAATTTTCGACAATAAACTATGAAGAACATCATGAGTTGAGTTGGGAGCGCATTCTTTTTAGTAAAATACAGTTTCTCATAGTAAAATAGAACAAATATTGAATAATAGTGAAACTAAGTTAAACATTCTTTGTCAGAATATTTAATTCCTAAGAGACAAATTATTCATAAAACGGTTTACATTTAAAATTCAGATTATTGTATTCTACCATTCTAATATAGCAATCAAAAAATTAAAAATTTAATTTTCGTGCTTGACCAGTTGTTCTCACGCTACGGTGGCAGTGACTCTAAGAACAGAGCCATAAAACAAAGTAATTGGGGTAGGTGACAACTAACGCCCTATCATACAATAGAAGCGCGTTCAGTACGAGGCAACAAAAGAAAAGACGACTTGAGTTGACAGGAGCGTCCCAACGGAGAATTATGACACCGTAACAATTTGAACAATGTACTTGGCTCAGCCGTACGTTTACACAGAATCGAAGCGAGCGTACATTTAAGGGTGTAGCTAAGGAACGAGGTCACTATACAAAAAACGAGACGAGAGACAAAGGGTTCAGGACGTACTGCAGTCTTTAGAAACGATCTAGACAACAAACTATGAAGAGAACCAGCGTCAAGTCACAGCGGGCTATACGCTTAAGTGACAAGCTGAAATTTACAACGAGAAAGCGTGGAGGTTACAACCGTCGACACTGGATGGAAAACTATTAATTGCCATGACACAGGGTTTCAGTAACGAACAATACCCGGGATGTTAAGAGTAAACCCTTGCTGGAGACTCGAACAATGAGTTGATTGACACGCGGGGAATGGCTTGCATTTCCCAGAACGAGAGTGACGCCTGGACAAGACGATTCAAAGGACATCTCTAGCTACCTATCAGAACAAAGTATTTCACGAGAGAGAGCGGAAAAGAAGCCCGTTTACATAGCAACTAGCAGAAGAACAAATCAGAGGGTAGAAGACTGGAAGACTTCGAGATGGTGGGAAACGACTTCGAGAGAGGGTAGAGTTTCAGCCTGTCATGGTAATCTTAGGCGTGGACAAGCCAGAGACCAAATTTCTAGTAGGGAGACGTTAATAAAAACTAGGTGTCCAACGCGGGACGAGGCAGTCTTATTACAAATTTCAGCAGTCTTATTATAAATTTTGAGTCTACAATAATTTTCGGAGTCACATAATAATTTTCGGTAGTGATATAATAATGTTGAAAGTCTTATGATAATTCTCGAACAGTTCGCGAGGAGTCTTATATAAAAACTTTGAGTGTTTAACATAATTTACCAAACAGTTCGCGAAGAGTCTTATATCCAATCGGACTACAAAAGTATTTGTGCGACATATAACTCTCGTAATTAACTTTATAATGTTATAAACAATCTCGCAAGTTTACTAAGTGTCGTACTTCTACTAAGAACATTCACGCGAATTTCGAAGTGTATCGGTATATCAAACAACCGTGAATTCTCAAAGTACGCGAATGGGGAACTAAACTTTCTTTAACTAAGAATATATAATTGTTTACGTATTAGAAAACAGTATAACGATCAGTAATTCACAATGTGCGTGAACGTTGTAATCATATCTCTAAATCACTATAACCAAAACACTTTTATTCAAAGGAAGTATTAATTAGCCACACGATAATACCTTGCGTAGTCACACAAAGAACACACAGAACATTTCATCAAACATGGATATGCGCGGAGACAAATTGGAGCATGTGAACATAGAATAACATAAAACACTATTCTGTTAACGACGCGAGTGAATAACAAGTAAAAGTGATCATCACCATCGCAATTCAATGGAGCAACATTTCCAACGATCATCGTCACCTGGAAATAGCGCCGATGGATTAACGGATTAACTAAACCAAGTAACTCTTTATGATCTTGTTAACATAGTTAACTACTGCCCTGTCTCTTTCCAAGAATCTAACCCTGAGCAATTATGAGAAAGTTATAAAAGAAGGTTGCATTCAGTATATATAATTATGTTCTATTAAAGCCAATCCATCTGGGTGAATGAACGCATTAGGTAGAATAATATTATTTGATTTGTTGTACGCATTTTATATATGTTGTATGTATTTACAGGAAGCAATTAAGGAGGAATTTATGTTTTGGTATATGTTGTATGTATTTACAGGTACCAGGAAGATATTTATATGTTTGTTATTGAATACAAAATGTTTAACATATAATAAATTAGTACCTAAGCAATCAATCAATAATGCGTTCATCATTCTCAGTAAACCCTGTGTGCAATTCACATCGCTATTATAATTTAATATTAAAGAAGCGACCTAAGTAAATTAGTAGATTTGTACCTTAATTACGTTGTGGTAATTAGCTGATGAAGGGTCTACTCATTCACCCTTACATCATTAACAATTAAGAAAATTACAAATATTAATTAAACCCCAATAAACCGTATAAAATTGGCGCTCCCACAACACGGGGCTATCTAAAGTCATATTTTATATAATTAGGGTAATCTATTAATTTATGCAAGTAATTTGCATATTATCACCGTATAATATTGCCGCCCAAAGAACGTGGGGCATTACAGATATCAATTACATCCAATACTATCGTACTAAGAAAAGCAAAGTTTTAAAAAATAAATTGAGAAACCTTAAATTGATTTATTATACAAAGATAACATTCTATACTGAACACTAATATTAAGCAACTCGAAAAGATAATAACAAGAAAAATAAAATACAGAAAATATTGATCACATTTTAAAAACAAGAAATATCACATGGAATTCCTTTTTTTATTACTTTATTTGGATAGTAGGAGTTACTGTCCTCAAAAATGACACTATATTTTGCACCATGATTTGCATTTTTCATGTATATCGTAATTTTTTAATATAAAAATTATAAATGAGCCAATCAACTTAAAGCGTAAACATTTTCAGAAGAGGAAAGCTTTGGTGTATGGCTTATATCTTAGCAAAAATATAAGATATTATACATAAATAAACTTTCACTATGAAATTACTTTGGTTTTTATTTCCCAAACGTTTCAACGTGGTGTAGGTCTTCTTCAGTGGGAGTATTTACTACTACAGTGAAAGTTTATTTACATATAATATTTTAAAAAAGTGAACAAAGAGGATGTACCAACAAGATACAGACAACAAAAATATAAGTGTTCAAGAGTAGAAAAAGGGATGCGACAGCAGAACGCAAAAGGATATACAAATGCGGACTGTAGCGTTCGTAGGTCGAAATTAATGAAATGATAAGATACACTGTTTTTAGCAAAAAATAACGCGTTTTAAAATAACCTTGAAGGCATGACATCGAGACTCGGATATCGATTTTGTTTCGGTTACCTCTGTCTTCACTTCGCCAATGGTAAACAACAGATTCAAATGGCTATTGCATGCCCCGAGTACTACTTATATAATACGAGTATAGACTCTGAATAGAACATTATACGTACTTGTAAAGTCTTGTTTTATTTTGTCAGGTATATTTAATTTGGTTTGATTTTCCACATGCCATCTTCTTTGGTCAGCAGAAAGTGTACTCAATAATATTTGCAGTGTGGTATTATGCTATTACGCCCAGTACTGACTTATGCATCAGACACATGGATGCTACCTAGATCAGATGAGATATATTTGAAAGGCGGATCCTCAGGCAAATTTTTGGTCTACTGGAAGAGGAGGGAGCCTGGAGGAAAAAATATAATTTAGAGCTCTATAGTTCGTATGACGAACCTGATGTGGTCACCTTTATTAAATTAAAAAGATTAGAATAGGCTGGATACATATACGTGCTTGTGAAAGCAGAGTTCTTCTTCTTCTTCTTCTTCTTCTTCTTCTTCTTCTTCTTCTTCTTCTTCTTCTTCTTCTTCTTCTTCTTCTTCTTCTTCTTCTTCACTTTAAGAATTAAGATTGCAGCCTGTTCCATCTTCACAGCTACCATTTTCTTGGTCTCCCTTTATCTTGTTCTCCAAAAGGCTGGATTATCTATTTTGGTAATCTCGAATCCGTTTCAATTTAAGTATATAGTTATTAAGAAGATATTTAATGCAACGCCAGAAAGTAAAAGGAAAGTTGGAAGGCAAAAACTGAGATGGAGGGACGGGATGAGTCAGGACATCAGTACTCTTGGAATTAGAAACTGGAAGAATATGGTTATGAAAAGAGAAGAATGGCGAAATCTTCTGAAGAAAGACAGGGCCCACAAAGTGTTGTCAAGGCAATGATGATGATGAAGATACAAGTTTCTTTTTTTTGTCGTTTACCCCACTTCCACGACGTTTCATCCCCTGCTATTAGCCATACCTCTAGAATGAATTTGCTATTGCATTCTAGAGCAGAACCGTGATGTTTTTCTATCTAATTTCAACTCAAATACTACTTTGGTACAATTTCTTGGTTCTATTCGCATCAGAAGCTCACACTACCTTAGCGTTTTTTTTCTATTTCATAAATATATGTTTCAATTTCTAGTTCTCTTATTCTTTGGTTTTGGATTCTGTTCCTTCATGTTTTATCAACCACTCTTCTCAGATGTTTTATCCCCGATGGTGTTATTCTTAATCTGAACCTCTGTATCATTTTTCAAAACTGACCCACATAATAAAATTTGTTAATATAAACTTCCATAAAGATGGATTTTCTTTTTTATACTTTTTATTTAACTTATGATGGTATAATTTATATGATAATACTCTTTGTTCATTTCGCTTATGCAAATTTTAATTTTGTCATGCATTTACCACTTTTATTTTATTTATTATTGGCCAGAAGTATTCGTATTTTTGTACGTAATTTAGCTATTCCTCGTTTTTTGTTAATAACGTATTTCTTGTATTGTCATCGTTATTACGTCAAATTATTTTGCTATTCTAATGTTTATACTTATTCTTTTTTTGTAATTTGTTATTCTATTTATGAAAGTTGTTCTGCAGCTGCTATGTCTGTCGTTTTCAATACAATGCAGAAACGTTGCAATTTTGCTTTATTTCTTAAAGTATTCAGCCCAAAATTCATCCGAATTCTTTAGGAGCCTCTTATTCCCATACTGGCCCAAACGTTTTCCTCATTACCCTTCCCTCAAAAGCTTCGGTAATCTTCGTCTTGCAGCCGCAACTCATAACAGGTCTTATTAGACTTTTAAATCCCAATTGGTAATTACAACTTACGATGTTCAAACACGGAAGGTTTTTGTCTTCAAACCGTACGGTTTGTTCCCGTTTGCTACCCCTGTTCTGATTTCATCGCTACCCTAGATTTTTTGTCATTATTTCAAACTAATAAACGTTTTGTCTATCCGTAAAAAATGTAAATCTCTTATATCAGGTGTATTCTTTCATATATTTTTGTTATTGTTTTATCTTGATTTATTATCAAGCCAAGCTTCCTGTCATTTCTTTCTGTTTTAATGTTTTCTTCACTGTATTTTGTTCCAATATAACAAGTCAACAGCCTAAAAACCTATTTGCCTGCTTTTAGTAATTAAATGTCCCTGTGCATTCCCCATTCAAATAGTACTATTACGTGTTACAATTTGAATACGTCTTAATCCATATCTTCAGTGTAAATATGTGTGTGTGTGTTTGTGTGCACGCGCGCACGCCGTCGCGTGTGTGTACATAATTGCTCACATTATTCTTGTTATTTAAACAATAATAAGTCAGTTTTTATATATTTTTTTAAATAAGAATAAGGTTTAGTTTTATTTTATAGTGTTTTGACAGCGTATTTTACATTATTGTCGACTTCAGAAATATTTCTGAATAAATAAACAATAATATATATTTGTTCTTTAAAAAGTACAAAATATTATTTATTAATATAAAATATAAATACATATAAACATATAAAATATATATGTTTCCTTACATATTTTACATTGTGTTCTGTTATGAGTAAATTAATTTATATGCTACACTATTTATTAGGTAGCACTCATTATAAGGGAGCTTCATGAAGCTCTACTAAATATACGTGACTGTGTCCCTGTGTAGACGGATATATCAAGCAGCTCATATTTACAACAATAAAACAAGCACGTAGAACGGTAATACTTTTCTTCTCATACTGTAGTTTGATATTACCGCATTTCTATATGGATTCACAAGAACGAGCACGGAAACAATTCACTTCGTTAGTTATACTGTAATAACAGTTGGCAGCAAAGTTTAAATAACAGCTACAATAACGTAAAACAAAATCTCAGCATTTATATTCACACAAACCAATATCATTTTGTTTTATCTCAGGTTTCAATTTTCCCATGTGTTTTTACATCACCAGATTCATTCCTCACTATGACGAAAATGTATAAACAACATTCATCCTTTACTTATAAACCTTTTCTTTTAGTAAGAGTATATAAAATATACCTTGCACGTTAAAATTTACATATATATTACAAATTCCGCTGTTAACAAGGCCAATAAAGACCTATCAAATAACAGTTCTATATTTCAGTATGGTATAACATAGTATTACATGTTATATTACACCATGTTTTTTTAATGATGCTGCACTAATAACAACATACTAAAATGCATAATGCATTATTTGTATCTCAGAATATTTACCGCAATAGAATGCATATACGTAGATCAATCTAAATTCAGACAGCAATACTTCCTTTTAAGAAACTTGGATTGTACAGTACACTAGATTATTGATTGTAATAAAGCTATAAAGTATGAGAGAAGAAACTGAGTTTTCCGTCAAACGATAATATCCAGAGTTTAGTAAATATGAACACGGTTATACTATCGCCTATACCTAATGGTAGTAAGAACGAACACTGAAGGAGGGCTTTACTAAACTAATTCCTTTCTGTGACAAACATATTTGAAAGTTAGTGTCTTATCGGATTATCTAATTTTAACTAAGCCAAATTTGTAATATAATTATCTAAGTAGATAAATGTGTGTGTGTGTGTGTGTGTGTGTGTGTGTGTGTGTGTGAAAGCCGTGCTGCTGCCGTCCTCATATCACAGACATATACACGTACGTACCAGCGCTATATAGGTAAAGACTAGAGCTACAGACTGACGTTTCACAATATAAGTTACACAATACGTATTTCAATAATATGCACTATCATCAGTTATATTGTTTCAAACAAAAAATTTATTTATAGGATTAGTTATAGGAAAACATATCTACTAGAGTTTAGTATTTACTTACTATAATTTTTGGAGTTTATTAATTTTTTAATTTACTAAATCATTTTTAATTTATAATGATTTAAGATAATTCACTCACAAGAAAACAAATTTGAAGACACAATTTAGTAAGGTATTAAGAGACCGTAACTAGAGTACGCTTTTACGCTGTTACTAATAAATATATTTTTTAATACTGGTCAAGTACGATTATGCACAAGAAAAAGAGTATGTAGGAAAAACACATTTTTCTATAAGCCGATCTGCTAGAAGAAAGGAATAATGAGTTGAAAGAGTTAATATGCTAAATTACTTCTAGAACGAATGCATATATAAAATTGAGAATTTTTTTTATATATACTGAAACATATGTTTCCTTTGGCGATAAAACAAAAAGTAGAGAGCACGAGCTAATAGACTAAACCTTAGATAAAATAACGTTTCCGAAAATAAAAAGAAATCCATGAAAGTTATCAGAAAAGAGAAAAAGGAGGCAGTGAGAAAGTATTGGAATAAGTGAATATAAATTCGAAGAAATAGACACCCTTATGTACACACACAGAAACTTTAACAAAAATCAAAACAAAACAAGCATGGAATTTCTCAGAGGATGTAAGCAGATTATAATGTTTATTAAATGAATATGTGAACTATAAAAGTAATAAATTTAAAATTATAGTAAGGCCATTAGTAATGCACGCGGCAGAGGCAATGTTCAAAGCTAGATGTTTTAAATATGCCAATTTCTTAGTATATATTATTTGTGCAATATCCTCATACCATACACGCAGGTTTCGGTTTCCGTATCTTTTACTTCTCATTCCCAGTGCCTCTACTGCATTATATACGATGGCTCTGATGTTACCCCATTCTTAATGTACTTCATTACTGATGGGTGCTTGTTGCGCAAACTGACTAAGCCAAGTCTGGTACAGGCGTCGTATTCTATCATCTTGGATTAGACGTACTTTAAAGGTTTGTTTAGGGCACTGGCCCTCTATGGGTCGCACCTTCCTCTACTTACCATAAATATTAACCTTTGATTGACACGAGGAAAAAATTGTCAGGCTCAACGTCCCCTCTCTAAAACCCTTGCATCCTCCAATAGATTCTACAGTTTGCCATCACCACATCATAATAAATTATTAATTGAGATCCTCTACCGCACCAATTAGGCCCTATAATTGCCTATCTCTTTCTTCGGGGAGATCATGTTGGTCAAAAACATTGATCCGTCATCCATTTTTATTTTCTGTTGTTTCACTATGTATATTTCCCAGTATTTAACTGGGGAGTTACCCACAAGTCTATCGAATTTTCTTGCTACTATTATATAACTATGCTTTAGAATTAATAACCTGGCGACGGCTACCAATCCTTAGTATAATCAAACACTTATTTCTCAAAAATTAAATTAGACAGAAATGGCTAATATCTGTTTTTACAATCTAAATTCAAAACTTTTTACTAGGAGACATCAGAAAAGTAAAAAAAAAGGAAAAACACACAATGTTCGACTTTGAACACATACACAGAACTTTGATTTTACACGTACCTACATTGTTTTTCATCAGTTAATTGGTTTCTTTCGCTCACTAATGTCAGTTCACGATAGGAAGAACAGAACAGTCTGCCTGTACCTTACAAACTATCAACGAAGTTTGCTACGAAATATGCAGACAATTAGATTTTCTTATTGAACTTTAAACTACATTAATTTTTATAGATAGAAGAAAAAAAGCAAAGAAATAAAAGCTAAAAGCCTAGGAAGTGTGAGATAGGAATCAATAGGTATACAGAGACATATGCGCACGCGGATGTGTGTGTGTGTGTGTGTGTGTGTGTTATCTGCTTGCATTTTATACGTACACTAAGTAAATGACAATAAATATGTACAAGAATTAAACTTATCCGGAACTGAATAGTAATGCATCCGGTACTAGATGATTCTGATGATTTAGCACCGGACGAGAGGACATATGCTTGAACACGATACTCAAAAGTCAGTGAAACATAAAGGAAATTACAAGTCATAAACGGAAGTACTATTATGTTTAAATATGTAAGTAAAGTTCGGAAACAACAGAAAATTGCATAATCAGACCAGTTTTCCATTTCCAACGTTTAATAAAATAAAACGACATACCATTTAAAGATTTTTTCCGGTTTACTTTAGTATTATTTGTGTAAAATAAAATTCTATTCAGTTTAAGTATTAATTCATTAATTCCTCTTCTGATTCCAGTTGTTTTATCGCTTCTCAGCGTAAACATCCGCTGTATGTTTTCTGAATAAATCTAAAACGGCTCAATAAACTGCGTCGTTATAATTTTAAGTGATAAACTAGAATGCAAACGCACAAACTAAGAAGAAATGCGTGTATTTCATTTTAATTATCAAGCAATAAAGTGAACTATTTTATTTTCAAGCGTATATCAGACAGGTAAACAAACGCATAACAATAAAATAACTGTTACTCTAAAAATATTATTAAATCAGTTAAGCAGAACATCAACCTGAACGCCACTATAACATATAATTTTTGTGTGAGATAACAAACACACATCTAATACATTCAAACGATATTATCAGCACGTTGTGTTGAATGTTGTTGTATATTAACTGATTATATAAGATTATATGTATTGTTTTCGTTGACACTTAACATTCATAAGTCTTGTTCCACTGAATAAGCATTTTGCATATTTCCATAATTCAATATGCTCTATATTATTGTTTCACCGTTGAAAGCAAATTGGGATAGGACAAGTAAAGTAGGACGGACGCATATCATACCATTGTCTGATAAAGGCGAATGTAATTCAGGATTAAATTGTGCAAAGTTTACATGGGCTTTCTGTCAACATCAGCTTGTGATAGTAAGTGTTTTGATCAACAGCTCTTAGAATAGCGGCTTGCTTCTTTTTTTTTTTTTAATAGTGATTTTTTTATAGCAGGAAATTTAATACTTCGTGTGTCCACGTACGAGTTATGTGTAGTTCGTATAACAGAACCCATACCTTATTTGTATAATTCAAAATAGGACTATACTTCGAATAATGGAGTCTAAATTGTTCTAATAATCTCTATTAGACTTAAACTACAGACAGTTTTAAAACATGGAAGCTAAAGTGAAATTTATCGTAAAATAAAAGTTTTATGAGTGTTTAAAGAATCGCAGCTTAAAACTACGTTTGAATAATTTTCTGTTACTGAAACTTGAAATAATTAGTTTTTCTTTTTTAAAAGTCTTAAAGCTTTAGAATATATGGATTAAAAAATTATTACTAATTTTAGTGGCACTATGTTACACACACTTTAAATGAAAACCCAGTATCTTTATGTTTACAGTTTACTGAACTGACACGCATATACAAAAGATTTGCATTTCTTTGTGTTACAGAAAAATAAAATTAATACATGACAATTACATTTTTTGGTAATTTTATACCCAGTCTATTACATGTTTACTAATTATCTATTTTAAAAGTAAAAACAAATATATTTGAAACAATAAAACTTTTACTAATATTAACGTTTTAAAGTTGGAATAAAAAGTTGCGTTAAAATTGGTAAAGCAGATTTTCCATTTAATTCTTTCAATTCCTATTCTTTACATTTTTCTTACCCTTTTTTTTTGCAATAATTATGTTTTAGACTCTTACAAGTGTATAGGCTCACTAACCAACCTTTGTATGGCTTACAGCGAGCATGAAATAAGTAAACTACTTACGCGTTAAACATTGTTACTGTTGATAACATTTTGAGTTATACTCAAGTTAACATAACAACAGTCTAAGCGTAATGCAAAATTGATTTGATAGTTTATATCTAGATAGGGATTTTAAATTTGAATCCATGGGCTGGTATAACAGTTTTTTCGGAACAAAATACCTTTATTGATTCATTGATTTACAAGTTGTCGGTACTATTTAAAGTTACATGCAAATGCCATATATAATTGCTTAAAACATATGAGCGGAATTTGAAATCCCAGTATTACACAAAATTACAGTAGCCTATATAAACATAACACAAAATTAAATTGTACACATATGTACGTATTTGCAAGCTTCCGTCTTTCTGAATTGGTGCTGCCTACACGGCCTAACAGTCTACACTCTGGCATTGTCAAATTCAACAAAAGTACACCTTTTCAGCATTGCCGGTTTCTTCTGAAAAATGTAATTGCTAAAAAAGACAGCTATTTTAAAAGCACATTCAGTAGAAAGCCAGGAGGTTTAATTCTTGATTTATACAGTTGAAAAAATGTAATAAAGCATAAAGTTTCATTTTCAAAGGACACGTTTTCAAGCAAAATTTTGTGTAAAAACCTAAATTAATATACCAGTAACACAGAATGGGCAGCACAAGGTGAAACACATGAAGGACGAAAATATCGTTAATTAATCAAGACAGGACAGCAAAACGTAAACGCTTTGAACCGTAGAGTCTTACCGTACGTGCTTATTGGGTTAGGCTAACTATAGTCCACTTTATAAAGATCCAAAATTTGCAAATTCATTAAAACGTAATGGTTTCTGTCAATAAATGAAGTTCATCGTTATACAGAAAATGTACATTACGGAACATGTTACAGTTCATGTGCTCATAAAATTCTAAATTAGAAGAAATGTTCAAATTTAAATTATAATTTAATAGACTATATAATATTTTTCAGAAAATAACTTAAGAGTCGTAAATTACATATAGTCATTTTTCAACACACTCCCTCTTTTTCATTGTACAGGCGCGATCTTTCCTGTAGGTTACGTCTTCCTTGAGAAAAATATCTCTGGCAGCGGACGGTTGCTCTATCAAACGGTTTCAATGAAAAAAGTGTGTTTAAGTCTTCTTTGGATGGCTTTTTGGAGTAACGGTGTGCTGTTTTGTTATGAAGTCAATTTGTACGGCGCTTCTCATACCATTAATGAAGTAAACCATAATTTTCCCTGCTGAATAGGCGGTTTTTCTTTTTTTAGTTACGGAAATAAAGAATACGGCCATTTAATTGATTCTCTGGGCTAAAATTATGTGCCCAGGTTTGATCAGTGGTGACATCAGACAGCAAAAAGCACCATTTTCTTCATATTGTATCAATAGTTAATCACTTGCAAGCGTGTCTCGTGTTCATCCGTCAGCATTCGCGGAATAATCCAATGTGGCCATACTTTCCGATAATGAAGTGATTTGATACAGTTACCTTGCACTACCAATACTGCTACGTATTTAGTGTAGAAGTTATATCCCGCACCGGAATTTGACGATCATTTTGATCAAGTTTGTTGATTCTAATAGGCATCTCTACTGTTGTCGATGTTTTTGGCCGTAGCAGGTGCGGTTCATTCTCGACGCCACTTTTTTGAAAGTTTACTCCATTTATAGACGCTCATGTCTATCAACGTTTCTTCACCTATTCAACATTTCTTATATATTTCAAATTTTTCACAAATTTTGTATTGCTTCACGTTGTCTTTCGTTGAAAATTTAATAATAATGCGTTATCCCACGCCTGAATGAACGTCTACTTTACTCATTCTTACAAAACGAACAAAACTTCATGCTGTTTGTTGAACGACTGAGAGAGATTGGTATTTGTTCAAGGCCAGTATACCGGCATTAGAGAGTACTACCAACTTCGGCATTTGTTCCTTCTATTTGGAGTTCAAACCAAACTATAATTTAAATTTGAACATTCCTCACACTAGCAAAAAAAGCAATATCGTTTATTTAGGTCGATAAGAATATCCTTCATTTTGCTATTGGCTAGGCTTTCCAACAGTTTTACCACAGCTGATAACGTTGAATTTTAATTTACTACGTTGTTGTTTCATCTAATTGGCATTCATTACAAACACCGATTAGTTATTTTCTTCGCCCTAATCTCCCATTGTTTTAGAAAAAAATTGTTTTACAAGTAGAAATGAAATGTCAAGCCTGATAGTCAATGCCTAATCTTACGAACTAGTACATAACGTTAGGCGTCTGCGTATTATATAGACACTTTTACTAGTTAGAGTATACTGCTTACCTGAAAACGTAGGAATTATGTTATGAGGATCGGGTTATGAGGTTGATCCTCTGTCAAACAAGATAGAAACTCTAAATAAAATCGTTACTGTCTTAATTTGTAATTGTAATAAGGACAAAGCATAAACACCATCATATCCAAAATAACATTTCCGATTCTGTATCCTATTTCCAGTTTATGACATAAATTTGACTTAGTTATTAGTGCAAAACTACTCCGCGCCGTTTATTCTTCCGTTAAACAAGACCTGAGACGAAGAAGCTTTCCATTTTCAATATTGTTTGAGGTATGTTAAACGATCAGACAATGTATCGATTGCTACCTAATGAATGCATTTGTAGGTAACTAATGATAAAGTCTCTTTAAACACTTCCATTATGTTAATATAAAATTCCTTTTTTTCTCGTACGAGCAAAACATTTTTGCTTTAACGTTTCAGCAAAGTTCAAAAACTACTTAAAAAACATTAAATTATTTTTAAACTACCAAAGTTATTGAGAGTGTTGACGGATTTTTATCAGCATCCTGTCAAGATATATAGGCTTAACCTATGAAATGATGATGTCAGATCCTATGTACATTCTCATGAACAAAGTAAAAGAAGGGCTAATACAACTTACATGAGGAAGACGAAATAGCACACTAATTGGATTGAATATAATTACGCTAAATTAATTACATTTAGTGATAAAATATTTAATTAACACTTCAATAAAGTAATGTATATATTATTCTGTTACATTAAAATAACTTTTATTGTACTTTTCTAACTTGTATTATGCTATAAACAATAATTAAGTAATTATAAAACTCAGTAGAAACTGGCATTTTTCTAAATCAAGGACTAGTTTCCAGTAATGAAAGAAAATTAATTCTGCTAAACTGAAATGGGTTTTTAATTCATCAACAAACGAGACAAATTTTGAAAGGGTAATACGAGCGACGTATAAAAATCAGCAACGACAGCTCAGCAGAGTCTTCCGGCAAGGCTCAAACACTAATAAAGATGAACTTTTTAATGTTTCGTTTATATCTAAAATATAAATGTCTTTCAAATACCATAGTTTTTAAGTAATACAGTCCTTTATTTATTAAATTGCTCAATGCACTCCGATGCATGAGTTTTATTAATGAGGGATGGTCTACAAAGTGAATGCATGCGATGGTGATAACTGAAACTGCAACCTATAGTAGACGACGTCAAGAAACAGATGTGTCTGTAAGTTTTAAAACAACACAAAAAAAAGAAGGTAACCGATAAGGTGTAGAAAAAGAAACATAAGGAAGAATGACATTCAAAGTCAATTACAAAATATTAAAATCAATTAATTACTACTTAATTAGCTTATGGAAGATGACACTAAATCACACAGTTTTTATAAAACGCATTCTTCCCTGAAATAGTCTTATAAAAATTATTAATTACTTTTGTACTAATCTTCTTCTTACCTGTACAGATTTAATAAATTACTCCAGCCTATAGCCGGCTTAAAGAGAAAACAAAAATGAGTAACATTAAACAAATCGTATACCTATATCACTTAAGAGTAAGTAGTCTACTAAAAAGTTCCAATAAAGGCTTTCTCTCGTTAGTAAAACGTCAATGGAACAACATAACTAACATTACGTACATAAACGTACGAAACACAGGTAAACAGATGTTGAGTATTACTAAACTAAAGAAGTACCGTTTGCTTGGAAACTCAACCTGCTGCGCTGACAGAAACATTTCCTCACTAACAGTACCGTTACTATTTATTTTCACTAAGGGTTAAACCCCTAGTCGTAATATCTGCAACGTCTACAACAATAATAATAAAAGTAAACTTTAACGATCTACCACTATATGAAAATGAAGATCATTACGCAAGTTGTAGGTGCGTTTTAAAGGGAGTTCTGTCAGATTAATTCAGTCATTAAATAAATATAGTTGCCATTATACAGCACTAATTATATTATTTAGACGTGTAAATCTAAAGAAGTGTATCCACACTTGATGTAAAATACTGGAAACGTACTCAGAAATTTTAATACTTTGTACTTTTATTAGCTTGTGCTCTTTTAGAGCTTTTTGTATTTTTTGTTATTAAAACTTTGCATTTTATTTACCGTATTATGAAAAACAGCGTAAATAAAATATATGCGAGTCGGAGAACAAGTACCAGATCTACAATTAACATAAACGTCCGTAAAGAAATCCGACAAATGGCATTAAATATTGTTATTAAGAAAAAAAAACAGATGACCAATATATAAAATAGAGCGACCATCATACGATATGGAACAGGATAACTGAAATCAATACTTCGGTCAACCAAAATCGGGATGCAAAATTTTAAATTTACACATTTATTGTTAACAAATTACAACTTATATCTTAGCAACATGGACAGTCACGAAATAAATTGTAAGAAAACATAAGCAGTAGCTTTTTAAACCAGCCCCACGAATCTTTAGACTCAAATACAAGACAAACAATGTAATAAAAAGAACGAAACAGCAAATTATTTCTAACACATCCAAAGTAAAAACTTCTGTAGTACTTGATTAAAGTAGGGCAAGAATACAAAACAAATTTTATTTACCGCTATGCATGCTCAATAGGAAGAAGAAAATAAATAAAAAGGACAATGTGAGATAAATCTGATTCAACAAGTTATTCTTATGAAGTGTCGTAAGATATCGATTGACAATACGCAGTAACCCTAGGACCATCTCTCTCTCTCTCTCTCTCTCTCTCTCTCTCTCTCTCTCTCTCTCTCTCTCTCTCTCTCTCTCTCTCTCTCTTATTTATATATATATATATATATATATATATATTGCAACGGAACACAGGATGATAAGCTATGTTGTTTATATCAGAGCACATGGATGACGAGCATTTTCATGTTTAAATTGGTTTTATGTAATACTTTGTCTTTTAGCCATAAGTTTTGTATTTAGAAATGGATAAGCATTTAGAGTATACCAAATTCTTCGTAAAAAGATGTTCTTTATTGTCATGTATTTTTTGAGTGAATTTGTGCGCGTGTGCGGGTGTGATAACGTGTGATCGCTATATCTTCCGCGGTAATTAACCGATCGACGTGAAACTTTGACAATGAATTGTTTATGGTTCATAACTATTTTAGAAATATGGTTTTTTAAGTAGGAAACACTCGATTTGAAACACTTATCATTAATAGGGTCATACAAATTTGTAGATAATTCAATGCAATTTAGTGCATATCAAACTCTTTCTGGAAAAGGTTATATCTGATGAAAGCATAAATCATGTGACTTGGGTTTAGCCAATCTGAAAACACTAAATTCAGTAACATTCATTCTCCGCAGAGTAAAGATCGGGACAGTCTGTCTGTAGAAGTTGCAAGGTGAAGTTGTACACGTGCGTGAGAGTTATTCTCGAGCGAACATAGAAAAGTATAACAACATAATCCTTGGTATTCGGTACGAAGTTCTGCGTACAGAACCGAGTGGGTCAATTATTTAAATAGAATTATAATATAGTATAGTGCTTTTCGTGTAAGTTTAAGATATCCGCTTAGGGATTATAAAGGCACTTCACGATTGCGTGGAAGGTGTACGACTAATACACCTTATTAAATTGATACTCATATACACCCTGAGATTGATAAAATTTACTTATTAATTAATAATAAACTATTCTAGGGAAATTAATAAGCATTGTGTGTTTAACATATTTGAGAAGAGGACGACAAGATGAAGAGGACGCCGGACGAAGAGGACGCCAGGACGGGAGTGGCTGTAGGAAGCGGAGGATTGCACATACTGAGGTCGTAGCCTCAATCAAGTAAAACCGATATATTTCGAACATTATAATCTACGAGTATTATTGAAAATTACAATACATGACAATTTATAATACAATATACCTCTTTAAAAACTATATTTGTGTGTATAATACATAATTTTCATCTCCTCCATAATAGACTTGTTTGTGATTTTTCACACTAAGTATATCCTTATTAGTATAATAAAATTTTGATCTGTCCATAAGGATATTTGGCGCTGGCCAACGTTGGCCCGATTTTTTGCATTAGTTGTAAAAAATAAAATATTATTTGAGTGTATATAGAATAAATTCATTGAACTATTTGTGTGTGCCGCTCTATGTTATCAGGGAGTGTAGATAAAAATTTGAATACTCTCTCTTAGCAGATATTTGAACAATAGTAGTAATTATCTATATGGAGATTGAATTATTAATTGTATCTGTGTTAGATTAGGCTTGTTTAAATTTGATTGAGATACTGGACGATAATAATAAATAACATATAAACGGACGTTATTAGTAATAATAAGTATTAAAAATAGTGCCGTTACGATAAGTAAAAAATATAATATTTATTAAATTAAAAAATAAATCAATACGGCCGAATCACAATAATTACAGAAAACATTAGCGGCAATCCTACCTAATATGCAGAAAATGTCGGAAGACAATAAAGCAAATAAAGAAGAAAGTAAAGCCACTATGCAGAAAATGTCTGAAGAAGCTGCAAAACAAAATAAATCGCTTCACGATGAGAATAAAAGAATCTATACAGCTGTTCATGACCAGGCTAAACAAAATAAACAACTTTTAGAGTCAACCGAAAAACTTATAGCCGAAAAGGTAGAAATAATTCGCACCGATATTGAGACCGCTTTAGAAGCGAACAATTCTCGCATCAATCACTGTGAAGCTAAAATCACTGGGATAGAGGAAAGAGTAGTTCAACATACATCTACGGTGAGTGAGCTTATAGCTGAACAAAATCAGCGAATACAGGAGCTGGAACAACAGCTGACCCGACTCCAGAGTACCTCGACAACAGCGAACCAGACCACGTTCATCTATAGAACTGTAGAAGAAAACAATTCACATTTGAAATTCTTCGGCAGGGAATCTGAGAATCCGATTTTATTTCCTGAAAAACTGCCAGCGAGACATGGAAGCAATAGGCGACACCCTGAGTGAGATGGATAAAATTAACTATGTAGTCAGGAGATTAAAGGGTACTGCAGCTGAGTGGTTCACGGTAGTACAAGATAAAATAGTTACATATCAAGATCTGGTACAACATTTTAGGGCGAGATACTGGAACAGCGAAATACAGTGAAAAATACGCGTACAGCTGGAGTTTGGTAGGTATTCCAGTTTAAAAGGGTCTAAAGAAAATTATTTAATCCAACTCATATCTCATACGAAGTATCTTGAACCAGAATTGGCAGAGTCAGAGATAGTAAATAAATTAGCTCATCATTTCGGACGAGGTATTCAAATCGCCGTAATTACAAAAGGTATTAAGTCATTGGAGGAACTACTCCTATTGTTAACCAAATGGGATAATGTTGACAGTCAAAATAATAATAGTGAACCAGCTCGTAAACAATTTCAGCCACAACCACAAAAACAACAACAACAATTTAAAAATAAACTTAATTTCCAAAAGTTCAATCAAAGAAATGTATCAGCAATTACCGAAGCAAGTACCAGCGAAGAGCAACCAAAAAACGTGTAGGGTTGCACGGCGTGAGTCCGTGCGATAAATTGAAAAAATAAATAAAACTAAGGATAAAATTACAAATAAAACGTACCGTAACAAACAACAGTATCAAAAATCTTATGTGAACAATACTAGTAGTAAGAATGTATACATTGCTTCAAGCCTATATCCTGATGTGTCGGAAATGTATTATTCGATACTGGTGCGCAAATTTTTCCAATCAGCGAAAAATTCATTAACAAACATAGAGACCAATTTAAAAAAACACCAATCTTACCTGCCAACAATATAATTGTCACGACGGCCACAGGTGATTCACAAACTATCAATAAGCAAGCACTTATCACAATAAATTCACAAGGGATGGAAATAGAAATACCCGTTCTTATAGTCAAAAATCTAGTGTACGACATTATAGTAGGAACTGACACATTAAGGAAAATACACGCTACAATTGATTTCACTAATAAAACGCTAGAATGCACAGTTAAAAATACAAAACATACAATCAATTTGGGTTATTCGCTCAGTAAGGGAAGTCAATATGACAATGCGGCTGACCGGTGTAGGCCCGTTGACACACAGAAGCCACCTGTTAATCGCTTAGATAAGATAGCAGCTAACGGTGGTGCGCCCGATAAGGAGATAACAGATGGTCAACGAAAGCAATTAAATAATATTTTAAATAAATATGAATCGATTTTCAAAAGACAGCACACAATTACCAACGTTTATGAACATAAAATACAAGTTAGCGACGAGAATAAATTTATAAGAAAAACATATCCGATCCCATTACATTATCAGTAACAAGTTGAAGGAGAAATAAATAAAATGTTAGAGAATAATATTATTGAACGAACAGATAGTAATTTTTTAAACTCGATGGTGGTCGTTGAGAAAAAAATAACGATATACGCATCTGCTTAGATATGTGAAATCTTAATAATATAACATAAAAATGTTACGATTGTGCTCCCAACGCGGAAAATGTGTTTGTAAAATATCAAGGAGTAAAATACATGTCGTGTCTTGACCTAAAAAGTGGGTTTTGGCAGATTCCTTTAGCCAAAGAATGTCGGAAATTCACAGCCTTTTTATATAAAAATAAATGTTACCAGTTTAAGGTAGTACCTTTTGGTTTGGTTACCAGCCTAGCTGCTATGGTTAAGTGTCTTGAATTGGCATTAGGGCCGGAGGTCGAAGATTTTGTAAGTGTGTTTGTTGACGACATACTTATTATATCGAAGTCGTTCGAGGAACACATGCAGCACCTGGATATCGTTTTCCGCAAATTAAGAGATACGAACCTTGCGCTCAACTTAGAAAAATGTGAATTTGGAAAATCACAAATAAAGTTCCTCGGGTATATTATTTCTGCGAATGGTGTTAGTACTGACCCGGAGAAAATTCAGGCCATTACGGAATTTCCAAATCCAACAAAAGCGAAAGATATCATAGCGTTCCTTGGATTGACTGGATATTTTCGCCGTTTCACACCGGAATATTCTAAAACCATACAACTGCTGCTGGAATTGTTAAGGAAAAACACCAAATAGAGATGGGAAGAGCGACATGAGGCAGCGTTCAACACTACAAAAGAATTATACAGCAAGAACTTACACGTATTCCACCCGAAAAAAGAAGGAACGTATGTGCTCAACTGTGATGCTTCAGACTACGCGATCGGTGGTGTGTTGTATCAACGGAATAATAAAGGAGAACATAAGGCAATTGCACATGTAAGTAGCTCTTTAAAATGGGCAGAGAGAAATTATTTTACGTCTGAAAAAGAGATTCTTGCAATTGTGTATTGTATTAGTAAACTTAGATATTACCTGGTGGGTCAACACTTTGAAATTCTCTGAGATAATCAGGTTTTATCTTTCATGCTTAATTGTAAACTGGCCAATGCGCGGATATCGCGTTGGATCATGGCGATCCAAGAATACGATTTCAGCATCAAGTATTGTAAAGCCAGTGAGAATAAACTGCTGATACTCTAAGTAGATATCCCCCATCATAGAAGAACAGTACTCCGCGACCAGGAGTGAAGTTCAAATTCGCAGTCAAGTATACATTACCAGATGACGTAAGAAATAGATTAAAATTCGTAAATCTTGAACAACAGAAGGACGCAAAATTAAGAAAAATTTGTGAAGAAATACAAAGGCAAGACAACCCGAAATACAGAATCGATAGGGAAGTACTGTATAAAATAATCGATGGTCAATGGAAGATTGTGGTACCTGATGATCTCGTAGAAGATTTAACTTTGGCTTGTCATGAAAGTCTTGCTCATGCTGGAGCTTATAAGTGTTATTTGGCGATTAGGGAAGACTTCGTATGGTTGAACATGGCAAGAAAAGTTAAGTCTATTTTGCGAACATGTCACATATGCCAGACAGCTAAATACCCAAATCAACACACCCATGATGGGTGACATCATTACCAAGAATAAGAATGATCTACTGTGTATTGATCTTTTAGGCCCGCTACCACGTGCTGCAAGGGGTATGAAGAACCTGGTTGTTTGCACAGATGGATTTTCTAAGAACGTAAGTTTATATGCAATTGGACGACCTACCACGATGGCAGTATTAAATGTTGTATTAAATAAATACATTCCGAAATATGGTTCGGTGAAGAAAATTCTATCTGACCAGGGTAAGCAATTCACCAACAAGAAGTGGCAGTCCGAATTAGAGAAGCACAATATACAGGCAGTGTTGACAGCAATCCGGAGACCGCAAGGTAACCCCGCCGAAAGGGTCAATAGGGAGTTAGGGCGTCTGTTTCTCACTTATTATAATACCAACCAGAGTAGGTGGCCGGAGTATCTCGAGTTTTTCTGGCGTCCATCAACGGGAATTACAATGACACGACAGGATTTACACCCAACGAACTACAAACCGGGGAAATGCCAAAGCGTGCCTGGGATGGGTGCATCAAGAGGATTGCAACGCAGAATTTGCTTATTCCAAATTTGGTTAAAAACATAGAGGCCAGGAGACGCATTAAAAGGTCTGCCGAAGAACGGACGGAGAAATTTAATGCGGATCACAAACTGGCAAAACTGGCGAGAAGGTACTCCTGCGAGCTTTAAATGTAGGCCACAGGGAAGACAATACTGCAGCCAAATTCTTTAGGTTATACAACGGCCCATATATTTTATCGGAACAAGTGGGTAAAATACATACATTTTCACAAACCAAAATACAAACAGGTGATAGGGAAGTTCCATGCATCATCCTTAAGAAAATATTACGTTACAGATAATTAAACTTAGAATGCCAGGATATAGGTGGAATGACTGGTAGGAAATTGTATAAAAATATGTGCAAAGTAAGAAAAATTGTTAGCATGTTGGAAAAATGTATGATGAACTTTAATATACATAGATATAGCCGAATGACATCAGAAGTGTGATACGCTTATCTGTGAGCAGGAAGGTTGTTGATATCTAGCCACGTGCGTTTGTTTGTTTACATTAGGGCTGTCAAATTGACAGTTGTGGAATGTGTTTGATAAAAGCTATATATTTATTTTGATTTTGAACTTATTATGTTATTATTTGGATGATTATGATTACTGGGAGGAAGTTATGCCAATTTAGGTGAGGAAGGGAAAAAAAAATTTTATATTCCATATAAACAATTTTTTTTTACGCGAGGTGGGGTAAATCCTGCAACGGAACACAGGATGATAAGCTATGTTGTTTATATCAGAGCACATGGATGACGAGCATTTTCATGTTTAAATTGGTTTTATGTAATACTTTGTCTTTTAGCCATAAGTTTTGTATTTAGAAATGGATAAGCATCTAGGGTATACCAAATTCTCCGTAAAAAGACGTTTTTATTGTCATGTATTTTTAGAGTGAATTTGTACGCGTATGCGGGTGTGATAACGTGTGATTGCTATATCTTCCGCGGTAATTAACCGATCGACGTGAAACTTTGATAATGAATTGTTTATGGTTCATAACTAGTTTAGAAATATGGTTTTTTTAAGTAGGAAAAACTCAATTTGAAACACTTATCATTAATAGGGTCATAAAAATTTGTAGATAATTCAATGCAAGTTAGTGCATATTTACACAAACTTTTTGTGGAAAAGGTTATACCTGATGAAAGCATAAATCATGTGACTTGTGTTTAGCCAATCGGAAAACACTAATTTCAGTAACATTCATTCTCCGTAGAGTAAAGATCGGGACAGTCTGTCTGTAGAAGTTGCAAGGTGAAGTTGTGCTCGTACGTGAGAGAGTTATTCTCGAGCGAACATAGAAAAGTATAACTTAACATAATCCTTGGTATTCGGTACGAAGTTCTGCGTACAGAACCGAGTGGGTCAATTACTTAAATAGAATTATAATATAGTACAGTGCTTTTCGTGCAAGTTTAAGATATCCGCTTAGGGATTATAAAGACATTTCAAGATTGCGTGGAAGGTGTACGACTAATACACCTTATTAAATTGATACTCATATCAATACCTGAGATTGATAAAATTTACATATCAATTAATAATAAACTATTCTAGGGAAATTAATAAGCATTGTGTGTTTAACATATTTGAGAAGAGGACGACAAGATGAAGAGGACGCCGGACGAAGAGGACGACGGAAGAAGAGGACGCCGGACGAAGAGGACGCCAGGACGGGAGTGGCTGTAGGAAGCGGAGGATTGCACATATTGAGGTCGTAGCCTCAACCAAGTAAAACCGATATATTTCGAACATTATAAACTACGAGTATTATTGTAAATTACAATACATGACAATTTATAATGCAATATACCTATTAAAAAGTATATTTGTTTGTATAATAAATAATTTTTCGTCTCCTCCATAATAGACTTGTTTGTGATTTTTACACTCAGTATATCCTTATTAATATAAAAAAATTTTCATCTGTTGCTATACATATATATATATATATATATATATATATTTGTGATGTTATTCAATTTGTTTCTTCTGCAAGTAATATAATTCGTATATTCTTTTTAACACCTGACGCACGTTTCACTGAAATATATCAGTATCATCAGAGGTTTCTAAGTAAATTAATAACAATCGAAATAATTCTATTAATATAAACTTAACGAATAATCGAAGTTGTATCGATTTTAATGTAAAATAACTGATAATCGATTTAGGTCGATTAGTTAACGATTGTTTTAATGTTTATTTTCTTCAGCAGCTGTTTTCCTGCTTATATTTGAAAATTTGTTGTTTATATTTTATTTATTTTATTTTTTAGTAAATTTATAATTTTAAATAGATCGTCTTGTTTTGTTTTTATTTGGGTTTGTTCTTTAATTAATAAATTATTGTTATTGTGTTTGTAAATGTTAAGATTTTTCCAACTATTCATTTTTTGACCTTTTTGTATGTTTTTAATTAATTTTATATTTTCAATGTTTGGCAATTGGTGGTTATTATTTAGACAATGTGTGGCTACATTAGATTTGTAAATAGTTGGTTTTAGATATGCATTGCGGTGTTGAAGGAATCTAGCAAATAGTTTTTCTTTGTTTGGCCTACGTAAAATTTATTGCAATCTGGACATTCTATTTTATATATTCCATTTTTATTGTGAGTATTGGATTTAGTTTTAGGTTATATTTTATTAAAAATTATATTATCTGTATTATAAGATATTTTTAAATTAGTATCTTTAAATATTTTATTTAATTTTTGAGTTATATTTCCGTAATAAGTAAAGGTTGTATTTATTATTATTATTAATAGGTGAATTAAATTAATTAAAATGTAGTGTTCTTGGGAATTTTATTAGTGATTTATATTTAATTTTATTTTCTAATTTATTAATAGTTTTTATTTTGTACCCATTTTTAACTGCTATTTTTTGGATGATATTTCTTTCTTTGCTTCTTTCTGTGTTATTTAATGGGATCCTAAGCATTCGGTAAATCATGGAATTAAATACTGCCATTTTGTGTTGGGGAGGATGATTAGAAGTATTTGGTATTACTAAATCAGTTTGAGAAGGTTTCCTGTATATTGAGTATTCAAAATTTGTTTAATTTTTCTTTATTGTTAAGTCTAAATAATTTAATTTATTATTAGATTCTTCTTCTAACGTGAATTTTATTTTGGAGTGTAAATTATTTATGGAGTTTAATATTTTATTTATACTTATACCATTGTTTTGGGGAATGTACAGAGTGTTATCAACGTATCTAAAATAACATTCTAATGGGTCGTTTAATTTTATTATATTTATTATTTGTTCGTTGAGTTTTTGTAGGAAGATTTCTGATATGATAGCGGAGTTTGGGGCTCCCATAGCAAGGCCATCTGTTTGATAGTATAATTTGTTGTTATATTAAAAATAATTTTGTTTTACAATTATTTTTAAAGTATTAGTTAACTGTTTAATGTGTGTGTTACTTTCGTTATTTCTTTTCAGATTATTTATTATAATATTTATATATTCTTCAATGGGAATGTTTATACATGTTTGATATGTCGAATAAATATAATTTTGTATTTCTATTTACTTCTAAGTTTTTTAGTTGTACCGTGAGTTCGATACAATTTTTTATATTGTATTTTGCTGGAAGATCAATTTTACGTTTTAAGATTTGTGTTAGTAATTTTGATATTTTATAGTTTGGTGCGGTCCTAGCGTTTATGAAAGGTCTGATAGGGTTATTGATTTTGTGTAATTTTATTAAAGAATTTAATTTTGATGCACAAGTATTATAATAATATATAATGTGTTATATAATATCAAATTATTAACACAAATTTTAAAACATTTAATTGATCTTCCAGCAAAATACAATATAAAAAATAGTATCGATATATATATAATAGAATTTATGTCGAATAAATATAATTTTGTATTTCTGTTTACTTCTACGTTTTTTAGTTGTACCGTGAGTTCGATGAAAATTTTTTATATTGTATTTTGCTGGAAGATCAATTTTACGTTTTAAGATTTGTGTTAGTAATTTTGATATTTTATAATTTGGTGCGGTCCTAGCGTTTATGAAAGGTCTGATAGGGTTATTGATTTTGTGTAATTTTATTAAAGAATTTAATTTTGATGCACAAGTATTATAATAATATGTAATGTGTTATATAATATCAAAATTACTAACACTAATCTGAAAACAAATAACGAAAGTAACACATACATTAAACAGTTAACTAATACTTTAAAAATAATTGTAAAACAAAATTATTTTTAATATAACAACAAATTATACTATCAAACAGATGGCCTTGCTATGGGAGCCCCAAACTCCGCTATCATATCAGAAATCTTCCTACAAAAACTTGACGAACAAATAATAAATATAATAAAATTAAACGACCCATTAGGATGTTATTTTAGATCGTTGATGACACTCTGTACATTTCCCAAAACAATGGTATAAATATAAATAAAATATTCAACTCCATAAGTAATTTACATTCCAAAATAAAATTCACGTTAGAAGAAGAATCTAATAATAAATTATACTATTTAGACTTAACAATAAAGAAAAATTAAACAAATTTTGAATACTCAATATACAGAAAACCTTCTCAAACTGATTTAGTAATACCAAATACTTCTAATCATCCTCCCCAACACAAAATGGCAGTATTTAATTCCATGATTTACCGAATGCTTAGGATCCCATTAAATAACACAGAAAGAAGCAAAGAAAGAAATATTATCCAAATAATAGCAGTTAAAAATGGATACAAAATAAAAACTATTAATAAATTAGAAAATAAAATTAAACATAAAATCACTAATAAAATTCCCAAGAACACTACATTTAAAAATTCACCTATTAATAATAATAATAAATACAACCTTTACTTATTACGGAAATATAACTCAAAAATTAAATAAAATATTTAAAGATACTAATTTAAAAATATCTTATAATACAGATAATATAATTTTTAATAAAATATAACCTAAAACTAAATCCAATACTCACAATAAAAATGGAATATATAAAATAGAATGTCCAGATTGCAATAAATTTTACGTAGGCCAAACAAAGAAAAACTATTTGCTAGATTCCTTCAACACCGCAATGCATATCTAAAACCAACTATTTACAAATCTAATGTAGCCACACATTGTCTAAATAATAACCACCAATTGCCAAACATTGAAAATATAAAATTAATTAAAAACATACAAAAAGGTCAAAAAATGAATAGTTGGAAAAATCTTAACATTTACAAACACAATAACAATAATTTATTAATTAAAGAACAAACCCAAATAAAAACAAAACAAGACGATCTATTTAAAATTATAAATTTACTAAAAAATAAAATAAATAAAATATAAACAACAAATTTTCAAATATAAGCAGGAAAACAGCTGCTGAAGAAAATAAACATTAAAACAATCGTTAACTAATCGACCTAAATCGATTATCAGTTATTTTACATTAAAATCGATACAACTTCGATTATTCGTTAAGTTTATATTAATAGAATTATTTCGATTGTTATTAATTTACTTAGAAACCTCTGATGATACTGATATATTTCAGTGAAACGTGCGTCAGGTGTTAAAAAGAATATACGAATTATATTACTTGCAGAAGAAGCAAATTGAATAACATCACTTTGTATAATTGCTGCAAGAAACGTCGAGTTACTTCTATAGAAAATGATATATATGTGTGTGTGTATAAAACTTACATATATTACTTATTACTTAAATACATTTATTACTTACAGTTCCTCTGTAAGTAACTCGTTGAGTTTTCTGCAGGTCTCCTATATAATATCTTCAAATAATTTCAACTAGAAGTAGGTTTATTTACACCTGACGCACGTTTCACAGAAATTATTCTGTATCTTCAGTTTTTTTGAATTTATAATTTACAATTTAAAAAGAAACCTCTGAAGAAACAGAAAAATTTCTGTGAAACATGCGTCAGGTGTAAATAAACCTACTTGCAGTTGTAATTATTAAAGATATTACCCGCGCGCGCGCGCGTGTGTGTAGATGTATAATGATTGCATAGAATAAGCAGTCGAGATATATGTTATTGGAATGAGACGAATTTATTAATGATTCTGTGACTTATCAGACAGTACACTGTTACTTTAAAAGAGTTCCAAAAAATAATTTGTCTCTGTTGACCTTCGTAACACAAACTAAAATTTAATTTTTGTAGAGTGAGATAAACTACTATTTAAAACGTTCTTGTTGCCTTATAACAACTATAAACTTAAAATCGTTGGTATACAAACTGTAAACGTGTAACTTGTATGCATCTAACCTTTACTGATGGACTTGTAATAGAGTCTTTCTTTTAAAAAAGTTTTTATAAGTGTGAATAAATAAAGTTCACTTCCCTGCAATGTCGATTGCAGATCCTTCAGACGAGAGGTTGATACTATCTGCAGAAATACGTGGGTCAATTTACTCTGTCCGGCATCAGGGTTCCGAGATGTAAATAATTCTCGCGGGCACGGATAAATACAATTTTACGCCGTGAACCGATACTATTACTGCTTAACTGGTGTATTAGACATACACCTTCCAGTTAGCTTAAAGTGTCTATATTTACTCTTGAATGGGACTATCTTGCACTTCGCGGATAGCAAACAATTATAATAATTACCGCAGTAACTCTACGGAATATTGTGTCTTGCATTCGTTACAAGTGGCAGACTAAACGTCATGTACAAGCGCAGTGTTTACTCGTTATCGATTTCGAAGAAAAATTGACAGTAAACACAGTCTTATTGCTGAAACTGAATTTCTTGTAATTTGTTGGTTCCTCGGTCAACACTTCTTACGATCTTTATACCGATAATAGATTTTCCTGTGCAAGAAGGTCTCGGAACAGAACAATTCATGTTCAAGAAGACTTGAATATTTTACGAATGATTTTATGGGGTATAACACCTTTTCACTTAAAAAACGGATACATTCCATATGGAAATAGAATGCCCATTGCTACATGTGTGTGTGTGTGTGTGTGTGTGTGTGTGTGTGTGTGTGTGTGTGTGTGTGTGTGTGTGTGTGTGTGTGTGTGTGTGGGTGCGCGCGCGCGTAAGTAAATTTAAACCTAGCTGTGCTAGCGCAATTTTGGGGACAACCGTAAGTTATACAGTAGGATACACAGACACCAGTAACTAAACACCATCCATAAACATGCAGCTAATAAAAGGTGATCGTAAAATACAACAACAAAAATAAAGGTTTACGAAGTAAGCCACAGTAAAGTTATCTTAGAACCCATCTTCAATTCACATTTTTTAAGACGTCGTTTTTAGACACGCTCTTTTGTGATCCTTTTTAGTGCTCTCCGAGAGATATCTTCATCAAGCCACTCCATCGCACTTTTACGCAAATACTTAAGACACAGAAGACCCCAAGGCATGTAGTGGATAAACTCAAAGAGAAAGCTCTAAGACAATTAGGAAGAAGACTCTAAGACACTTTTTAAGTTTACTTAAAACCGCCGTTTATTTAAGGTATGTTTATGGATTTTTTAGCTGGTTTCTGCTTACCTTCTGTAGAAATACAGTGTGCGTGAATAAAAATGCCTTGTTTTTCTTCAGTTGAGAAAATAACTCTAATGGGAATAACATTTATAATAAGAGAATTTTTATTTGCGACTTACCTCATAAGTGAAAGTATTTTAAAACACTTATAATGACATTATTTAGTACTTTACGACAGCAGTTACAGTAGTAAATATTTTATTAACTGTTATTATAAGATTTTATGTAGGAAGGCTTTATGGATCATAAAATCGGTCATAAAATATTTCTAGTTTGTCTAAAGAAGGGGATTATTTCTGACTTACCAGAGCACTGGGAATCGAGTCCTAAGTTGAACTCAGTTAAAAGAGACATCATTTAGGATCAAGACTTTATAAATGGTAGAAGTGTGTCTTCTGGAAGAAACCATTAGTTTGTCTAGTCACGTGTATTAAGCATCGAACTACATAACGCTAACATGAATGGCGCTAACTTTTAACTTTGTGCAAGAGGTTAGTACGCCTATACGAAGTAAATAAGCCCAGTTAATCTTGCATTACTGCCAGCGTCCTCAGTACCAAGATATCCGAGTAGTGTATAGATACTTCTAATTTACGGAAAATGTAAGCCCAACACACCAAAGCTGTAAAATTACTTAACTATCTTCAGCCGTAATATCGTGAATTTGAACCAACAAATATCCGAAAGGTCCTGAGAAGTGACGATTGATCGGAAGATTTCGGGCATCGTAATCTTCGTAATCTAGGACGTATCGACTATAACGCCCAACAGCCTTCAATTCTCGTCACGAAGTTTTTCAGCCTACAGACCAAGAACGTTGATAATTCTAAACACTTAATAATAATGTAAGTGAACGATCTAACTTAGAAAAGCATAGTTCTTCTAGTGGAAAGACATTTATTATTTAAAAAATGAAATACTCTTTTTTAACCCAAAGACGACAAGTTTATTTGGTTTCTCTTGAGATCGACAGACTAATATTGCTGTGTTCTTAAAACGTAATATGAACTGAACGTGTCAATTAAATGTCTCGTATAATAGCTTCAATTAAACGTATACACACACACACACTGTGTGTGTGCATGTAAATTGATGCGTGTTAATTTATCTACGCTAACTGTAATACCATAATGTATATGAGTATATATACTATATATGGTCATATATGTTATAATTACAAACATAGTATGTATCAGGTATAAAACACACTGACAGTTTTCCGTTCCTTACACAGTGTTTGTAACAAAATGTTACACGGATATAAAGAAAACATTAATAATATAATTATTATCATAAAATGAAAAATACAATATTTTTCTTTATGTCTAATTTCTTTTCCAAACGAAGAAGTTTTAAAGACTCGGAAAAGAATCAAGAAGAAAAGTGTGTACTTTTACCAGCAATTATTTTAATCATAGTAATCGAGTAGTTTGTACAAACATTATGCATATATTATATGAGATATCAGAAAAAAGTTAATTTAGCGTTTATAAATAAAATTAAACTACATAATTATATTTTGTTAAACATAATTTTAAGTTATCATTTCCTTGCACTTAGCTTTTACCCGTTAAAACCGAATCACAGACTTAGGAAGTACATATTATTTTTAATATTTATTGGGAACAATCGTACTATACGTAACTTAAAAAGTAATTCCAGTAATTTATAAAATTAAATGGCAGCAAAGTTTTATCATAACTATCATACAAAAAACGATAGCAATTCCTTAACGAACTGATATGAAAATAATACTTAAACAAACAATAGACACGTCTTGCAAAAGGCTTGGTAGAACATACTGTTGAAATTCTATTATGTGAGTAGTAAAGTACTTGTTTACAGGCCTGCACGCCTTACAGTTACGATATATTTATACAGTTTCTTTAATTACTAAAAGGCAGTAAAACTAAATACAATGAGATTGTGTGAGACCAATGTTAAGGAACAATTGATGGTTTCAAAGCACGTAAAATTGAATGGCAGTATATGGTAGTAACGACCTGACAAAACATTAGCTTCCTACGTAAATGTAACAAAAAGCACAATGGAGTAACAATTAGTTTCCATTTAATTATACACAACGGACACAATATTCAACTTACAGCTAGAAGTTCTTTCTGTTTTCATGACTCTTAATTTTTACTAAGTGCATAAAGAAATATCGGTATGGAGAAACATACATGACTTCCATGTTCTAAGATTTATATTTAAAATCATTTACGAAATGAAATGTTTCCATAGAAACTATTTTTTTCCACTTATTGCTTCAGCCTTAACCACAGTACTGTGGTCACTAACGTATACCACCACACGTTATCGCACTCGATTTTCACTGATGATGGCAGTCGACGGCACTGCCGAAACGTCTGGTTTTGCAGAAAACATTGGACTACGGCCAAACAGCCAGGGAAGGAATGTTAACAACAAACTACTACTTTGTTGCCGATAACGTAGTACACATATAAAAATTATCCCCTCCCCCTTCGACTATAATTTTCATTTATAAAAATTACCCCCACCCCTTTCAACTAGCCTCTTCATTTATAGATATTTCATCTACGTTTCTACAGTGGATTATTAAGTTCTTCTTAACAGGATACTTTATTTATCAAAATGAACTACTTTACTCTTGTTACAACAAAAAAATAAAGTATCCTGTTAAGAAGAACTTAATAATCCACTGTAGAAACGTAGAAAAGGTTTTCCGCGTAACCGATCTTCACCAAAATCAATAGGCCTTGAGTCCTCTACACCTCAGGCATATATGTAAAAAATTATTTGATTCTGTTTGAATCTACGGCAGTTATCGTTCGTCATGAAAAAATTTCTCTTGTTACAACATAAAATGTTACAGGTAAACTACCCCTTTCCCTTAACTGATCTTCACCAAAATCAACAGGCCTTGGGTTCTCTACAATGTAAGGATGTATGCAAAACATTATTTGATTATGTTCGAATTTACGGCAGTTATCGTTCGTCATAAAAAAATTACTCTTGTTATCACATAAAATGTTGCAGGTAAACTACCCCTTTCTCACAACTGATCTTCACCAAAATCAGTAAGTCTTGAGTACTCTACAATTCAGGGACGCATGCAAAACATTATTCGATTCTGTTTGAATGTGCGACAGTTATCGTTCGTCATATAAACAATTACCCTTGTTAAAACATAAAACGTTGCAGGTAATCTACCCCTCTCCCTTAACCGACCTTCACCAAAAACAACAGATCTTGCGAACTCTACAATTCAGGGGTGTATGCAGAACATTATTTGATTCTGTTTGAATTTGCGGCAGCTATCTTTCGTAAAAAAATTACCCTTCTTAAAACATAAAATGTTACAGGTACACTACCCCTTTTCCTTAACCGATCTTCACCAACATCAACAGAACTTGAGTACCTAAAAATTCAGGAACGTATCCAAAAAATTATTTGATTTTTTTTGCATATGCGGCAATTATCTTTTGTCATAAAAAAATTACCCTAGTCAAAACATAAAATGTTGCTGGTAAACTACCCCTTTTCCTTAACCGATCTTCACCAAAAACAATAGGTCTTGAGTACTCTACAATTCAGGACTGTATGCAAAACATTATTTTATTCTGTTTTGAATTTAGGGCTGTTATCATTTGCCATAGAAAAAAATCTACAGATAGACACACAGACACACACACACACACACACTTTTCGAAAAATGACTTTTTTCATGTTTTGAGGGTAGTACAATCAGAATCTGCAATTATCTCGAACACGATTTTTTTGCCATCACCATAGGTGTACTTCCAATTCCTTATGGAACATGGAAGTAAAAACACCATAGAAACGGTTAGCTTGGTAGTCACCGTAAGTTCCAAGTAAAAAATAGGTTAATTTATAGCATATTATATTAAAATACCTGTTACCTTTTGTAGCCATATTTCACTATTATCCATATTCTCAGCAGGCAGGGAATAAAGGTAATTGCTAAACCGAAAACGTGTTAAAACTACAAATATTGTTCGCTCATGAGTTTAATCACTTGAACTCTGTCAGAGACACGGTACAAAAATCTGTCAATCGCAACATCAGTTGCGAATCCTTCATAAATTGAGTAAAAACATTTACTTACGTTTATTGCAATGTTACATTACACAACTGTCATTATCCATTATAAATCGGGCTACAGGTCATATTGGCTGATATTTATTTTCATATGTGCAAATTAGTTTTAACAAATTGTCGCTTGGTAACCGATATACTACCAGAAAGTCGCTGAAAGTATATCAAACGTCCTGTTGACGTAAAGAACAATTTTTCTTTTAATTTAGAAGTTTTTAACCATAACAACAACAGACTTCTCGTACCTTCGATGTGACACAGTAAATCCAAGGGCTATTACGAATATTGATCTGTAAGTAATCAATCGAAAAAATTTTGTTCGATATAAGAAAATAATAGAGGTAAAATTAAAATTAAATAAATAAATTCCCTCTTATAATTAGAACCCTATTTTTAACCTAGTTACGATTCACTTGTAGGCCTACACATTTTCTCAAACTCGGAATTGAATTTTCATGAAAATTGAAATCTTCATGAACATGTTTGTGGTCTACTTTTGACCTAGGCGTATTTACGCACAGCGACTGTAATTTTTGGCATCGCGTGAAAAATTCTACCTTTGACCGCTTTTTTTTTATTTCTGAAAAACCCAGCCACTGAACGGCGCCAAATCTTGGCACAAGTGTCACTTTCACACTTGTCACTGATTCTAGAGTTTCTCGACTGCAATGTAGTCTTGTGTTGTAGCGGTGCAAAAGATAGGTCCCCCTTTTAGTCCTGAGTTTTCGGATACGTTACCTGAACGCTTGTAAGGTTTTTGCAATTTCTTTCGGAATGTGTACTTTCCGATCAGTAGAAATTTTGGGAAATCACACCACTTGCGTCTAGTAATAATATAAGCGTGACTTTATACTCAAAGAAACTGTCAAAATTTCTTTACGCTTGAGAAGCTGAATATCAGTATTGTATGGATATGCTTTTTTTTCTGGGCCACAACGGTGTACCCATGGTTTGTTGCCTTTTGGAATATTCATATCGAAATCGTCCTTTTCATGCTAAAATATGTTTCCTTCATGGGATCCATCAACTCTAGTAGGACCCGTTTTGCGAAAATTTTCTGTTATTCAAAGTTTTACACCTTATTACACCTTACTTTGATTAAGCCTCAGCTTTAAAATAACGTCTAATTCCTAAGCCAGTGCATCCAATCTGCATGTATTCGCGTAGTGAATCACTGAATTGCGTCACGGTATATAAGCCTACTCATTCATCAAATACATTCATCTCAGTTTTGCTACAGCTGTTTTGAAACATAAGGACGTTTTTTATATCCACGCAACTATCGCCATAGATTGTTCTATATCGATTTCAGTAAAATGAAGTAGGTTAGACTAGTGGGAGAAGTGATGGTTTTCAAAGCACGTTAAATTGAATAAGGCAACGACCAGACAGAACAGTAGCTTCCTACATAAATGAATTTATTTACAAACTTACTTATCAATGAATCAACCCTCGTAGGTAATGTAGGTACACACTTCCTCTTGCTAAGGCGACCTAGTAGCTAAAAGATTTTATGTTGCTGCTTGTAAATAAAATTCAGAACTTCTAGAGTAGTAGCCAAGGTTTAAAAAAACGTTAATAACGAAAATCAAACATAATAAGTCTTTTAGCAAAAATGTAATAAAATTATATGAAACATCAAAGTATCGTATACGTGACAAACATATACACTTTGAACATAGGACTATTATATTTTGTCAAACCTATTCCAGGTTCTCTTTAATTAATTACACACAAGAGTTCTCTTAATTATAAGATACTATTAAAGACAACAATATCTTTCAACTGAGAGATTTTTTTAAAGTAATAATCAATAATGTAAAATGATTGCTTTTGTAAACAAACGCAAACACACAGATTTGTAGACATAAACGAGAATGTACTAAAGTAATGTATTACAATTAATGTAGTTAAATTTCTTACTAATATTGAAATATTTTGTGATAAATTAATAGAATAATTTTTACAACAACTGGATCTATTCTTTACAATTTCGTAATGAACTCTAATAAATAGGATGCTTTCCTTCCTTTCAAAATCGGTAGAGAAATGTTTGCAATTACCTCGCGCCATTCAATTTCCTCATCTCAAACAATTTCCTCGCGCCATTCAGTAACGTTGCTCCGTATGCCACGGCTTAATGTGTGAACATTTGTGAGCGGTTACGTCTACAATATTCTGGTACCGGTATCAGTGAGAATAAACCTAAGAGAGATATATATACGTGCATTTTCCATTCTGAATTTATAACAACAGGATAAGGTTTACAAATGAAAGTATGAAGGTAGTCGCTATAAGCACATAAACCCCAACGAAAAGCATTATTCACCCATCTATAGGCCTATTAATCTCTGCTAAATTTTGGATAAAAAATTACAAAAAACTTTTACGTAGTTACCGTTAAATTAAAAAAATAATGAATGCCCATGATTAAAAAAGATTTTTCTTTTCTCTAAATAAAGAAATATTCTACATTTAATATTTATTTATATTTAAAACATCATCTTTTAAATTTAACATAGATTATTTTTTATCACAAAACGTTATAGACACTTTCAGTCGTCTGATTGAGACTCGGTCGAAAGGCTGACGCCATCCGTATTTATAAACAATATTTATTATCATCATCATCAGGAACTGTGATACTGGAGAATCACATTCTCTTGTGCGGATACAAGAGAATATATCAAACACAACAGATAAATTAATTTAGTGAATGTGTTTGTGTATATGTGTGTGTGCGTGTGCACGTGTGTACGTGTGCGTGTGGGTGTATCTGTGAAGGAGTTGAAACAGTTTGTTTTACATTTTCAAAATAATTGCATTATTTTGATAGACAGAAGGAAGACAGAAGGAAGGTGACTTTACGAATGTAAGTCCCTTCCTTACTGAAAAAGCTGTAACCGGTTCCGCTGGATTAGCCGTCCGGGATATCAGAAAAGCCGCAAGTGGACTACTCGTCGAGACCCTGAACGATCATCAGGATTCACGGTTACTAAACATGCAGAAGATAGGGGACATAGGGACATAGAAGTGGAAGACTTTCCTCATACTACACTGAACTCTACGAAGAGTGTGGTAGTGTGCAGGGATCTATTGAACTGCATAGAGGAAGAAATTGCGACTGAGCTCGCCCCACAAGGAGCCATAGCATGTCGATGACTAACGGTGCGAAGGGATGGACAGACATTCCCATCTACGTCCAATGTCCTAATCTTCAACAGGACAACTTTACCAGAAAAAGTAAGAGCGGGCATTCATAGGCTGAGTGTGAGAGTATTCATCCCTCAGCCAATGCAATGTTATCAATGCTTGCGTTTCGAGTACACTGTATCAAGATGTGATCGGGTCAAGACGTGCCTCTGTGAAAAGTCGGTTCACGGTGATGATACTTGTGCTGACCAAATGAAATGTGTCAATTGCGGTGGTCAACATTGTAATAAAATATAATAAAAAAAATGATGTGTGTGTTGATGATGATAAGCTATTGTGGAGTATGAGACCCCGATGTAATCAAGCCGCACTGTTTGGGCTAGCCAATTTGTAATAAAATAAATAAATTGTAATGTAATATGTTTAATTGGTGTGTATTTGGTGTGGCTCTCGACGTCTTACTGGCCTGAAACACTTCCTTAAGTTTCCCAGCTGGTCGAGTCCCAATAGTAGCAAGACCGGTCGAGTAGCGTAAAGTTGATGAAGGAATATATCTGTTCAGCTTCGCCGAAAGTTTCAAAACAAAATTTATTGTTTTGAAGGAAATTTTTAAAAAAATTATGTTTATAAAAAAAAATAATTAAAAAAAAAATTTTAATTTTATTAATTAATTAATTAGGATCAATTAATTAATATAGGGCTGTGAAGTTTTAAACAGTGTAATGCTCTTCTGAAAATTTTTATTAAAGTTTTAGTATATTTTAAATAAGCTATCACCACTCATAAGACTGTCTTCAAACCAATCGATACTTGTTTACCTTTTTATTTTTTAGGTTATCTTCACTTACGGGTGGTAAAGTCCTTGTAGATTATCAATTAGAATTATATTATTGGTAATTAGTATTATTGAAGAAATAAAGAACTAATAAGTATTGAAAAGTATTAATGTTTTATTAATTAATAGCAATATTGACTCTTATCGATTAGTATCGATTCTCAGGATATCGAAAAAAGTTACAAGTATATGATATAAAAATTAAATAGTGTTCTTTAAACAGCCAGTTATTATCAAAGTCAGAGAAATCGGGCTAATATTTAAAAAGTATAACGTTACAATCAAATTAATAGTTATTAATAAACACAGACATTGAATAATAATTTGTAAATATAATAATTGTTTTCACCAAACAGCTGAGTTGAACTAAGAGAAGGCACTGGGATCGTCAAAAGAAAGATGGCTGCCGTCAAGTTGATCATAAATCCATCTCGTTCCTTCGTAGGTGCAAATTGAGTCACGGCCGATTGGCTAGGTGGGTACTCGCCCTACAAGAATATGACCTGAAATGGGAATACATTCCAGGAAAGAAGAACGTGGTAGCGGATGTGTTGTCACGTATAAATCTAGAAGATCAGACTTTCGAGGGGGAGAAGGAGAGCTTGGTAAAAATTTATAACATATTCACGACCAGAGCAGATTTACAAGCTTTGTTAATAAATATCCGAATCCATCAGCAGTCTGATCCTAAGCTGAAAAACATTGTGAGTCGTTTGGAAGCCAATGATGAAACCATTTCTAAATATTACCACCTTAACAAGGGAATTTTATTCATAAAAACCGCATTGGACGATGAGACATGGAAGGTGATAATCCCGCACCAAATAGAAAAGGAGGTCATCATCGATTACCATGTCAGGTATGGTCACATGGGAGCGTTAAAAGTGATACAAGCTCTAGAGGAAAATTGTAAGATCAAGAATATCAACCGCAAGGTGAGAACATACATCAAGTCCTGTAAGATCTGCCAATGTGCAAAAGTAAACAATGAAAAGACAGAGGGTATCATGATACCGATAACTTCCAACGCAAAACTGGAAAAAGTGTTTTTGGATATCTGTGGGCCATTTCCCCGTAGTGGTGGTCGACACAGATATAAATACTTGGTAATTATAATGGATCACTACACCAAGTATATAAAGCTATATCCGGTTAATCGGGCAACAACAGCAAAGGTTTTGGCGGTGATTATTGATTTGTATATCCCAGAGATCGGTAGACCATCTTCTATTATTACCGACCATGGTACACAGTTTAAGGGGAGGAGATGGCGAGACACTTTATTAGCACTTGGGGTCAAAACGTATAAGACATCAGTCTACCACCCAAGTAGCAATCCGGCTGAGAGAGTACTAAGAGAAGTGGGTAGGATATTGCGCACGTACTGTCACAACCAACAGAAAAAGTGGCAAGAGTACCTAGCAGCGACAGAAACATTCCTAAATTACGCCCACCATCCAGCTATAGGAATTCCACCATACTCAGCCATGTATGAGAAGCCGACTCCCCGAGACATTGAACAAATCATTGAATTTCCAACGAACAACAATAGGAAATTCAACCAGTTGAAGTTTTACAATAAGGTAGCAGAAGATCAGGAAAAACGGCAAGCCAAGTACCAGAAGGCAATAGGGCGAATTATAACATATAAAGAGGGTGAAAAAGTCCTCCTAAAAAATAGAGAGCTGCCTAGCACCTTAGAAGGCATAACCAAAAAACTACTATTACTATATACTGGCCCATATGTTGTGGTAAATGATAAGCATAATAATACATATGAGTTGAGGGAAATCGTTTCAGGAAAAATCAAAGGAGTGTACAATCAAGCTTCTATGAAGAAATATTATGAAGAATGAGTTGTGAGATTTAGAATTTAGAATTTTTATATTTTGAAAAAATTCTAAAATATGTAAGAACAACTTACAACCTAATAATTTGAAGAAAAAACTTTATGGAAGAAAAAGAAAAAGAGAGAATTTTGAACTTATAATTATGAAAATTTAAAATTTAGTAAGAACATCTTACTACAACCTGATAATTTAGAACAAAACTTTATGGAAGAAAGAGAAAGAGAGAGAATTTTGAACTTAATTTTACAAAAAATTTAAAAATGAAGTAAGACCAACTTACTATAACTACGTTTGTGAGAAAACTTTATGGTAAATAATTAAGAAGAATTTGAATTTGGAGAAATACCAAAACATTCAGAAATAATAGTAAAATCACAGTACTATAAACAATTCTGAATGAAACAATTCTGGGAATAAATGAATTAAACAGAATTTGAATGTTGATAGAACGTCAGAACTTTGAAACAAGATAAGATCAACATATTACAAGGATTTATGAGAAATATTTTTCAATTAAATAAAAAGAATAGTTTGAACTTTACATTAAAACTAACCAAGTTCCAAAAAATAATTATGTGTCAATTATGATTGAATTGAGAAGAAAATAAAGTGGTTAATTCAGAAAAGAGAATTAACTTGAATCCAGAATAAATGTGGAAAAACCTAACATTTGAAGGAGTAGAGAAGAATAACAAAAAAGAGTGTAATATGCAAGAGAAGAAAAAATTTGGAAGCAAAGAGACCAATTACTTTTGAAACGATAATGAATACAGTTAATTAAGAGCAAAGAAGAACAACTCATACCAAACATATGGAGAAGATGATTTTGAACCAATGATAATAATAAGACCTATATGAAATGCAAAGAGAATAAATACCACATGAAATATAATATAAATGAATTAATGTTAATGAATGCGAAGGCGGATTAATAACTTTCTAAGAGAAAGGAAAGAACCAAAATGTTTAAATAAAATGATCAATAACAACCTGTATATCTAATGTAAAGATACAATGTCAAAAAATTAAATATAATATATTAAGACCATTCAAATAATGAATACGAAAGACTATTTATAAAGACCATGCTAATACTATGAGTAACCAGAAGAAAGTATAAAGAGAATTCAGATGGAGAAGAAAGAGAGTTACACTGTAAACAGTAACCAGAATTATTAAAAGAAAGGTTTTCAACCATAATTAAATTAAATATATCAGACAAGTTAAGAGTTTTGAAAAAATATATATGTAATGAGTATAATAATGATTATGAAGATTTATTAAGATAGAAAATGTGAGATAATCTGAGAGACTACGAAGTGGAGAATCCAAAGATATTTTTATTAGTCGAAAATGAGACTACTTTTTATTTATTTATTCGATGACTGACTGAAGATAATTCCAGCAGCATTATGTTTTTTGAGTAGGGATGGATATGCCTCTGTACTCAATTTATAGAAGTGGTGTATGGCCAGCAGAGAAGTAGCGTACAGTGCCCCTCTGATCTGCCCCAGCCCACGTGATAGGGAATGTTAGGGAATTAATATCCCAAGGATACAACACGAAGTTGATATAGAAAGAAAATGTATTACAATAATAATATATCTCAGAAGACACTAACTATCCGAAAAGGATCAGTAGTAAGACAAGTAACCATATATATAAAATTAATAAAACTCTAATATAAAAAAGTCGATATAAAGATGGAGAAGAAAATGAATTATAAGAAATGATGAAATTATCATAAGAAATTATTTCATCCATAAACATGTCTGAAATAATTACTTCTGGAGGAGAGCAATCTGTAGCGTGACAGATATAAGCATAATATTGAATGGCAATTGATCATTAGAATAATGAAGTTATAATATTTAAATTTGGAAGAAAGCATTAAGTTTAATATAAATAGATTAATTCATAGCAACTGTGGAAAGAAATCATTATTATAAAGAAAATACAAGTTCAAATAAAAGGAGTTACTAGTGATGAGTCATCCAAGACCAGTCTCATAACCAAAGGTTTTCAAGGTATAACCCAGGAAGGTAAAATAGTAAATAACAAAGCAGTACAGAATATGACCAAACCCACAACGAGGGAGAATAAATAGAATAGAAACCCTAGAATAAGCCAAGATCAACCAATACAGGTGGTGTATTTCTGAAATAAAGAAGAAGATGGAGAAGATCCCAAGAAACCTGATGGCATCAAGAAGAAGATGGAGAAGATACCAGTCCCAGAAGGCAGGAGAAAAGAAGACTGATGAAAGAAGAAGAAGGCAGCATCCTGAAGAAGATGTCATGCTCTTATAAAAGACACCCAAATCCCTATATCCCCAAAATAAATATCTAAAAACAAAAGTATAACGAAATAAAAACCACATGTATATAAATTTAAGAGAGAGAAGTGTATAAAGTAAAAGTTTCCTGTGAACTAAGATGAAACAATAATATAGTACCCATGGAACAAATCTCCATTGAAAAAACGCTAACTAATTTATTATGTTGATAAGACTATACGACCATTTAGCATTAACATAATATATAAGTGCAAAGTGAACCAGTGATAGTTTTGGGTATTATAAAAAATGAACCTTGTGTTTCATTCTTGGCAATCACAAACATTGGATGCAATGAAATATGCATTTTTCAATGACTTAAAATGTGTACTGTGACAATATGTTGTTCATAAGACATGAATCTGTTTAAAATAACATTTTGTTTTACATGAAAAAAGAAAAACAGATTTCATAGTGCTTTTTGAACGGTTCATACTATTTATTTGTTAATGACAGGGTACAATTCCCCAAAGACAATGTATAAAAGACGGTATAAAAACTGTAGAATCCTACTTATAATAATAGTTAGAAATAAGAATATAAATATAAGGTTTTTATGTATATAGTAAAAGAATGTTTAAAAATGTTTTAGATATAAGGCCATTTGTTTGGGTCTGATACAACTAACATCAGAACTATAAAAATAGTTACTACTTGTAAATAGTAGAGAGTAATTAAGATGTTAGTTAGTAAAAAACCTTTCTTTTTTGTAAGCCATATTTCCACGTTTAGAAATAAGGATTTTGTTGCAAAATGTCTGACTTGAAGACAACCATTTATTTAAAAAAAAATATTCTTTATTTTGTTTAACTATTATTTGTATTGTAAACAATACTAATTGTTTTTGTGTAATTTGAAAACATGTTTAATTTATAATACTATATGTAAAAGTCAGAGAGGGTATCACACATCATATATTGTTTGTAAAATATTTTGTAAGAAAAATTGTTAAAAAATCATAGGCCAAAAGAATGGAAACCAAACTTCATCAAAACAGAGAAATTGCTCATTTAAATGCAAATAAACAAAAGGGATTTAGACAAAATATACTTGAGATCAAGCCATATAATTGCACATACCATCTAGGAAGATTTTAATAAATTATATTCAGAATTATAAATAAAAATGAAAATGACTAAACTCAGAAATTTGGACATGGGAGTCATATATTCCAGAATAATGTTTCAGAATACAACTAATTCAATTAATTACCAGAAAATCAGGGAATATGAACCTTTTAATACAATATAGGATTATTTATATTATATATAACTGATAAAATGGCTGAATTTATATAATGACAGGAAGTAAATTTTGATGTTTTGACTTTTCAGAGTATACCAAACTGAAAGTAAATTACTATTTTTTGGACAGAAAACACTATAAAACGGCATTATTTAATCTGAAAATAAGCTGAATGAACTGAAAGATTAATTTAAATAACATCTAGTGAATAAAATTGATAAATAACCCAAGTTTAGGTATTTATATAGTGAAATAGTAAAGTGTACACAGGATGTGAAAAAATATTTGAACAATGTTAAGAATAATATTATATGGGCTAAGAGTTTAATTGAAACTGAAGGAAACAGTTAGTTGATTATTGGTATTTGAACGGATAACATAAACGAGAGTTTTGTGACGATCTAACCTATTTTACAACGTTAAAGATAAGTGGCGAACAGTACGTTACGGTAAAGTCGAGAGTGAATTATAAAATCCTTCCAGAACATATACATTGTGACAAAAACGATCAAGAAACACTAATTAACACTAAACAATACATTTCTACTCTGAAAAACACCACAAAACACCAGAAAACTGTATAATACCTTAACCAAATTAGTGTCGGAATTGGGAAAAGTGTTTTGACTTATAATTACACAGACATACTAAATACAACCCAGAATCACTACACCAGTCACTACACAACATTTAACAAGAGATTTGCAGACACAAGAACAGGAATATTGCCAGAAAATACATTATTTGGAATGCAGCAGGAACGAGCGACATTTTGATCAACTTGACGGCAGCCATCTTTCATTTGACGATCCCAGTGCCTTCTCTTAGTTCAACTCAGCTGTTTGGTGAAAACAATTATTATATTTACAAATTATTATTCAATGTCTGTGTTTATTAATAACTATTAATTTGATTGTAACGTTATACTTTTTAAATATTAGCCCGATTTCTCTGACTTTGATAATAACTGGCAGTTTAAAGAACCCTATTTAATTTATATATCATATACTAAACTTTTTTCGATATCCTGAGAATCGATACTAATCGATAAGAGTCAATATTGCTATTAATTAATAAAACATTAATACTTTTCAATACTTATTAGTTCTTTATTTCTTCAATAATACTAATTACCAATAATATAATTCTAATTGATAATCTACAAGGACTTTACCACCCGTAAGTGAAGATAACCTAAAAAATAAAAAGGTAAACAAGTATCGATTGGTTTGAAGACAGTCTTATGAGTGGTGATAGCTTATTTAAAATATACTAAAACTTTAATAAAAATTTTCAGAAGAGCATTACACTGTTTAAAACTTCACAGCCCTATATTAATTAATTGATCCTAATTAATTAATTAATAAAATTAAAAATTTTTTTTTAATTATTTTTTTTTATAAACATAATTTTTTTTAAAATTTCCTTCAAAACAATAAATTTTGTTTTGAAACTTCCGGCGAAGCTGAACAGATATATTCCTTCATCAACTTTACGCTACTCGACCGGTCTTGCTACTATTGGGACTCGACCAGCTGGGAAACTTAAGGAAGTGTTTCAGGCCAGTAAGACGTCGAGAGCCACACCAAATACACACCAATTAAACATATTACATTACAATTTATTTATTTTATTACAAATTGGCTAGCCCAAACAGTGCGGCTTGATTACATCGGGGTCTCATACTCCACAATAGCTTATCATCATCAACACACACATCATTTTTTTTTATTATATTTTATTACAAATTGGTTCCTCAGAAAACACCGCCTTGTATCTCTCATATATTGCAATTAGACGATCAGCCAGGTGCGTTGGTATTTTCTTGTTATCGCTTCCGCACTGGAAATTCCGTATTTCTTGGATCTTAACTGACCATAAATCCGTTCCTCCATGATTGTATATTATGGGTTTAGAAAGAGGGCTGTTTCTAATAACATTTATTTTACGAAGTTGTTGATGTATAGGGCTGGGAAGTATAGTTGTGCTTCCTACCAGATCTGCGGTCCATGTTACTCCGTCTGGGAAAAGTGATACTTTATTTAAATTGAGATCGATTACCGCCGAATATCTACGAAGAATATCGCAACCGACTAAGATGTCAAATGGTAATCCGGTGGCGATTAAAAATTCCATGTCTAAAGCTATATCACGGCTAACGACACTTAAGGAAACTTGCTTCCTAATGGTTTTATTCTGGCGGCCAGTTGCACCTACCAACTCAATGTTGTTGACTGGTAACATTGGCAAAGTTTTTCCACATGTACATTGTATTCTCTCCAACTCATTGGAGTTTATTATTGAAATATTAGCTCCTGTGTCTATCATTATTTTAGCGGGAACTCCTTCTACCTCCGCTGTTATATAAATTATCTCATTATTACTGTTGCTGAGACTCTTCTCGTTCTCTTCCAAAAGTTCAGTTCGTATGTCTTTCAGACAATGGTTACATATGATAGTGATATTCTTATTATTGTTTGCTTGTTGCAAATCATCCTTTTCTAACCCAGGAAGTATAAGCAGTAACGGGTCATCGTTGTTGATTACTGCCTCCTCTCGTTTAAAGTATTTTGGTCATTGTTTAAGTTATTGTTGACCGAGGCATCGTTCGGGAAACTCTGATTTGTCTCCTGACGTTCTGTACCCTGGTTGATGTTTAACGCCCTGTTCGGTTGTCTGCCAAGATCTTCCAGGCTGGTACTTCGTCTTCCCTCTTCGTGTCTTGGGCCGTCTCGTTCCGCACTCCTCCATCTTCGGTCGGCGCCGTGGAAGCTGCTCCTCCTCGGTTGATAATATCTCCTGGGTCCGCGATCTTCTGCTCTTATAAAGTTTACCCTAGGGCGCGACACTCGGTTATTACTATTGCTATTATTGTTATTGCTAAAATTATTATTATAGTAATTTCGGTTAGGTGGGTAAGGCCTGTCACCATTATTGTTGGGATATGGATTTCTCTGACTGTATGGGACATTATTATGTTGGTAAAAATTGTTTCTATTATTTGGGTAAGGGTTATTATTCCTCACTCCGTTAAAATTACCGTTAAACTGGTTATTACGCGGCTGGTTGTTAGGGCCGTCGTAATTATTGGGCTGGTTCCGGTTACTTGTATGGTTATTACCGTTATTGGGGTAGGTAGTCGGCCTTGCTTCTGGTCTCTCATTTCTCTTTCTGCTCTGCCGATAATACTCTTAGGTTCTCGTATCCCTCCAATAACTCGGTCATTCCCTGGATCGTCTTGATCTGACTACCTCTCCGGGCCCTGATAATGTCCTCATCATAGTGATAAGATATCTTATTCACTAAACATTCTTCTGGGATTGCTGGCTCAAGGTGTTTTGCCATACACACCTTCCCCAGGAAATATGCCGTCATACTGCTACCTAATTGTGACCTGTATCTTCCATTACAAATATTGTCTCGGATCAAGTTCTGGGTGGTCTCAGACCAGTATTTTGTCTTAAACATTTTCCGGAACTGTTGGTAGTCGGAAATTTCACTCCGGTTGGCCATCCACCAATTATCTGTTATGTCTCGGAAAGACTCGTCGAATATCTCCCTGCTATGGCTCCATTGGGTAATTTTATGCTTGGTCAAATATTCTTCTACCCTAGCCAGGAACTCCATCGGCTTGCGTTTGTATTGCCGGAAGTTGAGCCACTCTCGGCTTTCGTTGACGGGCAATCCGGTGAAATGAGTCGGTCTGTTTCTAATCGCTTCCATCTCCTCTCGGCTTTGTCGCACCTGACCGGTGATATTGGCCATGGTCTCTTGTATATCATTACATCGTTCTGTGACCTGGTTGCGTACTTTTCCGAATTCTTCTTGATTTTCCTTCCTCTGTTCTTCTACCTTCCTACGGCTATGTTCTTCGATATTTGTGAACTTGATGTTCACCACTTCTTTAAACTCATTCACCTCCTTTTCGGTCTGGTTGCACTTTCCATCAATCTCTCGAATCTGTCGATTGACCATTATATTTTCTTCTTCCATCTTCTTATCCATCGCTTTTTTGTTAACCTTAATTTCCTTATTCATTTCTTCTCGCAACAATTCCATTCTTTCGTCCAGTTTGTCCAAATTCTCCTGATTTACCTCCCTTAATTCTTCTCTTAAAATTTGATTATCCTCTCTCAATTCTTCCAATTTCTCCCCCATCTTCTCTTCCAACTTCTTGTTATCTTCTTTCAACTCTTCCTTCAATTGCCAGTTGTTCTTCTCTATCTTCTTCCTGGTTTCATCGATTTTCTGATTGGTGTTCTCAATTTTATTAATCAATTCTTCTTTAGTTGATTTGAATTCTTCCTTGAATGCTTGGTTGTCTTCCTTTAAATCTTCTATGTTCTTGTTCATCCCAGTCAACTCTTCTTTTGTGGATTGATTATCCTTCTTCAATTCTTCTAACTTTCCTCCCATCCTCTCTTCCATCTTCTTGCTATTTTCTTCCATCTTCTCTTCCATCTTCTTGCTGTTTTCTTCTATCTTCTTATTCAGGGACTGGTTGTCTTCCTTTAAATCTTCTAACTTCTTATTTGTTTCTTCCTTACCGGATTTGATATCTTCTTTCAAAGACTGGCTATCTTCTTTCCTTTCCTTATTACTTTCGTCTATCTTCTTGTCCATTTTCTTACTCAAGTCTTCCTTCAATTCCTTACTTGTGGATTCCATTTTCTTATTATTTTCGTCCATTTTCTTGTTCATGTTTTTATTTATTTCTTTACTCATATCCATCATCATTCTTCTGAGCATTTCATGTAATCTCTCATCCTCCGTCCGTTCTGGTTTTTCCAATCGTTCCTCCTGGACATTAACTTCCTCTGTCTGAGTAGGCATCTCAGGTTGTTCCCCTGGTTGTTCATGTTGTTTGGACAACACTGGTGGCAACGAACTTTCCGCGTCTATTGGCGTTGCTTCCTTGTTGTCCATGTCAACTTCTATTTCTTTCTCGGCCTCCGCCGCCCGTTTCTTAGATGTTGCACGTCGTTGAATTTTCCCTTGAAATTCTCTGGCTTTGTAGCTGTTGCCTAGCTCCAACTAGTGATTGGGCAGAAAGTATTGGACTTCCAATCGCTAATTAAAGCCCCTAAAGTTGTGCGCCAATTTGTAATAAAATTAATAAATTGTAATGTAATATGTTTAATTGGTGTGTATTTGGTGTGGCTCTCGACGTCTTACTGGCCTGAAACACTTCCTTAAGTTTCCCAGCTGGTCGAGTCCCAATAGTAGCAAGACCGGTCGAGTAGCGTAAAGTTGATGAAGGAATATATCTGTTCAGCTTCGCCGAAAGTTTCAAAACAAAATTTATTGTTTTGAAGGAAATTAAAAAAAAAATTATGTTTATAAAAAAAATAATTAAAAAAAATTTTTTTAATTTTATTAATTAATTAATTAGGATCAATTAATTAATATAGGGCTGTGAAGTTTTAAACAGTGTAATGCTCTTCTGAAAATTTTTATTAAAGTTTTAGTATATTTTAAATAAGCTATCACCACTCATAAGACTGTCTTCAAACCAATCGATACTTGTTTACCTTTTTATTTTTTAGGTTATCTTCACTTACGGGTGGTAAAGTCCTTGTAGATTATCAATTAGAATTATATTATTGGTAATTAGTATTATTGAAGAAATAAAGAACTAATAAGTATTGAAAAGTATTAATGTTTTATTAATTGATAGCAATATTGACCCTTATCGATTAGTATCGATTCTCAGGATATCGAAAAAAGTTTAGTATATGATATAAAAATTAAATAGGGTTCTTTAAACAGCCAGTTATTATCAAAGTCAGAGAAATCGGGCTAATATTTAAAAAGTATAACGTTACAATCAAATTAATAGTTATTAATAAACACAGACATTGAATAATAATTTGTAAATATAATAATTGTTTTCACCAAACAGCTGAGTTGAACTAAGAGAAGGCACAGGGATCGTCAAAAGAAAGATGGCTGCCGTCAAGTTGATCAAAATGTCGCTCGTTCCTGCTGCATTCCAAATAATGTATTTTCTGGCAATATTCCTGTTCTTGTGTCTGCAAATCTCTTGTTAAATGTTGTGTAGTGACTGGTGTAGTGATTCTGGGTTGTATTTAGTATGTCTGTGTAATTATAAGTCAAAACACTTTTCCCAATTCCGACACTAATTTGGTTAAGGTATTATACAGTTTTCTGGTGTTTTGTGGTGTTTTTCAGAGTAGAAATGTATTGTTTAGTGTTAATTAGTGTTTCTTGATCGTTTTTGTCACAATGTATATGTTCTGGAAGGATTTTATAATTCACTCTCGACTTTACCGTAACGTACTGTTCGCCACTTATCTTTAACGTTGTAAAATAGGTTAGATCGTCACAAAACTCTCGTTTATGTTATCCGTTCAAATACCAATAATCAACTAACTGTTTCCTTCAGTTTCAATTAAACTCTTAGCCCATATAATATTATTCTTAACATTGTTCAAATATTTTTTCACATCCTGTGTACACTTTACTATTTCACTATATAAATACCTAAACTTGGGTTATTTATCAATTTTATTCACTAGATGTTATTTAAATTAATCTTTCAGTTCATTCAGCTTATTTTCAGATTAAATAATGCCGTTTTATAGTGTTTTCTGTCCAAAAAATAGTAATTTACTTTCAGTTTGGTATACTCTGAAAAGTCAAAACATCAAAATTTACTTCCTGTCATTATATAAATTCAGCCATTTTATCAGTTATATATAATATAAATAATCCTATATTGTATTAAAAGGTTCATATTCCCTGATTTTCTGGTAATTAATTGAATTAGTTGTATTCTGAAACATTATTCTGGAATATATGACTCCCATGTCCAAATTTCTGAGTTTAGTCATTTTCATTTTTATTTATAATTCTGAATATAATTTATTAAAATCTTCCTAGATGGTATGTGCAATTATATGGCTTGATCTCAAGTATATTTTGTCTAAATCCCTTTTGTTTATTTGCATTTAAATGAGCAATTTCTCTGTTTTGATGAAGTTTGGTTTCCATTCTTTTGGCCTATGATTTTTTAACAATTTTTCTTACAAAATATTTTACAAACAATATATGATGTGTGATACCCTCTCTGACTTTTACATATAGTATTATAAATTAAACATGTTTTCAAATTACACAAAAACAATTAGTATTGTTTACAATACAAATAATAGTTAAACAAAATAAAGAATATTTTTTTTTAAATAAATGGTTGTCTTCAAGTCAGACATTTTGCAACAAAATCCTTATTTCTAAACGTGGAAATATGGCTTACAAAAAAGAAAGGTTTTTTACTAACTAACATCTTAATTACTCTCTACTATTTACAAGTAGTAACTATTTTTATAGTTCTGATGTTAGTTGTATCAGACCCAAACAAATGGCCTTATATCTAAAACATTTTTAAACATTCTTTTACTATATACATAAAAACCTTATATTTATATTCTTATTTCTAACTATTATTATAAGTAGGATTCTACAGTTTTTATACCGTCTTTTATACATTGTCTTTGGGGAATTGTACCCTGTCATTAACAAATAAATAGTATGAACCGTTCAAAAAGCACTATGAAATCTGTTTTTCTTTTTTCATGTAAAACAAAATGTTATTTTAAACAGATTCATGTCTTATGAACAACATATTGTCACAGTACACATTTTAAGTCATTGAAAAATGCATATTTCATTGCATCCAATGTTTGTGATTGCCAAGAATGAAACACAAGGTTCATTTTTTATAATACCCAAAACTATCACTGGTTCACTTTGCACTTATATATTATGTTAATGCTAAATGGTCGTATAGTCTTATCAACATAAAAAATTGGTTAGCGTTTTTTCAATGGAGATTTGTTCCATGGGTACTATATTATTGTTTCATCTTAGTTCACAGGAAACTTTTACTTTATACACTTCTCTCTCTTAAATTTATATACATGTGGTTTTTATTTCGTTATACTTTTGTTTTTAGATATTTATTTTTGGGATATAGGGATTTGAGTGTCTTTTATAAGAGCATGACATCTTCTTCAGGATGCTGCCTTCTTCTTCTTTCATCAGTCTTCTTTTCTCCTGCCTTCTGGGACTGGTATCTTCTCCATCTTCTTCTTGATGCCATCAGGTTTCTTGGGATCTTCTCCATCTTCTTCTTTATTTCAGAAATACACCACCTGTATTGGTTGATCTTGGCTTATTCTAGGGTTTCTATTCTATTTATTCTCCCTCGTTGTGGGTTTGGTCATATTCTGTACTGCTTTGTTATTTACTATTTTACCTTCCTGGTTTATACCTTGAAAACCTTTGGTTATGAGACTGGTCTTGGATGACTCATCACTAGTAACTCCTTTTATTTGAACTTGTATTTTCTTTATAATAATGATTTCTTTCCACAGTTGCTATGAATTAATCTATTTATATTAAACTTAATGCTTTCTTCCAAATTTAAATATTATAACTTCATTATTCTAATGATCAATTGCCATTCAATATTATGCTTATATCTGTAACGCTACAACATTCATCTCCACTCTCAATTGCCCCGTTTATAAGCAAGACGTAGCCATTCAGGAGGTATGTGTCCTGAAAAAAACTGAGCTACTTCGATGCGAAAAAACTAGTGTGCCCAGCCAACCAGGGCAAAGTCAGCTACGCACGGGTAGTAAAATCGACAGCGTCACCAGCCTCTATTGCAAAGGAAATATTACCTGCAGTAACCCGGTTCATCGAGCGTTACTTTCCAGAAATTTATAACGAAACAACAATCAATAAACACAGTGCGGCTGAGACAGATACGCAAACGATACGGAAGGATATTGTCGACGGGTCTACAAGCAGACCCATATTTCGTCCGCCAAGGAGGGTGGAACAAACATTGTGGCTGCGCCCGCAGCCACCTCCAGTAGTGGCGAGACGGCGAGGGATACCCCGTCTATCGCCTCGTACTCCCAGATTCACCAGGGAGTACTTCTTAAAACCGAAATCGGGGATAAGACCTGTCCCCGATGACCAGGAGATGAGTTCCGGATCGGAGTTCAGCTCGATTGCCGGAGCCAGCGACCTCACCACCCTCGGAGAACTGGCGGAAATCGACAATCTACAGAAAAGGAAAAAGAAAGGCTGTCCGAAAGGGGAGCCAAGTAAATGAGCATGGTCCGTAGCCACTGAATCTTTACGTCTAGAAAGAATATTAATGGTTGCGCATCATCGCATTACTGCGAACTGAAAATGCTACAGTCCAGACATACAGCGATGTGTGTGTGCCTGCAGGAAACACATTTGAGGCCACAAGAACATTTTAATATGAGGGAATATGAGTCCTTCCTCTGTGATGTGACTCAACACATCAGAACTAGGGGAGGCGTTGCTATATTTCTTAGCAACACATATCCCGCTAGACGTATTTCGCTCGCTACGCCTCTACAAACAGTAGCAGTCAGTATATTAGCCTACAGCTACTGAAGATGACGATTTGCTGCTTAAATTTACCAGATTTTTCGTGGCTAGTAGAAGATCAACAGAGCAGCTATCATCTCCATTACTCGTTCGGCGACTTCAACGCCCACAATCCTACTTGGGGTTGTCTTAGGACAAACAGCGCTGGATTAAGAACTGAGGATTTCTTGCTAAACAACGCGGTTGTCTTTATAAACACAGGCGAGAGCACACATTTCAATGTTGGAAGTAGTACTTTCTCGGCTATCGATCTTTCGATCTATACCCCGTGAAGATGGGGCGTGGACCGTGCTGATTGGACAGACGTCAGGATCGCTTGCACATCTACGAACGTCTGTGGAATTATAGACGACGACGTACACAGTTTCTCAGCTCTTATCACCTCACCAGCTTCGGAGCATATGCCACGGACCGGTGGTCGTTCATCCACACTGACGTTACCGTGGTGGACCAACGCTGTAAAAGACGCAATACAAGAGAAGCGACGAGCCCTAAACAGGTATAAACAAGCAGCGACCGAAGATAATCGCATCGCTTTTAAGCGACGTCGAGCCGCCGCTCGTAGAACAATAGTCCCTGCAAAACAATCGAGCTAAGAAACCTACGTCTCGACCATAACACGATCGACCCCAGTGACAGAAGTATGGAAGAAGATCAGAGCGATTGCGGGCACATCAGTGTTTAAGCCAATCACATGCTAAGGCCACGATCGTGAATTGACTTGCAACCCCGATGAAATTGCTGACAACTTGGCTGCGCGATATGCCGAAGCCAGTAGTACAGAAAGTTGTACTCTCAATTTCCTAGCTAAGAAAGACGAAGTAGAACACGACCTTACCTTCGTGTAGGGCATAGGAGCTATAATGTTCCTTTCACTATGAGGTAGTTACAGTCCGCTGTCCGCGCTCCCGGCAACACCGCGGCGGGACCGGGCGATATTCCTTACAGCATCATACGTCGACTGCCGGGTGTAGCTATGGCTACATTACTGGCAAGGAGAGTATCCAAACCCATGGAAACAGGCCATCGTCATGCGGCTTTTGAAGGCCGGAAAGGATCTCCTGAAAGCGGAAAACTATCGTCCTGTATCGTTGACGTGCTGTCTAGGAAAGTTATTGGAGAGGATGGTAAACAGCCGCTCACCTCGTGTCTGGAAAAACCCGGCCTTCTGACCGCACAGCAGTGTAGCTACCGGAGACACTATTCTACTACTGGTCAACTGGTTTATCTAGAAAACGCAGTTTAGAACAGTTTCTTCGCAAACAAACACATAGTTGCAGTATTCTTCGATTTGGAGAAAGCGTTCTACAAAACGTGGAGATATAACATCAAGCAACAACTTCATGACTGGGGGGTTCAGAGGTAACGTGCTCAAATTTATCTCCTTTCTTCGAGACAGGACTTTCCGTGTTCGGGCCGGACAATCGCTGTCGCCCCCTCACGATCTGGAAAATGGAGTACCTCAGGGATCTCCGTTGAGCGGCACTGTTTTCACCCTCGCCATCAACGGGATCTTTGAGGGTATAGGAACGTCAGTTGAGAAACTCTTGTATGTCGACGATCTTGTGCTATTCTACTTGGCGATGCTAAAGCAACGACGATGATCAGGCGAAAAATGCAAGGCGCTATAGATACGTTGGTTGAAAATGCTAACAAGTAGGCTTTTCTTTCTCGGCAACAAAGACGACCTGTGTCCACGTCTGTCGAAAGCAATGAAGGTACCCGGACCCAACGTTAACCTTAAACGGCGTCCGACTACTCTGTAGGTCCGTCATCAAATTTCTGGGCCTAACTTTCAACAGAAAATTAACTTGAAATGCACACGTGGACGATCTGGCTGCGAGGTGCAAAACTTTGTTAAACGCAATCAGGTGCATCAATCCATGTAACCTGGGGAGCAGATAGGAAAGTTTTATTGCGTCTGTATGCCGCGCTGGTGTTATACAAATGGATTACGGATGCGTGGCGCACTCTTCAGCCAAGATGTCGTGCTTCAAAAAGCTGGATCCTGTTCACAACGCAGGGGTGACGCAACGCAACAGTTGCGTTCCGTACTAGCCCTCCACTTCACTGTACGGATTCACAGTGGATCCGTTATTACAGCAGATAATGGCACTATGCTATGCGTTAGATCTTGGTTCATCTTTTACTTTTGGTGTCCGGGTCATGTAGGTATTGAAGGTAACGAAAAAGCTAACGCTGAGAGCGAGAAACGCTGCGGCAGTCCACGAGCCGATGCGATTGCCATACGACCTGATGTCGCGAAACTAGCTGCCACAAGCACCATCATTAATGTGACCAAACAGACGTGGAACTCACGGGAGAGCAAACGTTCTGTCGTGAAGCAGAACGTTCGTTAATGGCAAGTAGCAGGTGACCGCAGTCGTCGTGAAGAAGTTTGCATCATGAGACTGCTCATTGGGCACACGACATAGGGTACCTCCTACAGGACAAGAACGACCCGTCTGCACTTGTAGCGGAGCACTTACAGTGAAACACATCATCGAAGGATGTAGTGCTCTTGCGGATCTGAGGCAACGACACAGGGTAAAAAATAACCTGAAATAAGACCTCGGAAACGAACAGTTAGCCATACAGAACTCTGTCCTTCCTAAAACCAGCAAGTATATTGTATATGCTTTGAAAATGTCGTTTTCCGTCTTAATGTGTACGATTTTCCACTGTCGTTGAGTGAACTAAAATGTAGGAAGGAAAACCTTGGTGAGCAACATTCCCGGAAGAGGTCGTTGGGCAAAAGGCCTTAGTTGCCGAGTCCCAAACACATATTTAAAAAAATTATACAATATTACAAATTAAATTACTAATAATGTCAAAGTTCCTTAATGGTGTTTGCAATTAATTTTAAAAGCAGTAATCAACAATTATATATTATAATCGGTACAGAAAACATTTCTACAGATATATGTCTACATATAACATAGTAAAATAAGTTATAGCTGAATACAGATTTATGGATGTTTAATAATGTATATTATTAAAAATTATTTTTATCATGTTTCACTCACTACTGATATTGGAAACACCGTGATTAATGTAGAGAATTTAGTACAGAATTACTGTAGAGAATTACAAACTTACATCAGAGAATTTACAAAATATTACAAACACAAGTTTATGGTAACCCAACCTATTGTTATTGAAGTGAAAATTACTTTAAATCAGGTTGTTGTGAATTATTATTTATCGAGAACTGGTACATATAGAGTACCATAGAATATTGTAAAATTATATGTATGTCAACACACACACACTCTCGCTCCCATTCTCTCTCCCCTTCAACTACCCTTATTCCCTCTCGAGGGAGAGAGAATAGAGAAGGAGAAAGAGTGAGTGTAAGAGATAGAGAGAGAGAGTGAGAGACTTCAGATCTTCTTTTGCTTTGTTCTTTGTCTTTTTAACTGTGAGGAGAAAGAGAATGTAGTGGATGTTCCCTTGCAAGTTTAACCCATATATCGGGATTTATTTAATGCCTTGTATGGTAGTACATTGTGAACTGACATTTGTGAGTTTGAAAAAAACGCAAACTACAGGACAAAGTAATACGAATAAACTGTTTGGTACAATTTAAAAAAAACTGATACAATACCTGTATTAATAAACAACAACACAGAGGGACATCTTTTTATTGATAATAAATTTAAGTATGATAATAATATGTGAAAGCATAATAAAATGAAATGTCTAAAAAAAAAGAAAAGAAACAAATTTGCAATCAGGACTTCTTCGTTAAAAAGGAATGCTTATAAAAGTAATAGTTCCTAAAATATATAAACAAAATATTCAAAAAATATACAATAAAGCGTTTCAAGTAAAGCGTAGTTATCATCAATTCATTGCCCTCTTTTAAGATTAATATTTAGTAAGAAAATATGTTAAAGATAATTAGTATCTAGTGTAATCAAGAAAAACGTTCATGAACTTATAGCTCATCTTATTATAGTTGTACGATTCCATGTAACTTTGATCAAATTAATGCTTTCTTTTTAACTTTATCGTGAGTATAGTTTTTAGTTTCACTGGAACCTAAACACCGGCTTACATTTTCCCATAAGGGCCCCATTTTCTTTGTAAGTTACGTACTTATATAAGTACTTATACCTTGAATGAGCAATCAAGTTACATATATAAAGTCCCAAAATGTAAATTTATAGAAATTGTGCGTATAACTACATCATATTTTGACATCATAGTGCTAAGACAATTAAGTAATGCTCTAGAAGATTCGAGAGCTTCATTCTACGCGTTTCTCGACTAGCCCAGTGCGCGGCGCCTGTGTCAAGGTCGGGCACTCACGTAGGCTCCAGACTGTTCGAGCTCTTGTCACTAAGCAAATTATGTTGGCATGCCGCCAGGAATATAGAAAATTATTCTGGAACATCTGCGGATCTATATAAGCAAAAGCGGCCAGCTTAGTCAGTCAGTTACACCTGACGAAATTGTAGAGGGCGGATCAAGTGATTGTTGCGGATTAGTGAAAAGCTATTATAGTGTTAATTAGTGCGGTATTGTAATAAAGTGAAATTATTATTGCGTGAAGACAAATTTAACTTGAATTATTATATGAGAGTACCTTGTTGATTTCAAATTGTTATTTGTGACTAATTAAAGCTGGTAATTTCATTGGTGTCTGTATTTTGTTCCCACTGTACCATACGACGACCCGTGAGACCGTCGTAACAACACATTAAGACGTTGTAACGTCACAGAACGTTCCATAAAGGAAACCATTTACATAGCAATTATCATAAGAGGAAAGTGAGGTGAACAGTATCGAACCCAAGTAGTCCTAAAAAATTGTGTAATATTGTCTAATAATTATTACTACTAACATGAAAAAACGACCAAACTATGACTAAGACAAACCCCATATATATTATTAAAGTGAATAACAGTGAAAAAACGATAAGACACTATAAGAGAGACGAATAATGTCAGAATCAACCAAAACGAAGTCATTAATTATTAAGTTTTATAACTCTGAATAGAGTATTAAGAACTATTTTTTGTGAATGAATGGACATGATCCATTATTATATTATGTAATGTAAATAAAATAAATGTATTAAATGACTTAAATGACTTAAATACATTATTAGAAAGAAGCTAATTTAAAATAAAAATTATATATTTGTTATGACAAAGAATATTAATGTGTTGGATTTGAGACCAAACACCCAGATTTCATGAAAAAAATTAATTATTATCAGATTGAAATAACAACTATATGTAATTGTCAAGCAGACAAAAGTGAAAAATTTATCTTAAATAAAGAAAGCTGTCAAATGAATAAAAGTCAGTCAAAATAGCCAAAAACAGTATTAACTAAAAACATGTGGTAGGCATATAATATTGTATAATTTATGAATTTAATGTTGCCAAAATGCAACCAAATTGCATTAGAAAGTTGAAATATGATATAAAGCGACTATACTAATATATTTGACTAACTTCAACATTGTAATAGTCAAGTTAGCAAAATATTTACCTATACCATGTATGGCTGGAGCCAATCAACCAGTACAAAAATAATCATATCTGGCTAAATATTTACAAAATGCTAACAAAAATAAAATAGAATGGTACAATACTTCAGTATACCTTAAAAACGAACAAACTCAGTTGAAAATAAAGTCAGTTATAAAAGAATTTAACTTATATGAGTGAGATTTGTCACACCATGAAAAAGGGCATCTCAAGACCAATCAATGATGCTATGTCATCCTGTAATAAAAATAATGTATGTAAAGAGTAACCAGGTATCACAAAAGACAGACAATATAATAAACTCTGAGTGTACACTAGTGAAATACCACATATGTTAAAGAAAGAGACTAATTATTGTGTTATAACATTGACAAAAAACCTAGGCCATGGACAGAGGCCATGTAAAATTGTAATTATTTATGTATTATCTATGTTAAAATTTGTTTGTTTTGTTATAGGAAGGTAGTAATGTTGTATGTTCAGATTGTGGAAGAGACATAATAGTTCCACAACAATTTTTGTTATAAAAAAAAATTGAATTTTAATGACAACAACCCAAGGTGAGAGTTGTATATTGTGTTACTTATTAGACTTAATTTAATTAAAAACCAATCATAATTAGTATCACTAGATTCAGTTGAAAACAGAGAATCTAAATGTAATAATGGCATACAAATTGTGAGTACTAATGTAAAACTGTTTGATAAATACCAGAGTAATTTTGGAAATATCCTTAGTATGAAGAATAAGAAATTTGTTCTAAAAGCTTCGACGGAAGTTAAAATTGTTCCATAATGTTCCATTTCGTTTATTCTCGAACAATCTAGAAAGAATTTTTACACAAATATACCGGAAGTTCACAAACTCAATCAGCCTGAATTAGTATAAAAGAGAGACCAAATTCGACCCAAAAACACTTGAAACTTGAACTCCAGAACAGATGCATCACCCACGACACTGATCAACGCAGGTAAGGCGAAACCGAGAGGCGAGAAATCGACAAGACGAAGAAAGGCTTTTCCCGTACATAGACAAACAGACTGACATAACCTCTACAAGAATCTACGCCAATGTGTTGCTGAAATAGAGCAGCAGCACGGCAAATTTTAATAGAAATCACGCAGCCAGAACGTCAACGGCCCAGGAGGGACCAAAACTTTAAATAGAGAACCAATTCTGCTGTGTTCGCATAGACAGACTAACTTGACAATAACCCCTTAACGTAAACAAACAAACACAAAACCTTTCTCTCGACTACATGGGAACCAGCGCTGCGGCGGCCAATTTCTGAATCCACGCGGAGCAGATGATTTGTCTTGGCGGGGTTTGAACGATAATCTACTGCCAAACGTTTTTACAAAAAGTGCGGAAATAGTAAATGATCGCAATTTTGACTTAAAATAGATTCAGTGCACACATGAAGAGGCGAGATTGAAAAAACTACCCGAGAGGAGTGTCCTGTGCGAGATTAATTAATCATTGGAACGTGAGTTACCAAAATTAAAGTCATTTTTTTACCTGGTTACATTTATCACACAGTTGTACTACAGATGCCACACACACCTTCAAATCACTTAATTTTTCTTGTAAGGCATCTTATTGATATGTCTTGGTAGTTCAAAGGAGTCACGTCCTGAGAGTAAAGATTTTTTCACGTATTAAACTCATGCTTTTCAACTGAGTAAAAATTTGAAAATACTAGCCGATACTTGATTGGATATATAAAATTGTCAATAATAATAATAATAACTTGTGAATTTTTTTAGTAACTCTGCAATTGTATAATTTTTTTATGAATGTTAGTCCTTCAGACGATTTGTTTGTTTTTGAAGAATCATTAAACTTACCTGATTTTTTCAAGCTAAACTGACTTGTTTATATTTTTTCATAAAAGCAAGATTTAAAAATTTTAATTTTTTTAATAATCACATTTTATTCTTGGAACAAACGATTCCAAGTGGCGCCCACAAAAACATAGTATTAAGTTGTGTTACAGGACTACATCACCGCAGAGGATCCAATCAACAGTAAGTAACAAAAGTGCGCGGAGGTAACGCCCGACATTTTACAACACAATTACAACACACTTTTTCTAATTGTTATAACGTAGAGCTGTCATCTGGTCTTGAATTAGACTTATTTATAAGTGATCCATTAAGAAAAGAAAGGTTTACATAATAGAGTTATACAAAAGGCTTCAGTAAGAACTGTTTTTAATAAATACAGTCAGTTTCCTATATAGTTTACTTATGTCTAATTTACCTGATTTTGGATTTAAAAAAAAGGAATAGCGGTTTGTATTGAATAATGTGAAGCGATCACTTAGCTATGCATTCTACTCTCAAAACGATGTATGTAGTTGTATAAATATCCAAACTATATTACCTGTGGTTTGATCAATTATATTTTAAGTCCCTCTGAGGAAATATTACACCTTAATTGTACTAGCAGTAGTAGTTGCAGCGATGAAGAGATTATGCTGGTCAGTTATGTAACTAGAAGCTGCTCCGGGGGAGGGGATGAAACAAGCTGTGCCGTGTTTTGGTGAAAACCCGGCCGTCTATAAATGTGAATAAAATAAAAAAGGTCTTACTGCCGAAATAATTTATTTATGTAATTACGCGTATGTGCGCGTATGGTAATTACACGTAAGGGTTTGCGCTGGATACTGTCGCTACCTGACGGCGCAGCGTGGAGTTACGTTTCCGACATGTGGTTTTCATACAAAGGTCGCATTCGGTGCTAGTCAGCAGTTACGCACAGATCTGGACGTTCCCCCAGCCGCTCCAAGTTGCCTTGATCTACATATTACTATAATCTATGTTTGAGTAAAGGCTAAAGCGATCTCCGGTGAGTTAAATTAAAGTATATTGTTACTTATTTTGTAAATCAGTTGTAACGTAAATTTGAAATTAACTGGGTTTCGAGTCAGTTGAAATTGTATGTTGCCGCGTGGTGGTGAGTGAATGGCTATGTTCATAAGCGAATGTTTGATTGTTTTATTTTTGTTGCTCTAGTGCAGCATGATCATTTGCATTTGTAAGTAACTATTGTAATCATAAGATTGGGACGTAAAAGAAAGATGATTTGTAATTGTGTAAAGACGAAACTTAATTATATCATTGGGTTGAGCACGTGGTGCCTAACACTTGTACCTGTTTGGGTTTGTCGGTTCGTATGCAGTCATCATTTTCTGTATACAGTCATCTATAGCACAATACATTATATTCGTTAATGGGAGTTATTCACATAATATTGAAGTTTTGTGGCCGTGAGTGTGCTTTAAGATTTCAAAAAAGAATTATGCAAAAAGGGGTTACTACCGGTCATGATATGTTGAGTGAGTTTTAGGCTGTGGTATGTGGGTGTTGAGAATGATGAGTGACGATAGTAATTTTTCCTACAATTGTTTAAGGTTTTCGTCCAGCCGGGGGCTCAACCCGTTCCAGCGCATGACTGTCCACCTGCCATAATGCAACAAACAACCAGACTCGATGTTGGCTGCCGCTGGAGGAGCGTCCGCATATCCTGCCAAAGGTGCCCACGAGACACCCCGGACAATGGAAGGTGATATTTAAACTTTTTATATTCATTAGGCCACTTCAACAAATCTCCAGTGCGTGACAATGTCTGAAGTTAACAAGCTCGCGTCTAGCTAGACATAATTTGGGGGGGGGGGTGATAAATTTTATTTACAAGGAATTCAGTATGTAATACGTTCCAAAGTAATTGTAGATCTGGCCGAGGGGCTCGTGTCCGGCTAGCAGTTTATATATATATATATATATATATATATATATATATATATATATATATTTAAGATAAAAAGTTGAAGTCGTAAAAGTATACAAATCTGAAATCTTGTCAGGTAGGTGGGTTGGTTATTATTTAATATTCATTAATAAGCGTTCGTTCTAATAGGGGTTTGGAAGTCTTAAGGGATTATATTGTTTTCCTACTTTTTAACTGATTCAGGCACCTGTGAGGGGTAGTTTTATACAGGTACCGGACGTGTTGTGTAGTGTCCGATCAGGCCGGACACGTGTCATCGGCCCGATCAATTCAGGTTGCTGTAAATGTCTATACATTTATATATATATATATTTGCACGGTTTAATTAAAGGAATTTAGCATTTTTATGAATTAATTCAGCAAGTACCGCGACTTAAATCTTTATTACTGCCATTGTCGCTTCAGGATGTGTTAGACTTTTATATACCCTTATAAGAGTATTTTTCTTATTACTTCACTCTAAGTTTCTAGGGTTATAAAATTAGCTTCAGTTTTTTTATTAAGTTTGCTGGTAGTCTGTTCCACTGAGAACTTCATTAAAATGTTGTACCTTTTGTTACAAGGTACAAAGGGAGGTAACAAATGTTACTATCTTATTATTCATTTCAGTCTTGTTAACTTTGTAACGGTATACTACTAAGAGGGGATTATTCCAGAATTTCGTTTTTGTAATCTCTTATCCTGATGTTTATTCAGTTGTTTTTTTTAAATTTCTTTTCACTGATTACTGAGTTAAGGGGTCCGGATGATCCGTCCATATGTCTCTCCTTGCACGCATGGGTACGTGGGGGATGTTCAGGCTGGCTTCCAGAATTAACGTGATGTATGATATCATGCTGTGTCTGTGATATGTATTTATGTATATCTGTATGTGTATTTGTATTTGTATTTATGTGAAAGTATGTGTTGTAATATTGAGTAGTGTAAAGGGCCATTTATATAAGTTATACGATAGGTTTAAGGAACACGGATGATTATAGTATTATGTAAATGATGTAGATATTTGTGGTTATGATGTCGAGAATATTTAAATCACTCTGAGGTTATACATATGTACAGATATTAAGATTTTAGAGTGATGAGGAATTTAAATTTTGAAGTTTGCATTTTACGTTTGAAATCAAAGTAATGAAAATTTAAACCTTAAATTTAAGTTTTAACATTGAATGAATTTAAAAGTGATATTTTACAGAATCTAGAATTGAACTATGGAGAATCTAAACCTCATACTTGTATTCACATTGAACTAAAATTCAAAGGTTTTTTTTATATTAAAATTGAATGATGGAAAATCTAAAATTGTATTTTGTATTAACATTGAACTCAAGTTTAAAGTTACACTTTGTATTGCAATTGGATTATTAAAATTTAAAATTCAGATTTTGTATTAAAGTAGAATTATTGGATTTGTAACTAATATGCACGACAACTTAGAAAATAAAAATAACCTTGTTATTGTTGAACAGCTGAGTTTAATTGCAAGTCCCGTCTCACTGGACCCAGCGCATTTTTGGCTTCTCTAGGCACTCTGCCTAGTTTTAAATATCTGGTGGCCCCTCTTTAAAAAAAAAATTTTTTAAAGCTATGAAATTTTAAATTTTAAGGAGGGGTTACAAAACTTCTGGGGAGGAGACGAGACTGGTTAAGGTTGGACTCCGTATTCATGTTAGGACAAAGAGAAATTCAGGATTCTTCCTTTATAGGCCTAATTGTATAAATACTTTTTATTAATTCTGTGTCTCAACGTTTTTGACTTAACCGACAAGAAATATGTTGCAAATACATACATTATTTACCGAATGTTAATTCATTGTCATTATTAATAAAACTTTAAGTTTATTTTTTAATGTAAAAATATTGTAACTCCCTTTATTTCTACAGTTATTTATAGGCCTTATTTTAACACACGCAACATGCTCAGATATAGGCCTACGTTAATTGATTATGGAATTTCGATGAAATTTTAATAGGTCTTGGGGGGTGGATTAATCTTCTAACAGCAATAGTTAAAAAGTTGTTGTAGCTGTAGTAGAAGAAGCTAATAGTAATTAATGTTAACACAGTTAAAATACAATAAGATATTTAATGGATTGTTTATCAGTATAATCAAAATTTACAATTCAAAGTGAAAACGTCAACCTTTTTTACAGACAACGTGTAATTTTAATGTAACATATGACTTTAGTCTAAATTAATTATAACAAAAGCGGTGAATTGAAATCAGTAGAAAAAATACTACCTCTGAATGTAAAAATTCAAAATGAGAAAATTTTCTAGAGTAAACTGCACAATAAAACAATCGATTTATTAACCGAATATTATAAAAGGAAAACACGTCCTTACAGTAAATCCATTACCACCAGACGCAACATTTTACATTTTAAAGTCTGTGCACACAATAAAAATACCAAATACTACTGCGCAGTGAGACAGGTCCTGACACTGTGTTACACAAAGGCATTTACGACACAAACTGACTATGAAGCTCAACGTATTAACCTGCGTTTTGTTCAGTAGTTTTTATCAGTGTAACAAAGGTATTTTCTTTTTACTGTAAGTTTTTTTTCGTTCAAATACCGTATAGTAATATCAGAAAGAAGACAAACACTACATTCGGTGATTTAACGCAGTTATCTGTCTACGTGACAAACAAAATCAAATTACATTAAATTTTGTCATTTAAAATGAAAGAAGTAAATAAAATAAATAAATAAATAATGAAATTAACCTAACAAGATACATGATTGTAATAATAAATTGTAAACATTATTCTACATAAACGATATTATTTTAAGCTTTAAATTAAAATTAATTTTTCAACAAATAATTAAATGGTTAAAATTATGACTCTATTACAAAAATACATTTTTCCAAACGTACGTAAAAAATATGAATGCGTCTTGGGACACACGCTAGAAGTAAGAACTTTAGTGTCGAATGGCAAGTGAACTGATTCAACGTGTAAAAGGTTACTCGGATGTATTTGGAGGAAGAGCGATCTTGCTATAAAGAATTAAGATTCAAATAAGAGTGAATGAATAATTAAATGAGACGAGGACATAGTAATGTTTGTATGTGTTTTATCCTAAGAAATTTATGTTATCAATGAACATAAATAGAATAATATCACAGGTCGTATTATTTCCAGTATACCTACCTATGCAAACAATATGTAACAAATAATTTTTTTTAGAGTAACAATATGATTTACAAAAATTTAAACTGCTACTAACATCTGATCATATGTTACATTAGAAACCCCATGTTTATTAACTGAAATTAAAATCCCAGCAGTTTTTGCAAACAACTTTTTCTTCTAGATCACAAAATTTACATAAAGCTATGGTATTATTTAACTTGATTTAATATTCACTTCGTACTTTTAAATCTGTAAATTGCAGTAGGACCTAATGTGTTTACACTAAAAACATATTCTTTCATTCTTGGACTTAATATTCTTTCAGTTATAATATTACAAGCCATGGGACACAATTAAGCTACATCCGTTAACAAGAACCTTGAACTTTATATTCGTTCTTTTTATAATTTTCTATTTAATAGTTACTGAAAAAATCTGTTAACAACCAAACTACTTGCATTAACTAAGGGACTAATAATGTAAAGTTTAAATACCAGTATTCGGTTTTTAATGTGTTCATATTTATTGGAATTACGTACTTGCTCACTTTTAAAATAATCAAAACTAAATCACGTATAGCTTACAAGTAAACAGTATATGCGTCTCAACATAACTAATGAATCAGTATCAACTAGCAGAATTTCTGAAAGTGAATGGCCCCGAGACAAGAACGCGACCGATATTATAAACTTGACATCGTTGACACAACTATTATAGAATTTTATTACAGACTATTACGACTGTCACGAAACATGGTTATACCAAAAATAGGTCGTGAAAATTACTTTCCATCCGTAACTAGGTTTTTATTCAATTCTTTTTAACAATTATTAATTTGCTGGGATCAGTCGGTCAATAAAAAAATAATAAACTCCATCATTGACTTGTTTAGATACCAATGCAGAAAACAAAATATTTTTGTTGTATTCAAAACAAGAATATATTATTTTAACAGGACGAGTATGTTTACATTTATTAGAGGGAAATTGTTTACTGTACTATTTTTAAGTGTTTGAAGAGTAAAATTTGATCATATTAAATAAATCGTCTTTTATTAAAGATAATTGAAAAAAAAAATAATTTCTTTATAAACACCTGCTATTTCCTATAGCTCAACTGCTGCCACAAAGCAACCGTAGGATAAATCGTAATTGCCACTGGCGTTCATAAATTCTGTGTGAGCACGATCTACTTAGAGTACCACGCCGCGTAAAGAGTACCACGTCGCGTAACTACAGTTCTAGTAACTTTGGTTATTTATGTCAGGCTCTTTGCATTTTAACGAGATAACTTTATGGAAAATTTATAGACTTTAACGCAACGGAGATTGGCTTTTACATCTTATTAAAGCAGTGAATCATCTCTGGTGAATTTTTCCTGTATGCATAAACATTAGCCAGCGGAAAGTATATTCTTCCAAATTAATAAGTAGTTAATTGTCAAAAAATCAATTTTGAAGTTAGTGGTTATTATAACATTATACTTAAAATTTTGTATGAATCCTGTTTTCCAGAAGAAGCATTTGTAATGTCGTTACTGCTGAAACTATCTTAACCACGTAAAATTAAATTAGATATTACTGGTCAATACACCTCTTCTTCTTCTTCTATGGCGTCACAGTTCGAAGTCGAACCTTAGCCTCCATAATCATCCGCCTCCATTTTCCCCTATCCTCAGCGATCGATGTCCACTGTTTTATTTTAAAGTTATTAGCATCCCTCGCCACTGCTCAGTCCAGCGTGTCTTGGGTCTTCCGACAGGCTTTCTGCCCTCGATTTGACTAAACAGTACCTTCCTAGGTATTCGGTTGCCTTCCATCCTAATGATGTGTCCTGCCCATTGCAATCTATGCAGTCGGATGGTGGTGGCCAGATCATTGTCTTTAGGCCTATACAGCTTGTATAGCTCCTCATTGTAACGCATTCTCCACATCCAGTTGACTTGAATTGGTCCATATATTCTCCTTTAAAAAGTATTGACTATGTTAGCGGCTTGTTTGTTCAGAGTCCAAGTCTCACTGTCATATGTTATCACCGGTCTAATCATAACTTTATATAATGTGACCTTCGACTGATTGTGGATATTCCTTGTCTTGAATATAGATTTCAACGAAGCATATGCTCTATTTGCCTATAAAAAGGTATTGTCCTAAATTTGAGTCTCTTTGAAAAGGAGAATAATTAGTAATTTTGGAGTATGGGTTTTTAGCTTTCTTTTCAAGCTTGTAACAGGCTAAATGTTTTTGGACTTTGATAGTAAGCAGCTAGGGCAAAAGAAAAGCCTAACTACAAATGTTCATGGTCATAGATTTACTGGTTTGAGATATTGCAATTTTTTAGTGAGTGAAAGGTATTTAGACATCAAATACACAGGTAACAAGAAACACGAAATCTTGATTAGAAAGGAATATATAAGGTATCATAATGACTATCGGAGACTATTTCAAATCCGCCTTCTGAGTATAATGTATCTTTGTATACATATTTTATATTACAAAAATATGCTATATAAATCATATATTATCAGACTTTAAACTAGTTCACAGGAAACTCGATTTGTTTGATTCCAACCCCCTCGTCATTACATATTATCGTTAGCAACTACAACGATTCTGTTGAATCCTGTTTACTTGAAACGAACATATAAAACAAACAAAAATAAATTATTGTAACAATATAAAAAACATGTTTAATTAACAGCATTAGGGATTATATGATCATCATGAAATGCAACTGTTTGGAACATTTTTATTATTATGTTAAATAAGTGAACCTGTCCCAAACATAAAGGAAAACTATGTTTCACCAAATTTACTCTTGTAAAGGTAAAACATGCAGATTCCCTTTCCGTATTTTTGTGGACTTAGAAGGTTTTTGTGATTCTTTCTACTATATCAGCATCAAAAATGTATTTCAGTTTCATTCAAATTATTAGAGTGGGCCGTTAGTCGCTTGACACTGGTGTTGTAAATAAACTTGTAATTTGTCAAGTAACTTACGCGGATAACCTAATATCCTTATTATAACAGCATTTAAGATGTTGTGATCATTATGTAATTACAACTTATATCCTTCACTTCAAACATAAACCTAATTAGTAGCTTAACGGACAGGGGCAGAAAGGACTGACATTTGCCATGGGCAGGACGCTACGTGAACTTCCAAGTTGAAAAGGAGCGACAACTAATAATTTAAAGACAAAGTGTAATTGAACGCATTACTAAGGAGGGTAATGATTGTGTACGTTTGCTACAGACAAATGTAAAATGCAGTACTGTAATATGTTGAACTTTTAAATTAACTGTAACAACAGTTAAATGTTAACCCACGTTAAAATACATACATTTCGAGTTCTACGAATGTCACTAGAATAAAAATTTTGATAGAATGGCTTTTCTTGCTGTAAAGATAACGACAATTGTAAAGTTAATTATCAAAATAACTTCGATAGAAACTGTAACTTTGATTGATTAAATTTACAAAGTGACTATTTATAGCCTATAACTAAAATTACTAAATACCTGTAAACGCCCATGTAAGTACTAAATTAAACATTGATGAGTACTTAGTGGTTAATTAAAACCCCTGTGACGGGAATAATAACTTATTTAGGCATTTCGCGGAATCTCTCTAAATTCATAATCCAAGAGACACCACAAGGCGTAATCTCCGAAAGCAGTAGCTTGACGAAAATACGAGGAGTCATTAAATAATTCTAATTTTAAACTTGCCACAAACAACAGCAGGTACTAAACTTATACCCGTGCAGCCTTTGATAATTTACAGTGGCGACAGGCAACATACATAGCTTACATAACACTTTTCAGGTACAATACAAAGTGTAACGTAAAAGTCGTCCTCACTATACATATTCGGATTATATGCATCAATATAATGAAAAAAAGGTTCCTATAAACATAGGTGCAGAAACGTCTTGTTTTCCGTCTGGTCACTATTTTGTGTTTTTTAAGAAAACGTTTATATCTCAAGAAGAGTCTGTGATATCTTAATTACATTTTCTACTCATGTTTATATAACTTTATTAAATATAAAGTCACGGTTATTTTGTAAAGTAAAATGTTAAGTGGCAGCCACTTAAATTGTTTGATCACTAGTAGCTCTGTATATTTTAATTTTATCACATTAGGAATTACCAGGTAAATTTTCAACAGGGAACCCAAGGCGTTCGGCAGGGTTTCAGTCTTTATCCTGTTTTATTTAATATCTATATAGATGATGCTATAAGTAAATGGAAATGGGACGCCTTTTAAGGATTATACTTCGGAAAGGGATATTATTTAAATATTTTAATGTATGCAGACGATCGTGTGATCATCTAAGAAATATAAATGACCTTCAAAGGTCGTTGTTTTAACTTACTAAGATTTTAACAGATTACAATCAAACCATTCCTTATTGAAAACAAAAGTTATGGGAAAGTTTTTGGGGCAAATTATATTAGAACAAAGACTGTCATACGGGACTCGCCAATAGAACAGGTGCCAGATTTCAAGTATCTAGGGTGCAGCAGCACATATCAAGATGATAAGGAGGTTGAAAGCAAAATTAGTCTCTTCCAGTCTCTTTGTGGCTGTATCATTAAATACTTAAAGAAGAAAACAAGTAAAGAGACGCAATTGAAATATTATAATGTAATGGCCATACCACAACCATTGTATGGTAGTGAGACGTGGATTAGAAAGGTTAAAGATACATCTAGAATACAAGGAGCGGAAATGAGGTTCTTGAGGGTTGTAAAGGATTGTACCAGGAGAGATCTTATCAGAAATGATCCTAATAGAATGGAACTAGGCATAGCTGAAAGCTTAAATGAGAAAATCCCCCGGTACAAAACGGAGTGGCGGTTACTCGTACAGAGGATAGATCCAATTAGATTTTCCAGAAGAGCCTTTGACTATCATCCATTAGGGAAGAGAAGTGTACGAAGACCCGTAAACAATGGTTGGATGAAATCCATTGAGACTGGAACAGACTACTAGCCTAAACCGTAAAGGATGATGACGACGATCTTCAACAGTTCATTGTAAAGACAATGTCGTAATGTATATTCAAATACAATAACAAATAACCGAGTTATGTCGTAATGTATATTCAAATACAATAATAATAACCGAGTTATGGCGGACAACAGCCTACTGGATTAAAACAAATAGAAAATTCTTAATTTGTATTGGAGCTAATCCTAATTATCAACACTGAAATGAAAAGAAATGTTTCACATTAAGAATTTATAATAAATGTTTAAAGTTCCCTCCATTGTTTTCAACATAGATCTTTAGTCTACAATGCAAAGATCTCATCGTCTTATATGGTTAAACATTCCTGGCGTATTTCGGATTTCTAGCAAATTCCAAGAATTATTTACTGTAAATCCTCAATATTTTGAGCTATAGTTGAGCACACTGCAATTTTTTAAGATGCCCTCATAGATAAAATTCTAGTGGATTTATATCAGGCAGCCATCTCTAGCACCCCAGCTTTCACTATAATATTTATCTAAAAAGCGACGTGGAATGTGAAAAAATGTGTTCGAATACCATTATGCATAAAAACTATTTAATTTCTTGAGGATAATGGGGCCTCTTTAATGTAGATCTGTACAATGTTTTGAAGAAATTCTGACCACTAAATAAATGCGGTTCAACTGTAATTTTGTGTAGAAAAATAAATAAAATACCCATCTCTGTTCATAGTCAACATCTTTAATGGCTCGAACTCTTTGTAGATGGTACGGTTTTAGTTGTTTGCTTTGTAAAGTCCTGAATACAGTTGTATGATTCACACCTTTAATCATAGCAGTTCTCTTTGTACTCACTTAAGGATTTTCCCCAATTCTGTCCTATACTCTTTAGTTCAAATCCAACGTTGTTCTTATAAAACGTCTATCTCTCTCAATGGTTCAGGGAACCAAAGATCTGATTTCTTTTAACCGATTTTGGAGCCTAACAAGCTTTTTCTTACTCGGTAAGTTTTGGTTAGGAAAGCGTTCTGCGTCGTGCATTCTTCCGGTTGCAGATTGAAAGGCCATACGTTATAAGTATATCTGACATTTCAACAAAACTGCAATTAGCCAATCATGACAAACAAGAGATAAAGAAACCTAAGTAAGGGCTATTCTACACGAGCGCTGATAACGCGGTAGTTCAGATGCTATGTCGGCGTAGGTCGAGCGTTTGGCGCTTCCAACGCAACTGTAGGCATTAACAGCGCCGACTCATAGCAATCCATCAATCAATACAACAATCTATGGATAGCGTTTCTCTGGCAGTTTCAATGCGCCTGTGTTCCTGTACAAGTTTGCACTACTTTCTGTGTGTGTTTATATTGCTAATAAAAATTAACTCTGTCCGACATAGTAAAGTTCAAATATGCCAGGCTGAACAGCAGCCAGCTGTATGTAACACTCAATTTAAACGGTACAGCAACGGACAAATAAAAGCGAAAAGTTGATCCAAGATTTGCCGGGCCATGAATGACGATTAGAATGAGATGTCGGCCAAAGAGAAAGACAACAAAGGTAAGTTTTTCAGAGTATATTATTATTATTATTATTATTATTATTATTATTATTATTATTATTATTACTATTATTATTAATATTATTATTATTTTACTTATTTATCGACTCTATTCAACTAAAGTAAAGTATTCAAATTATTATCATTTTTAAGTAAACAAAGAAATATATGATATTATTAATATTAAGTAATAACGATAACAATAAGTAATAACTATTACCAGTTATAGTTATTATGATCAAATCAGTATTACTATCATATTATAATTAAAATAAACTCTATATGAGTGTATAAATGTTTGAAAGTTTGCATAATAATTGTTGGGAATCCATTCACTATGTATGTCTAATAAGTTTGACTGTTTCATTTACCGGTTTATAATTTGTTTTAAGACAAGCACAGTTGCATGCACATACATTCACAGTAATACAGTATATTACATAACATTTTCGTTAAAACACAGTTGATCTTTGTTTGTATATATAATGTGTATATTGCCTTTATATTGTAATTAGAATGGAAACTTGTAGATTTACCTAAGGCACAACAGCTGTTCTATAGAAGACAGTAAACAGGTTACAAACTTTTTATTTTTCGTTCTTTGCAAATTTATATTTGCTTTTCTTTATTTTCATATATAAGTGATTGGTAAAATACTTTCCAACATTTGTTAGGTAACATCGAGAAAGCATTTTTATAAATTATTATTTTTTTTTATAAGGTTCTCAAAAATTAAATTCAAATGCATCTGTTCAGTTCCTTAAACGCCTCGTCATTGATTAAAAGAAGAAAACAAAATCATCACACACACACACACACACACACACACACACATAAAGTCATTAAGTTAAAAATTAATACCCATATCAAATTCATTCCCGCCCTGACGTAGGGTTCTCCTATGTTTGAATCGGCCATCGACAATACGGGAGACACACTAGGACTCAGGCCCCGCCGTTGTTTGCGGGATCCAAGCACAAACTCCGGAGACACCCTGTCAAATAACTTCCGCTCTTTTCCCTTCGAGTAATGCTTCTACTAAAGTGGGGACACCGCCAGCCGTTTCAACCATCTAGGCCGGTGGAACTACCGCGTCAGAACTTAGTCGTCGCCCTCCGCGGGTCTGGAAGGTTCTCCATGCCGAGTCGCCCGTATGCAGGCCGAGCGAGGCACTCAGACTCTGGACCGACCGTTGTTTGCGGCATCCGCTCTCGGCCACTCCGAGTTCCGAGGACGGACTCCGTGGGCAGCTCATCGATCGACTACTACTGGAGGCTTCCTTTCTTCTACGGCCGGGTCACAGCCTGCCTTTCCCGCCATCGGGGCCTGTGAAACTCTCGCGTCAGAACTTGGTCAAGCGTCGCCTCCCCTTGGTCTCGGAAAGGTATATTTTTTTAAATATAATAGGAAAGAATCATTCAGTTACCGAGTCCACTAATTACATCAGCCGAGAGGGAGGACAGATAAAAAGACAGACAAAAGAGATTTCTCAACTTTCTCGATTTTTCATTAATCTGCGACGCTTTAGTGTTTGCGTAAACATATCGTTTAAATTTTAACACACACACACACACACACCGGGATGACATAAAAGCCAGCGTGTGACGTCACGATCAGCTGACGTCAAGTGTTTCCCTATACTATTTGGAACTGTACCTATCTGTATAACTGGAACTATAGTAATACGAGTATTTGAGTCTAATGGAGCTGTTATTAAAATGTTTGAGTATCAATTTCTCTGGCGTTCAGTTAATTTATTCCACTATTATAAAATTATGACATAAGTAATTCTCAGTACAACACATGTTTTAAACAGGTAAGTGATACATACCAACTATCGCAACTGCACAAACAAATTAAAACTCGAGAATATCGAACAAATATAGAATACAAATATAAATATAAAGTCCTGATACCAACATACATGTTAGCTAGTTACATCTTATAACCTTTTATATTGTTATATTGCTTCAATCATTCAAAGTTACTTCATTTGCAATTTGTTCAAAAGTTTTGTTTGCTGAAGATTTAAATTAGTAATAAAACCAATCTATAACATTCTAAAGCTTCTTGGTGAAAATTAAAGTTCCTCACATATGAAGAATATTACGTTTCCATGTAAAAGTCCTGACAATGAGTCCGAATTACATAAACGGTGTTTCTTAATGCCAAAATTTATTACTAATTTAATACACTAATACCAATGAAAATTATGATAATATGATATTGTAGAAAATATACTTATATAATTTAACTAGTATACGGTTTATACGGTTATTTCAGTGAACGATTAACTAAAAAGCAAAACATTTTTAAATGCCCAAATATGTTACACAAAATACATTAAAAACAATTTGTTGACTTAACCTTTTTTATTATTAATAATTAACTACATTTGTATGCTTTGCGTATACTACGTACTACGTATAGGCTACTACATTTGTGTGTGTATACTTGTAGCCTACCTTCATTAACCACATTCTTAGCTGAATCTCATTAAGTTTTGTATTAAAACATGACAATGTTGTGACACTTAGTATACGAATTGTTATCTATTCTCATATATACATATATGTTCAATCACTTTCTGCTACAGTTCGTTTCTTGATATATACAAAGTATTTACAATTTATATTTATATTACCTCAAGATGCTATTTTTCCTTATTTGGAACATGTTTCGAGAGCTCCCGTGCTCTGATCCTCAGCCTTCGCGATCTTGCGTCTGGTGAAGTATTTGTGTGTTTGCTGGATGCTATTCAGGTTTCTTGTTGGTCTCTGGTATTTTAAAGTTGTATTATTGTGTGTGATTGTGGTATATGTATTTGTATGTGTATGTGCGTATATGGTAACTATTCGATGTCATACAGTCTACTCAACTCGACTTTTACGATGCGCTTTAGTACACATAATGTATGAAACATATAATGTAGGCTTACATGTTTATAATTTATGGAACATTTATTAATAAAGATTAAAAGAGAAGTTAAGAGCAAAAAGAGTATATAAATTTACAAACTGTAAACCAGTATATGACACGAATTTCTACAAAGAGAAATAATAGGACAACTTACTGGGTAGAGCTATATAGGCCTAATTTTAAAAATATAACTCTAAATCTCAACAAATTATGGTGTAAACAAATTGTAAATTTAATTATTAGGTGAGAAAATACACTGCATAAAAAGAACGACTTCTAAATAATCCTTCAACATGTAAGGAACGTGTTGGTTAATTGCCGTACACCTTTGCTGGAGTAAGGAAAATCCATGCAGATAGCTTTCCCTGCAAAGAAATCACGAAACTCAATATGTGATACAAATAAACCACGTATCACGATATAAGTATATTCCTTTTGTGACTTCCACACGTGACGTACAAACTCACTAATAAACGTTTGAAGTCTCCTAGCGGAACGATTGAAACAATACTATTTATAAAATATTCATATTCAACAACTGATTAGTCAGCCCTCTAAAAATGTTAAAAAAACTAAATGGAATTTAATGAAACTACGTACGCTGTTCACCATTTTCCGGCAAAATAATAACTGCTTAAAAAAAGTAAAGCAAAAACTCAAATTTCTCCATCTTAATGAAGCTGTAACACTAAATTTTATTACGACTCCGTCATTTCATGTAAAAACAATAAATTGTTTTTATTGTAAAGCAGAAACTACATTAAGTTATAATCTAGAAATACTTCTGCTAGTGCAAAATATCGCAAGTGTTCCTACAAAAAAATAAACGTCTAATAAATAACAAGCAAAGAGAATCAAGAAAGAAACAAGTTTAAATGTAAAATTGACAAACTATATATGTAGAACCTAAAATTTGTAGTTAAAAACAAACAACTTTAGTTGAATCTGTGATTTACTTAAGAATTTCATAAGTTTCAGTGAATGTCTGCATAGATTTAACAAAGTCTTACGTGGTATTAGAATATTGTTGTACATTCAATGCTTAATAATAATGAAATATCTATTAAACTTAAATTCACATTTGGTCTGCTATATGTTGTAATGAAAATGTTACTAGAGAATTTTGGTAAAAAAGTAAAATTACCAATTTCTTAGTACTGTAACGTAACAAATTGCAAATTTAATATAATTTAAATTTGTGGAGCCCCACGATCTTGGAGCGCCAAATTTATGCAACGTTACATATACATCAAAATAGGCGTGACCGGTCTCAAGTTCAAGATTGACAAATTATTTAACAATATAACATTTAAATTGGGTTTCAGGTGTATCTGCAATAAGAACTCTATGTAACTTGAAACGGTAATTAAAATGTATTTGATACTATTAAAAAATGTGCACATGGCACTGACTTCGATTTAAAACATTCGTTATTATTTGTTGTTATGCCGTAAGGCTTAAGCTATATACATCCTTACTGACTAAATATTCTATTCTACTAATTATTGTATAAAAGAAAAATCTCATTTTCAGACTACTAAGTCAATTAATGTGTCTCAAAATATCAATATTTAAATATCTTTTTCTATATTGTAATGTACTCAAAATTATTAATAGTTATTGAATTTATCTTTTGTTTCTCAGTACTGTTTTCTCAAATATTAATTGTTTTCATTTAAATGTTTTGTAATCATTTATATCATATTAATCTGAGCTCTTGTTACGTTAATCGTATTTCTAAAACATCTATGATTTTAATTCTACTTTACAAGAAACATTGCTCTTACTTTTAAATAAAATAGAAATGTCTTTAATTGTCTTTGATTTCTTTGTATGATTAAGATATAAATAAGTTGTTTATCACCTTATTGTCGTCAATCATACTCGATCATTTTTTGTGATCCATCGGTATTCGTCCTCGTCTCGCCACCAGCGTCGGCTGTCTCTCTTCTCCTCTTGTCCAGCGTCGGCTGTCTCTCTTCTCCTCTTGTTCAGCGTCGTATCTCTCTCTGTCTAATGTCGAATCATTCTCTGGAACTCTCCTCGTGCTGTTTCTGACGTTAATGGATCTTCTTAAGTAGTGCTGTTATTAATTAAAATGATTGTCTTTACAGCTTAGTTACATATTTGTACGTAACTGGCAAATTTAAACTGTTTACAAAAATAAATAAATACGCCGTGCTGACGGGCATAAGCTCCCGCTGCACCGTGGATGATTCAAGAAAGAGAACCACTGTAGCTTGCGTGTCCTATTTATACCCATGTCTTGGTCGACACCTGCAGTGGTACGAAATCGACATGTTAGAAACTGTCTCTGGATTCAGTTCCCCCACTCTTTGTCAAATTCGCTATTTTTTATATTTCTGCGAATTGCGGAGTCCTGTAAGTAAACTCTTTTACTTATCTTACAAATATTTTTACAACACATGTTCACTGTAATTTTGGACATTGCAACTTAACCCTTTCGATTTGTACACAGTTATTTCACTATTACACTCGTACGGTGTATCACTTTCGCGTGGTTTTCGTACACAGTATTTAGTACATTTTATTATATTTTATTGTGGTTTTGGATTTTAATTCTTAATTATAGTTTATGAATAATTACGGAAAAACAGTAATTGTGCAATTATTCATCTTGGGGTGGCAAACTCGCCTGCAGAGACCTGCGTTCACACACACTAGCAAAATACTGGTGTACACACTTTCAGTTACATTTGTGTGTGTGTGCACGTCGATTCAGGTCGAAACACCTGTTCATACTTTTGTCCGAGTCAAGCTTGCAATCCCTAACATGCTTATTTCTAATATATTATTAATTATTTACAGTTTATTAGGTAAATTTAAATTTTTATATTCCATGCTCAGTACATCATTTATTTGTACTGTCGCAGTACTTTACCCCTATGTATGCAATTTAATGCTGACAATACCATTGAAATATATAACGTAGAAATATGTTATCAGATCGTAACGGTTCTACATTTGCAATTACACTGTTACTTTTCAAAATATAGTTAAACTATATTAAAGAAATCAAGTATTCCATACTTTGTAGATGATTAATTATGTAATTAAAAAAATAAATTAGCTTCAAAATAATTAGGTTTATATTTTATTATACTACAATCTAATTTTTAGTCAAAAACATTTTACTTAATTTGAGTAAGTTTTTATTTCGCCACACTGTCAATGTTTAATTTTAAAGAATATAATTTCCTGTTGAAACATACGTTCTATATGCAGAGTAACAAGATTATTTTGAATAGCCGTAGTTTAAAAATCATTAGATGAAAACTATAGTCTAATTTCTTTCCTTTTCCAGATTTCCTGGGAGAAATTACATTTATTATGCAACATAATTAACTTCGAGGTAAATAAATGAATAAAATTAAATATTTGTACAAAATGTTGAGATAATATTTTTTGACAACAGTTACTAATTACCGCGCTAAAAGCACATAATGTTAATTTTAAAACCCAGTACAGAAGAAATTACAGATGCTATTCTAATTTAAAATATCTCTCTCTCAAATAAAAATATTTTACTGTTTATTTACTTTTTCCTCCACAGCACACTAAAGTGTGTGTGTGTGTGTGTGTGTGTGTGTGTGTGTGTGTGTGTGTGTGTGTGTGTGTGTGTGTGTGTGTGTGTGTGTGTGTGTGTGTGTGTGTGTGTGTGTGTGTGTGTGTGTGTGTGTGTGTGTGTGTGTGTTAGAAATTCTCAACAAATTACATTTATATTTTAATTTCGAACTCTACCAATTGTGCATGTAAATGTCAGGATTTTGTGATTGAATGCGGTGAAACTAAGAATGCTTTGTTCATTTGGGTTTAATAAAAGACAAATTCTATTTAATTTATGTTTTAGGTTTGTAATATTTTGTAAGCTACGTACACGACTTTAAGAAATCCCATAGATGTAGAATCTTCGTGCTCCTGCAAATAAAGATAATTTGTTTGCCACTTCCAGGACACTAACCTCTTCTTTTCCATCATCTTTACTGCAGAAAGTATTTTCATTACAAAGCGTGAACTGGTTCCTGCTGTTCAAGAGTTCTAGTTTTCTGACTGTAGAGGCAAGATGAAAAAATTCTTCATCATGAGTATTCATGACTACAGTTATTATTGAATCTGCTTTTACCTTTGTCTTGTCTACATCAAAATTTGTATTGCTTTTAACATGAGACAGCTTCTAGTTTTTTAATTCTTTTTCTGGCACTCTTCTGAAATAGTAACAAATTGTCAAGCCCCCTCCTACTTTTGGTAATAAAAGTTCCAAGTTCCATTAAAAGGTTCGTGAATTCTTTCACTTCCATCCACTGTTGAATCTTCCGTCGCTGCAGATTGCACTTCTACTCTATAGATGTACTTTCGCGCTGTAACTCATTCATGGGATTGATTATTTGACTGTTCTTTTACCTGTCTTATGAATCATTCATGCTTTCATTTTCAGTATTTACCCGGTCTTGTAAATCTTCTTCGGTGTTTAGTTAGTGTACGTGAAACCACTGAATCGGCAATATCACTATAATTATATAGGTGCACCAAATATCGTTTCTTCCCCTCATGGTAAACCCTGTCCTCCGTCGCCTAGACAAATTTCAACAACTCACGAACACGTTGAAACCTGCAAACCACAGTTGACAGGACGGAGAAAGTATATAATTCTATCTTCTACCATCTCCTTGTGATAGTTCCTATCCTTTTCGGGTGTTGGATATCATACAGACTATTTAAACTTTCCGTACTGCTGCACGGAATAAGTCAGTTTTATTCATGCCAAACGAGGCCCTTAAATTTCTCAGCCATGAGATTCTCGGTCGCCCAACTACTCTCTTTCCAAGTACGTTTCCCTCTAGTATGGACTGTAATAAATAAAATCTCTGTTCATTTCTCATGAGATGTTCCAGATACTGAAGCTTTCCTACCTTCACTGTGTTAATAACTTCCCTTTCTTTCTTCATCTTTCTAAGAACTTCAACATTAGTTACATGTGCTGCCATGAAATGCTCAGTATTATACGGTAAAGCCACATTTCGAAAAATTCCAATTTTTTAGTTGTAGCTTCAGTCAAGGTCCAAGATTCTACACCGTAGAAGAGGACCGAGAATACGTAGCAGCGTAAAAGTCTCATCTTTGTGTTTATTGTTAAATCGTGACTTTGAATAAACTGCTCATTCTAGTGTACACTGCTCTTGCCTTATCTTCTACCATACACACGCGATAAACTCTAGCAGCTACCTTCATATGATAGAAAAAAGTTTAAAATTTAAATATTTTGTGAGGAACGTCGCCATTTATCGTGACACAGCTGTTAGTATAATCGTTAAAACATAATATTTAATGTTTTCGCACTGTAAAACTTAATATTTAATGTTTAACCATACACCTGTAATATAGGCTAATGCAACATACAAAACATAGTGAGTGTGTGTGTGTGTGTGTGTGTCTGTGTGTGTGTGCGTGTGTGAGAACGTGTCTTCTCTATTTACAAGATCATCCTCAGTACATAACCACAATATAGGCCTATACCAGCTTTTGTACGGCGAGTGTTTCTGTACCCTTTACTGTTAGGCTAGCAGTAGCCTTTAAGCAGGTTTATTACATGGACTGCAGAAGAACTTATAATTCTCATAAGCATTCCTTTTTTGTTCAGTTCACTTCAATTCTTTTTTTATTCTGTAAATTCTCTCCGTTATATCAACAACAAAAGTGTTTATCAATACCGTGTTTTTTATCTGTGAACGTGGCTCATTATGATCACTTGACTCTTCACTAACAAATTCGATTAATTTTTATCATTTACATACTATACTCTAAATACCGCACTCTAATACGGTACTCTAAATGGTAGTCTGCCTTACTACTTTCTCTATGAAGTAAATCTACACACATTGTTTTCAACGTACGTTACGCTTTCCCCCCTCACTATCTCTCTCTCAAAAGTGGGAACATAAAAAATACCTCGAATATACGTCTGAAAGATAGTGATACTATACCAAGTTAAGCCGCAGGGTATCACCTCTAACGTATAGGCAAAAATATTTTCTTAGAAAATCTCTACTAATAGCCCCTTTGTGTCATACCATGAAATACAGTAATAATATCATACACCGGTCTTCTAACCTGGAGGATCGATTGTTACATTCGACTCCTACGTTCCGCCCATCCAGTAAAAAAGCTCTAATACAAACTCTGCCTAGACTGAACTGTCTCTTTTAGATTGGAATATAAACCCATTTTTTGAGTTTGATTGAAGCGTCAAATTACTTACATAAAGTAAAATTGAGTCAAAGCCTTTTGTCGTTTGATTTTGATATTTTATAAATACAACATTAATTGATTTTACAATGTGAAGTCAACCAACACAAATACGGTACAAATACACTGACTGTAGAGTGTCCGGTTTAATAAAAAACAAAACCGTTGGCATATAACGTGAATTGTTAAAGAGCAGAAATTAATTGTTTACTGTACATTAGGTAGGGGCCTACATGCGCAGAGAAACATTGGACATAAGGCAAAATACAAAACCAGGTAGCTATTAAACATGCCTATTGCTTGTAGATACAAACCACAGTACACACAGTAATCACAGTTCTAGTTAATGGAAAGTATCTGTACTGACAGTCAAATACATTAGTGTTATATGGGCTTTTGCATAATGGCAAAAATAATTTTGACTTGAACTACGTTAATAAGTAATTAAATCTTTATAACCTCTTACAGTTTTTGTTAAATAAAAAATTTTGAGTTTTCTTATAAAGGTATGGGTTCCTTAATACATAAGCATAATTTTAGAACACTTCATATCAATTCGCGTGACGAGGAAATTGTATTAAATTAGAACACACTTTTACACATACGCGTTTCGCATACTGCGTTATTCGAAACATATTTCCTTCTAAAACTTATAAAAGAATTGTTTCTATGCTAAATTCCAAAATTGTTCCCTAGTAGCCAACAGCAAATATACAGCTGTGAAGAAAGTATTCAGTGGGTATCCAGATGAGAGAAGAAGAAGAGCAAGCTCAAGAAAAGATGGGTAGAAGATGTTGAAGGAGACTAGCATTGCCTGGAAGTATGGCAATGGCGCAGATCAAGGGGAATGCAGGCAACTGGTGTTGATGCCGGGGTTCTACAGAGGCTTTAGCGCCAGAATCACCATCGTCAGTGAATGGCAAATTTTACTATTTAATAAAATATATTAATGTTACTATTACTATTACATTAGTAACATTATGCTTAATATATAGGCCTATATACATTATACAATCTGTGTTAAGCGTATATTGTAACGGCGATACGTAATAGAATATGTTTATATTCAAGTCGGACCATGCTGTTGACAACTCATCACCCAGCAACGTGTAAAAACAACTAGACATAAGATTTAATTGTAGTTGAAAAACGTGAGCTTGCTTCAGGTTCAGGAGACCGCCACCCTCCCCGTACAATGAAGAAACTTTAATACTTTCTAGTCATTACTTATGCCATATTATTTCATTACACAGTACTCTGGTATTCATAGCTTTCAGAGAAAATTATTCAAAATTATATGTACAGTATATTATATTATTATTTCATATAATTCAAAATTATATGTATAAGTACGCCTTAACGAACAATACATTTCCAAACGCTGCAGTAATTTGTATGAACGGTACCTACGGCTATTACGAGTTAAGAATAACAGAACGCAGTCCAATTATATTGCAAGAGTCCTTGTGTGTGTGTAAGTTGAAGACTATCATAAATTTGCTAAATCTTCTTAAAGACGTATGCAACTTTTACAAGAAACAATATAGACGGTGTAAATTATTATTGTAATGGCTGCTTCAAAATATATTAACAGAATTGGAACGAAAATACTGGTCCGATTATTATTACAGGTTGTAAGAAATTTCTTTTTTATAGAAGAAATTGCTTTTCTTCTAAAAGTCCTGAAAATCTAAAGGAATTGACTAGATAGTATCTTAAAAAATATATTATACTAACCGTCTGTGACTTATTTGATGTCCTTTCTTATTACAACATGTTTCAAGACTCTTGTCCCATTGTCAAGCATAAAATTTATAGCACATATCAGATATGTTTGTCAAACGTTAAAAACCATGTCATGATGACCACAAATAACGGATTATTAAAATAACGAACTATATTAATTTGTAACTTGAATACGCGCATCGGGCGAACAGTGTACACTGCACAGCGACTCACCGCGCATTAACGGCAACTGATTCTTGTTATCTCAATATCTCAACGCGGTGTCGTACAATACATTATACTTGAATAATAACTGGTCGTTCAAAATGTGTGGCTTCGTATTAGTGTCCCTGAACGCTTTGTACACCTCAAATTCTTCGAGTGTGTTCATATAACATCCTTTACTGCATAAGTGGAGGGGTTTTAAATTAGTTATGAAATCGGTGTAACTATGATTTTCGTTAATAAGATGTTTGGCGAAACTTGATTTGATGGTATCATAGTTACGACAGATGGTGGGTGGTTTGTGTTCATTAAATCTTTTGAGAAAACCACGGCCCGTCTGGCCCACATAGAAAGCGTCACAATCATTGCATGACAATTTATAAATGCCAGTTTTATTCTCAATACAAGTAGGTTCGTGGGTACGAAGATTATTTAAGATATTATTTGTAGTCTTGTAAGTGACTATAATATCAGTGTTTTTGTTTATGAGAGATTTTAAAATGTTCAGCATGAAATTGGTATATGTTGCGGCAATATATCCATGTAGCTTTTTTTCCCGTGCATTCATTGATAATTGGTTAATGGTCCTTATTCTATTTTTATGTTTCTTGAGAATGTTGTTTACGACGTTGGAATTGTAACCATTTGCGACTGCGATGTATTTGATGGTATTTAACTCGTTAAGAAAATCTTTGTTATCAAGGGGTAAAGATAAAAGTCTATGTATCATGCTGTGAAACGCAGCCATTTTCTGCGATATGGGATGAAATGACGTGGCGTGTATCACGGTGTCTGTCGTCGTTGGTTTCCTGTATGTATTAAAATGTAAATTATTGTTGGTGTTTTTTGTGATTATCAGATCTAAGAAGTTTAGTTGTCCGTTGTCCTCATGTTCCAAGGTGAATTTCATATGTTTGTTAATACTATTTAGATAAGTGTGTAATCGATCAATCTGCCGCTGTGTACCTTTATAAATTAAAAACGTGTCATCGACATATCTACCATAAAATATAATATTGTTGCTATGTATATCATTCTCAAAGATATAGGAATTCTCGAAGTAATTTAAATATATATCTGCAAGAAGGCTTGATAGAGGTGAACCCATAGCTAATCCTTCCCGTTGGCTGAAATATAATTTGTTAAGGGTAAAGTAATTTTGGTCAAGGAGCAACTTTAATAACTCAATCAATTCATGTATACTTTTGATATTTAATTTTTTGGTATTTATAAGATTCTTCTTCAGTAACTGTAGAGTATCAGATATCGGTATATTTGTATATAAGTTAACGATGTCGAGGGACGCCATTTTATATGAAGGTTCGATTTTTAGTTTTTTAACCTTATTAACAAAGTCAATGCTATTAGTTAAGCTGTAGTTATTCTCCAATATTATATTCTGTTTGATTATGTTGAGTAGTTTTTTGGTGGTTTTATAACCCGCGGCAGTGGTAAAATTCACTAACGGTCTTATAGGAGTATTTTCTTTATGCAACTTCGGCAATCCTGTTAACAAGGGCGCTTTTGCGTTGATAGGCTTCAAATATCTCCTAGTCTGTTCATCAAATAAATGTATGCATTTATTTATACATTGAGTTAAGCTTTTAGTATATTGTTCTGTAGGGTCAGAAGTTAATCTAACTATGTTATTGTCTGCTATAAAATCTTGTATCTTTTCATTATAAGTATTCGTGTCCATGATAACTACAGTGTTGCCCTTATCTGCTTTAGTAACTAAAGCATGGTTATCAGTTAATTTATTTTTGAGATTAATTAGAGTTTTTCGTTCTTTGTTATAATTGGCTGAAGAAACAGAGTGAATGTTCTTATTGATGTTATGTCTATCAATAATCTTATTAAACTTGTCATTTATTAAAAACCGCACCTTATTTTGTTCATGTTGGTCAGGTATCGCTTTGACGACAGTTTCGGCGCTTAAAATTTCTGCAATAATATGTTTATGGTTAAAATTGGAAGTATGTACCGGTACATTATATTTCAAACCTTTATTTAGTAATTCAGTTTCGTCCGAGTTTAATTTGATGGAAGTTAAATTCTGTAGTCGTGTATAGAATGTTTATTTATGTTTAATATTATCAACTGTCTGTAATTTATCGTTTATTAATCTTTGAAGTTTGTTTGCCTGTGTGATACGCATGCGATAAGTAATCTGTTGTATATCTCTGTTTATAAAGTCAAGATAGTATTCCAATGCGGCAGGATGTGTGCTGTCTAGTAACTTCAAATGTGTTTTATATAATTTTGAGTTTAAATAAGCTTTCTTGATGTAAAGAGATTTCAACTCCTCTTTAATTCTATATGTTTCAGCATGCTTTTTAGTTTTTCTGTCAGCAATATTTGAGCATTTCATATGTATGGTAGCATAGTTTGGTGTGACACCGTATTTCAAGCAAGATTTATTAAATTTGATGTGCAAAATAGTTTTGTGGAGTTTAGTTTTAACGTTTTGAAATTCACGTACTAAACTTGTTCGACTAACTGTAAATACGATACGATAACTGTAAATACGATAAGTCACAGACGGTTAGTATAATATATTTTTCATATATTTAACGGAAACGTGGCTTGGTACTAAAATAGGTTTATTCCTACTATAATAGTATCTTAAAAGTAGACTGAATAACGTTTCTTAAAAGTCTAAAATATATTACAGACTGGGTACCACGTCGATATTATTTTGGCTTCCACTGGCAACCTATCGATACAAATAACAAATCTAGGATGGAACTCATACATGAGGTTTATAAGAATACTCACACACTACACAAAAAGTTTTAGAACGTAAACTAAACATCAAGTACAAAAACACATTATCAACTAATAAGAAAATTCGTAAACAATTCTAATAACTTTCAGATAAACAATTTTAAGAGCAATTTTACCTTATATAGAATATGCTTTTAAGACGCCCATCAGTCCAATAGGCTTACCTGCAAGGAGCAGTTAAAATTTACTTATTAACGTAATATTCACAAATATTTCACACACACACGCGCGCGCGCGCGCGCGCGTGTGTGTGTAATTTTCCGTATACGTAACTCAAAGTTTGTTGCAGTAATTATATTATTATAATTACTGTGATATTATTCAACATACTTTCTTCTGCAAGTAGTGTATTACCTAGGTATTGAAACGACAAAATGTAATACACTACTTGCAGAAGAAACTAATATATTGAATAATATTATATACGTATATTGGAATGAGCCAAACATTCACACTACAGTACATGTAAATATAAGGGAACATATTTTTACAATAAGCCTTAGTTGATGTGTGTAAAAAAGAGGTGTGAATGTGATAAGATACTATTGTTATTACAATAAGTACTGCATATTAACCTAGTTTAAGACAATTATAACCAATTAAAAAAACAGCAGTACAGTTTAGTTGAAAGTGAATAAGTGTTGTGCGTGTAACGAATTGAGTAACTGAGTGAAGATAATTAACAGTAATTCAATTAACAGACACACTATAAGTCATGTATATTAGTATGCAAATTGGAATAACTAATTTAATTTAATTGGAATAAAATCATTATTTTAGCATTAAATAAAATTTTAATATAATTTATTTAACTGACAAAGTGATTAGTTTGGATTAGATGGTTTGGAAACGACTATAAACCGGAAGTTCATGTCCACCAGCACGTGGTCGATTTTCTTGAAAAATCTAGACGTTTTAACTTGTACAAATGACTGTAAAATCACGGGTGAGTCGTGAATTTGGCAGTATTTTGTAGCCTCTGGCAGTTTCTCATATTCACTGGGACGTTTGCGGTGGCAACTCAAGTTCCAGTCAGTCCTTCGGAAGTCGAACTGTATCGTCGAGGGAGCGCTGAATTTAAATAGTATCAGGAATTCAGGCACGGCGTTCAAAATCGTCAGCGGCCGGTGGCTATGAACGATGGCTAAATCAGGAGCAACTTGGACGGACACAACGCCCACGAGGGAACCCTGATATCAACATCCCGTTTTAGGAGGACAACGGCCGCTGTGAAAGCGTAAGGGCAGGTCTGGATAGATCCTCCGCACCGATGCAACTTAACCCAGACAATCCAGGAATGTAATTCAATTATCCTGTTCCCGATCACCACAGTTACCTTCAGAACTATAAAAAAATGTAATATTGCTCTGAGGCTTTCACGGCCGGTGTCAGTTGTATTTCAAATATCTACCGGGCTGTTTGGCCTTGGTCCAAGGATTACATTAAAACCAAACGTTTCAGCTGCACCAATGGCTGCCATCTGCAATGGATGTATTCGAGTCAAACCTAACGCGGGGTGTCGTACTTCAGGCCCACAGTATTGTGGTGAAGAGCCAGCCCGGTAGATATTTCAAATATAAAAAATATATTACAAACAGAATAATCACTGTTGCACACCATTAAAAAAATTATTCCGATTAGCACTTTCAAGCTTCACAGCTCGTCGTCAGATCGCTGTCTGATCAATCATCGAAATGATTTCCGATCTGACGATGAGCTGTGAAGCTTGAGAGTGCTAATCAGAATAATTTTTTATAGTGGTGTGCAACAGTGGTTTCTGTTTGTGATTATAACCACTAGCACAACTTTCTTAATTAAAAAATGTATTCATCATTACATGAAATCAAATTCGCGCGTGTGTATCCGCTCGCAAATGTTTATACACGTATATACGTATGTATGTATGTATGTATGGAAATGATTATGACAAAACATGCACATTACACTATGTCTTAATTACTATAATTATTAATTTTATGGATTCTGTTCAAGATTCTTTGTCCTGGAATGTTTTCTGTTACAATAAGCGAGCCGATATATTCAAAATTCAGATACAGAGATATTTCAATTTTTGGTAAGTAGACTTAACCTGTGGAGGTGAGTACTAGGAAAACGTTCTAAGGTACTAATGATTGTCACAAGCGTAATGCTGGTCACACAACATTCCTTGTTCCTGGAGTGGTTTATATTATCAGCATCTTGAAAGTAGTTATCAATCATCATTTGTTTAAATAGGAATAAAAATACTGTTTCCAATACGCTATTAATAACTTTTACAAATGCCTAAGGATAAGTGACTGACATTTATGCATAGACCAAAATCATATTAAAGAATAGTTTTTTTTCCAACAAAATCGTGTTACATTGTATTCGAGAAAATAATAATTTGTAAAAAAACATTATTGAGTCTGCTACTAGTGTCACGAGTTGGTAGCTCATGTTGCAGCTGGTAACACAACCACATATTGAAATTTATAACATTTAACAATTAATATGTGTTAGAAAAGTTGCTGTATTATTTTTAAAACCACGACAAAACTGCTGAAAACAGTAAGTAGCATTCGTAACTTACAATTGCGTTTTGACTTTATCATTTTAAAGATGTATTTACATTGTCTTAGAACATGAAAAATTCAGTTTAGATTGGCTAGGAGATGCAGGCTTCTTAGGTCCTTAAATTCTGAATACTTATTTATTTATATTAAGACAAAACCTTGTTTCTGCAGCCATATAGTCCTGTCCCATGCTGTCCTTTTCATCACAGCATAAGAGTCACGTCCCATCTCGCTGATCACATTCCCTAAGTAAAAAGGTCTTCCTCTCGATTTCTTTCATCACACTTTGCCCTAAAAAATGTTCATAGAGGCTTTATGTCGTAAGTCCTTACATTCTAAAGTTACCGTATTCTTCTAAAGAAGACGGTCTTCTTTCCACAAAACTTGTTTTGACGAGTCTCCTCCACAACCACATTTCCCCAGCTACAACCCTTTACCTGTCCTGCCCTTTCCAAGCTCCATCACTTACTTACATGAACACACATTAAACATAGAATTATCAAAAAAATATATCGAATATCGTTTCAAAAATCTCATGTCCTCATGAGGCTTTATGGCCTTACCAAGAGATGCCTTAAATGTTCAGAGTAACATTTAACTACTTATTTTCAATATGGAGATTTAATTCTTATTTACTCGGAGTTGAAAAGTGTAGTTGATGTCGTATGTCTATACCTTACCATAAATAATGCTAGAATATAAATTAGTAGGCGATGAGTGAGTAGGAAGAAGAAACAATTTTATTAAGAAAAGCCAAAAGAAAACAAAAGCGTTCCTAGACACAAAGATTGATGTAATAGTGGGCGACATTAAGAGCGGTGGTCCCTAAGAGAAAATTTAACGTTTATTAACATCTAAAACGTCTACTTCTTTACAGTTTAAACATTAAGTAGCCGCCCATTGTAAGAGCTAGCCATTATAAAGTTTGAGACTGTAATGGCATTTTCATTAGCGGGCAAACAATTAGTTTTAGAGTATAATTGAATTTTTTAAGTTTTACTACTTTCAAACAATAAAAGTCAGAATACGGTATTTCAGTTCCTTAACAAAAATAAACTATCTATCACTAAACGATGCCCTATTAAAAATTTAGAATATATTTTAAATAGTATAGTGAGAGTATTTTTAGTACCTCTAACATAATATTACAAAACACCAAGAAAGAAGAACCTTTACCCTGTTTTTCAAAAACCTCTAAAGGGAAGTAAATTTAATACACACCTTAATTAACTTTCAAATTAATAAACAGTAAAAGGAAAACTAACAGAAAACAACAAAAAAACAGCACTATGTTTACAAAAAATATATTGAAAGTTTTAAATAATTATATTAATTAAGACAAATTCAATTCAGACATAATCAGGCTTAACGTATTATCTGAAATTACTTACACATGGAATAAGACAAATTGTACACTTTGTCATTGTTTTCAAAGCAAAGAACAATACAGGTTTTTTTTAAACGATGCCTGGCCTTAAGTCAATTACCATTGGCCTACTATTAAATCCAATGGTAAAATGAAAAGCCCGGACTAAAGACTCAGTTTTATTAATTGAAGAAAGCTGCTAAATGCTTTACAAAAGGACCAGGTCGGTCTGAAAAGTTCTCGGCCTAACAATGAAAAAACAATTATAATTTCAAAACTATTTTTTTTTTGCATCATAATTTCCTTTTACCTTAACACATTTATTCCATCGATGTTCCAATGCCAAACTCGTCTCTGAAATATTTTTTTTATAAGGTCTGCAAAATACTCCCCTACAGTTAAAATCACCTCTTATCCGATAAAAAAACGCTGACCAGCGAGAAAGAGTTTAAGTTTTGGGAAATAATGGAAGTCTAAGACAGCCAAATCTGTGAAACAAGGAGGATGTTCTAACAATTTATAGCGGAGATCACTTAATTTTTTCCACTACCAAAACACTTTTTTGGTCAAGTGCATTAAGTACATTGTCTTCGTAAAAAATGTTTTTCTTCTACAAACCGAGTCTTTTTTCACGATTTTTTCGTCTAGTTTCGATAAAAGGTTGGAGTAATATTTATCGATTATTATTGCACCCGTTTCAAGCTAATCGACATACAAAACCCCCAATCGAAATTTAGCATCCCAAAAAACTGACGCTATGACTTTTTCTGCTGTTGGACTTGACTTTGCATTCACTGGTGCTGTACAACCAGCTTCTCTCCACTGCATTGACTGTTGTTTGGACTCTGGTGTGTAGTGGTGGATCCAATTTTCATCCATTGTAATAAACCGACTCACAAAATCAGCTTTGTTTTTAATAAAACGCTCCAAGCACTGTTCAGATATTTTCATGCGCATGCGCTTTTGATCTGCTGTTAGCAAGCCCAGCACCCACCTAGCACAAAGCTTTTTCATTTACAATTCCTCATGTAAAATATGTCCCAGGCATAGTCTCAGCAATTTTGTGCACTTTAATTCGGCGATTGTCCAACACCATATCATGCAATTTTTCGACGGCTTCCGGTGTTGTTCCCGTTTTTGGACGTCCTTCACGTGGATTGTCTTCCAGGCTGACACGACCACGTTTAAACTCGGCAGCCCATTTTTAACTACTGAAAATGAAGGAGAATAGTCACCGTACACTTAAATGGACCTTGCATAAATTTCGCTCGGTGTTAAACCTCCTTTCACAAAGAACTTTATGACCGGACTGTACTCAATTTTCTCTATTTTAAGGAATACGGAAAACACTTCTGCTTCAAACAGCTGTACAAAACAAATTATTTTCTTGAAATGACCAGAAATTGCAAACGCATGCTAAAAATAGATGTAGAACCAACACAAGAAAAAAATTTGCGTTACTGGTCCCGCCTATGGTCGAGGCCGAGAACTTTTCAGACTGCTCTCGTACAAAAAAAAAGTTCATAAGCCTTCTTTAAACAGCAAAATAATTCAACAGTATCAAGCTAATTGAAACTGCTTTTACAGTAGTAAATAAATTTATTTATGAGGACAAAATTCTTACTCCCATGTTAGAATATGCAAATACAGACGATATACTTTTGGTAATTCAAAATTAGTATATATCCTTTTTTTAGGAATAACTTCAGTTTTGTACTACACAGTAGATGCACTTGCACTTTCGTATATTTAACATTGACAGACAGCAAAGGAAGGAAGGGAATAAACATCTACACAGTGTACATACTGGTTATTATTCCCGCTCTTGCAGAGGTCATTGGTACTGAGGAATACGACTCTGAGCCACTTGTCAACTTCTAACCCTAATATTCTTATAAAAAATGAAATTGTTAGTGTTTAATTTTTTAATATAATTATACTTTACATTAGGTTGCTTTACAAAAGTGCAAGATTATTGATTTATGATTTTATTATATTATGTATTTTTTGTAGTAAAAGTCAGGTGAGTATTTTGGATTGTGAATAGTTTTTGGTTAAACTATAATAGCACGTTCTATTATAGTTTACAGAACCGATCCTACTAATAGGACACAGGTACAGTTGGTACAGAACAATAGGTACTGTACGTGTATGCGTACAGTGGATCGATTAATTAGCAATTCTAGTTTCTTACATACTTCCGGTGACACGTTATGTAAGAAAGTGAAAACCTCCTGCACTGATTTCTATAGTTATTCTTTATAGCATTCCAGTTTGTAGACACGGCGTTCCATTTAGATATAAAGACACTGAACGTTATTTAAACTCTATACATTAAAACAAAAAAGTCATAATTAGAATTTTAATTTCAATTGAATGCCATTATGAATCTATTTTTTTCACATTTCTGTTTAGACTAAGGAAAAGAATATTTAAGCGATTTCCTAAATGCAGTCGTAAAATAGTCACGATATAGATAAGTCATTGGTTTCACGCATTAATTTATATTAAAACATGTGTTCGTAGTAAGACGTAGTAATTTATAGCAAAAACCTTCTTTGTCAGTTTTATAAATTATCACAGAGACCGTACCTTTGTTACTATTTTAAAGACAGTGTTGAACGTCTATCACCGTCCGTCAGATAATCCGTTGCCTAAAACTTTCTCAGGTTTTCTCGACCCCATTCGTTGCGGAGAAATTCTGTCTTCTTCGCTTCTTGATAGCACAAATACTCTCTTCCACAGACTTTATATTTAACCTTTCAGATAATAAATTTTGTATATGAATTCCTTATTTGTGATGTATTTGTAACTATTTCTTATTTGTTATGTCCTGTGACACCTGTTGTTTATACAAGTTTTTGTAAAACATGAATCAATAAACAGAAATGTAAACAACGTAAACAGACAGGTAAATTTTGCGACTAATTTATTTGAGTATGTATAAATTTGTATCTTTTCTATGGATTCGTATTCAAATTAAATTTTTCAACATTAAAGTCCGTTTATGTACCTTACTTCTTAAGTGCGTGCATAATCTGTTACAAAAATGTGACATACTGAAGTTAAACGAGAGAACTGACATTTTCCACCACCCCTCCCACATTATCAAAATAACACCTATAATACGCGCTACATGTTGTAAAATAATAAGGGTCCTCTAAACTGCCACTTTAAAAAAAATGGCAGCACTTACCAGTAACCTACAGTACTTAAATTAAAATGAAATTAACAGCATTATTATGTAAATTTTTTTGTCCCATTTGTTGTCAGATTGCTGTAAAATTAGCAGACTGATATGCTTAAAATTACTGTAATAAGCAGCATAACTTTTATAAGTCAGTTTTCTTGTCCGTCGTGAGTGAACTGTTGCTATATGTCAAAAGCACTCTGCCTAATAAATTGAATATTACAACCATAAAAGTTCTATAAACCTGATCCTATGTAAAGTATATACCTTATTTATTTTTAGTATTATAAATTATAAAAAGTTAGTTGTATGAAATATAGTTGAGAGTAGTGAAGTGTTTTGAAAATTTTAAAGACATTTCATTTAAATTTTATTTTGAACGTGTCGAATGTAGAATACGTATACAAAAGTTCTACTTTTATATGTTTCAAGTACTTATAAGTGTGCTCCAAAATAACAGATCACCGTGAATAATTGTGCTATATAAAATTTGAACTAGTTTTCGTTCTGATAAGATTTTTTCACATTTTTTAATTTATTAATTTATTGATTTCCCACTTAATTTGTCTTTCCTTCTCCATAAAAATTATGACGCCATTTTCCTCTTTTTCTTTATGAGATTCACCACTCTACTAAATTGTCTAATTCTTGCAACAACAATCATAAGTACAGAAATTCAAACAAGAGAGTTGGAGATAACGCCCAGGATCAAACTAGGCATGTGAGATTGGGATGGAAAGATAGTTGATGGATGGGAAAATGATGAAAATAAATATAAATTTGAAGTTGCGACAGATTTCAAATACTTGGGAATAGTAATGAATAAAAAAATGCAATGAGTTTGGAAATTACAGATACAAACTAGCTTTAGTGTAGCTACATATAAAGCCTGTCACAGATAAACATTCGTGTAAGTTGTAAATTAAAGTACCTTTAATTCATGAAAGTACCCTTAGTTCTGCTAATTTTACATTACCTTTTGTTTGCCTCGCAAACTATGCAATTCCGTGGAAACTATAACAAAGCAACAGGCAAACGTATTCTACACTCCCTCATAAAGAAACCATGATAGGTAGCCAACATTTGAACAATATCACACACAAAAACAAAACTATAGAATCTATTCAGTCTCAATTCAACAACAATTTCCGAACTTCTGTATGTACCGCGAGTGTACATTGTACATATTATGCAGTCATTCGTTGACATGTAAAAGATACGTGTCAATTATAACACGTATCAAACCAGCACTCGCATTACAGACCGAGATAAAGCTTACGAAAGTAAATGCATGGCCAAGAAATCCGTTATAGTTATTTAACTAAGTCCACATAAAACTACCTACGTACCTTCACACATTATTTGAACTGGCTGAAGATGATTAAATAATATGCTGCCCTGGGCTAAAAACAAGCGAAAAATATAAAACTATAATCTAGCTTTGTGAATACAAGAATATAGGCTTCATTTCCATTGGAAAGAAACATATTTCTTACTAAATCTTACGGCGTTTAAGACTAACACTAATTTAATTCTTCTATATTTTTTAAGTTCAGTTTCTCTACATTACATCAAAATACTTTTTCGTTCTATTTACTAAAAATTAAAGTACCCAACTCCCGCATATTACGTATATGGAACCTACAAACCTATTTTTTGATTTAAATGGAATAATTCCTACAAACCTATATACGTATATGGTACGTATATACCCAAACCTACAAAAATGTATATGGAATTTAATAAAACTGAACACTACGCGTCACAATATTCCACCGCAGGATAAAAATATGTTTTTCAAGCGTTAAGATATTCATTCAGATCATATTTGATAAGCCTGTAACAACAATGCCACTAGGCAGACTCCTGTTCAGAAAGCTGTCATTTCATTTAGAAACTTTAAATAAATTTTAGTTTTAATAATAAATTACAAAACAAGAAAAGAAGTAAATTCCTTTGTTGGAACAATGTCTCACAATCGTAGCTAATAAAAAAAAAGTATTAACTTGGAGAACAGCAGGAAATATGTAAATATAAATAGCAATAACACTCGTAATAAAATTTATTTAAAGACCACAGTTACGAATCAAAACAAAGTAAATAACTTAAGAACCTGCTATAAATTTGTTTCAAAATGTATGAGCATCCTCATGCTTACTTTGATGAATTTATCAATTATTATCATAGTATAATCATGACGTCAGCTATCTTCGTGTATGTTAACTACCTTACTAATAAACCGATTAACATACGTTCAACGGCTATGTAGAAAATAATATAATAAAAAGTTTCTGACAATTTTTGGAAAGTTGTCAAACATATTTAACACTTTATGTAACTGTATTCGTTGTCAACACGGTTAAAAAACTAACACAAACTCCGTTACATAAATGTTTAAAAGAATTGAATATGTAGGCTTACTTACTTTTCATTCCTTAAAATGCATTCTTAAAAGTATACATGTGTAGAATGAGATCGTCCCATATTGCATAGATGATTCTTTACAAGACTATTGTCGGTATTATAACTAGTTGTTAGTTAGTTGTTTCTAACTTTTTTAACAACCTGAAATGTTATTCTGTTTTACGGCTTACACAATATCTGAAGAGCCTACCTGACACAATTTCCAACACCTATCACTTAATAATTATACAATTACCTAAAGACGTATTGAAAATGCATTGATATGTTTTACGCGTAATGCTTATGCACTTTCAGAGATATTTTTGTAACCTGGTGTGTGGAACTCTCACCCATTTAAAACGCAACTCATCTTAAGCAAGAAAACCCACCCCAAAACCACTATGTCTTGTATAGAAGCGGTGCCTATTGCGCCCAAATTGGGATCCTCCTTAGCTTATTTTAGTTACGCCAGATTAAGTGCTCCATGGTCTTCTTCTTTCTTCTTTTGACGCAGTACTATCTCCACAAATGCTGCCATTTGGATCCAACTGTTTCTGTTGGATAACATGATCCCCACAATGTTGTCTGATGTCAACGGTCCAACCTCCATCTCCAATCTCTGTTTCCCCACCACCCACCTAACCAATTCAAAAACAGTGTTCTGGGCATTGTCGCGGTCAGAATCACCATACAGGCATGCCGGACTCCTCACTTTACCCATCCTAAACAGACAGTCATGAAAACATCCATGTCCTATAAGGAACTGTGCGAGGTATTAGTTTACCTCGCCAAACTGGCGATCCATTCACTCCCTTAGACTCCCTATTAACAAGCGGTCCCTCTACCTCTGGTCTCGTTGTTCCAGCGAGCCTGCCAACAACATATGTATATTTGGAGCCCTAACTACGACTCTCGCCGCTCTCCCCCTACCACAGCTTTGAATTCATAAACCTTCTCCCTCTCCTGAGCCATAAGGTTAATGGGGATAATCCCCGCCACTACCAAGACCGCGGGGTAGTCTGGGACTTTCCAACGAGGTCCTCGTTTCTCCAACGAGTGTAACCCCTCTTTCCTTTTATGCTTTTTATATACAGAAAACAAACTCCTTTTTTTTTCTTTTATTTTTTTATATTTATTTATTTTTTTTTTTTGAAAGAGAGGCCACAAGTTATTTAGAACTAGGCAAGAGCCTAGAGAAGCCAAAATTGTGCTGGGTCCAGTATGATGGGACTTGCAAATGAAACTCTGCTCTGATAACAATAACAGGATTTATTGTATTCGGCTTTTGTACAATATATGCGCCCTGGAAAAGCAAGATAATTACAAGTATTTTACAATCAAAAATAGCTCACTTCCAAAAACCCCCAATCGTTATTATAAGTCCATTAACATCTGCATCGCCAAATAGTTGGACTTGAATATTAATGGCGCATAAATAATAATAATAATGTGAAATGGCGCATAGTCTCGACCCTCCCAGTGATTTCACAAATCATAAAACGATATAAATATATATATATATATATATATATATATATATATGCATAATCGCGTATAATAATCTAACAATCACATAAGGCATAACACACAACATATAATTACCTAGAAACACATTTACATATAAATGGCACATCACATGTTCACCTGGTTAGCAGCGTATATTTTGTCATCATGCACCCTCAACCCTCTTATTCAGTCTCAGTATCCGGCCCACCTTAATTTTCAATTAACAAATAACCAAACCCAAAACCCCAATTAATACATCCCAAAAGAGTAGAGTAGACATGCCACAAAATTCTAAGTATATGGACAGCCAAGGTCAATTTGGCAAAATAGCCCGAACGGCACACAAATCCCACGCAGAAGTTTAATTATCAATTTCGGATCGCCATAATGATAATGATAATGAGTGCCATCACTAGGTCAACATGGATGCCCGGTTGCATAACTGCATTTCTCCTTTCTTTTATTTTCCTGACAAAATTTATAAAAATAGTGGAACGTGACCACCCATAAATACTCCTAACTGATACTGATTAGTCTTGTATCCTTTAACATTAATTACTTGGTATCGTGAGCAATAAAAGGTTAACAATTACGAAATTTAAACTATGGCAAAATATAAACTATGACAATATTTAAACTGGCTATGGCAAAATTCAATGGTTACAGAATTAGCTGAACAGTAAAATTGAATTTCAAAAGGCAGAATCTATATAATGAATGTACTGAAACATGCTTAAAGTGTTCATAGAAAAACTTGACCTCAGGCACGGTCATGCCTCCGGACGAGATCCAGCAAAATATGACATGATACAGTCCTGTAGTGAACGGCCCCTACGGGTGTCGTCCACTTGTTAAAACACCTCCCCGATCTGAATTAATAGGCAAAAAACTCCAACCCAATTAACAAAAAAAAATTATTGACCATCAAATTCCCAACTGGCACAGATACATCCGCACATGCCTGCTCAACACAGAAATAATTTAGTGCCGACCCCTTTTACAGAAAACTCAGCTCAACCCGGGTGCTGCATGACCCTGGCCGAGTTTACAATTCTCAGAATGAGACATACATTAATATACTAATGAGGCGTAAGCCTTAATAAGAAAAATTACAAAGTAACATGTAAACCCAATTGCCCGGAACTAAGTCCCCAAACTGGAGCGTCTGCACAAGTGTCTCAAAAAGAGTTTATCGGCCACAAACATTTTGTTCAAAAAGCTTAAATGTCACCTGGTTAGCAGCATATGGGTAGAGGGTCCGGTCGAGTGTGTGTCCGTCGATCCTGGCTGACAGCTGACGGAAGTGTTTGAATCTATATCATGGAAAGCAGGTGGTCGGCCATCCACTGGAGCGAGACAGATTCTCGTCTACATCGGAAACCCGGTAGGTCGCGTAGACTTCTACTTATTCATAGTAGCAGCTAGAAGACGAAAACTATTACATTTACACTGTCAGCCGGATATAGACGCTGCTATGCGGAACGACAGAATTGGACTGACGAAACCAGCTGCTGAAAAAACGGTATGAAGCATCGGGCACAGAGTGCGCGTGGATCGGCCGGGTGGAAAGATAATTCATAACGACAGCAAAGTCCGATAATACGTACGTAAATTCTTACGTAACACTCACGTTAATAAATACGTAATTTAATAGTTCATGTATATAAAAAAAGAACACCGCCGCGTTTTTCCCAAAACACGGCACACCCCCATCCCAAAAGGGCAACTTGGTTGCCACACCGTTAAACTCAGGGAGGGTACCCTGCAGTGTACCCCCTTCCCACAACAGAACAGTGGTCTCGTGATTATGGCGGCCCAGCAGCACTTGCTCTCAGGAGAACAGAGTCTCGGAAGGAAAACGAAAGAGACGAAAGAAGACGTGTAGTATGTAAGTGTGCGGGTGCTGCACGCTGACCTGATCAGGGCCAGCCCACAGCAAAGAGGGACAGAGAAGAAAAGATGAAAGAAAAGTTCGGGAGCTCCCTGAGTTCCGACTTCTTGAGGCTTGTCCACTCAAGCCAGAACACGACTGCCACCTTAACAGGGCCATCTGCCCTATATTCCTACGGGGGGGATTCTCTAAAACGACACCCATTTTAAACAATACCGTCGCTGCACGCGGCAAGGGAAAAAGGGGGAAATGATGGTCTCCATGATGCAAGGGTCCCCACTCGGGAACGGACGGCAAGCCATGCTACCAGTGACTATGACACCTATCCCACATACAAATAAGTTTAACATGTGTGCTCCAAGGACAAGCGGTCGACAATGTTCGGTACGAGGAGCAAGATCGACCCCGCGCCGTACACTGCCCACCCTCCACTCTCTAACTCTTTTTTTTTCTCAGGTACGGGTTAGGAAAATCGGAAGGAGGAAGGTCAACGATCACTGAAAGGTCATGGGCTGGGACTAAAGGCAAGGACATGGCTCCCTCCGGACATAAGGACAATTGGAGAAAGCCAAGGCTCGCGCAGGCAGGTGCGCATCCCTGAAGTAGACGAACCCCACTGGGACTGTGGGAAACATCTACCCGCTACCCTACCGTTCTGGATAACACCCCCGGAGCACACACCCTTAAATGACCAAATTTCTACTCACACAGAGACCACCCATCATTCCCCCCCCCCCTGTCAGACCGTTTACCCTTTTCTATATAGTTTTAATTTCGATATATGCGTAGTAATCTCCTTCGGACTACCATTCGGCTCTTCCAACCGCGCCGACACTGGTGACGCGAACCCCAGGAGACGTGGATAAACACGCTCTGCTACCATTTGTAACCCCTCTTTCCTTTTATGCTTTTTATATATAGAAAACAAACTCCTTTTTTTTCTTTTATTTTTTATATTTATTAATTTTTTTTTTTTTGAAAGAGAGGCCACAAGTTATTTAGAACTAGGCAAGAGCCTAGAGAAGCCAAAATTGTGCTGGGTCCAGTATGATGGGACTTGCAAATGAAACTCTGCTCTGATAACAATAACAGGATTTATTGTATTCGGCTTTTGTACAATATATGCGCCCTGGAAAAGCAAGATAATTACAAGTATTTTACAATCAAAAATAGCTCACTTCCAAAAACTATTGCATGAAGGTACATTTTTATTTTCTACTAATTTTGCTGTCCATTCTATATTATCCACTTTTAACGACACTATGGCCTGTCTCATGTCAATTATTGCTGAATATTTTCTCAAAATATCACAGCCTATTAGTAGATTAAATTGTAGATTACTAGCTATTAGAAAAATCGTAGGTATAGCTACATTTCTGCTGGTCACTGTTAATGATACCTGTTTCCTTATTGACTTGTTTTGCCTTCCGGTGGCTCCGACTAAAATTATATTTTGAATTGGTAAAGTTGGTAAGATGGCCTTACTATATTTTTGAATTTTGATGTATTCATTGTTGTCGATTAACGACACGTTTGCGCCCGTATCTATCATGAATCTTGTCTCTAGTCCATTCACTTGGGCGATGATATATGCGATCTCATTATTTGAACTATTGTGCGTTATCGTGCCTTCGTTCAGTAGTTCTTCTCTCACATTTTTTAAGAAGTGATTGTGCACTATCGTCATTGTATCGTCAGTCATTTTGTCTCGTCCTAGTAAGTACCCAAATTGTCGGTTCACTGATGGGACCTGATGGATTTTCACTGCCGCGGTCCGTTTAAATCAGGGCTGATCTCCTCAGTCCTGTTGTCTGATTGACCGGGTCTGTCTCTGTTTTGCAACTCTTGTACCGCAATGGCGTTATTATCGAACGTCACTGAGTTTCTGTTATTTCTGTTGTCGTCGCAGCTCCTACTTCGCCGATGTTCATCACGGTAGTGCTGGTTACTCTCCTCCTGAAAACTTCTCCCACGGTTCGCATTATAATTTGTTCGTCCCTGGTACGAACGTCTTCCCACATCTCTATCGTCAATGCTTACATAATTCACATGTCTTCGATATGTTTGGTTTTGACTATTATTATTGCCGTTATTATTATGCCTGTATCGGTTATCGTACTTGTTGTTATAACCTCGGTTGTTCTGGTAATGGTGGTCTCTGTCATTGGCACGCTGGTATCCATTATTGTTATTATTTGTAGGAGAGCTACGGTAATAGTGGTTGTTGTTATTGTTGTTATTATTTGCCGATTATTTCATGGATAGTTGTTAGTGTTATTGTGGTTTTGGTAACCGCGTTGATAGTGGTTACCGATGTTGTTGTAACTATTGTTCGGTCTTTGCCCGTTGTTTTCATATTGGGCGTCGCGGCGACCATTATTTCTATTTATTTCATCGTTCCTTCGTCTGTACTGGAGGAAGTTCTTCTCCTGTTCCATCTCCGCTAATAATGTCGACATCTCCTCGATGGTTTGTATGCGTCCGTTTATTCGGCCTCTTGTAATTTCTCCACCACAGTGGTAAGCTAATAGCCTCACTAAACATTCGGTAGGAATTGCAGGCTCTAAATGTCTGGCTATGTTTATTTTCCCAAGAAAATATGCGGTTGGAGTTTGCTTGCCGTGCAGGTCATATCGGCCCAATCCTATGTCACTTCTTATCATATGTTGCGTGGCGTCAGATCAATACTTAGATTTGAATTGTTTTTTAAATTCTTGGAAGTTTTGTATACTCGGCCGCATCGCCGTCCACCAATTGTCATAGACTTTTCGGAACATTTCGTCCAGCATACTCCTGATCACAAACCATCTGTCTTCTCCGGTTTTGGCTATTTTCTCTTCTACCCGTTCTAAGAATAGCATGGGGTTTCTTCTATAATTTTGGAAATCGATAATTTCTCGATTTTCCTCGCATGTTTTATGGGCACCGGTACATTGTCTGTTTTTAGGGAATTAATTTCATCTCTATGGGCAGTTGTTTGGTCTTGTACTCGATTGAGACTAGTACTCATACCTTCTAATCTTTCTCCCATCACTGCTTGGTTGGTTCTTATATTTTCAACTCGTCCATTCGTTTCTTCCCGGACGCTCAGTATCTCTTGGTTCATCCGCTCACACTTTTCCTTGGTCTCGGATTCTACCCTTTTAATTTCGGTTACCGGTTCTTCTAGCTTCTTGCCCCATTCTTCCTGCAATTGCCGGTTATTAATTTCCATCTTGTTATTCCACTCTTCTTTCAATGATTCTTTGTGTTCATCCAATTTTTTCATGGTCTCTTGGTAATTTCCCTTCAATTCTTCCCTCAATGCTCTATTATTTTCTCCTCCATTTTACTGCTATTCTCTTTCAGTTCTCGGCTCAATTCCTCCTTTGTTTGTTTATTATCACTCTTTATTTCCTCCATCTTCTTACTCAAGTCTTCCTTCAATATTACTAAGTTCTTATTACTGTTTTCTAAGTTCTTCTTATTTTTCTCACTTAATTCTTCCTTCAATTTTTCTAAGTTCTTATTACTGTTCTCACTTAATTCTTCCTTCAATTTTTCTAAGTTCTTATTACTCTCCTCCGTAGACTGTCTATTATCACTTTTTAGTTCTTCCATTTTCTTACTGAAATCTTCATGACTCTGTTTTAAGTATTCCATAATGCTCTTCATGTCAACGCTCTCTGTGACTTTGTCCGGTTCTTGTCTGTCTCCTTGGTCCTCTCTTATTATTACTTCTACTTCCTCGACCGGTGTTGCTTCTTTGTCTTCCATGTTTAATTCGTCTACTTTCTTGGTTTCGGCCGCTCGTTTTCGCGATGTTTCTCGCTTCCTCATTTTGTTTATTTTTGTTTGTTTGTCTATAAATTATAATTTAATTTATATTAAATTAAACGCCTAACACGTTGGTTCGCCAATTTGTAACGAATTTCTTTGATATGTTACTTCTTATTTAAATGTTATGTTGTGTGCATTTAAATTACATACGCCGCCCGTTGGAAGCGTCAATTTGTAACAAATAAATAATGTGTCTCTCTTTACTTTCTGCCCCACTGAAGGGTTCGTCGATCTGTAACAAATATATAAATGTAGCGACTTATTTCGCCTCGCACTGGAGTCGTCTATTTGTAATTATTAATATGTTATGTTGAACGGCGAATGATTTTGTAATCTGCCGCTCGCTCCCACTATATGTACCGTTTCAGTGACGTCACTCACCGTTGCCAACCGTCGTGGTGTCCGCTGTGCTCTGTGAACTTATTTTCTAAATGGAACAGCAATAATAACGACGCAAATATAACATCAAACATATATCCTTATAGAAATCATTTATTCAGTAAAGCATTGGTTAATTGTTTCTTAAATCTGATTATGATAATCACAATTGTGGCGCAAATTATACGTCTTCTTTTTACCACTTGCTACAGTAGTAGCAGATATTATTCCGTATTTAGACAGACCAAAAGAATGCATTGGTTATTGTTTCCATTACAAATAAAATATCTCAGGGCGTATCTGGTTCGGGGATTACATTTAAACAAAATATTATTCTATAAATCAAAATACAAGTTTTACAGTTCAAGGATATTACAAAGTTTAGAGTGTAATGTGCACACAGGCAGTCGGATCGTGATTACTAGTTGTTATAGGTTATGTCCAGTTTAGGTGTTTAATAATTATTATCAAAATCAAAGGTTCTTGTGGTGTTTGAAAAGGTGTCAATCTCAAATCGTGTTATTAGTGAGTGTTCTTAGTGTTGGTGTGATATGGTGTCTGTAGTTTTAGTTGATTAATTCTTAAAAAGTCGTGTATACAAAAGTTGGTGTTGATACATAATATAATAAAATGTCAAAGTCACCAAATCCTCTTCTTTGTATGGTTCTTGGTCGAAGATAGGGCCCACGTCTGCTTCGGTCCTTCTCCCTGGTTCTTGATTCTTCTATTTCAAATACTGGATGTTCCTCACTTGTTTGTAATAGTTCGTGTTATGTATCTCTATCTGTATTAATATGTCTGGAACGTGTTTTCACAGTTTATTTTTAATTATGTTAGACGTTTTACAAACGCGTCTATACGCTATGATCGTTGTTAAAGATGTCTCATTTTATTTATCCGAAATTTCTGGTTGCTAAGGGTAAACTTGGAATCTGGTTGGTTGATTCGGATATACATTGTCATATACTTTCATTATTTCAAAATCTAAATTTGTTCAAACCCTTTAAATTAGTATAACTTTTCTGTACTGATTGGGAATTTAAAACTATTAGCAGCATTATTTTGATCTTTACATTTGTGACATATAGACACTAAACATGCCTACTTTTACTTAAGAAATACAGATGTTACAATTTTGTTATTTGAATTTTTCTTAAATAACTTAAGATGGATTATTTTGTTTCTAGATTCGTTGTGTACACTATTTACTATAAATCTATTTATCCTTCCACATTTGTTTTACAAAATCCCTAACATTATTATCTAAAATTTACAAAAGTTGGTTTTACCTGGCCTATGTACTGGTGTTATCTTCATCACCATGTTTATAAACATTTTACCTTAATGTCATTTTCCATGACTGCTATCTTAGTAAACCTTTAACAGTTAAATTAACTTTTAACAACCATAAAAACTGTTTAACATATAACACTATCTTAACAAAACAAAAGTATATACTATCCTATTAGTTTAATCTCATGCCCACATGGCTATGATTCTACTGAATATTTGAACAAATAAACTGCTTTTTACTTAATCTATACAATTGTTTAACACTTAGCAATAACATCTTTTTTTAGTCCACTTTGCTTTGTTAATTAATTGATTACTGTTTAATACCATAATTACTGGTATCCCTTTCCCCTTTAACATAGTCATATTCCTATAGGTTTAAGGAATTGGGAATATAAACAAATATTCTCCCAATTGTTATCTTGGTATATACTTAATATTAGCACTTGACTGGTGATACTTGTTCAAAAAACACTTAGTTTATTATTTTATCACTGGTTAGTATTGCACTGTTTGGATTCTATTTGTCACACTTATAAATAATTAAACTATCTAGTTTTGACTGTTTGACTAATTATTTGTTACCTTCTCATGTAAGTATTATTTCCACTTTTATCATGTAATCTTACGTATAGTATTTTCTTAAAATTAATGTACATTAGTTTATTTATTAACTGTATTGTACTTCAGTATCATTTTAGAATGGTTTTGTTTTTATATTTTTTCTTATTGGTTTGTATGGGTTTTTACATTTTATTGTCATTAAAAGAACTTCACTCTTGTTATAAAATGTTACTGTGAACAAGTTATTATTTGTTGTTTTCTGGACAATCTTATGATCACTATTTGTTACAATTAGTTGTATGGTTCATGTATCTATAATAAGGTTTGTTATATTTTCATTACATCATTTAAATTAATCATTTACTAATATTTCTTTTTACATAGTATTACATGTTTGGGCCTATTATCCCTCAATTTGTATTTTGATTATCTTGATATTATGATACATTGAATGAAACCATTTGTTTCTTTATAGTACTGGTTCATAAGCCGTCTGTCTTTATAATTATTTATTTTGTCATTATTGAAAGTTCATGTCATAATCGGGGTTGAATGTGTTTTGCATCACTTTGCCTAAATCATTAATTTGGGTACGGTCAGTTGTATTACTAGTCAGTCTGAAATGGTTAGTCGTTCCTCTTCACTACCATCTTTGAAGATATTGTTCTTCTTGTTTAGCTTCTTATCCAAAGTCTTCATTAAATCAGGTACGATATTAAGTTGTTCCTAATGCAATGTTACATACTACCCTGCCACCAAATTTGATCATTTTAATAAAATATAGTTTTTGTTGAAATTATCAATTATCTTATCTTTCACATTATCATTTGTTATTCTTTTTATGATCTGGTATACTTGTCTTTAATTATAAATGTTCTATCCCTGGAACATGTTACTTCCCTAACTAATTAATCACCATATATTTTGGAATCAGTCGGGGGGTTCTCTTGACCTAATACCCCGCTGTCCTTATAATACATAATACATCAATAATATCGATTGCTGGAGCTATCTCGTCAGTCAATCACATTTAATAATCACTAGTCTATTCACGACTAAATCAAATAAAAATAATATAATAATATATTCTTGGGATGGTTCACTCAGCTTAACTTCTCAGATCTAAGTATTTCTTTCCATTGATTCTTTCAGATGTTTATTTTCTTGTGGCGATATTAATAACATTTTTTATTTTCAATTGGTACTATCTTCTTTCCTTCTTTATCAGTACTCCTTAATCTTCATTCTTCATGCACGTAAAACATAACAAGTATTTGCATCTTTAGTTGTTGTTAAATCTCTCACAATCATGATAGTTTATTTGTAGTAAATTCGTTTTTAGTCTCGTCTTATTTTCATCGTCGATTGTCTACATTTGTCCTTTCTTATTCGTTTTATAGCACTATGGTTTCTTCTGATTTATGGATGTTGCATCTTTCTTTTATATTCCAATAATAAGTTCATAATTATATTTAATAAGAGGTGCTTATTTTGTTTAGAATTTGGAAATTTATTCCCAGTTGTTTATCCGCTTGATTCATAATAACATTATCAAAATGTACTGTAAGTTGTCCTTACTATTTATTTGAATTCTGAGATATTCAAATTTGTTTATTTGGCTTCATTTAAAATTATATTCTGGATTATCAAAGTTGGTAAGATGAGCTTACTATATTCTTTGAATTTTGAGGTATTATAATAATAAATTCTTCAGTTCCATATTAATTCTCATAAATAATTAGTTGTAAGTTGATCTTACTTTTTTTTTTAGAATTTTGTGGTTTATTCAACTTTGTTTATTAGGTTCATAATACATTTTTGAGGAAACTTGGTTGTATGTCCCCTTAATCTTTTTTGTTTCCACATCACTAATGACATAAGTATTATTGTTATTGTTTTTTTAGAACAACATATGGTCCATTATACAGTAATAATAGCTTTTTTGCTATTCCTTCCTTAGAACTTGGCAATTCGCGGTTTTTTAACAATACTTTGTCTCCAATCTTGTACTGGATCATTTTCTGCTGAATTATTTTGTATTTTTTCCTTCTTTTCTCCATTTGTTCATTCAGTTTGCTGTGGAACCTCACGTTGTCGAACTGGTAAGCTGGGTTGTTTGGGAAGTTGATTATTTCACTAATTTCTCGGGGTGGTAGTCTTTCATGCATTATAGTATATGGAGTATCTTGTATTGCTTCATGGTAAGCTAAGTTGATAAAGCTCTCTGTTTGTGTAATGTAGTCACTCCACTTCTGGTGTTTATCAAAACAATATGTCCTGAGTATACGGCCGACCTCCCTCAGTACTCTTTCCGCCGGGTTGCTATTTGGGTGATAGACAGATGTTTTATATGTCTTGACACCTAGATCTGACAAAGTCTCCTTCCAAACCCTTCCTCGAAACTGAGTTCCGTGATCGGTAATAATTGATCTTGGAGGTCCTAACTCTGGTATGTATTGTTGGATCACTATTTGCAAAACCTTTTTTGTAGTTGCCCGATTAATGGGGTATAGTTTTGTAAATTTGGAGTAATGGTCGAACATGATTATAATAAATTTATACTGTTTTCTCCCTCCACTACGAGGTAACGGTCCACACACATCTAAAAATACTCTCTCTATTTACCAATTGATGTAATAGGTTGCATAATTCCTTCTGTTTTTTCGTTATTGCATTTTGCCAATTGACAGATGTGACACTGCCGAATACATTCTCTAATTCTCCTGTTGATATTCTTAATGTAAGTGTGTTCCTCAAGTGCCTTCATTACTTTTAATTCACCCATATGAACATATCGACTATGGTAGTCCAGTATTAATTCTGTTTCTAACGCTTTAGGTATCACCACCTTCCATGATCTTTGGTTATTATTTGGTTTGTAAAATAATATGTCTTCATGTAGACAGTAATATGCAGTGATTTTTTCATCCTGTTGGATCAGTCTTTGTCTAAAATTGATGATTTTTGTATCCTCTGTTTGTTGTTGTGAAATTGATTTCATGATGTTTTCCAAATCTAATTTGTTTTTTATTATAGTATATACTTTGATGATTGTTTCTTTTTCCCCTTCAAAAGTTTGTTGTTCTATGTTAATCCGGGACAATATATCTGCAGCAATATTCTGTTTTCCTGGAACATACTCCCAATTTATATGGTACTCCTGTAGTGCGAGTATCCACCTTGCCAATCTCCCATGGTTAATCTTGCAATTTTTTAGGAAAGATATTGACTTATGATCGCTCCTCACAGTTATCGGGTATCCAAGAATATAGGTTCTGATTTTCCCACAAGCGAATACAACGCTAAATAACTCCTTTTCCGTTACACTATAATTGCGTTCACATCCATTAAGTATTCTGCTCACCACCTGATGTTCTCCCTCACTATCTTCTTGATATAATACAGATCCTAAACTTATATCACTGGCATCACAGTTCATAAAGAAAGGTTGGTTGAAATTAGGATGTTTTAATACAACTGAACTTAGGAAATTATGCTTGATCATTTGGAGTAAATTGTCTTGTTCCTGTGCCCAGGACCATTTGTTCTTAGAAGATAATTGTGGAGAAAACTTTGCTGTCATTTCAGAATAATTTCTCTGAAACTTCCTATAATAATTGCAAAGTCCCAGAAATGATTGAAGTTGCTTTTTATTTTTAGGACTTGGGAACTTCTGGATTGCTTCAATCTTTTCATTGGATGGTGTTATTCCTTGTCTTGTTAAGTTAAAACCCAGGAATTGGACTTCACTGGCGATAAGTTTGGATTTTTGAAGTTTTAGGGTAACGTTATTGTCTGATAGTTTTTGTAATACTTGTCCTACTCTGTCACAATGGTCTTCCCAATTCACTGAAGTAATCAACAAGTCATCAACATAGACTGTGGTATATGGAATAGTATCTGGACCCAACACCTGGTCCATACATCTTACGAATACAGCTACTGAGTTTACCAGTCCAAACGGTAGTCTCTTGAACTGGTAGTTCCTCCCTTCGAAAATAAAGGCGACGTACTTTCGACTGTCTGGGTGTAACTCCACCTGCCAATACCCACAAACCATATCCCAGGTGCTGATAAATTGTATGCCATTAAATTTTTTCAATATCTCCTCAATCTCTCCGGGAGATGTTCTGTCATTAACTATGATCTTATTAATCTCTCTAGCATCCAAACAGAGTCGTACTTTGCCATCTTTCTTGGGAACGGCTATTAACGGACTGGTATATGGGGAACAGCTATACTCAATAATATCTTCTGCTATCATTTTGTCTAGTTCAGTCCTCACTGCTTCTTTTAATGCATAAGCAACGGGATATGATTTTTTATTAAAATTTACAGGCTCCTTGAATTGTAGTGTAAATTGATAATCTTTTACTTTGCCAGGTATATCAGAGAAAACATAGCGGTGTTTATTATATATTGATATTAACTTTTCTATTTGTTGTGTAGTTAAATTACATTCATTTTGTTCTGACCGAAATTGTCGGATCTCTTCTAATTTTTCCAACCATAAACTGTCTTCACTCCCAAAGTATTCCCTTCTTATATTCCATGACTCATCTTGATTATTATTGAATTTTCTTATACTATTGCATGAAGGTACATTTTTATTTTCTACTAATTTTGCTGTCCATTCTATATTATCCACTTTTAACGACACTATGGCCTGTCTCATGTCAATTATTGCTGAATATTTTCTCAAAATATCACAACCTATTAGTAGATTAAATTGTAGATTACTAGCTATTAGAAAAATCATAGGTATAGCTACATTTCTGCTGGTCACTGTTAATGATACCTGTTTCCTTATTGACTTGTTTTGCCTTCCGGTGGCTCCGACTAAAATTATATTTTGAATTGGTAAAGTTGGTAAGATGGCCTTACTATATTTTTGAATTTTGATGTATTCATTGTTGTCGATTAACGACACGTTTGCGCCCGTATCTATCATGAATCTTGTCTCTAGTCCATTCACTTGGGCGATGATATATGCGATCTCATTATTCGAACTATTGTGCGTTATCGTGTCTTCGTTCAGTAGTTCTTCTCTCACATTTTTTAAGAAGTGATTGTGCACTATCGTCATTGTATCGTCAGTCATTTTGTCTCGTCCTAGTAAGTACCCAAATTGTCGGTTCAGTGATGGGACCTGATGGATTTTCACTGCCGCGGTCCGTTTAAATCAGGGCGATCTCCTCAGTCCTGTTGTCTGATTGACCGGGTCTGTCTCTGTTTTGCAACTCTTGTACCGCAATGGCGTTATTATCGAACGTCACTAAGTTTCTGTTATTTCTGTTGTCGTCGCAGCTCCTACTTCGCCGATGTTCATCACGGTAGTGCTGGTTACTCTCGTCCTGAAAACTTCTCCCACGGTTCTCATTATAATTTGTTCGTCCCTGGTACGAACGTCTTCCCACATCTCTATCGTCAATGCTTACATAATTCACAAGTCTTCGATATGTTTGGTTTTGACTACTATTATTGCCGTTATGATTATGCCTGTATCGGTTATCGTACTTGTTGTTATAACCTCGGTTGTTCTGGTAATGGTGGTCTCTGTCATTGGCACGCTGGTATCCATTATTGTTATTATTTGTAGGAGAGCTACGGTAATAGTGGTTGTTGTTATTGTTGTTATTATTTGCCGATTATTTCATGGATAGTTGTTAGTGTTATTGTGGTTTTGGTAACCGCGTTGATAGTGGTTACCGATGTTGTTGTAACTATTGTTCGGTCTTTGCCCGTTGTTTTCATATTGGGCGTCGCGGCGACCATTATTTCTATTTATTTCATCGTTCCTTCGTCTGTACTGGAGGAAGTTCTTCTCCTGTTCCATCTCCGCTAATAATGTCGACATCTCCTCGATGGTTTGTATGCGTCCGTTTATTCGGCCTCTTGTAATTTCTCCACCACAGTGGTAAGCTAATAGCCTCACTAAACATTCGGTAGGAATTGCAGGCTCTAAATGTCTGGCTATGTTTATTTTCCCAAGAAAATATGCGGTTGGAGTTTGCTTGCCGTGCAGGTCATATCGGCCCAATCCTATGTCACTTCTTATCATATGTTGCGTGGCGTCAGATCAATACTTAGATTTGAATTGTTTTTTAAATTCTTGGAAGTTTTGTATACTCGGCCGCATCGCCGTCCACCAATTGTCATAGACTTTTCGAAACATTTCGTCCAGCATACTCCTGATCACAAACCATCTGTCTTCTCCGGTTTTGGCTATTTTCTCTTCTATCCGTTCTAAGAATAGCATGGGGTTTCTTCTATAATTTTGAAAATCGATAATTTCTCGATTTTCCTCGCATGTTTTATGGGCACCGGTACATTGTCTGTTTTTAGGGAATTAATTTCATCTCTATGGGCAGTTGTTTGGTCTTGTACTCGATTGAGACTAGTACTCATACCTTCTAATCTTTCTCCCATCACTGCTTGGTTGGTTCTTATATTTTCAACTCGTCCATTCGTTTCTTCCCGGACGCTCAGTATCTCTTGGTTCATCCGCTCACACTTTTCCTTGGTCTCGGATTCTACCCTTTTAATTTCGGTTACCGGTTCTTCTAGCTTCTTGCCCCATTCTTCCTGCAATTGCCGGTTATTAATTTCCATCTTGTTATTCCACTCTTCTTTCAATGATTCTTTGTGTTCATCCAATTTTTTCATGGTCTCTTGGTAATTTCCCTTCAATTCTTCCCTCAATGCTCTATTATTTTCTCCTCCATTTTACTGCTATTCTCTTTCAGTTCTCGGCTCAATTCCTCCTTTGTTTGTTTATTATCACTCTTTATTTCCTCCATCTTCTTACTCAAGTCTTCCTTCAATATTACTAAGTTCTTATTACTGTTTTCTAAGTTCTTCTTATTTTTCTCACTTAATTCTTCCTTCAATTTTTCTAAGTTCTTATTACTGTTCTCACTTAATTCTTCCTTCAATTTTTCTAAGTTCTTATTACTCTCCTCCGTAGACTGTCTATTATCACTTTTTAGTTCTTCCATTTTCTTACTGAAATCTTCATGACTCTGTTTTAAGTATTCCATAATGCTCTTCATGTCAACGCTCTCTGTGACTTTGTCCGGTTCTTGTCTGTCTCCTTGGTCCTCTCTTATTATTACTTCTACTTCCTCGACCGGTGTTGCTTCTTTGTCTTCCATGTTTAATTCGTCTACTTTCTTGGTTTCGGCCGCTCGTTTTCGCGATGTTTCTCGCTTCCTCATTTTGTTTATTTTTGTTTGTTTGTCTATAAATTATAATTTAATTTATATTAAATTAAACGCCTAACACGTTGGTTCGCCAATTTGTAACGAATTTCTTTGATATGTTACTTCTTATTTAAATGTTATGTTGTGTGCATTTAAATTACATACGCCGCCCGTTGGAAGCGTCAATTTGTAACAAATAAATAATGTGTCTCTCTTTACTTTCTGCCCCACTGAAGGGTTCGTCGATCTGTAACAAATATATAAATGTAGCGACTTATTTCGCCTCGCACTGGAGTCGTCTATTTGTAATTATTAATATGTTATGTTGAACGGCGAATGATTTTGTAATCTGCCGCTCGCTCCCACTATATGTACCGTTTCAGTGACGTCACTCACCGTTGCCAACCGTCGTGGTGTCCGCTGTGCTCTGTGAACTTATTTTCTAAATGGAACAGCAATAATAACGACGCAAATATAACATCAAACATATATCCTTATAGAAATCATTTATTCAGTAAAGCATTGGTTAATTGTTTCTTAAATCTGATTATGATAATCACAATTGTGGCGCAAATTATACGTCTTCTTTTTACCACTTGCTACAGTAGTAGCAGATATTATTCCGTATTTAGACAGACCAAAAGAATGCATTGGTTATTGTTTCCATTACAAATAAAATATCTCAGGGCGTATCTGGTTCGGGGATTACATTTAAACAAAATATTATTCTATAAATCAAAATACAAGTTTTACAGTTCAAGGATATTACAAAGTTTAGAGTGTAATGTGCACACAGGCAGTCGGATCGTGATTACTAGTTGTTATAGGTTATGTCCAGTTTAGGTGTTTAATAATTATTATCAAAATCAAAGGTTCTTGTGGTGTTTGAAAAGGTGTCAATCTCAAATCGTGTTATTAGTGAGTGTTCTTAGTGTTGGTGTGATATGGTGTCTGTAGTTTTAGTTGATTAATTCTTAAAAAGTCGTGTATACAAAAGTTGGTGTTGATACATAATATAATAAAATGTCAAAGTCACCAAATCCTCTTCTTTGTATGGTTCTTGGTCGAAGATAGGGCCCACGTCTGCTTCGGTCCTTCTCCCTGGTTCTTGATTCTTCTATTTCAAATACTGGATGTTCCTCACTTGTTTGTAATAGTTCGTGTTATGTATCTCTATCTGTATTAATATGTCTGGAACGTGTTTTCACAGTTTATTTTTAATTATGTTAGACGTTTTACAAACGCGTCTATACGCTATGATCGTTGTTAAAGATGTCTCATTTTATTTATCCGAAATTTCTGGTTGCTAAGGGTAAACTTGGAATCTGGTTGGTTGATTCGGATATACATTGTCATATACTTTCATTATTTCAAAATCTAAATTTGTTCAAACCCTTTAAATTAGTATAACTTTTCTGTACTGATTGGGAATTTAAAACTATTAGCAGCATTATTTTGATCTTTACATTTGTGACATATAGACACTAAACATGCCTACTTTTACTTAAGAAATACAGATGTTACAATTTTGTTATTTGAATTTTTCTTAAATAACTTAAGATGGATTATTTTGTTTCTAGATTCGTTGTGTACACTATTTACTATAAATCTATTTATCCTTCCACATTTGTTTTACAAAATCCCTAACATTATTATCTAAAATTTACAAAAGTTGGTTTTACCTGGCCTATGTACTGGTGTTATCTTCATCACCATGTTTATAAACATTTTACCTTAATGTCATTTTCCATGACTGCTATCTTAGTAAACCTTTAACAGTTAAATTAACTTTTAACAACCATAAAAACTGTTTAACATATAACACTATCTTAACAAAACAAAAGTATATACTATCCTATTAGTTTAATCTCATGCCCACATGGCTATGATTCTACTGAATATTTGAACAAATAAACTGCTTTTTACTTAATCTATACAATTGTTTAACACTTAGCAATAACATCTTTTTTTAGTCCACTTTGCTTTGTTAATTAATTGATTACTGTTTAATACCATAATTACTGGTATCCCTTTCCCCTTTAACATAGTCATATTCCTATAGGTTTAAGGAATTGGGAATATAAACAAATATTCTCCCAATTGTTATCTTGGTATATACTTAATATTAGCACTTGACTGGTGATACTTGTTCAAAAAACACTTAGTTTATTATTTTATCACTGGTTAGTATTGCACTGTTTGGATTCTATTTGTCACACTTATAAATAATTAAACTATCTAGTTTTGACTGTTTGACTAATTATTTGTTACCTTCTCATGTAAGTATTATTTCCACTTTTATCATGTAATCTTACGTATAGTATTTTCTTAAAATTAATGTACATTAGTTTATTTATTAACTGTATTGTACTTCAGTATCATTTTAGAATGGTTTTGTTTTTATATTTTTTCTTATTGGTTTGTATGGGTTTTTACATTTTATTGTCATTAAAAGAACTTCACTCTTGTTATAAAATGTTACTGTGAACAAGTTATTATTTGTTGTTTTCTGGACAATCTTATGATCACTATTTGTTACAATTAGTTGTATGGTTCATGTATCTATAATAAGGTTTGTTATATTTTCATTACATCATTTAAATTAATCATTTACTAATATTTCTTTTTACATAGTATTACATGTTTGGGCCTATTATCCCTCAATTTGTATTTTGATTATCTTGATATTATGATACATTGAATGAAACCATTTGTTTCTTTATAGTACTGGTTCATAAGCCGTCTGTCTTTATAATTATTTATTTTGTCATTATTGAAAGTTCATGTCATAATCGGGGTTGAATGTGTTTTGCATCACTTTGCCTAAATCATTAATTTGGGTACGGTCAGTTGTATTACTAGTCAGTCTGAAATGGTTAGTCGTTCCTCTTCACTACCATCTTTGAAGATATTGTTCTTCTTGTTTAGCTTCTTATCCAAAGTCTTCATTAAATCAGGTACGATATTAAGTTGTTCCTAATGCAATGTTACATACTACCCTGCCACCAAATTTGATCATTTTAATAAAATATAGTTTTTGTTGAAATTATCAATTATCTTATCTTTCACATTATCATTTGTTATTCTTTTTATGATCTGGTATACTTGTCTTTAATTATAAATGTTCTATCCCTGGAACATGTTACTTCCCTAACTAATTAATCACCATATATTTTGGAATCAGTCGGGGGGTTCTCTTGACCTAATACCCCGCTGTCCTTATAATACATAATACATCAATAATATCGATTGCTGGAGCTATCTCGTCAGTCAATCACATTTAATAATCACTAGTCTATTCACGACTAAATCAAATAAAAATAATATAATAATATATTCTTGGGATGGTTCACTCAGCTTAACTTCTCAGATCTAAGTATTTCTTTCCATTGATTCTTTCAGATGTTTATTTTCTTGTGGCGATATTAATAACATTTTTTATTTTCAATTGGTACTATCTTCTTTTCTTCTTTATCAGTACTCCTTAATCTTCATTCTTCATGCACGTAAAACATAACAAGTATTTGCATCTTTAGTTGTTGTTAAATCTCTCACAATCATGATAGTTTATTTGTAGTAAATTCGTTTTTAGTCTCGTCTTATTTTCATCGTCGATTGTCTACATTTGTCCTTTCTTATTCGTTTTATAGCACTATGGTTTCTTCTGATTTATGGATGTTGCATCTTTCTTTTATATTCCAATAATAAGTTCATAATTATATTTAATAAGAGGTGCTTATTTTGTTTAGAATTTGGAAATTTATTCCCAGTTGTTTATCCGCTTGATTCATAATAACATTATCAAAATGTACTGTAAGTTGTCCTTACTATTTATTTGAATTCTGAGATATTCAAATTTGTTTATTTGGCTTCATTTAAAATTATATTCTGGATTATCAAAGTTGGTAAGATGAGCTTACTATGTTCTTTGAATTTTGAGGTATTATAATAATAAATTCTTCAGTTCCATATTAATTCTCATAAATAATTAGTTGTAAGTTGATCTTACTTTTTTTTTTAGAATTTTGTGGTTTATTCAACTTTGTTTATTAGGTTCATAATACATTTTTGAGGAAACTTGGTTGTATGTCCCCTTAATCTTTTTTGTTTCCACATCACTAATGACATAAGTATTATTGTTATTGTTTTTTAGAACAACATATGGTCCATTATACAGTAATAATAGCTTTTTTGCTATTCCTTCCTTAGAACTTGGCAATTCGCGGTTTTTTAACAATACTTTGTCTCCAATCTTGTACTGGATCATTTTCTGCTGAATTATTTTGTATTTTTTCCTTCTTTTCTCCATTTGTTCATTCAGTTTGCTGTGGAACCTCACGTTGTCGAACTGGTAAGCTGGGTTGTTTGGGAAGTTGATTATTTCACTAATTTCTCGGGGTGGTAGTCTTTCATGCATTATAGTATATGGAGTATCTTGTATTGCTTCATGGTAAGCTAAGTTGATAAAGCTCTCTGTTTGTGTAATGTAGTCACTCCACTTCTGGTGTTTATCAAAACAATATGTCCTGAGTATACGGCCGACCTCCCTCAGTACTCTTTCCGCCGGGTTGCTATTTGGGTGATAGACAGATGTTTTATATGTCTTGACACCTAGATCTGACAAAGTCTCCTTCCAAACCCTTCCTCGAAACTGAGTTCCGTGATCGGTAATAATTGATCTTGGAGGTCCTAACTCTGGTATGTATTGTTGGATCACTATTTGCAAAACCTTTTTTGTAGTTGCCCGATTAATGGGGTATAGTTTTGTAAATTTGGAGTAATGGTCGAACATGATTATAATAAATTTATACTGTTTTCTCCCTCCACTACGAGGTAACGGTCCACACACATCTAAAAATACTCTCTCTATTTACCAATTGATGTAATAGGTTGCATAATTCCTTCTGTTTTTTCGTTATTGCATTTTGCCAATTGACAGATGTGACACTGCCGAATACATTCTCTAATTCTCCTGTTGATATTCTTAATGTAAGTGTGTTCCTCAAGTGCCTTCATTACTTTTAATTCACCCATATGCCCATATCGACTATGGTAGTCCAGTATTAATTCTGTTTCTAACGCTTTAGGTATCACCACCTTCCATGATCTTTGGTTATTATTTGGTTTGTAAAATAATATGTCTTCATGTAGACAGTAATATGCAGTGATTTTTTCATCCTGTTGGATCAGTCTTTGTCTAAAATTGATGATTTTTGTATCCTCTGTTTGTTGTTGTGAAATTGATTTCATGATGTTTTCCAAATCTGATTTGTTTTTTATTATAGTATATACTTTGATGATTGTTTCTTTTTCCCCTTCAAAAGTTTGTTGTTCTATGTTAATCCGGGACAATATATCTGCAGCAATATTCTGTTTTCCTGGAACATACTCCCAATTTATATGGTACTCCTGTAGTGCGAGTATCCACCTTGCCAATCTCCCATGGTTAATCTTGCAATTTTTTAGGAAAGATATTGACTTATGATCGCTCCTCACAGTTATCGGGTATCCAAGAATATAGGTTCTGATTTTCCCACAAGCGAATACAACGCTAAATAACTCCTTTTCCGTTACACTATAATTGCGTTCACATCCATTAAGTATTCTGCTCACCACCTGATGTTCTCCCTCACTATCTTCTTGATATAATACAGATCCTAAACTTATATCACTGGCATCACAGTTCATAAAGAAAGGTTGGTTGAAATTAGGATGTTTTAATACAACTGAACTTAGGAAATTATGCTTGATCATTTGGAGTAAATTGTCTTGTTCCTGTGCCCAGGACCATTTGTTCTTAGAAGATAATTGTGGAGAAAACTTTGCTGTCATTTCAGAATAATTTCTCTGAAACTTCCTATAATAATTGCAAAGTCCCAGAAATGATTGAAGTTGCTTTTTATTTTTAGGACTTGGGAACTTCTGGATTGCTTCAATCTTTTCATTGGATGGTGTTATTCCTTGTCTTGTTAAGTTAAAACCCAGGAATTGGACTTCACTGGCGATAAGTTTGGATTTTTGAAGTTTTAGGGTAACGTTATTGTCTGATAGTTTTTGTAATACTTGTCCTACTCTGTCACAATGGTCTTCCCAATTCACTGAAGTAATCAACAAGTCATCAACATAGACTGTGGTATATGGAATAGTATCTGGACCCAACACCTGGTCCATACATCTTACGAATACAGCTACTGAGTTTACCAGTCCAAACGGTAGTCTCTTGAACTGGTAGTTCCTCCCTTCGAAAATAAAGGCGACGTACTTTCGACTGTCTGGGTGTAACTCCACCTGCCAATACCCACAAACCATATCCCAGGTGCTGATAAATTGTATGCCATTAAATTTTTTCAATATCTCCTCAATCTCTCCGGGAGATGTTCTGTCATTAACTATGATCTTATTAATCTCTCTAGCATCCAAACAGAGTCGTACTTTGCCATCTTTCTTGGGAACGGCTATTAACGGACTGGTATATGGGGAACAGCTATACTCAATAATATCTTCTGCTATCATTTTGTCTAGTTCAGTCCTCACTGCTTCTTTTAATGCATAAGCAACGGGATATGATTTTTTATTAAAATTTACAGGCTCCTTGAATTGTAGTGTAAATTGATAATCTTTTACTTTGCCAGTTATATCAGAGAAAACATAGCGGTATTTATTATATATTGATATTAACTTTTCTATTTGTTGTGTAGTTAAATTACAGTCATTTTGTTCTGACCGAAATTGTCGGATCTCTTCTAATTTTTCCAACCATAAACTGTCTTCACTCCCAAAGTATTCCCTTCTTATATTCCATGACTCATCTTGATTATTATTGAATTTTCTTATACTATTGCATGAAGGTACATTTTTATTGCCTACTAATTTTGCTGTCCATTCTATATTATCCACTTTTAACGACACTATGGCCTGTCTCATGTCAATTATTGCTGTTTCATGATGAATCAAAATTGATTTCATGATGTTTTCCAAATCTGATTTGTTTTTTATTATAGTATATACTTTGATGATTGTTTCTTTTTCCCCTTCAAAAGTTTGTTGTTCTATGTTAATCCGGGACAATATATCTGCAGCAATATTCTGTTTTCCTGGAACATACTCCCAATTTATATGGTACTCCTGTAGTGCGAGTATCCACCTTGCCAATCTCCCATGGTTAATCTTGCAATTTTTTAGGAAAGATATTGACTTATGATCGCTCCTCACAGTTATCGGGTATCCAAGAATATAGGTTCTGATTTTCCCACAAGCGAATACAACGCTAAATAACTCCTTTTCCGTTACACTATAATTGCGTTCACATCCATTAAGTATTCTGCTCACCACCTGATGTTCTCCCTCACTATCTTCTTGATATAATACAGATCCTAAACTTATATCACTGGCATCACAGTTCATAAAGAAAGGTTGGTTGAAATTAGGATGTTTTAATACAACTGAACTTAGGAAATTATGCTTGATCATTTGGAGTAAATTGTCTTGTTCCTGTGCCCAGGACCATTTGTTCTTAGAAGATAATTGTGGAGAAAACTTTGCTGTCATTTCAGAATAATTTCTCTGAAACTTCCTATAATAATTGCAAAGTCCCAGAAATGATTGAAGTTGCTTTTTATTTTTAGGACTTGGGAACTTCTGGATTGCTTCAATCTTTTCATTGGATGGTGTTATTCCTTGTCTTGTTAAGTTAAAACCCAGGAATTGGACTTCACTGGCGATAAGTTTGGATTTTTGAAGTTTTAGGGTAACGTTATTGTCTGATAGTTTTTGTAATACTTGTCCTACTCTGTCACAATGGTCTTCCCAATTCACTGAAGTAATCAACAAGTCATCAACATAGACTGTGGTATATGGAATAGTATCTGGACCCAACACCTGGTCCATACATCTTACGAATACAGCTACTGAGTTTACCAGTCCAAACGGTAGTCTCTTGAACTGGTAGTTCCTCCCTTCGAAAATAAAGGCGACGTACTTTCGACTGTCTGGGTGTAACTCCACCTGCCAATACCCACAAACCATATCCCAGGTGCTGATAAATTGTATGCCATTAAATTTTTTCAATATCTCCTCAATCCCTCCGGGAGATGTTCTGTCATTAACTATGATCTTGTTAATCTCTCTAGCATCCAAACAGAGTCGTACTTTGCCATCTTTCTTGGGAACGGCTATTAACGGACTGGTATATGGGGAACAGCTATACTCAATAATATCTTCTGCTATCATTTTGTCTAGTTCAGTCCTCACTGCTTCTTTTAATGCATAAGCAACGGGATATGATTTTTTATTAAAATTTACAGGCTCCTTGAATTGTAGTGTAAATTGATAATCTTTTACTTTGCCAGGTATATCAGAGAAAACATAGCGGTGTTTATTATATATTGATATTAACTTTTCTATTTGTTGTGTAGTTAAATTACATTCATTTTGTTCTGACCGAAATTGTCGGATCTCTTCTAATTTTTCCAACCATAAACTGTCTTCACTCCCAAAGTATTCCCTTCTTATATTCCATGACTCATCTTGATTATTATTGAATTTTCTTATACTATTGCATGAAGGTACATTTTTATTTTCTACTAATTTTGCTGTCCATTCTATATTATCCACTTTTAACGACACTATGGCCTGTCTCATGTCAATTATTGCTGAATATTTTCTCAAAATATCACAACCTATTAGTAGATTAAATTGTAGATTACTAGCTATTAGAAAAATCATAGGTATAGCTACATTTCTGCTGGTCACTGTTAATGATACCTGTTTCCTTATTGACTTGTTTTGCCTTCCGGTGGCTCCGACTAAAATTATATTTTGAATTGGTAAAGTTGGTAAGATGGCCTTACTATATTTTTGAATTTTGATGTATTCATTGTTGTCGATTAACGACACGTTTGCGCCCGTATCTATCATGAATCTTGTCTCTAGTCCATTCACTTGGGCGATGATATATGCGATCTCATTATTCGAACTATTGTGCGTTATCGTGTCTTCGTTCAGTAGTTCTTCTCTCACATTTTTTAAGAAGTGATTGTGCACTATCGTCATTGTATCGTCAGTCATTTTGTCTCGTCCTAGTAAGTACCCAAATTGTCGGTTCAGTGATGGGACCTGATGGATTTTCACTGCCGCGGTCCGTTTAAATCAGGGCGATCTCCTCAGTCCTGTTGTCTGATTGACCGGGTCTGTCTCTGTTTTGCAACTCTTGTACCGCAATGGCGTTATTATCGAACGTCACTAAGTTTCTGTTATTTCTGTTGTCGTCGCAGCTCCTACTTCGCCGATGTTCATCACGGTAGTGCTGGTTACTCTCGTCCTGAAAACTTCTCCCACGGTTCTCATTATAATTTGTTCGTCCCTGGTACGAACGTCTTCCCACATCTCTATCGTCAATGCTTACATAATTCACAAGTCTTCGATATGTTTGGTTTTGACTACTATTATTGCCGTTATGATTATGCCTGTATCGGTTATCGTACTTGTTGTTATAACCTCGGTTGTTCTGGTAATGGTGGTCTCTGTCATTGGCACGCTGGTATCCATTATTGTTATTATTTGTAGGAGAGCTACGGTAATAGTGGTTGTTGTTATTGTTGTTATTATTTGCCGATTATTTCATGGATAGTTGTTAGTGTTATTGTGGTTTTGGTAACCGCGTTGATAGTGGTTACCGTTGTTGTTGTAACTATTGTTCGGTCTTTGCCCGTTGTTTTCATATTGGGCGTCGCGGCGACCATTATTTGTATTTATTTCATCGTTCCTTCATCTGTACTGGAGGAAGTTCTTCTCCTGTTCCATCTCCGCTAATAATGTCGACATCTCCTCGATGGTTTGTATGCGTCCGTTTATTCGGCCTCTTGTAATTTCTCCACCACAGTGGTAAGCTAATAGCCTCACTAAACATTCGGTAGGAATTGCAGGCTCTAAATGTCTGGCTATGTTTATTTTCCCAAGAAAATATGCGGTTGGAGTTTGCTTGCCGTGCAGGTCATATCGGCCCAATCCTATGTCACTTCTTATCATATGTTGCGTGGCGTCAGATCAATACTTAGATTTGAATTGTTTTTTAAATTCTTGGAAGTTTTGTATACTCGGCCGCATCGCCGTCCACCAATTGTCATAGACTTTTCGGAACATTTCGTCCAGCATACTCCTGATCACAAACCATCTGTCTTCTCCGGTTTTGGCTATTTTCTCTTCTACCCGTTCTAAGAATAGCATGGGGTTTCTTCTATAATTTTGGAAATCGATAATTTCTCGATTTTCCTCGCATGTTTTATGGGCACCGGTACATTGTCTGTTTTTAGGGAATTAATTTCATCTCTATGGGCAGTTGTTTGGTCTTGTACTCGATTGAGACTAGTACTCATACCTTCTAATCTTTCTCCCATCACTGCTTGGTTGGTTCTTATATTTTCAACTCGTCCATTCGTTTCTTCCCGGACGCTCAGTATCTCTTGGTTCATCCGCTCACACTTTTCCTTGGTCTCGGATTCTACCCTTTTAATTTCGGTTACCGGTTCTTCTAGCTTCTTGCCCCATTCTTCCTGCAATTGCCGGTTATTAATTTCCATCTTGTTATTCCACTCTTCTTTCAATGATTCTTTGTGTTCATCCAATTTTTTCATGGTCTCTTGGTAATTTCCCTTCAATTCTTCCCTCAATGCTCTATTATTTTCGTCTATTTTCTCCTCCATTTTACTGCTATTCTCTTTCAGTTCTCTGCTCAATTCCTCCTTTGTTTGTTTATTATCACTCTTTATTTCCTCCATCTTCTTACTCAAGTCTTCCTTCAATATTACTAAGTTCTTATTACTGTTTTCTAAGTTCTTCTTATTTTTCTCACTTAATTCTTCCTTCAATTTTTCTAAGTTCTTATTACTGTTCTCACTTAATTCTTCCTTCAATTTTTCTAAGTTCTTATTATTCTCCTCCGTAGACTGTCTATTATCACTTTTTAGTTCTTCCATTTTCTTACTGAAATCTTCATGACTCTGTTTTAAGTATTCCATAATGCTCTTCATGTCAACGCTCTCTGTGACTTTGTCCGGTTCTTGTCTGTCTCCTTGGTCCTCTCTTATTATTACTTCTACTTCCTCGACCGGTGTTGCTTCTTTGTCTTCCATGTTTAATTCGTCTACTTTCTTGGTTTCGGCCGCTCGTTTTCGCGATGTTTCTCGCTTCCTCATTTTGTTTATTTTTGTTTGTTTGTTAGTCCAGTCGCCAGAGATTTTGACTTGAGAAAAAATTGGGGCAAAGCAATATTTGGTGCACGTGTTAAATAAACGTTAATAATTAATATAAAAAAATCTTTGCATGTTTACCTTTCTAGGGTTTTCTGAAAATGGTCTGGAAAAATCGTAAAGACAGATTTTCTTAAAGCACTCCGTAAATATGTACAGTTGGAAGAAATAAAAAGGTGTATATTGAAGAGCAAACAATTTCCTTCATAAAGTCTCCTTACATATTTTTACGTTAATGGAACTGTTTTCCTGAAAATTGGTAATGATGAGCGCTGCGTTTTAAAAAGAGCGTTTGCCCCCGATCCTGCGTAATTCGCTAAATTAGCCAGGCGCGTCTATTCAAAAATATCATAACTTTCTTTAATCTAAGCGTAGCCAGTTAAATAAAGGCTAGTTTTGAAGGGGAACAGTATAGCTTTCAAAATTTGTTGATTTTTACATAAATATTTTATTTGAACATAAAGAATATAGTGTATAAATATTTACTGTAGATACAAAAAGAAGTGAAACCACAAAATTACAAGTACTATACAATAAAATTTAAAAAAAATAGTAGTTCTTTACTAATTTACCTTTAAAAGAGATAAACTTTTTATTTTATAAAAATGAAAACTACTTTTGAAGTTGTTATTTAAAAAAAAAAACCTTTTCAAAAGTGAGTATTTCGACGTATTTTAAATTTACTCTAAAATTCAGAGTTTATCTGCCTTTATTAATCTTAAAAATAGAGATATCGAAATACAAAAAATTGTATTTGAAAGCTGCAAGTGTTCTGCATCAAAAACTACACTCATGAAAATTATAATCATTTTCAAAATTAAAAAAATAAATAAAAATTGTATATACTAAAAAAAGGTGCCTCCTTTGCGTTACATACATGTATTTTTTAAGTGGGTTTATTTGAGTACTTGAAATTAACGTTATAGCTACTACAATGCTAAATCTATCTATTCATGTTATTTCTCTTACCTGATTATACCTATACTCTAAAAACAAGACCCTAGAAAACAGGTAAAATTTTTAAACGGCGCGGCGTTCTATTCCCCTCGAGTGTGCAACTGTTATTGTAGCTGCGCGCGCAACACCCATTGTTGTGGTATGCCATACAAACATCTGCTATACAAGAACGGAGCAGTAACGCAGTTGATATTTCTTCAAAGGTTATAATCAAAACATTACAAATATTTTTGTTTTTATCATATAAAACAGGTAACAAAAATTGCAGTTTAAAGTTTTTATTTACACTTTTTATACATGCTAATATTTATTTATTTGTGAACACGTGTAGTGGAGTCAAAATAAAAATCAAATGTGAATTGTTATGGGAGTCATTTTTTGTATGCTAAATTGGTTAATGGGATCAAGTTGAGCTAATAGTTAAGTTTTGTGTAAAATCAACCCGTTTATTTTTTTATTAACAATTTAAGTTGCAAAATAGCGTTTTTATAAATATCTTTGGATCTAACAAGCCGATTTTAATGTGAATTTTTTTCAGTATTCTATAATAAATGAGTAACATTTTTAGCCTTAATACGGAAGTCGATATTATTATTATTGTTAATGTGCTATCAATAAATAAAGTGGCGATGGCGTTTATAAACAAATTGCTGTTGTTTTAACACAAATTATTGAAAGTTGATAAAACTTGAGGGAAAGGTAACCTTTGTGGAGTACTATAAACCCCACAAATTTCATATTGAAATGTTGAATATAACCTCAAAAAAATCGCAATTCACAAAAAAATTTTGAGGGCTCATAAAGTATGGCAAGATTGTGGCACAAAGGTGTACGACGGCTTAAATTAAAGCTTATTAAAAATACTTTCGGATGGTTAATTAACAAAATTTTTTGGCCTTTCTGACACCATTTTTTGACCATTTAAAAAAATTAAACGTAAAGAACGTATTTTTTCTAAAAAACAAAATTATTTGTACTGATCATTTTTTACATACATTAAAAGTTTATAAAAGGCACATATTTAAAAAAACAAATTTGGTAAAAACTGTGGATTTAAAATTGAAAATAAAAAAATTTTCAAAAGAGATATTTTGACTTCACTAGTGGTGAAGTTTTAAAGAATACTTTTATTGAACATTAGTGCTACATAAGGTTTTTTGATTTTTAGGTATTAAATATGGACCAGTGTGATACTGAAATATGTTTTATTTGTAATGCTGATCTTTGTATTGAAGATACAGAAAAAGTGACTCGAGGACTACCGAATTTAATAAGAGTTAGCTCTGAGAGAAACGATGGAAAATATGAAATGTTAAAAAAAGTTGATTCAATTTTAGTACACAGGAAATGTCGAGAAAAATATACGTTAAAAAGGAATGATGTTTTGTGTTATAAGGATTTAGGCACTTTGTCGAAAAAAAGTAAATATAGCCCAGTCAAGAGTAAAGTCAGAAAGAGCAAAGAATTGTTTAATTTCAAAAAACTTTGTATAATTTGTGGATTAGATGCCGATAAAAGTAATACGAGATTAAGTATTAATCAACGCAAAAATATTTCCATAATTCAAAGTCCTACTTTTAAAGAAAAATTATCAGAAATGATTGCAGAACATAATGACGAATTAGGAAAAGCAATTCTATGACGAATTTCTTGTGATGATTTGGTAGCTGTACAAGCGAGATATCACCGCAGTTGTCACAAAAAAGTTTTAAGCAGTTACACTCGTGACACAAGTGATGCTAAAGGTCGACCCAAGGATGTAAAAATCTCACGTCAAATGGAATTGATTTTTGATTATTTAAGTGACAGTGATGATACCCAGTTTACGCTCACAGAATTAATTGCATTATTAGGTAAATATATTGCTTAATTATAAATTATAATTATACTATTTTTTAAATTAAATTTTCATGTTTATTTTATTTAATATCTAATTTTCTTAAACAGGACATGATGCTTGTCATCCAAATACCATTATTGCTAAATTAAAAGAAAATTATGGCGATTGTATAAGAATTATATCCAGAAAAGGTGGCTCTACCCTCATATGTCTTGTAGATCGTGAATACAATGTCATGCGTCAAGCATGGATAGCCTCAAAAAAAGATGAAAATGAAGAAAAAAGAAAAATCTTAAAATCTGCAGCAGCAATTATTCGAAACGATGTTAATCTGAAGAAAAGTAATACAGAATTTTATCCTCCAAGTGATAATATATTCCAAAATATTAATGAGAATATCCCAGAATCCCTTCAGTTTCTGATAGAAGAAATAATTTTAAAAAATAAAAAAGGTGATATTAGTTCATATGAAACAAAATGCACAGCAATTACTCATTCAATTATGAGTTGCATAAGACCTAGAACCTTTCTATCACCATTGCAAGTTGGTCTGTCTGTAATGTTGCACAGGAAATTTGCTTCAAAACGAATTATAGATATATTGTCGCATCTGGGAGTGTGTTCATCATACAAAGAAGCAGCACTTTATGAGAATAGTGTATTGCTTAGTCCACGTTCTCCATTTAGATCTGGCTGTTTTGCACAATTGGCATTTGACAATTCAGATATTAATATCAATACTATAGACGGGAAAAATACTTTTCATAGTATGGGAGGTATTATGATTGTAAGTCCAAGAGATTGTTATTATAACAAAGTTCCCTTAAAACGATTGACTGTTAAGCCTACTGCAAAAGAAATCAGCAAAATTGACAAAATACCATTCCAAATTTTTGAAAATATTAATACATATGCACTCCAAAACATTGTTTTTGAAAAAGTAGATAATCCGAGTTTTAATAATATAGATTTTTCTAATGCTGACTTGCTTTGGATTTATGGAGTGACCAAACCAGGCATTACTGGCTGGAATGCCTTTATGTCCAAGCTTTTAGAAAATATGACTTATACATTATCTAGAATTGTTTGCTTGCCTTTTGTACACTCTCCTCCAACTGACAAAAATACAATATACACCGTTTTAAAATACGCTGTAAAACTAGTGAAAAACTTAAATCTATTTAATTGTTTTGTTACTTTCGATCAACCTTTGTATCAGAAAGGGTTTGAAATGGTCCAATCCTCACCTGATGATGATATACATAATGTAATTGTTCGACTTGGAGGATTTCATCTGCTTATGTCTTTTCTTGGTTCAATCGGTTTGTGATGGCAGGAAGCGGTTTAAAAGAAGCATTAAGCTGTTGCTATGCGCCAGGAACTGTAGATAAGATGTTAGATGGCCATGCTTATGCTAGAGCAGTACGAGGCCACACATTAATTTGGATAGTTTTGTGTAAAAAGATTATTGAGGAAATGAATCTTTCAGAAGTTGCATATTCAAATATGAAATCTTTACTACAAGAATTTTTAGATGACAATCTTACTTACAAAGAAGTACAAGATCATAATTTTTTAAACATCTTAAATGGTAAATTTCTAGAAAAAATGATTGAAATTGAGGAACGCGGTAAAACTGCAAAATTATGGATACAATACATACGAATTATCTCTATTGCAAAAGCATTTGCGCGCTCTGAAAAAATGGGTTTACTAAAAACTCAATTACAAGTTATTCAGCAAATGTTGCCATATTTTTATGCAACTGGACATTTTAATTATACGAAATCAGCCTTATTATATGTACAATATATGAATCATTTTATAAAAGAATCTGAAAAACTTTTCACCTCAATGCAAAACCAAGATGTAATTCTAGAAACTACCGCTTTAAAAATTAAAGAACTTCAAAATTTTATAAATAACGGATTTTGTACTGTAAGACGAACTGAGAAATTCTGGTCAGGAACTCATACTGATATGACAATCGAACAGGACTTAATGAGAGTCATGAAAGTTGATGGTGGTATGATTGGACGGGGAGTAACTACCAGTACTGCAAATAAATGGATTTTAGCGATGCCATATACACATGATATCGGCGAAGAAGTAGAAAAATTTTGTGGTATAACATTTTCTACTTCCGATCAGCATGTAGATGCTAGAGATTCTCGAATAAAACGAGATACTGAAGATATTCTCAAAATAAACTCCTGGTTTGATTGTCACGAGCCATTTCCTTATCAAGATTCAATAATGTCTATATCTACTGGAGTTACTGGCGGTAATAATATAACTGTCATAATGCTTTTGAGGTTGGAAAAGCAGGATTAGAAGAAATTGCTGGTACAAACTTCCATAAAGTTTCGTTTAAACGAAAAAATAGAGTACTGTCATTAAAAAGTGTTAATAGTAGTCTGAAAATTCAAGAGGAAATTGTCCCTATAGATCCAATGTTTATATTTCAACGCATTTGTGTAGCAAGAAAAAGTGACGACGAATTAAAAGATTACATGCGTTATGAACTTGCACCGTACCCAACATCTATGTTTTACGAAGGTGTATTTCGGAAAACAGATAAGTCTAAACTATATGATATGTTTGAAGTAGACCGCACTGAGATTAACCTTGAAGATTGCATTTACGTCATTGATGGTGGTATGTTACTGCATAGGGTAGTATGGTCAAAAAATGACAAGTTCAAATGTATTTTTCAAAGATACGTAAATTATGTCAAGAGACACTTTGGATCAAAAGTTACTGTAGTTTTTGATGGCTATACAAACAATTCTAACAGCATCAAAGCTATGGAGCGTTATCGCCGTACCAATCAAAATTCCTCTCCAGATATTTTATTCCATGAAGATATGTGTGTCACAGTGACCCAAGAACAATTTCTTTCGAATAAAAATAATAAAACTCTATTTATTGAAATTCTAACGAGATATTTGGAAGAAGAAAACATAAACGTTAAACAAGCTGACGATGATGCAGACTTATTAATTGTGAAAACAGCCTTAGAATTATATGATAAACCTCCAGTTATTGTTGCAGAGGACGTAGATATTTTGGTGCTCATTACTGCGCTTACACCTAGTAATAAGAAAATTTATCTCTTAAAAGCCACGAGAGGAACCATGAGTGCTAGTCTATTTTCTTCTGATAACAGCTTTAGAAAGCATACATTTTGCAAAGAGAATATACTATTTTTGCATGCTCTAACCGGCTGTGACACAACATCATGCTTTTATGGTAAAGGTAAAAAATCGGTTTTTAATTCGATTGAAAAAAATCAATAAACTCAGATTTAAAAGAAGCGATCGAAGCATTTAAACTGGAAAATCAACATCAAACATCTATATATAAAAATGGTCTATTAATTCTCCTGTATATGTATAATGCACCAAAAAAAATTACATGTGTTGATAAATACAGACATACAAGTTTTACTAAAGCGATTTCAAAAAAGAAAAAAAGCTTAAAACCTGTAAAGTTAGAAAGTCTGCCACCTACTTCTGATGCTGCCAAGCAGCACTTTTACAGAGTATATTTACAAGTCCAGCAATGGCTCGGCAATGATCTAATACCAAAAGACTGGGGTTGGAATGTTGGAGAAATTTTAACGCCTATAAAAATGACACAGCCAGCTGCCCCAAAATCTTTATTAAAAAGGATCTTTTGTAATTGCAAAACTGGCTGCAAAAAAGGATCGTGTACATGCAGAAGCGCTGGTCTTTTATGTTCATCGGTTTGTGGTACATGCTCAACTGAAACTTGCAAAAACTTTCCAATTGTTGACGAGATTGATTTTGATGATAATGACTTTGATGATAGTGAGGAAAAAATCCTAGAAGAAGAAGAAGAAGAAGAAGAAGAAGAAGAAGAAGAAGAAGAAGAAGAAGAAGAAGAAGAAGAAGAAGAAGAAGAAGAAGAAGAAATCACTAACTAATTCTCAACATAAATAATTTTTAAAATTCCAAATTTAAAAAAATATATATATTCTTTGTATTCGTTTTACCTTTTATTAAAAAGAGAGCTTTTCTTTGAAATATTGTATTTATTACTGGAGGATTTGCCCGGGTTTGCTTGGGAGAAAGTGGTGTCATATTCTTACTTGCTAGGAAATTCACTTTAATTTGATACCATTTATGCTGTTTTTTTCACATCCACCAAGCAGGGGGGGATATTTATAATAATCCAAATTAATATGCACGTCAAATTGTTACTTACATTGAAATTCCCTTTAATTTGATACCCCACGTGCGGTATTTTCATATTTTCCATTTTTGACATCACCCCTCCTCCAATTCCACCAATTTATTGAGCCCCGGAGACCAAAATTTTTAATAGTGCGTATATGCATGTCACATACGGTATTTCATATTTTCCATTTTTGACACCCCTCCATTACAACCCATTTATTGAGCCCCAGGGCCCAAACATTTTCAATAGTTCGTATATGCATGTAAAATTGTTACTTGCATTGAAATTCCCTTTAATTTGATACTCCACAGTATTTTCATATTTCATATTTTTCATTTATGACCCCCCCCCCCCGGGCCCAAAACACCTATCTTATGTTGGTTCTCCCGTTGCGTAAAAAATTTGTGCCAAGTTTGGTGGAAATCGGTCCAGTGATTTGTCATATTTTCCATTTTTGACCTCCCCCAAAACCACCCATTTATTATGCCCCAGGGCCCAAGAATTTTCAATAGTGCTTATATGCATGACAAAGTGTTACTTGCATTGAAATTCCCTTTAATTTGATACCCTACATGCGGTATTTTCATATTTTCCATTTTTGACATACCCCAGGGCCCAAAACACCTATCTTATGTTGGTTCTCCCGTTGCATAAAATATTTGTGCTAAGTTTTGTTGAAATCGGTCCAGTGGTTTAGTAGGAGGTGTGGAATATAAATACACACAATGACTTTTATGTATATTAAGATACACATATTTAATAATATTATTCAACAGAGGAAGATTTGTTAAAATCGACCATTCCGTTTATCGATTTAATACTCCTAACGATGAAATAATAACAAAATCGTTATTTTGATTTTATTACTATTAAAATTTGAACTATTTTAAACAAAAAGAATGAAGACTTTATCATGATCCAATGGTTTATTTAGTAGTAAGGAAAGAAATTCACTGAATGTAAACGTTTTTATCTATTTTACCGCGCGCTGCCCTTAAATAAGGGTTTTTTTTTAAAAGCCTGACCTTATAAACATGCAAAGATGATTTTAAACCGATATTTAGACCTTTTTCAACAACTATACCAAATATCACTTTGCCTCAATTTTTTAAGAAATTTTACCGTTATTTTTACTCTGGCGACTGGACTATGTCT